>OW028580.1:23856974-25056974 GCA_932294295.1 Alitta virens | reverse complement strand
TATATATCCGCTATGTTTTCAGGGGGTGGGGGCCTAGGTCAGTGGTAGCGCACTGAACTTCGAATCACTGTGTGGGGTCCCAGGCTCAATTCCTGGTCGAGCCTAAGTTGGATGGCTGTTTCATCCTTTATCTCATTGCCATGGTCCCTGCCTGTCCTAATTAGTCCATCAGGTGCAGAAATACAGGTCATGAAGCCCTAATCTATCCAGTTAAAATGTAGAAATGGGATAAAATTTAAATGAGTTTGCCCTGTGTGCTTTCTGTTGATTTGAAATTCTTTTTACAGTATCAGTTGTGATTGACTTGGATGGACAAAGAATAACATAATTATAAACGATAGTATAATGACTCATTCGTTACACAGAAGCTTCTTGAGTAATGTTGATGGTGAGCACGTACCACGTGGCCATTTGCTGAAGGTTTGCTGCCGCGCAGCCTATGTGTGTAAATTAAAAAGCTGCTGAAAATATTTATTGTCAATTAAGTTAATGTTTGTACCAAAACATTTTTACAAAAATTACTAACTTGCAAAAAGTTTGAATTGTTTTACCCTATAGGTTTATGGTGTACATAAGTTGAAACGTACTGGTGTGACAAACCAGTATTATAAATGTTTGCATTTGAGATGACAGTTGGATTTCTGGTGTATGATGTAACTTATAGCCTATTGCACACACCCCAATGCGATAATAAAGAACATTGAGACAAAGGATGGGGTCACACTTGAGCATTGGTACCATGGCCAATATTTATGTGTGAGGCATTTTAAAATGAGTGAGACCTTATTGCGCTTATATGTTGTTGTTGAGTGTAGAATATATTTTTAGTGGAAATAAAAGAAGAACAACTGAAGATTAATCTGGTATTCAAAATAGTTCTGTATTGTGTAAATCAAACTTGGGTGAACACAAAACAATTTGTTACATAAATATCATTAGGCAGAATTTCTGTGTTACTGATAAAACAACCCTAGCAAAATTATTGTTTCATGAAGTTTTATGTTGAGAAATCACTCCTCTCTCAAAACTTAAAAATAAGACAGCTGATGGACAGAGCACAATAAAACAATCTCCCAACTAACCTCCGACGTCTAACAGTTTTGCGCCACCTAGTGTATATAAACATAAATGCAGATGATAATACAAACAAGCCAAAAGCATGTCACATCGCAAATGATTGGCAACCCAATATATATTGACTACCCAATATAAGTCATCATGCACATTGCACAGGCAGCTCTTTTGAGTCCTGCCATCTAAAAAATATAAAAATTATCTCCAATGACTATGATTGCCCAAATCTTGGCCTGAATGAATTTCTTTCTTTTTTTTGGCTTTGAAATGTATTTCTGCAAAAGATGTAAAGGATAGTTTTTTTTTTTTTTACATTTGAATTTTACACAAATGTAACGTCTTGTACATGTATGTTCATTTTATAAATTATTTTTGTCACTTAATGTCACCAGGCTCGTTTAGGCCTATATATAGAACCAATATATTTTGTTAGATATAGTCCTTAACTGGTATTACGCTTCGTAAATTTGAGATGCAGATAACATAAGAAGTCCATATAGCTTTTTCACTAGCCTACTGCACAATACAATATGTCAAGTTTAAGTTTTACAACCATTCACACAGGTACATATTGTACCACCAGAGGTCTAGCTAACAATCAGTTTTGCGCCACCTAGTGTATATGATTATCAATGCAGATATTACAAGAAGTTTACTCAATGACACGTGGTAGGACATGTCACGTTTTCTTAATAGTTGACATATTCACATGCAAAATTCAGGGCAATGAATACTTTTGCAACCCACTGTATATCAATAAGCATGCTAAACATTTACCTTCATTCCTTGGCCTTACATTCCTTCTAGGGACAGCACCAGGTTAACTGTTCAATGAATCCTGTTGAAAGAGTGCATATCAGCATTCAGTGAATTGAAGAATATAAATGCAAATAGATGTTTCTGCATTTGCAACTATATGATCCCCACTTGATTTACAATGGCATTAATGTGTGTATCTACTTAGATTGTTACCTTGCAATTTCAACACTCATGTTGCACCACATTTTCCCTGCATGTCTGATGATATCCATAACAAAACGGAGAACTAAAGTGTATATGGTAAAATTGATAGCTTTATTTTCTTATTTATTTTCTTATTCTTTGAATAAAAGACATTATATTTATGCCTTAATAGTGGGCAAAATGTGAATAATATCCATTACCAACTATCTCTAAATAGTTCACAGATTACTGTCTATGCATGCTGTCGCAACCACCCATCCACCTGTCGGACAGACATCAGTGATAACAATACCCTCTTCCAACATTAATTTACTAAGGCTTATAAAAATGTTATGCATATATTATACTACAGGATTTTTAATCGCACAATTGGCAGTCTGATATATATATGTACATTATGTTATAGCTACACATAGCTATTATTTATCTTAATATCACTGCCAAGTTTCAAATCACACAAAAAGTATTTCTTACCTCTTGAAAGCTCATCCTAGAGTGTTTTAAGTCAAGCCTTAAATTGTAGAGCTGTCTGGATCTAACAAAAAGGTTGACAAAACTTGCTAATTTGAAAAATGTACAACAGTTTAATATACAAGAGACTTTTACATAGGTAAATATTACTTCATTTGATTGCATGCATTGAGTATGATGGACATTATTGTTTAATCTTGTAAATATATACTGTATTTATTATTCTTTTACAGGGTGTCAACACCGATAGAATGTGGCCTTTTTGACATCCTACTTTTATTGTGAAATAAAAATTTGAATGGAATTGAATTGAATTTGAAATGACATGAATTTTTTGAGACGTTATCTTTTTTATATGAATGGATCGACAACTAAAAAACACAATGGTTTTTTTTTTTCAACCCAAATCTATATGATTTTTTTTTTGCATCTAATCCTTAATATTTCGAGATACAAGATTGGCCAGAGCCACATATTGCACCTTTGTAAAATCTCCCAAGACATGAAGTATTGCACTGGGATGATATTATTGGCTTTCATTTACCATCTTAATTGATGCTTTATCATGTTTGGTGCATAATATATGGCAATTAATGCATTGGTAATTTTGACAGATAAAACATGTGTTTCAAAAATGTGTGTTTTGTTCTTACAGTACATGTTATTGGCTTTCATTTGGTAGCTTAATTGTTGCTCTATCTGACATAAAATGGTTCTTTTTATTTGTTTCCGTCAAAACTTTAGGCTCCATGAGATCATGCTTCCCAACAGCTGAGACCAAAATGTTTGTGATATTGTGCTTTTTCAGGCAAACAAGCATCGGAAACTGTGTTGAATTTTGAATAGGTAGACCCCATAAATCTCGAAAACCTAATATATGATGAATTTTTTTTTTCTGATCTCCAGTGCATGATGTTGTATCTTATCATATATATAAAACATTTTCAGTTAACCTAGTACATTTGTTTTATTTAATTTGGTCAAATAAATTCTCTCTCTGTCTCTCTCTCTCTCATAATCTTCGGTTCTTGAGGATACTTGTGATTACCCAAATAAAAGGACTGATACAAACTATGAGAATAATATAATGCCTCTCAATTGTTTTTTTATTATGCAGAAAAGATATTTTTGGAGATTATACAATCATTTAGTTCTATTATTCTGGTGAAAACCACAGGATAAACATGAGAACGCATACAGAGCACCTGGGGGCGCCACCTGCAAGACATGACAGTAAAACAGTCAATGCTAAGACGCACCATATGGTTACATAAGACATTAAACAATTATCTATACGTGTATAGTATAGTAATAGAGATTTTCAATATTAGGTTGTTAGAGCTAATTAAGCAATATAATTTCTGCTGACATACAAGTGATACGATTTTGACATTTCAATGACAGCAATTTATCTCAGGTTAATAGAAGTCTAACTATGAGTGTTTACTTTTTGATACTTAAATCTTACAAATAAGGGATAATGAACCACTGATCTCACATTTTGTACAAAATAAGAATATTCTACTACCTTTTCAGATCAGAAAAATTTACGAATTTTCCATACCATGTTGACATTTAAAGACAATTGCGGGTATCATCAGTGCCTGTTTTGTCCACAGATCGCGCTCCAGTCGCCTCTGCTGTTTTCTGTTATTTTGGGGGTTAAGTTCCGAAACTGGCACATATAGTCTACTTTTGTTTTATTTATGAAAATAAGTGTTAAACAGTAAAAATGTCCCATATATCATTTATATGCAAGAACTAACCATAAAATCAATTTGTTTTTACCACCAAGGGCCCAGATGCAGTGAAACTGTTGATTCAGAATATTTTATTCTCTTAAACTGTTGGGACTCTAAAAAAACTAATAATAAAATTGGTAAATGCATCACCACTATGTCTCTAGGGCTCCACTTATGATATTATCATGCCCCTTCCCCATGTATTTCACCAAAATGTATGCTTCTGAAGTGTTTGGGACTTTTTAGAAGGGGGTGGGACAAACATTCAATGTCATACAGCTTCATTATATGGATGGTGACCTATACTTTTTTTTTCTTAAAAGATGTTGGGATAACTTAACTTAGTATTCACACAATAGTGGTAAAAAATCAGTGGTGAAAATGCTTTTAAACCCATTCTTATGCTTGGAAACATATTATTTTCAATTTTCTCATTGAATTAACATGCAATTGGTATTTGTCAGACAAATTTTATAAAACTATGGTGACCCCCCATTTTTCTTGTGGTAGAACTGAATACCCACATTTGTCTTTAAATAATCTGAGTCGATAAAGTTTGCAGTTTGTGACCGTTTTGCATTCATATGGAAGTATAGGCCTTTATCTCACAATGCAAATCTGAAGCAGACTTTATTTCATTTTGTTATTTGTTTTTATGTGTATTCATCCAGCAAGGTACAATGTAATACGTACTTCTTGCATGGTGGCCTAATAGAGTATTTTCACCGAGTAGCCCTGAGTTTAGCAAGACAGAAGTCTTTCCTCTCCTCTTATTACTCATTTTGCTTTTCAGACACAGAAGATAATCGCTGTCTTATTCATTTAATATAACTTTCTCAGAAAAATAAAACAAATCAACTGAATGATAAGGTGTCATATATACATTAAAATGCACTAAAAATACTGCTGCTAGGATGCACTTTGCTGCAGCCAATCACAGCCAAGGTCGGGAACTTTTTCAGCCAATAGAATTACAGTATTCTGTCATAGCCACCTGGTGGAAATATAGAGAACCTTCCATGAAAATCCACTATAGTTAAAGGGCACTCATCATGAGCTACATCCCAGCTGGATGTCAATCAGATAAGACATTAAATTGGAGGTGCCTTGTACTCGATGTTTATGCTGTTGTAAGCAAAAGACCTCACCCCTGAGTAAATGTGTAACAAGGTGTGGACTCCAAGCATTATTATCTCATCATTATATCTGTCTCTGACAGCTGGTCAATTGAAGGATGACACATAATATTTTGTTGACAATGCTTTGTCTTATCCGGTAAAAAGTCAAATAAATAATTTGAACAATAAATATTAGGATGCTGTATGTTGAATTCTTTGTTTACACAACTGTTTAGTGAACCACCTCTGCAATTCACACATACCATGACTATCACATGTACCAGAATTAACCATGGATAACGGTAGCTGCACTGTCAAAAAAATTTCAAAACTCGTGAAACTAGATAGATAGATGGATAGAGAGATAGATGGATAGATGGATAGATGGACAGATGGAAAGATAGATAGATGGATAGATAGATGTATAGATAGATAGATAGATGAAAGTGCAGCCCTCTAAGGCAAGTTCTTACCGCTATCGAATGTTGATTGATGAGGTGAGGAGTCCACCTATGTTACACATTTACCCCATAGGTGGGGTCTTTTACTTGCCTCAGCATAGACACCGAGTTCAAGGGACCGCCAATTTAACATCTCATCCTAAGGACATCCAGCTGGGATGTGCCTGAGCCCGAGATTGAACCCAAGCAGACGAGCGTCTTACCACTAGACCACCCAGCTGCCTGAGAAAGGGAAAAGCAGTGGCTGGCTCAAACATATTTTCACTTGTAATGTGTCCACAGGTCAATGTCTCAATGCTACTGGATCTGGATCTGAAGCTCAGTCAGCTTATATGACCAGCTACCAGAGGCAGATGTAGTGATGAGATATGGCTTCCCCTTGACTAATTAGTATCTATGCTATGGTGCACTGCAAAATAATATTGCAGTACATTTTCTATTGTGCCCCCCATTCCTATTAAAAAGTTTAGAGGTCTAAGGTAAAATGTTATACTTAGAGCAGAATTTGTTGCTTAATTAACATATAATATCAGTTGAGATAAGAAGGTTTGGGAAAATATAAATCATAAAACCCCCAAAAGACACAACTACACAATTTTAGACATATTATGATAAGGTTTCAAGCATGCAGGTGCAATAGTGTAAGACTTCTGCTCAGGAAACGAAAAATCTTAACTAAAAACGTTGCCATTTTTCTCTTGATTTCGAACTTTTTTCACTGAGGGTTAAAAAACACCATGATTTCCTTCATGTCATATCTAGAAGAATTACCTTCACCGTTTTTTTCACCGCCAGAAAATTTATCCAGCCTCCATAATAACTTGGCATGTGAGAAGCACATTTTTGCCATTTGTTATGATCGATCGAAGTATTCACTTTGAAGTTTTTTCTTGAATTTTTCAGCAACAGCATGATAAAGATGGATTTCTGTCATTGGTCACTAAGAAAAACTCTCCAAAACAATGCTGCTGCATAATAACCTGGCATGCAGTGTACTGAACTCAGAGAACCAGGAGATAAAAAGATTTTTGTTGCCTTTGTAATGCAATATTGCATCTAATCAGAACATAAAGAGGATTTACATACAATGCATATATGATTAGTGATAGTTATTTCCTCATTATCGATCCTTACCTCAGCCACTTTGCCATGTGATTACTGGAAAGAATTCTATTTTGGGGCCAAGAAAATATCATTATGATGCCTTTTTTCTATTATATGTTTATCGATGCGTACTGAGCATAAATGTCAAATAGTTACTGTAACTTGTTAGAGCACGTCAAAATTCCTTGCACACCAATGAGTCATGCTTCAAAAAGTCTGCAGTTCTCTGTTATTTATTAGGAATTTTACTACAGCTAAAGAGTTTCTGCCAAGTGCTAATAAAAATTCTCATGGAACATAAACCTAAAAAAAAAAATGTTTGAATGTGTCCAGTGACATGAAAAGTGCAAGAACAACCATTTTGCAATAATTATTAACTATTAAAAAGCGCTCCAGTGTGATAAGCCTGAATCAGCCTCCCAAGGGCAATAACTCACTAATACTATGAGAGTAGACAATTTAAATCAAATTCAAAACAGAAACTTAATCCCTCTTAGAATTGATTGTTGTTAGTTGCTTGTCATCAGGTGGTTGATATTAAACTAAATATGTATTGTATGCAATGAGTGTATCAGAAGCAATAGTTATATTTCCCAATGATATTATTGAATGGTCAGGTATGCAGATCAACTTTTTTTTCAAAATCATAGAAATAAAAATCTAACTATAATTATCAAATTCTTGCTGTTATGAAAATTTGAATTGATGTAAAACTTGCCCATTTGATGCAAATTTGAGTGGTCTTAAAGACGGAATTTATAGTAATTTAATAGAATGGTCAAGTTTTTTCCAAATTTAGTGGCTAAATAATAAGGTGCTTTTAATTGTGAGGTGGTCTTCATGAGGCGGTCATAATAGTGATGTGGTTTTAACAGGTGGTCTTCATAATGATGTGGTTTTAAAAATGAGGTGGTCTTAATCATGAGGTGGGCTTAATCAGGAGCTGGTCTTAATGATGAGTTGTCTTTATTGTGTCATTGTCTTATATTGTGGTGTTCTTATATTTTCAACAGATACTGAAGGGGTTTTAATATTGAAGTGTCTCACTAGTAAAGTGGTCTAAATAGTGAGGTGGTCTTGCACATGATATTCTTGATAGTGATGTGGTTTTAATATTGAAGTTGTCATAATAGTGAGTGGTCTAAATAGTGAGGTGGTCTTAATTGTGAGTTGGTCTTATATTGAGGTGTTTGTATAGTAGTGGAGTGGTCTAAATTGTGAGATGATCTTATATTGAGGTGGTCTTGATTGTTCAGTGGCCTTATTCTTATGGCAGTGATGCGGTTTTGATAATGAAGTGGTCTTAATAGTGAGGTGGGCTTAATTGTGAGGTGGTCTTATACTGAGGTTCTCTTATAGTAGTGATGTTGTTTATAAATAAAGCAGTTTTAATAGTGTTAAATGTTGCCGTTTGTTTTTAATTATATAGCTGTTACTAATAAGATTGTTTATTGTTTGCCTTAGTTGTCACAAATCCTTCAGTGTTTGACATAGTTATCACTCCATGGTGATCACGGAAGCGAAAAATATTATCAGCCTGCTTGAGCTGATAAGTGATAGTTATTGCCCCGCGGGAGGCTGATTCAGGATTTATCACACAAGAGCGCGTCATTTAAGATCTTTGTCATTTAAGATAATATCACATCGATGTATAGTGGCTTTTGATATAAGGTTTCTAGGCAGTCTATATTTTTTGGGCATATTTTGATGACTCTGTCTACCTTGCTATTTAAATGTGCTGTGCTGCTGCCAAACCAACTTGTTTTAGCAAAAGTGAAGACATATTACATGACTGAGCTATAAAACAAAGTCAATATTTATTGGTCAACATGTAACTTGCTCAGTTGTCTCATGAAATACATTCTTTTGTAACACTTTTGTACATGTTTATGACATGGCTATTGAAATTGAAATTGTCATCGATGGTAACCACAAGAATATTCATATTATTTGACTACCTCTACCTGTTCTACCTGTTCGTTTCTGATATAGAGATCTCGAGGTGCATGGTTTGGATTTTTACTGTTGTCCGCAATCATTTCTTCTTCTTTTATTTCACATTTAGGACCAGGTAGTTATCATTGCACCATGTAGTAAAGTTTTTGACTTATTCTCTGTACGACATATCATTCACACACAAGCTTATTAAGGCCGTATCGTCGACATATTTGAATAATCTGCTCCTTTCATCAGTAATTACACAATCACTAGACTAAGTATAGAGAGTGAATAAAATTGGTGATAAAACACAGCCCTGTTGGGTACCGGTATTTGTTTCAATTTGACAAAAAATCATGAATCCATAAAATTATACGAGAGTTGACATTCATGGTATTCAATTTCTGCATGAGTGTGTGAGGTTAAATAGTGTTGAAGGCACTGCTGAAATCAACAAAAAATACTTTAGCAAAATGCTTAACATTGACTTTATTTGCCTTATCCACATGACTTAAGATATAGTTTCATTTGCATCATCAGTCATACACCGTTTTACAAGCAGGTTTTACTATTTTAAGTTTTTGTCTATACCTAGGTATCAATTAACACATATTATGATTGGCTATTCCAATCGGACTTAACTTTTTGGCACGGTAACTCTCCTTTATATTACAGTAAAAATAGTCAAGTGTCTTGTTCTCCCGAGTCTGAAAGTTTATGTATTGTTCATAATGTGGGATTGAAAGTTGCAGTGGTTGAAGTCACCAGTGACGATTTTAAGTGCATCAGGCGAGTTTTCTTCGGTTTTGGTGATGGTTTCATGGAGTCATTTTGCAGCAGAACGTTTATCGGCATCAGGTGAGATGTAAATGACAGTCACAAACACCTTATGGAATTCTCGTAGTAGGTAGAATGGCCGAATGGATAGGGTGATCAGTTCGCAGTCCTTGTTGCAAAGTTGGGCAAGAATGCAGAAATTCTTACACCAGCATTCATTGATGTAAACACACCACCTCCTGACAGCTTTCTTGAGTCTTCTGTTCAATCTCCTCTGACAAGCTCAAAGCTTGGGATCTGGAATGCGGAGTCAGGGTCTTTTCCTTCTTGTAGCCAGGTTTCAGAGAGGCACACAACTGATAACTCTCTGTTGGCGTGGTTCCACTTACATAGGCTGACATTTCTTCCATCTTATTTCTTAGTGAACAGACGTTTCCCATGACAACCATAGATGCAGGTAAGCATGATCCTTTCCTCCTGCATCTTGCTTTAACACCACCTCTTCGTACCCTTTTCCTTACTGTTCATTTTATTTCATCCGGCATATCACTGGTTTTGGTAACTGAGCTCTTTGACAGTGAAAGCAGCTGCTCTCAAGAGTAGGACACTCTGCCAGCTGGGTTGTCTACATGTGGGATTTGTCTTGCATTATCACCCACCTCCATCACAGCAGTTATTATATCGTGGATTGCCAGCCAAAGATAGTTCATTCTTCTGTATCTCCAGGACCTTCAGTAGGTCACTATGAGGCCGATGACCAATTTTGTGATGTGCAAAAAAGTAATAATTACGGAGCTCTTGAAATGCTGGTCGCCTGCAGTGCAGTGCCCTGTAGTATTTTAGTTATCTCCTTCTTTTTTTTTAGCTCTATCCTTGTGTGAAACTTAAGAAGTATGGGTCTTTGATTTGACATATTCAAAATCAAAAGGTCAGTGTACACATGAGCCTAAGTACACACTTCCTCAGCTCATTTGACAAGAATAAGTCATCAAAACATGAGCACCTCATGCTGCTAAAGTCAGCAAAAGTGTCATCACTATTCCCAACCTCAAAATCCCAGATGAGGTGTATATTATTTCTCAAGCAAACTTCTTTGAGGTATCCATCATGAGAATTGCACCTTGAAAAATCTGCATTCATTTCATCACCAAGAACAATTTTCTGATTAGGGTATCTTGCAAGTTTGATTTATATAGCATCAAAAGTATATTAAAAAATCATCATGTACACAAGTCTTGGAAGTAATTGTCACATATAGCAATTCAGGAAAAGAATGTTACAGTGACTACTTTCCAGCACAACACAAGATAAATGCTTCGATTCGATATGAACCTTTTTAGTCTATTTTGATAGCGATTTATGCCATGAAATGGTAGTGCCACCACATGGTAATTAAGCAGCCTTTGCCGCGCCAATGTTCAGCCGATGAGATATGTTATCTGGGTACTCATAAAAATACTAATCTGGGTTTCAGCTTCATGACAGATGTTTTCGGATCGACAATAGACCAAATATTAAGCGAGACATTCGTCTGAGAAGGGAGCAAGGTTGGCGGTGGCAAAACAACAACAACGAGTGGCAAGGTGCTTACACATAGGGTGAAGTTGAACCCCAGTTTAGCTCCCTCCTGCCACAATATTCGCTGGCTCACTGCGACTAGCTGACGCAGTATGCAGGTAGGGGCTGCCATTAGCCGGGAGGGATTCCTCCCGGTAGCGTGCGTGCGCATCTCTGCCTTTAACATTGGAAATGCCTGAACCGGAACATGATCCCCAGTCTAAAAATAGCACAGCCAATCAGAAAATTCAGTGCTTGGCCAATCAGCCATGGGAGATGGACAGCACCGACCTGCCAATCGTGTTTACGCTTAGGCAGGTCCCAGCCAAGCCACAATACAGTTCACTCACTCTCCACTCACCAACTCACTTACCAACTCACTCATCATCTCACTAACCAACTCACTCACCATCTCACTCGCCAACTCACCCCCATCTCACTCACCATCTCACTCACCAACTCACTCACAAACTCACCCAGTCCAATATATTAAGTATTTAGTTTCTCAACTACCAGCTTAAGAAACAATTTTAAATTATTGGTAAATTGTGTTTCAGTGAAACATGCTAACTTGGTGAAATCCAACATGTATATGTCTGGTGAGAACCCACATTTCGGCACATCAGGAAAACCTAAGCCTATTTGGAACATGACCAAAACATTCATATGAGTGGGTATTTTACTGAAATGCCTGTCCTGTCTATTTGTTAAACATGTCTCCTCACCATTTGAAACTATTTACCTCTGTAAAAGTAGCAAATCACAGAAAGCTCAGCAAAAGTTCAATATACTACATTTACATAGTAAACATACCAGCGTGTGATAAACAGGATAACATCCACCAAAATTCACACCCATGTCACAGCAACAGTGATAGAAAAAATGTTAATATAAACATCAGAGACTTGCACGGTATAAATCTATGAGGTACACACTGTATGTGGATGATACATGTTCAGACAGGATCAGTCATGTTATTCTTCATCCGCAACTACACGTTATTTACACTGTTAATTTTACTGTACAGCATTAATTGTAGCCTAGCAGGCAAGTCGCCCCAAAACCAGTCTGAACATTCTTTGGTTATTGGCTTCATATGGTCAAGGAACGTGCTTCGACCATCCATACCAATAGCTTTTCGCATGGGTCTTGAAAGAGCAAAACATATACTACCACAACATCGTATACAATACTACATAGAATATACAAACGACACCCCAAAGGATGGATTAAACGCAATATTAGAATTCAAGAGGAAATCCAAAACCCTTGATTGCATCATTGGACCATCTTTAAGCACTGTTTGCGAACCCGTTGGTCTCTTAGCAGCAGCTTGGAATATCCCACAAGTTACATTCGCATGCACAAGCAGCTTGCTCTCTAACAAACAAATGTTTCCAACTTTTACAAGAGTGAGACACAGCATATTGGCCAGCACTGAAGTACTAATTGGTATTTTAAAGGTATTTAAGTGGACCAGATTGTCTGTTATAACCACGGACATTTCCCTGCATAAAGCTGCTGCTGAGCATGCTGTAAAAGTGGCAGGAGATCATGGAATCAAAGCATATCTGTACACATTTGCTTCCACTGTGTCTGGGAACAACCTTGACAAGGTTAATCTGAAAATTATGAGAAATATTATTGTTGAGATTAAAGAAAAGACCAGAGTGGCACTGATGTACATGTATGAAGATGACTTTCGCAATTGTCTCATCCTTGCCCGTCAAGAAGGGTTGCTGAATGGTGAATATGTATTTCATGGACTTATTAGTGCATCCAGAGGGAGTAAAGGAAAACCTCGATACGTAGACCTCAATTTGGATGATGACGTTCTTTATCAGGGTACAGTTGCTGTCTGGGATGACGATTCTTCAGGTTCTACATGGGAAAACTTCCATGATAAATTGGTAACAACAATGTTATCTGACAACATAAGTCGAGAAACTATAGATTCAACTATAGGAAGAGATGGACCGACAGCGGGTAAGAACGCTACAACAATTTGTCTTTTAGTTCCAAGATCCATGTAAAATCCATCGCTCAATCTATAATGGTGGAACTTGAGTTTGTTGGGGGCTGTGCAATAAAAATAAATTGTAGAGGATGACACTACTTTTGTGGTGTCATACTGTTTTGAAATGAGAGTCATCAATGTTATTTTGAGGGTTTATTATTACTCTTTGGCAGTGCCCAGATAACATTTGACCTCCTTTTTCATGTCGGCCCTATGTGAGCGACATCGGGCCGACATCGAGCCGACATTGGGCAGACGTAGCATGTTATCAGGGTGTGTGTGTTATTTTTTTGTAGATTTTGGTCTGTGAACTGTGGTAATTGTTATCATTTCCCCTTGATGTCTCACTCCTAAGTACTAACTGAACTTTTCTTGCATAATAAGGACAGTAAACAATTGAAAATAATCAAACAAATTAGTAAATATGCCAAAGGAAGTATAGGATAGTTATATCCCTCATGGTCGGAAGTTAATTGACATTTTTGCACCACCTTCGGCGTTAGGATATAATCAACAACAAAAAACATCCAACTCAGGATATAACTAGGAATGTGAACTGCTATCCAACTACAAAATTGGATTTTCTAATCTTAACGGTAACAAACACTTAATTCAACCAATAAGTCCTCGGTGAAGAGGGAGAGTTCTCAGTCATCATTGTAACAAATAAAACCTTTTTACATTTCTAATAACCAGGCATATGTCCTTCTGTCTCTGTTAGGGAATCTTGAATCTTCAGGGTCCTGTTACTGAACAAAATGTTCGTCGCTCTAGATTGTGTTGCAAAATGCATCAATTGTAATGTACATGTCAAATATGGGTCTGTCATCATCAAGGTCCGTCATGACCATGTTTATAAATGGCAAGCACTCCAAATAATGATTCTCAACTCTACACTTCATAGCAGACATCCCGTATTAAAATCCAGGACAATTTAATAGTATGCAAAAGTTTGGGCACTCCTTTGACAACTCAGGATTTATAATTGTGTCACTTCAAGTAGAAATCACGGCAACATTACTTAGTGAAAGGGTCATGTTATGTTACATTTTAGGCCATAAAAAGGTTCATGTTATGTTTATATTTAAGGCCATAATTATTGAGAAAGCTATTTGCAACTATGACAAATTAAACAGGGTAAAATATAGGCCGTGTGAAATAAATATGTTATCATGAATATTGTACAGTATAAGAGGTATTTCTAATTTTGTTCTAACATTTAATAAAGATAAGATAAGATAAGATAAGATAAGGTTAGATAAGAGTTTATTCTGTCAAGTGATAACACAAGGGACATCACTATAGCATCCCGTTTGTTGAAGCTTTAGATAATTGGTTTTCTGACCAGGACAGATTGCTGTTAATGTGGTCATGATTTCTGTGATTCAAAGTGGTTTTGACATTCATTTGTCTAAATGCAGCATTCAGTGTTATTCACTTGTCTAAATGCAGCATTCAGTGTTATTCACTTGTCTAAATGCAGCATTTATGGACATTCACTTTTCTAAATGCAGCATTCATGCGTTAATAAAAATTGACGAACTTATCAAAAAAAAAGTACACGAAACCAGGCATCTCCATGCATGCTGCGGCCACCAGCCATAAACACATTTATGAACCATTCGCCGTTCTCGTTCTTTAGCATATACATATTATGTAGTGGATGTTAAGGACAATGGCTACAGAAAGCCTAAAAATTAGTTTTTGGACAGAAATTTCTGAAAGTCGTCTTGTTAAATTATTCTTTAGGCGAAAAAAGTTTGCTAACTATTCCATAGATTTCATTCATAACAAATTTTTAAAAAGAGAAAAAAAAATCTTGACACAAAAGCTTTTTTAACTGCACTCAAATTAAGTTCTCACTTAGTTTAGAATCAAATCGTAAAACCAAAAACCTGAGGGGTAGCAGGAAATACTTTTTCAGTAACAACACTTAGAAACCATCTCGTGGAAAAATCGTATCTGCCCATCCGATTAGGTGGAAAGTTAGAAGGGAGACTTTTTAAATCGATAATTTGGAAACCATCGAATAAAAATGGAAATATGGTGCCATCTACAAGACCAAATGTTAGAAAGCGAATATTCACAAAGAAGTACTTATAAACCAATTAAACTTATGCGTGAAATGAGCAGTCTGTTGAGCACTGCAAACTGTACTTGATTGCTAAAAAACAGTAGTTAAACAAATCAAACGATCTTATAAATTAGTAAATATGTCCACTGGACATATTTTATTTAATAATTTGTATGGACTATTATTACGCGTAGCCCTTAAATACAAAATTGGCCTCCAAGGATGGCTACTCACTCATAATCAGGCAAGTTCTGAAAAACGTCCATGTGGAACATTTTATTTGGTTAAACAGTTACTGAATTACGAATAGCCAACACTTGTAAAACACGCCCGTTGTTGCTGGTATATGTATGACTAGTGTGGCATTTAAAGGTCATGAATATCTGATAATCGTTGACAAGCAGCATTTCAGGGGAAAATATTAGAACTGGTGCTCAAATTAGAGAACTGGCTGGTTTTTAGAAAGGCGCAGGTATGTCAAAGAGTTATTTATTATTATGATTTTAAGACATTAGTACAAAAATAAGGATTTATCAACAATAAAAATGTATTAATTGTTAGCAGCACGTGGTAAGTCACGTCATCATTTGTCTCAATTCCATTGCAGGGGGGGGGGGGGGGCGAAGGGGACGGGGGTGCACACTCCATGTATGTCACAGCCAGTGCATGATATATTTTTCCTAAAATTTGATACATTAAAAATATTCTCAATTTGAATGGCTTTGACTTTACCACTGATCTTTGCTTTACTGAAAGTAATTTTTCATTATACAGATATTGATTAGAGTAAGTTAATTGCAATATTCAATCTCGTTTGAGGTTTGATATGTTCTATATCAAATTGCAATACACACATAAAGCCTGTTGTAAGGAGATACATTAAAAGTTTGTCACTAACCAATGATGTATACATGATACCATATGCAGCTGGGTGGTCGTTTGGTAAGATGCCACCTGCTCCTCTAAGGACCCGGGTTCAATCCCAGTCCCGGGCACCTTTCATGAGCAACATCCCAGCGTTTGGATAAGACGTTAAATTTGGTCCCTTGTACTCAGTGTCTATGCTGAGGCAAGTAACATGGATGGACTCGTCCTATGTCTCACCTCATCAATCAACCCTCACTCGCGGCTGCTAGTGGCAAGAACTTACCTTAGAGGCGGAACATTTCAAGTCACAGATGCATAGGTGCATAAATTTGAGAAAATGCATAATCAGTTACATTAAGTCTGACTGTGATAGTGTTAAAATGGGCACACCTATCTAAAATTGCATGACCAAACTTTCCAGTACTCCTAAATTCTATGAAAAAGTCTCATGTTAAAAAATTCCGGAATATTTATTTCCCAAGAATAAGTAATTAGTCATTGCACTGTCATGGCCACATACCACTGAAGTGTGCCATCCTTCCCGCTAGAAGGTCTATGAACAGAGTCAGTCAGCGATGCAATAATTGCTGCATTAAATGTAACTATGCCTTACTACACAACTACATTTCGCATTAAGTATTCTTCAATCCTGAAATAGGAAACAATATATATACATATAATTAATATGATTTTATAAACATGCACAGCAGCTGCACAATGACAGTGTTAACTGCATGGACTACGCTTAGACCGAGAGTGTCTTGCAAAATAAATAAATTCATAAAATGAGGTCAAGTTACAACACTATCTGATTGTTAGCCCAACACCATATAAACTTAAATTTTACTCATTGTCAACATAAATTTAGTATTTTAATACTGTTAGCAATCTAATAAGTTTTAAACAAACCTGACTGAACACGAATGACTTCTACAGTGTGATTAGGCTGAACCCCCCCCCCCCCCCCAACCCCCTTCATTATAGCTGTTTATTTAATGCTGCCTGCAAAATAATTGACATGCATATATAAGTAAAAGTTAAAATTAATTACCATGTTACCTATACTCAAGCTTTTCACTTCTGACAGTGACCAATTAAATTGTTATACAGAGAAAGAGAGTATGGTGTATATTTGCAAGACTAAAATACGTTTAGCATATATCCTAAATTCGATCATACAACACATTTTTGTATACTAGCTGCCTGCTTCATGTGAACACAGGCACCGTCCAGCTGGCATCATTGCGCTGTCAAGACATAATAATGTTTCTTCTATGTCTTGAAATGCCAGCCTCTGCTGGAAGGCGCCTGTGATGCAAATTTGGAATGCATGGGATCATCACGTGCTGAGCTCTGTCAGGATCAAACTGGGATCGAAATTGATGCATTTCCACCTGTCCAGTTTTTCAATGGGGTTCCCCTGTTATGCAAATATATCGATACCACGTGGCCATTAGGTCTGCAGCCATTAATTTTATGGCTGTTACCGCCATTTCATACTGAGGCCATTCCAGTGTGAATCTAAGTGTACTGCTTTTGTGTTACATTTTACAATGCTGAAAATGTATAGAAAACAGCATTTATTTAAATTATTACCTGTCAAGCTGTCTTTCTGAGCCAAATCAGAGAGCTGCTCTCTGGCCAAACACAACACAGTCCAATTAGTTGTAAATCTGCAGTACGTCACTCCACTACATACACACCAGTACCAAAAGGAGGCTACCCAAAAAAATACAACAAAATGCAACAATTGCATTATAGTTTCAAACCATGCAGAGTGTAATCTGTTACCCACAAGTAACACATCATGCACATTATACCTTGGAATAATCTATTCTACTTACTCTGAACACTGAATGGTATATCATAAAAGAAAGAAATATGGTTTGATAAATGATATTTAAATGTCAAATAGCATATAACTGCCTTATTTAACTTTAAATATATTCTCTGATCATTATACTTACCCAGCAGTTCATGAGCAGAATCAATCAATTGCCTGTTCTCTTGTTTGATATGCTAAACAGTGACTTAATGTCATCTTCACTCGTATACTGCAAAGGATTGCATTGTGCAAGAACAAGTAAATTTCAATGTTTTCTGAAACTTTCAACTCATTGAACTTGATAGAATGGATCATTTCCTTCACTTGATATAGACGAATCAGCTTGTATTTTCTTGACATTTCAGATGTGAGCACATCACAATCCAATAGATATTTCTTTGCTGCGGAGTTGTCAATATCAGGGCACCTGGAAAAAGATTTGATAAACGTATAACTTGGTGTTAATAATGTACCTAAATTATGTGCAGCTGTATCATTGCACACATAATTATATTTTACATATCTAAAGTGACAAATCACGACTTGCAAACTCGCAACTTTTCAACCATCAGAATCATTCCATCCCATATCATGAACAATAAACAAGTAAAAGGAATATAATTTGAAATTGATTGTACTGTTTTGTCCATAGCACAGAATAGTATCAAAAAGTTCAAAAAACTGTCATACGTGTGACTGATATCGGAACTTGTAAAATGTGCCATGCTATCCAGAATATGTGATTTCTTGATACTTAGTTTTTTTTTCAAAACGAATAATTTGTGTTATTAATGAAGCTAGTTTAACACCACATATAGCTAAAATTTTTAAGGACTAAGAAATTTCACCTTTATATAAATATTTGTCTTTCACATTTTAACATTGATGTATAAAGCTCATATTCATTAAACTTACCAAGTGGTTTTAATGACATGTTTGTAACAAAGTTTGAAATTCATAATTATCCATTCAGGATGTATCAATTTCAATTAAAGAGATTACAAATTTGTTACAAAAAAAATCAATTGTTTCACAGGTCCTGAAATTTGGAATAAATATCATGAAATTATAAATTTATTTCAACCAAGAAGGGTTCAATCAAAAAGAACAAGGGAAATTTATTTTATTAAATGATGTGCCAAACATAAACCATATAAACAAGGCAGTCTGTCTTACTTTATACATATCATGTTTATAGACCTGCCTAGACATTGTGTGTTATTATTATTCATGCTTTTTAACTGGAATATGTCCCCAGGGCTATTAATTACGCAAGTTAATACTTTCGTGGGTGCACATACACTGTAAATAATTTGAATTGAATCCCTCTCTAACTGTGAAGGAAACCCATTAAAAAAATACTAATCTCTCCACTCAAACAAAACGTACCGTTCAGCCTAATCCTCCTAAAATTAGTTTGAAACTAATGTTGAAAACGAACTGTAAAGTTAAATCGATATACCTCACCACATTAACGGGTACAGGGGGCTGCATACATCTCCCCCCTCTCTCTCTCTCCTGACCAAGCAGTTGCCTCATGAAAAAGTGCCGATTTTTTTAATGTACCTTCCAAGCGGATAAAATTGTTTGTGTATTTAGTGTATCATTTGTATGATATAATTATTAGGCGGTATTAGGGTGCGAATAATGCTGAGATGTTAACAATAGATCATTTAATTAGACTGGAGGACACATTAATATTACTCAAAATTTGCATAGGGCATCCATTAAGATTGATGACATCATAATCATCACAAATGAAAGAATAGCATGTGATGAGATGGTTTTATGACTTAAAAATGTGCTATATTAATTTCAAATTGTAAAGTCCACTGCCCTGTATTCACTCACTTTTCTATGATATAGATATCTCATAACATATCTCATAACTACAGTCACAGAGACTTTGTTCAGCATTAATTATCATGTTAGTTATTAAATACATTGTTTAATATAGTTAGTCATGCATGGTTTGAAGTGCATGACTACTAGGTTAGTTATTGAATACATTGTATAATATAGTTAGTTATGCATGAGGTTTGAAGTGCATAACTATTAGATTAGTTATTGAATACATTGTTTAATATGGCTAGTCATGCATGAGGTTTGAAGTGCCATGACTAGCATGTTAGTTATCAAATGCATTGTTTAATATGTTAATCATTGAAATGCATAGTTGGTATGCACAGGCATACTCCTAAGTTCATGTCCATCATGTTTAAGTCTTGTATAATCATTTAGTGCACTGATAGGAAAGAGAAATGTTAAACATTAAATGTTAAATGTTAGATGTATGAATGTATGTCAGAATGCCAGCATAATTACACCTTGCATTGTTCTGTACTAATTGTATTTTCCCATTGAGGCTGCCTCTACACTAAGTCCAGGCAGGCCTTTGATCTGGAGCAGTACAGCCTCCTTAATTGCACTTTACTGTACCCCAAGCCAAGCTACCTGCCAACTGCTGACACTGCCATTGTCTCAGTGTCAGCTTGGGCTAAAAATAGCTACAGTACAATGCATTGGTACAGAGAGCCCCTTTGTCTCTGCAGGCTTAATCCCTGCAAGTTTAAAGTGGCATTTTGCCAGTTCTTGCAGTTAAGGGGGGGGGGACCACCCCCCTTTTAGCACTTGAAGGATTGAAGGGCCTTATTGTTAATACAAGGCTCTGGAGCAATAAATATATCAGTTTTTACCTAACCAGGAACCAGTACTGAGGAAGCAAACCTACTGTCTTGCAGAGTTCTTTATTCAAATGCCTAACTTGGAACTTATACTGAATGCCTGGATGGAAAGCTAACTGAAGGTTACATGACAGATCAGCACAAGCCTTGGAACTTGTCCTTTTGATGCCTGAAGTTGCCTCAGCAATTCAGAGAAGTCTGTTGTATGCCTCTTGCCAGAGTCCAAGAGGAGGAACCTTTACATTGGTGACCCTGATGTGATCTACATTGGAATCCTGAATGGAGGGAGCTCTCAACTGTAACTACAGCTCACAGCAATGTTCTTGTAAATTGACAACAAGGACCTCAGTTCTACATGAACCAATAGCTTGAGGAAAGTGCCAGCTCTCCAACCTGAGTGATCTCCGCCATCTTGACGTCTCCCGTTCATCATGCCTCTCCCACTGAACAACCCCGCTCCAGCTCCTGCTCCAGCACCTGTCTACGTCCAGCAATTCGCTGAATTTGTACAGGAGCTTCGAGATGAAGGTGCTGAGAACAGGGCCGCTGACAGGAGGAAAGAACATGACCGAGATCACCGGCATCAATTTAACAGCGACCGGATGACAGCCGACAACCTTGCCAAGTGTGTACCGCCATATGACGGAGCCACCCCTGGAGCTGTTTGTGAGTGGGTCAGAGAAGTGGACCTAACAATTCCATATTCTGAATTTACAGTGTACATCGCTGCCCGCTCGGCTCAAGGAGCACTCAGACGAGAGTTGGAGCACTACCTCGATCATCAACCAGACAGAGAGGCAGTGGATTGGGCATGCCTTCGCACCCATCTGCAGGAAGCCTTCTTACAGCCGCACGAGGACGACCACCTCCGCCATGAACTGGAGAAGACGAGGCAGGGTGCATACGAGACCTCTACCTCGTATGGACGACGATTCAGGGAGCAGGCGGACCTGGCCTATCCCTTAGGACCGGCAGGGCGGGGCAGAGCAGCTCCAGCCCTAAATGTGGACCAGACACGCCTGTTGCTGCGGGCTTATATGAGAGGCCTGCGGGATCGTCATATCGTGGAACGTCTTATAAAAGATGGACGCCCTGGGAATTACGCCACCGCCATGCAGCTAGTGTCCAATTACGAGTCTGATGAGTACCGTCTCTGCATGGCATTGGACGATGGCATAGTGGCAAGAGATAAGGAGCAAATGGAGGTGGGTGCGATGGCGCCAGCTTCTGCAGCCGCCCCCAACTTTGCCAAGGACATGGCTGAGGTCAGACGCCAAGTCAGTGGGATGACCCAGCAGTTTACTAAACTAATGGCAGCCATGCAGGAGACGAAGGACCCCAAGCCAGTTCAGAGACGTGGACAGAGTTCCAGTCGCCAGATACGACCACCCCAGACGGATCAGCAGGAGCATGCCTATGCGGATGATGGATCGCCCATCTGCAACATCTGCCAGCGTGTTGGGCATGTGGAGAGACATTGCCGCACACGCAGAGCATCCCAGCAACGTGGACATAGAGGTGGAGATACACACCACCATGGGGGCCAATAGGCGCCGCAACGGTCGACGAGCTGAAATATGTGGAACTGATAATTTATGGATACATATTGATTGCACTCGTCGACACTGGCGCCTCCCCCACTGTGTTGCGGCGCCAAGAGTTCGAACTCCTATGCAAGAAATCCGGACGCAGCCCCCTGCTGGGCAAGTCCGTGGATTTGTGTGGTGTCACTGGTCACGACATCAAAGTACTGGGGGCCACAGAACTGCCCGTGGGTGTCATAGGCAGCATACCGGTAATAATAGTGGACCATATTGGCCACGTGCTCATTCTGGGCGGGGACGTTTTCGACAAGAGCAGGCGAGCATTGACTACCACAAGGGCACTCTGACGTGGAAAGGGGTGTAACTGCCATTGCTGCCGGCTCGTCAGGTCAATGCCTTGGAGTCATAAGGGGAAAATCCACCAATAATCAAGGATTCCAGAATCGGTCAGTGTGTGGCCAACCGCCGACCTGTTTGCAGCCAGAGGTGAGGATTTGGGTTGCCACCCAGATATCCTGGTCAGGATCCAGACCGATGGCTACCCTATCAAGCGCCGCCCTTATCGCTTGCCACTCAAGCGTGCAGCGCCGGATCTCAAAATCGACGACATGCTGCGTCAAGGCGACATAGTTCCTTCAGCGTCTCCCTGGGCCTCGCCGGTGGTCCGTGTTGAGGAGAAAGATCCCTCTGAGGGCCCACGTTTCTGCGTGGACTATACGATTCTCAACAAGGACACCAAAAAGGAAGCATATCCCATACCGCTGATAAGGGACAAGGCGCCACTGTGTTCTCAAACACTGGATTTAAAGTCTGGGTTTCACCAGCTGCCCCTCCACCCTGAAGAGATCAAGAGAAGACTGCATTTGTGTGTCACCGAGGTCTATTTCACTGGACCAGGCTACCAATGGGCCTATGTAACGCCAGTCAACTCTTTCAAAGGGCCATGGAGGTGGTATTTAAAGGTTTAATTGGAAACATTTGCATGCTGTACATTGACAATATAGTCGTGTACAGCGCCAATGAAACTGAGCATGCGAGCCACATGCAAACAATGTTTGATCGCCTAGACCAGTTTAACTTGCGCCTCAACCCCAAAAAGTGTGTATTTGGCCTCAGGGAAGTGAGGTGGCTGGGCTATGTGGTCAGTGAGGCTGGTCTGAGGGCAGATCCGGGCAAAGTCGCGGCAATAGCGCGAATGCACGCCCCACAGAATCTGGGAGAGGCACGCAGCTTCCTAGGAATGACGGGGTATTATAGAACGTGCATCAAGGACTACGCGCACATCTCTGAGCCCCTGGTCAACCTGACATGCAAAAAAGTCAGATTCGATTGGTCTGGAAAACACCAACTGGCCTTTGACTCTCTCAAGGTGTCACTGACTAGTGACAGCATCATGGCGCATCCACGCACGGATCAACCATACCAGCTATACACCGATGTGTGCGGTTATGCCGTTGGTGCAATATTATGTCAGAAGGATGACGCTGGAGTGGAACGCCCAATAGTGTACCTGTCAAAGCAGCTATCGGACACCCAGGGGCGATGGGCGACTATTGAGCAGGAAGCATATGCCGTCATATACGCCCTCAAGCAGTTGCGACCCTATCTTTGGGGCGCCAGCTACAGGACCTTCACTGACCATAAGCCCCTCACATCCTTGTTTACCAAGGACATGAACAACACAAAAATTCAGCGTTGGGCGGTCCTGTTGGCTGAATATAACTGTAAAGTGGAGTACCACAAGGGCAAGCTCAACATCAGGGTGGATATGCTATCCAGGATAAGACAACATGAGTCCATTGCCACCTTTGACACCGACTATTGGCACTTAGGCGACCAATTGCCAATCCTGCCTCCTGATGACGATGCTCCAGACATTTACGGTTTCGACCTGCATCTGATTGCACAACAACAGCGGAGCATGACGGAATGGACTGAGTGACTTTGAGGTCATCAACGGGCTGCTGTATACCACCAGGCGCCCCTATCGCTACGCCGAGGATCACCCACGTCTCGTCATGCCCAAAGAACAACGCTCAGCCATCATAACTCGTGCGCACGAAGAGGTTGGTCACATGTCAGTCATCAAAACCATGCGAAAACTCCAGGAAGCCTTCGCATGGCCCAAAATGAAGACAGACATCCTGGCCATCATTTCAAAATGCCCAACCTGCGTCGTGCACAGCAAATCAAAGCCCAGGGCACCCATGGGAGAGATGCCACTTGCCACAGCCCCCATACAGATCATGGCAGCAGATTTAATCAGTCCCCTTGTCAAGTCACCAGCGGGCAACCAATACATACTGACTGTCATAGATCACTGCACGGGGTGGGCAGAGACATACCCTATGCCCAGCAAGACCAGCTTTGAGGTCTGGAAACAATTTACAAGATATGGTTATCCAGATGTCATCATAACAGATCAGGGCTTGAAGTTTGGGGCAGCAGCAATACGCAACTACCTGAAGGGCGTGGCCATTGACCATCGACGCACCACGAGTTACAACCCACAGGCAAATGGAAAGTGCCAGCGCTTTAATGGCACTCTCAAGCAAATTATTTCTCGGCTTATTAACAACTCCAGAAATACTTTGGAGGACCAAATAGGGCCAGCACTATTAGCCTACAATAACTCGGTGTCAGACGTCACAGGCCACACCCATTCTTCCTGCATCATGGACGCAGAGCGCGCCTGCCCATCTTCAAGCTCTTACAGGAGGACAACCTGCTGGATGACAGGCTGCAGAACATTGCTGACGCCCTCAGGGCAGCAATACATGCGACGGCCCAATCAAGGCATCACAACAGGGAGAGACTACAGCCCCCCTCTCACATACCCGGTTTTGCCGTATTGAAGCCGTAGTATGACGTTACGGTTATGCAACAGCTTTTTTCGCCAGCTTTTTTCGCCAGCTTTTTTCGCCGGGTTGGCAACAGATTATGGCGACAAAAAGGGTTCTACGGGTGAATCGGCGGGTTCTACGGGTGACTCGGCGGGTTCTACGGATGACTCGGCGGGTGACTCAGCGGGTTCTACGGGTCACTC
The DNA here is from genome assembly GCA_932294295.1 of Alitta virens. Classification (NCBI taxonomy): domain Eukaryota; kingdom Metazoa; phylum Annelida; class Polychaeta; order Phyllodocida; family Nereididae; genus Alitta; species Alitta virens. The sequence continues at coordinate 25,031,712 of OW028580.1, read as the reverse complement.
GGTGGGTTCTACAGGTCACTCGGAGGGTTCTACGGGTCACTAGAAGTAAGCCGACGAGTAGTAGGAGTAACTCGACGGCTTCCAGGAGTAATCCGCCGAGTTGTAGGAGTAACTCGCCGACTGCTACCAGCATCAGCATAGGGGTTGTATATACTTTAAAAGGCTGCTGCTCCCCTAATATTAGTTCATACTGATTCCATACGTGTTTTCGGATCGAAAATAAACCAAATATTAAGCGAGATATTCGTCTGAGAAGGCGGTTGTCTCGCGGCGGCTGCTGATTTTCGTCAAATAAATATTGAATTATAGTCGAGCTCATACTTATTCCACACAGAATTTCAGATTTAAAATAGACCAAATATTAAGCGAGATATTCGTCTGAGAAGGCAGTTCTCTGGCAGTGGAAAGGTGCTCTGTGTATGTTCATGACTTGAATGGTGTGGTCAATATTTTTTACCATGATATATACATTGTTTGGATGATCTTTATTGCAATTAATTTCTACTCATTCTGCCAACTGGCCAATGGGAAGGACTTTTCCTTTGGTTTTGTAAAGTAAATTAACCTATATATGTAATAGCAATCTGCCTTGACCGTTATGTCAATTGCTAGTAGCATTTTGAATAATACAAAGAATGGGGTAAATCATGCTTTTTCATCATTGATTACAAGCATGAATTGAAATCATTGATCACAAGCATGAATGGAAATTCTGAATTGACCGTTATGTCAATTGCTATTAGCATTTTGAATAATACAAAAAATGGGGTAAGTCATGCTTTTTCATCATTGATCACGAGCATTAATTGAAATTCTGAATTTCAACTGATTCCTGTTTATTATGCATATTAAAGAGGGAGATTGTTTTGATCATGGATGGAACATGCAATATCAATTTTAATTCCAGTTGGATTATTTAACCTGTGGAACCCCTCAACAAGCCAACAATTTTGTATTATTTTCGTTTTTTATTGATTACGAATCAATGAATTATTGATAGTAACACATTATTAGGTGAAGATCTTATAACTATCTGTCTATCTACATATCTACATATCTATACTCTATGAGGTATTACTAACTTTATTAACAAGAATATTCTTGTTTGTGCCTAGTATACTCCCCCACCTTAACTATTATATAAATTCTACACATTTCCCTTCAGTCTTTATTTGACGAAAATCGGATATGTAGATAGACAGATAGTTTAGAGAGACAGATAGATTTATATGCTTATTATATAATATAGAATATCTAGCTTAATATTTGGTTTATATAAGTACATAAAAGATAGCAAATAAAATCACAAATACAAATTACAATATCAATATTAGATTTAAATTTTACAAAAATATACACAAATACTGATCAAAATATCACAATAAGATTCAAATTAACACAAAAAGATAAGAATGTTCATCTGTATAAAAAAATACCAATACAATAAGATACATTGTTTTTAATTAATGAAAGCAATTACATCTTTTTGTAATTGTGAATGACAATCAAGACAATGTCATATTACTGTGTCATCTTTGAACGAAATGACAGGTCAAAGAACCCCAATTTAGGCAATTAGGCAATTGACACATGTATTGAGCATTTGCTGTATTCTCTACACCTATTTCTTTGTATCATTCAAAATGCTAATAGCAATTGACATAACGGTCATGGCAGTTGGCAGAATGAGTAGAAATGAATTGCAATGAAGCTCATCCAAACAATGTATATATATCATGGTCAAAAATATTGACCACACCATTCAAGTCATGACCATACACAAAGCACCTTGCTGCCGCCAGAGAACTGCATTCACAGACGAATATTTCGCTTAATATTTGGTCTATTTTCAATCTGAAAATCTGTGTGGAATAAGTATGAACTCGACTATAATTCAATATTTATAAGACGAAAATCGGAATAATATAAATGGAGCAGCAGCCGCCGCCAGACAACTGCCTTCTCAGACGAATATCTCGCTTAATATTTGGTTTATTTTCGATCCGAAAACACTTGTGGAATCAATTGTGCAACAATTCTGTCTTTATTTGACGAAGATCGGCCTAATATTAGGGGAGCAGCAGTCTTTTAAAGAAGCGCTCAGCTCTGCCTACATTGATACTCTCCGGGCACAGACGCTTGAGGGAGCACCAGTGTTTGCCGACTACCTGCCTTCTCAGACGAATATCTCGCCGAAAACATGTATGAAATCAGTATGAACTATACAACAATTCTATCTTTATTTGACGAAAATCGGACTAATATTAGGGGAGCAGCAGCCTTTTAAAGTATATACAACCCTTCTCGCTGCCTACGCTGACGCTGGTAGCAGTCGGCGAGTTACTCCTACAACTCGGCGGGTTACTCCTGGAAGCCGTCAAGTTACTCCTACTACTCGTCGAGTTACTCCTACTAGCCCTGGACAAGCCGTCGTGTTCACTACGCCTAAAATTAGCGACGGGAAACCCGTCCAAGTCGTCGAGTGACTCGACGGCCTCCAGGGGTGACTCGACGGCCTCTAGGGGTGACTCGACGGCCTCCAGGGTTTATTGTTTACATTTGGACACCCGGGATTTTGCCACGGGAATTCAATGCACACATTGAATTTCCGGCTACCGGGCCCGAGAATCCCGGTTTGGGCCCGAGTCCGAGGAGAGACTCGACGAGTATCGCCGAGAATTGCCGGTTTGCCGTCGGCTTGCCGTCGACTTGGAGCCGAGAATCGCGTTGCGTAACCGTTACGTCATACTACGGCTTCACTACGGCAAAACCGGGTATGTGAGAGGGGGGCTTACAGCATCAGGCCAACATAGGGCAGTTTATGGTGGGCGACACAGTGGTCGTCAAGGCTCAGGAGCCTCTGTCCCTCACATCAAAGTGGGATCCACAATGGACTGTCACGAGGATAAGAGGCAAGGTCTTGTGGGTGACCCACCAACAAACAGGCAAGCAGAAAGTCCTTAACGTAACAAGGTCAAGCTGGTGGACCCCAACATCGTCTGGGACAGTGTAAACCCAAGGCCAAAGCGCAATCCCCGCCAGGGCGCGCGCAACGCAGGCATGCTGATACCCGCCACGCCTGACCGACCAGCGTCCTACGCCCCTGATCGCAGCCCTGCAGTTGCCCCCCCCGGTGAGCCGCCCCAGCCAATCGAGCGATGACAGCCGTGTCACAACTGACTGCATGCCTTCAGGATCAGATAAGAAGGTGCAGCAAGATCAACTGCACAGTCACTTGGCAACAGCAACTGCAACCACCAACAGTCCCTTGGCAACAGCAGACGCAACCGCCAGAGCACCTGCCACCCTGCGTACTGCAGCACAGAAGACCTCTGACACCAAGCACCTGCATCGCACAGCTCAATGTCGCCGTCACGCACTGGAGCCGGAGGCAAAAGACACCAATACAGTGCACCAGCAGCCAGGGCCCCAGCACAGACACGCACAGCCCAGCCACGGCCCCAAGACGACAAGCGTCTGCATCGCTACACCCCAAGATGACCGCATGACCTGCACAGTCAACTTCATGCACCAACGCCAGAAGCGCAAAGGGAGGCCCACGCAGCAATCAAGTAAGAAGTAGCCAGCTTTTTGAAATGCTCCTCCTCATGATCCTGCACTGGTGTCATTTCCTGCACGCAGAAGGCACAGCTCCCATTCTCGTGACAGAGCTCCCTGATGGCATCAGCATCAGAGGAGGCGAGACACTACATCAATTAGTGGCGTCATGGGACGTCTACGTCACACTCAATCAACCTCCATACCCAGCCAACCTAATTGCCCAGATAGCCTCCCTGAACAACACATTCACCGCACTGGAACTACTGTCGCGAAATGGCATCCAGATAGACCTGCAGTCCCAAAAACTGCGCAGAGATAGTCTGATGGCCATTGTGGCGGACGATGCACCGCCTAGGCAAATCAAAAGGGGGCTGCTGGACATAGGAGGCTCAGTCTTACATGCGCTGTTTGGTGTTGCCACTTCATCCCAGCTAGATCACTTTAAGGCTGCCCTGATAGAGTTACATGGGCATCAAAAGAACATGACACATGCCCACAATCATCTCGTGACAATCCTTAACCAAACACGAGCGTAGACCAAAAGGATATCAGGCCAACAACACCAAATGGCGCTCCACATCATACAGATTAATACAGCTATAAACAAAATGGCGAAGGTCATCCAGGATCACGCATGCCGTATCAGCCGTATAGAGCTAGTCATGGATCTTGACAGATACTTGGAAGTTGTAGAACTAGCGGCTCAGCATTACGTCTGCCAAATGACGCTCTTTCACAGACAACATGCAGAACTAGAGCTAGGACACCTCACCCGTGATCTCCTTTCAGCCAGCCAGCTAACAGAAATCTTACAGCAAGCAGCAGCCCAATATAAGGTAATATCCTCACTGGAGTGGTACTATCAATTCTTGTCTGTAACTCCTCTAAGGCAGTCTTCAGGTAGTTTACTGTATAAAGTTGAGCTTCCCCTAGTAGCCGCCCATCCTTATCTATTATATAGTATACTGGCACACCCAGTACACATAAGCAACTCATCTTACACAGTGCTGGTCAAGCTCAATGATGCATATGTCATTGACACAATCTCCGGCAATTTATTTTTACCTCACAAATGTCTGGGTCATCAGCCCACAGTATGTCAAACTGGCCCAGAATTTGGCCCATCACTTATGCGTTGTGCCAGGGGAATCCTGACAAACAGACGTGATTTGATTAAAAACTGTAGGGTCGACGTTCGTGACCATGCAGGAGACACTCTGCTCACGATGGTTGACATTAATTAATATGCTATTGCCTCATTAGGCGAGACGTTAGTAATACCTTGGAGGAATTAGAGAAGGAGAGGACACTCAGAATTTGCAACATGAGCATGCTGTAATGAAAGTCCGTCATTCCTCAGATTTCACAGGTCTAAGGTGGAGTTTGACTTTGAAATCGTCATTTTAAGCAATTAAGAACCAGGCCAATAAAAGTTCTTTCATGTACAATCAGCGTCGTGCTGGCCCAGCCTAGCTGGGGGGAGGCAGTGGCCCTTTATGTTGACGGTGATTCAACCTTTGATGTACCTAAGTGTCCTCTCCTTCTCTAATTCCTCCAAGGTAATACGTTGTCCTGGACTAGCTGAGTCTCACGCCCTTTTACCTCAAGGCACGCACAATGTTACTTGTATTCAACCATGCACAATAAATGGTGCAGGTTGGACCATTACAGGTATAGACAGAATGTACTTGGCGAGACGTTATGTAATGCCTGCCATGCGGGTCACGGCTCACTTTAACTTTTCCAAGCACTTGGAGGTTAATCTATTGCGTGTCGCCTTGCCACAGATGCAGTCTGCCCATACAGGCCCCATTATGGACATAGATGTAGAGGCCCTCTTACATCCTGTTGCTCATAAGCCCCCAATCAATCTATCCCCTGTCCCTTCAGTATTTGCCATATTTAACCTGGTATTACTTATGACCCTCTGGATTGTCCTCACAGGACTATACTTGCGCTGGAGATGTTTCAGAATTAAACTGAAACACAACCGGCCTTATGCAAGTGAAGCCCTCCCACTTACGCCCACCACTGCCCCCATCCCCACACCTGCCCCCACACCCCGCACAAGCATATGGCCTATTTTGCCCCCACTATCAGAGTGCATGTCACAACCATATTGCTCTCCCACAAATGCCAATGACAACATACAGTAAATTGTCTCAATTCTGCCACACTCATCTTTATTCTTATCATGTACTCTACTGTCTTCTCAACTTACCACTCCATTACCTTGTGAGGTGAACCACTGGGAAACTTGCTGAACATTTTATATTTATCTCATAGCAGGGTTAGGGTTAGGGTTAGGGTTAGACAAATTGTCACCTCTTACTATTTTTGTAAAGATTAATCATGCCAAAGGATAGACAAAATGTCACCCTTGCCATCATGTCACTGCCAAATGTTTTATATTGCGTTTAATGTTATTATATACAGTAAGGGAGCCATTACCTAATAGATTATTAAATGTCATTTCCTGGATAAACTAAGGTTTCCAGCCAATTGGGCGCAGTACAGCGCAACATGAAACTTTAATCAAATGGCCTAGTCATGCGCTCCCTGGATCTCTTGTAAATCAAAATCCTTGTGTTTTATAATGGTGTATCATTTGTACTTACCTTGTATTGAATTTTGTATTAATGATGTGTATTTTTATGTCATACTTAGCACACTGTCTCTTATTAATGTTTTGTCATGCATATACTCTCTACAAAAATGCTTCCTTCAGCTTATCTTAACTATCAGTGCAAATTTCTTGTAATACTATAATGTCATTATTTCCTGACTGAAGCAAGTATGTCAACAAACCAGCTTGCTTTGATTGGCTTAGCCAGGCCAGTGGTCTGGGGGAAAAACTACTATCACTTATTTTTTATTGACCTTTATTCGCTCCTTGCTGTCTAGCATCAATGAGCTGGGAGAAGGGGGGGGGGGGAGTGATGTAAAGTCCACTGCCCTGTATTCACTCACTTTTCTATGATATAGATATCTCATAACATATCTCATAACTACAGTCACAGAGACTTTGTTCAGCATTAATTATCATGTTAGTTATTAAATACATTGTTTAATATAGTTAGTCATGCATGAGGTTTGAAGTGCATGACTATTAGGTTAGTTATTGAATACATTGTGTAATATAGTGAGTCATGCATGAGGTTTGAAGTGCCATGACTAGCATGTTAGTTATCAAATGCATTGTTTAATATGTTAATCATTGAAATGCATAGTTGGTATGCACAGGCATACTCCTAAGTTCATGTCCATCATGTTTAAGTCTTGTATAATCATTTAGTGCACTGATAGGAGAGAAGAAATGTTAAACATTAAATGTTAAATGTTAGATCATGGACGTAAAGGCTTTTACGTCCATGGTTAGATGTATGAATGTATGTCAGAATGCCAGCATAATTACACCTTGCACTGTTCTGTACTAATTGTATTTCCCCATTGAGGCTGCCTCTACACTAAGACCAGGCAGGCCTTTGATCTGGAGCAGTACAGCCTCCTTAATTGCACTTTACTGCACCCCAAGCCAAGCTACCTGCCAACTGCTGACACTGCCATTGTCTCACAGTGTCAGCTTGGGCTAAAAATAGCTACAGTACAATGCATTGGTACAGAGAGCCCCTTTGTCTCTGCAGGCTTAATCCCTGCAAGTTTAAAGTGGCATTTTGCCAGTTCTTGCAGTTAAGGGGGGGGGGAACCACCCCCCCACTTATGTAATTCATGCTCTGCTGCTCCAGGGAGAGCAGTCAAGCACCTCATTGTGTATTGTTCTAGGATTGGTTGTTGAAGTGCAGTGCATTGTTTTAGCACTTGCCATTGGTTTAAATTAACCCCACCCAGTGCATGCTGGGTGGAGGATTGAAGGGCCTTATTGTTAATATAAGGCTCTGGAGCAATAAATATATCAGTTTTTACCTAACCAGAAACCAGTACTGAGGAAGCAAACCTACTGTCTTGCAGAGTTCTTTATTCAAATGCCTAACTTGGAACTTATACTGAATGCCTGGATGGAAGGCTAACTGAAGGTTACATGACAGATCAGCACAAGCCTTGGAACTTGTCCTTTTGATGCTTGAAGTTGCCTCAGCAATTCAGAGAAGTCTGTTGTATGCCTCTTGCAGAGTCCAAGAGGAGGAACCTTTACAAAATGTTCATCAATCAAGGTCAATAAGCAAAATGTTGCCACTGCTCCTGCATTTTGTCTCCTGTACATTCAGTCAGAGACAGAGTTCAAAAAGGTCACTTGTTCTGTGAGTTCATGTGACCTGTCAATCAGCCTTGTTCTGAGTTTTATTGAAAAAACACCTGAACAGATTACATTGGTTCCATTGCTGTCCTGTCTGGGCACATGTTAAACTGTGTCAGCATGTTAATGTTAAGATGCCGAAACGTCAAAATGTCACTGATAGGTGCTTAGATGTCAGCATGTCAAAGTGTCACTGATAGATGCCAATATGACGACATGTCAAAATGCAGATGTCAATATGTTGACATTTTAAGGAAATTAAGTACTGCTGCATGTTTTACTGACAGCAATGAAATGAGCAAGTTGACTATGTTTTCTGTGGTTCTCAGGCCATATTACGTGTTTGGTTGAAAACTTTACAGCAGTTAAAGGAATTTGTGATGGATATATTGATGGAATAATGGCATCTAGGACACTTAAATGGACATGAGAGCATGGCGTAAATGATTTCATACAAATTTGTCAGAAAATGCTTTTTTTCATTTAACATTGGCTTAATGCTGGCATGTCCTTGTTGACATTCCAATAAGACATTAATTAAGCATTCACTGCATGGAAATTATACAGAGTTCCACTGCCCTCTAAACGTTTTTGGCTGATGATGGCTAACAATGCTCAACATTCGGAACAATGTTGACATAATCTGCCATGTTATCTGGGCAGCATATAGAATGCCAGGTAAGCATATAGAAAGCCAGGTAAGCATATAGAATACCAGGTAAACCTGACATTGGCCAAACATCAATCTAGGGAGGGCTACACTGATAGTTTCATAAAATATGGTAGACTCCAGGCAGCTGTAGCAGCTTTTCCTGGCTGTAGCTATAACTGGCTAAAGCCAAGCACTTCTGTCTACTCCTAGCTTATAGTCGGCCTCACACTTACCACCACTAAAACAATATAAACCATTATAAACGTAAGAAATTTATCTAATATATCATAAATATGTATGTACAATAGATATGCTTATTTTCAACAAAAAATGTATGTAACTCTCAACTTATAAAGCAAAAGCTGCTGCATGCACTTTTTAGATCCGGCTTTGACCAGCCAGCTATAGCCAGACAGTTCCATTTAGTGGCAGATAGCATACCCTGCAAACACGACAACTTTTGAATAATATTAGCACTCAATCATTGGGACAATATTTGACAAAAAATATTCCAAAACAGATTGTGTAAATGTTGAGACAACATTGTATAATATAATTTACATGGTTAAACTATTTTGATTATGTTTCGTGATGATTTGAATTATAATATTGCCGCAAGCTTTCCTAGGGTCCACACTTTCATAATGTTACATTATGCTCAAATAATATTGCCACAAAATAATTTGAATGATAATGTGGATGTTGTAACAATATCTGTGCCATATTTATAAAAAATGGTTATTAAACACATTGCAAGAAGGATTTTATTCACCATATGAAAATGTTTTCTGCCATTATTTCCATAATGTCTTGTTATAATATGATTAATGATGTTGCTGTAACTATTTCTATGTCCACACTATCATAATGTTACATATGCTCAAATAATATTGTCACAACATTAGGTAAATGATAATATGTATGTTGTATTGATTTCTTTGCAATATTTTAAAAAATGTCATTAAAAACATTGTTGCAATGTTTTTATGCACATTATGAAAATATTAATTACAATTTACAAGTACCATCTAGGGATTATATTCATCTCGTAGCCATTTTGATATGGAGAGAGTTTTCAAGTCTCAGCAACAAAATCCAGAAACATCTGCGAAATAGGTTGGTATTTTTATTATTTTTTGTAGCGTTGTTGGTGATAAGTCATTGTAGAAAACAAATGAAGATTAATTCCCTTCAAAATGTGACTTTTTTGTTGCCCAGTCAGCCCCTAAAGAATATGCAACATCATAAATGGATGGCAACACAGTCACTGATGTCATGCAAATGTAAATAATATATTGCTTATGCTTAGTTTCAATCTAAATAGTTTTTTTTTATTATAATTTTCAGAGGTGTGCAGTGGACCTAATCATGAGCCTGACTGACAACAAGACATAGAGAGATACATCACTGTGAATGCTCACCAACTATTGCCAATAGCCGTTTATATATTCAGTATAAAAAAAAACTAATTGCAGTTACTGATCAAATGTTCATGTGAACAAAAAAGATTTTCTCTCCTTATTCCAGACATGTTGCTGTTATATTTTATATATTAAACCTAAATAATGTTATAAAATATTGTGAAAATCATTTTTCTTAATATTTAGAAAATATTGCTCCAAAGTGTTTAGGGTCCACATTTCAATCTTGTGACAACATGTTCTGCAAGTAGTCACATTATTTGTTCAATACAATAATATCAATGTCATGAGTATCTTCTGGCTATGTTTCAAGAAAACATGTGCAATAATGTTTCTACCGTGGACACTTTAATGTGGTGACAATATGATCTGCAATACTCTCAAAATGTTAGTTAAACATGTCAATGCTGTGAAAATATTCTCACAATATTGTATTGGAAGGATTACTTATAAAAGTAATTTGATTGTTCAAACAATATAATCATAATGTTTTTTGGGAATATTATCAGAAATGTTGCCGCACACTTTTCTAGGATCCACACTTTCATACTGTGGCAATGTGATCTGCAATATTGTGACAATATTATACAATGTTGTGACAAGATTGTCACAATATGCTTGTGTTTGCAGGGTAGTAGCATTGTTTAGCAGAAGTTGTCTAGCTTTGTCTAGGTTCAATTTGACAGGTTTTTAATGAAACTAACTGTATGTTAGTGACATATATACCAGTAGGGCTAGGTAGGACAGTGGTTCAAAAATATGGGAAAGGAGAAATAATCATTTATTAGTCAAGATTGATGAATGCTACTGGCCAACGGTATAATTTTAACTGCATTGGATTTGCTTATTCCAAACCTACGGGTGACTCGACGGGTATTCCAAACCTGACGTTGGAATTTCTCTATCTCATCATGAAATTTGTTAAGTCTGTGGGGTAGAGTGGGGAACAGTGAGACAAGCCCCCTAGTTTCAATGCAGTGAAGTTTGTAAGACTGCTCTTTATGGATTATGGCCAACACTACAAAACTACTAAAACGTTCTATTACCTGCAAGAATTAAAATCATGAGGTGTCTGAAACTTCACTCTGTGATTTTAACAGCGAAGTAATTTTTATATATCCACATGAATTTTCAATGTTTGTTATTCTCCAGTATTTGAAGATAATGGTATTGTCTATCAGTATACAAAACCTTGGATAAACAGTGCCATAGCCATGTGAACTTCGGAAGGTCACAAGTATTAAATTATTTCAATGCATCAGTTAAATGTCGGTCCATGATCATGTTGACTTGGTGGTACCATGTACCCAGTATTTATGCCAAACCAAGTGAACGACCCAAACTATGGGATATATGCATAACATCGTGTGGACTATGGGGTATATGCTGCTAACCTGTTAAGCTTTAGACCAGTAGAGCTGAAACAATACAAGGAACTAGCCCGAGATACCTTCCTGACCACATGCCACTGTCAGCTCTTTTTCATATTGTGGCGTTTATAGTAAGCCGCCATTGGCTAGCGTTCACAAATTTCAGATAATGCTAAGCGAACATCAGATCTCTCTGGCTACCCCTCAGCTTGTCTCAGTACCCTGCCAGTGGGGAACGATGAGACAAATGACTTGCATCAATAACTCCTATCTTACACAAGGGTAGGAATCTGAAACTGCTGGAAAGTATGCACAACTGCACAACCTGCACCTGAGGTAGTCATGTCCTGATTTTAGAATTTTTGCTACGATTGTAACAAAAAGTGTATCATTGTTCCTCAATCTCCCCTAGCCCTTTCCATCTTTCTGGAAACTTATGTAAGTCAGTGAAATACAAAATAATACAAATCACGTATATATTTAACCAATCCAAGAATTAAATAGTTTGTGATGGATAAAATAAGATTTGAAGAATTAATTGCAGTTTACAATGTCATTACCATAGATTGTTATTAACGAAAGAAGTCATTATTAAGGCCATTTGTCAATATGCAACATTATAATATTTAAAAAAAACTACTTTTAAGGTTATCAGGTTGACAAGGCTATTTCAGTACTTTTTTTTAACCAGCCAACTGAGTAGTCATGTCATTATTAAGCCCCCATCTCACATTGCCGGTTTTGCCATAGTGAACCCGTAGTATGACATAACGGTTATGCAACACGCTTCCTGATTCCAACCTGACGGCTGCCCGACAGCTACCCGCTGATCATCGAGTCACTTCTGGGACTTAAACCCGGGAGTTTCGCAGCTGGTAGCCGGGTATGCCATGTTTGCATGGCATACCCGTGGCAAACTCCCGGGTGTCCAAAAACCCATCATAAACCCGTCAAATTCCTGTTGAAGTCGGCGAGTTATCTGTCCCTAATTTTAGTCATAGTAAACCTAATGGCTTGTTGAGGGGTACTAGGGGTAAGTCGACGAGTAGTAGGAGTGACTCGATGGGTATCGCTGGGTAGCCATCGGGTTGGAGCCGGGTGTTGGTCCATTATTTTGTAATTTTTTTAAAATTTTACGCTTGGACTATTTTTCAGTAAATTTAATAAAATTTTCATATTTCTTTAGCAAACAAAATTTCATTTAACTTAAGTGTGGTGTCTTTCACTTGCCTCAGCATTGACACTGAGTAAAAGGACCCATCCATGTTGCACATTGACCCCTTGGGTGGGCTCTTTTCCTTGCCTCAGGAGAGACACAGAGTACAATGGACCAACAATTTCTTTCTTCTTCTCTCTTCCTCTCCTCCTCCTCAGCTAGTGCTGTCACACAAACAAGTTGTAAATTAAATGTATCATTGGCCTGAGCAGCTAGTAGTAGCAAGGCTCTATTTCGTATATAGCATGAAATGCCCTAAAGTTTGATTGGACAATCCCTATGGCTTTATAAACTTTAAATTTTGAAAAATGCTCTTTCATTTAAATATTTATTACTCTCCTGTCCCCAGATCAGCTTAATGTATATAATATTTTTTCGTTCAGACCTGCCGCATTTTTCTTTTTTCAGAAGTGTCGTAGTTTTTCTTTTTCAGAAGAGCCATAGTTTCATTATTTTTATTATTTTCATGGCAGGATCCTACTACTAGAATGATCAAGAGTAAGAGATGCAGCCCCTATTTATATATTTTTGGTAAATGTACGGGAAAAATGTCAAATTCCAGGAGAGACTCGACGTGTTGTACGGGTAAGCCGACGGCTAGTAGTTTTAACTCACCGACTTTCCCGTCATTATATTTTAAAATTATACCAGGCGTCGAGTTACTCGTAGAAGCTGTCGAATTACTCGTAGAAGCTGTTGAGTTACCCGTAGAACCCGTCGAGTTACTCGTAGAACCTGTCGAGTTACTCATAGAACCCGTCGAGTTACTCGTAGAACCTGTCGAGTTACTCATAGAACCCGTCGAGTTACTCGTAGAACCTGTCGAGTTACTTGTAGAACCCGACGAGTCACCCCCGGAAGCCGTCGAGTCTCTCCTGGAATTCGTCCACTAATTGGCCGTAACCCATCGAGTCACCCATAGAACCCATCAAGTCATCCGTAGAACCCGTCGAGTCACCCGTAGAACCCGTCGAGTCATCCGTAGAACCCTTTTGCCGCCAGAATCCTGTGCTCCTAGGTAACATGTCACAAGGCATTAAGAAAATGATTATTTAACTGTATGAACGTATGTTTTCTTTTTTTCTTTCTTCATTATTTAATAATGATGTGCAAGACTTTTCAAGATGTAAGAACGTCGTTTTCCATGTTTTAAGAATGTTGAAAAGCATTAAATATATACATACTTGGCAATTTTAAATAAAAGGAGATGAAAAGTTGTAATATTCAAAATGAGGAATCAGGTATGTTAAAACTCTTGCATATGTTAGCCAATATGCTCAATCAACTCAGCCCATATTTTAACATATCTAATTCCTGCATGCCTAACCACCAGTGGCTGTTCTCATGCCAAATGAGAGAGAGATTTTCATCATGAATGACAGGACTCTGTTCTCACTCTTCTTTTTTCTTTGTATGTTTATATCAACCAATATAGTAGCTTGCAATGACAATGAAAGCCTGACAGGTTCAAACAAATCCTTAGTCATAGGATTTTTATGGCCTGCCCAGCAATTTGGACCAGCATTACCATTCGCATTCCATATGGGTGTCAAAGGTGCTGAGCGCAAACTACGGAATTATGATATCAAATATTACATTGAGGACACCAAATGTAATCCCAGGGAAGGAATGAAAGCAACCGTGCAGCTGAAACAGACTGCAAAAGCTCTTGATGGCATTATTGGATCTTTGTGTAGCATTGTGTGCGAACCAGTTGGTTTCTTAACCGCAGCATGGAATATTCCTCAGGTTTCGTACTACTGTTCAAGTGCATCACTCACAGACAAAAATAAGTTTCCAACATTTACACGTGTCAAAGGAACTTACGATGGGTATACTGATGGGCTTATAACCTTTTTAAAGACATTCAAATGGACAAAATTAGCTATAGTAACTGACACTACTCCACTATTCAAAATTTCTGCTGAACGTATTAGACTTGCTGCTGAAAGCAGTGTGATAAACACTTATTTTTATGCTATCGAAACCACAATGATTGGAGAGAAAACTAACCCAGCTAAGTTGGATGTAATGAGAAATGTTATAATTGACATAAAAGACAAAGCAATGGTTATCTTAATTCTATTTTACGTTCCTGATACAAGACATTTCCTAATCCTAGCAGACGAAGAAGGACTCACAAAAGACAACTATGTAATCATTGGAACTGATTCTGCATATTTTGGAAACAGTGGAAGACCAAGATATTTGGAACCCCATTTAGAAGATTCTTATGTTTTTCATGGGGTGGTGACAGTCAGTCCTGCCCACCCATCTGGAGAAATATGGAATGATTTTTATTCAGAACTGATTGATTTAATGTTGTTTAACAATATAACTCAAGAAACAATTGATGCCAATATGGAAAGATATGCACTAATAGCAGGTGAGGGAATTTATGTAATGAATGAAATGTGCTTACATCCATGCCTTATTTTCAACCCTCAGCAAACAACGTTCGAAAGGGTTATTGCTATCACTGGAAATGACGGACGTAACACTTCCGTTTCCGGAGCAGAACTTTAACACTAATGTACTTACACCAATGACATTTTGCACAGTAATACTCTATATGGCCTAGTGGTGTCTTTTGATAGTCACATTGACATATGCCATCTATGTTTTTACAAAATTTGGAAAAATATAAAATATTAATATTTTCGTTTCCGGAGCAGAACTCTGACACTACTGAACCTACATGCTTAAAACTTTGCCATAATATGTCTAAAATAGTGTAGTGGTGCCTTCTGGGGGTCTCAGTGCTGAAAATACCAAAGAATAATTAAAATAAGGGAAAAATAGGGAAAATTCTTACTTTTACATACCTCCAAATCAAAGACACTATTTACCCTACATGAGTGAAATTTTGTTAATAACATATCTAAATTATAGTATTTCCACTTTTCAAACTTCATTTTGACATTCATTTCATGCTGTTTTTATACTAATGGAAAATATGAAAAAATTCGAAAAACTGTGTTTAATTGTGGTGTTAAGTATAATCCCATACAAAATAAACCTTTAAGATTTGTGTTTAATGGTATCTAAACTTAAAAATCTATTTAAATACCCATTAAATGCAAATCTTACAGGTTTATTTTGTATGGAATTATACCCAACACATTTAAGATATGTTCGTTAACACTGTTATATCTGTAATATATGTTTTATAGTATAATTGCTGAATTTCATATATTCCTTTAGAAGCATTGTAACAGTCCATGTATGAGTATTTGGACACAAAAATGATAATCTTTGGTGTAGATTATTTAAGGGACATGCTATTGTATTGATTATTCTAGTGAACTGAATACTCCTTACTGTGCATAAAACCTCTGAAACAAACAAAATAAATGCCAGGAAATGGATATTCACATCTTCCTAAAGCAAGCCTGCCATCTTTGCATAGCTACACTATGCGGCCTTGCTAGAAATAGGCTTAATTACCTGGTTTATACAGATCCGTCTGATTGATTGCTATGATCTGTGGAGCGCCAAATCAGCGCCAGTGTTTACGAAATGTATCTATATTTAGCACATATGTGGCCTGCAGTGACTGTTGAGTCTTTTAAAACATTGGTGTGTCGCTTGCATTGGCTGACCTACTTAACACACCTATTTACCACAAAAGGGCCATGGCGAAAAGAAACCACCATTTACTGTTTGCCGTTAAACCAAGCAAGGCCGCCTAGCGAAGCATGCTGAGGTGGGGGGTTTGCTTTAGGAAGATTGGATAAACAATACTGTCTTTTGATGCTCATTTGGCTTTAATCAGAACAGGATTGATTGCTGTTCATATATTCACACCTGTCCAAATGCCATGAACAAGTGGAGAAATTCAAGAGCTCAAAAATTAGGACATCTTGGTCTAATTGCCATTGCATAACATGCTGCGTAGGCCAAGTCACGATTGATCAAGTTGATCGCATAAACTACTAAAGCACTCAGTAAATAAATTGGTCATCCAGCGGACTAGTTGGGTTATATAATTGATCATCATTAGCCAAAAATGGTTGTCTCAGACAACTGGGTATCGCTTATTTCAAACACTCAGTATCTGAGTTTGGCTTCAGAGACTATCAAAAGGCACCATTAGGCCATCATATAAATTAATGCCGGCAGCCATCTTGGTTCTGTTCTTTTTAAAACGCTATCTCCTCCCTGCATAATCCTTCTATATCCTTCCCGCTTAGCCAGGATCTTCTACGCGTATTTCTCAAGGGATATAAGGTCCGGTTTACTTCCTGAGCCTAAATTTGTTGTTTTATTTTCCGTTTTAAATTAAATTAAAAACCAGAAAGAGGCTGACTCCCCTAACGACCATGCTTGCAAGTAGAATTAAGGCTCTTGAATGAAACTCAAAACGAGGCTGAATGGCAGGTCACATGACCTCACAGAACAAAAGTGATCTTTTTGAACTCTGAATAGGGGCAGTGCCAACATTTGGTTTTTATACAAATGCATGTATTGTAGGATCCCTCAAATCAAATTAAAAAGTACTTGACAAAGGGGGCCGAACTTAATTACAGGGTTGGATCCACGCATCGGCTACTGGTCATTGAACCAGTTACCTCTCAGGCTAATCATTCTGCGTCCTGTCCACCAAGCAAGCATTGTCTCAGACCTGCTGGGGCACTCAGAGCTGGTACATTAACAATTTACCTTCATATTGTTGCACTTTTATGTTAAATGCGACTTGACAATTACATTACTAAAGCCTTTGATAATTATTTTCATTTTTCAACCTATTTTCAAAATCTACAGTTTTTCCAGACAGCTATGGGCATTACATTACTGCTCATTGCTCTGCCCAATAAGTTACCAAAAATAAATAAATATAAATTAGGTCCAATTGTAGTGGTAGTATGCAAAATCATTCATTGTGTAACAGTGTATTAAAGATTTACCCTGGTGGCAGATTGCCAATAATATTTCAATAGCTTGGTCCTCTCTGGTTCCCTGAATGAATATCACTCAGGTTGGGTCTGGCGAGTTCTGTGATCTGATTGGCTGATATCTAGCATCCAAACATTGTGACGTCATGTTCCAATTGACAGACCCGACCTGTCTCCTTACTTGAGAAGGGAACAAGTCAGAGCTTGGTCAGTCCCCAATAACTGGAAAATTCAAAACCAGAAAGAGGCTGAATGGATGTAGCAACTGCCTGTGGGTCACATGACTTCCCTAACAACCAAGATTGCAAGTCAAAGCTCCTTAGCAGCCATTCACACTATGTTGCGAGGGCTTTAAAGAAATCAGAACGAGGCTGAATGGCAGGTCACATGACCTCACCAAACTTGGTTGCTAAGTGACGTCACCATTTTCCCGCCATTTCCAGGTCCAGAAAGAGGCTGAATTGCTGTTTTATGGACTGGGATAGGCCAAAATTACATGCTTTGTTTTAAATTGTGTAAGAGATAATAATTTATCATTTTTATGGTGGAACCTGTGGAATTCGGGAGTTCGGCAACAAAAGCCTTAAAAGTGACATTGGTTCAGAAAATCCTTGTTCAGTTCCTACTTGCCTGAATTGCACAACATTTTAGAATCCCTGCCCCCCCCCCCCAAATTATTGTTGTTTGACCCAAAGCATTTTTTTTTAATAAATTTAATTCAGAAAAGGACATTATCTAGCGTCTTGTAGAATATTGGTTCTTTTTAAATTATTTTGTCCAGATAAGCTGGCAGAATCTCAAAGTCGGGGTGGCAGAAAACGTACAAATTAGTGCCATAAAGGTACAAGACAAAAAGATACACATAATAAAACCTTTGTGTAGAATTCAACTGTGCTAACAAAATTTTAACTGCGTAAATCCATTTTATATAGAAACTAATGGCTCATTTTCTTGACATGGGTTTTGCTAGTATAGAATATTACTGTAACCGTCTAAAGGCACCACTAGGCCATATAGAGTATTACTGTATAAAATTTGGTTAGGGTAAGTGTATTTGTATTTGGAGTTCTGCTCTGGAAACAAAAGTTTTCTGCCCGCCCTCCTGCCTGTCGGATGGACGCTAATAAATTTTAATGATGCCTGTGTGCTATGTGCTGAGGGTTTTGCTGCAGCACACCCTATGTTTACATCTGTGCACGAGCCACATAGGGGCAGATTTAGAGGGGGTCAAGGGATCCTGACCCGCCCCCCCCCTTTTCTCAGACAAAAATGCCTTCGCTGCTTGTTCCACTCCTATGCCTGACCCCCCCCCCCCTTTTCAAAAATCCTAGATCCGTCCCTGCAGAAAGCATGTCAAATCAGTTCAACATTGTTTCAACATAGTAAATTGTTAGATAAGGCATTAAGGCAGACTAAACTTTCAGACAAAAATGGCTATGGGGAGCTGGCCATTCCGTGAGCACAAGTTTGAGTTGATGGCCTGTAGTGTACATACTGTATCGAGATAACATTCTGCATGTTGGTTTATGACATGGGGAGAAAAAAGTACCACTAGAGGTCACTGCCACTGTAGCATATAAGTATTGTTTGATGACATCATCTATTCTGTGATGTCATCTATGGAACAATGTGTAGTGACATCATCTTGCAAGATTCACTTATTTTTTTGCACCATTTCATATTGTGTCTTATGCAGTTTTAACTTATCAACAATTTGACTAACCTTTAAGACATCATTCACTTACTTCATCATTTTGACTAAGTCTAGATTCCCCTTAATTAATCTTAAACTTTAGCTTTAGTAAATATTATGTATGTCATTAGTCATAATGACTAACTTCTTAAGGGGGGGTTCTCACAAAGCCGGTTTTCCCGGAGAAGCCGTATTGCTCTTGTAGAATGATGTAATATTGCGCAAAATTAGGCATCCGGGAGGTTGTTGTAGAAGGCTGTGAACACACTTACTCGATTCCTTGTAGTTGTCCCCGAACCGAGAACAACCGCCAAAATCAACAGATGTTTTACTCATGTTCAAAACTTCCTTAGAAAACTTGCGGGTGATTGTTTATAGTTAGCAACCGTAGTGAAGCCGTCGTTGCCGTAGAAGCACTCGTGGCATATGCCAAGTCACATGTGAGACACTCGTAGAAGCCGGCTGGTTAACCGTCGCACACGTGGGTGTCAAGAACCCGGTGGGAGAGTTATGTGTGCGACGATTAAACTGTCGGCTTCTACGTGTACACTCACGTGTATCACGGATAAGTCACCGGTTTCTACGTATAGAAAAATCAATACCTATGTACGCTACGTGTGAATCACGTGTTCCACGAGTAAAGCCACTGTCACACGAGCCGGTTTTGCCGTAGTGAACCCGTAGAGTGACGTAACGGTTATGTAACAGCTCTTTCTGCCGGTTTGGCGGCAGGTTCTGGCAGCAAAAAGGGGCGGGGCAGCACCCGCCGGGTTACCCGCCGGGTGCTACGAGTTACCCGCCGGGTGCTATGGGTTACCCGCCGGGTTACCCGCCGGCTGCCACGGGTTACCCGCCGGCTTTCACGGGTGCCTCGGCGGGTTCCACGGGTGACTCGGTGGGTTCTACGGGTGACTCGGCGGGTTCTACGGGTTACTCGGTGGGTTCTACGGGTTACTCGCCGAGTTGTAGGAGTAAGCCGGCGAGTAGTAGGAGTAACTCGCAGCTTCCAGGAGTATACTTTAAAAGGCTGCTGCTCCCCTAATATTAGTCCGATTTTCGTTAAATCAGAACTTAATTGTAGTATAATTTATACTGATTCCATACCTGTCTTCGGATCGAAAATATACCAAATATTAAGCGAGATATTTGTCTGAGAAGGCGGTTGTCTGGTGGCGGCTGCTGCTCCATTAATATTAATCCAATTTGCGTCAAATAAATATTGAATTATAGAAGAGTTCATACTTATTCCACACAGGATTTCAGATTGAAAATAGACCAAATATTAAGCGTGATATTCGTCTGAGAAGGCAGCAAGCTGCTCTGTGTATGTTCATGACTTGAATGGTGTGGTCAATATTTTTTACCATTATATATACATTGTTTGGATGAGCTTTATTGCAATTAATTTCTACTCATTCTGCCAACTGGCCAATGGTAAGGACTTTTCCTTTGGTTTTGTAAAGTCAATTAACCTATATATGTCAATTGCTATTAGCATTTTGAATAATACAAAGAATGGGGTAAATCATGCTTTTTCATCATTGATCACAAGCATTAATTGAAATTCTGAATTTCCACTGATTCTTGTTTATAATGCATATTAAAGAGGGAGATTGTTTTGATCATGGATGGAACATGCAATATCAATATTAATTCCAGTTGGATTATTTTCAGAAACAACAACGAAATATTGATAATTTATATTGATAATTTATATAAAATGAAATAAATATCTAAAATGATTACTCTAAACTAGAGTATATCTATCTATAGATAGTTGTTATAGCTCCATAGACATCTTTATCAAGTCTGAATTTTATTGGCAACAAGCAAACAAACATAGTTTTATTTTCGTTTTTTATTGATTACGAATCAATGAATTATTGATAGTAACATATTATTAGGTTAAGATCTTATAACTATCTGTCTATCTACATATCTATACTGTATAAGGTATTACTAACTTTATTAACAAGAATATTCTTGTTTGTGCCTAGTATACTCCACTTTAACTATTATATAAATTCTACACATTTCCCTGAATAATTCAGTCTTTATTTCACGAAAATAGACAGATAGTTTAGAGAGACAGATAGATTTATATGCTTATTATATAATATAGAATATCTAGCTTAATATTTGGTCCATATAAGTACATAAAAGATAGCAAATAAAATCACAAATACTAATTACAATATCAATATTAGATTTAAAATTTAACAAAAATATACACAAATACTGATCAAAATATCACAATAAGATTCAAATTAACACAAAAAGATAAGAATGTTCACATGTATAAAAAAAATACCAATATACAAATATAATCATTGCCTGGTAATTACAATAGAATACATTGTTTTTAATTAATGAAAGCAATTACATCTTTTTGTAATTGTGAATGACAATCAAGACAATGTCATATTACTGTTTCATCTTTGAACAAACTATGAAATGACAGGTCAAAGAACCCCAATTTAGGCAATTAGGCAATTGACACATGTATTGAGCATTTGCTGTATTCTCTACACCCATTCTTTGTATCATTCAAAATGCTAATAGCAATTGACATAACGGTCATGGCAGTTGGCAGAATGAGTAGAAATGAATTGCAATAAAGCTCATCCAAACAATGTATATATATCATGGTCAAAAATATTGACCACACCATTCAAGTCATGACCATACACAGAGCACCTGGCCGCCGCTAGAGAACTGCATTCTCAGATGAATATCTCGCTTAATATTTGGTCTATTTTCAATCCGAAAACATGATGGAATCAGTATGAACTATGCTACAATACAGTTTTAATTTGACGAAAATCGGATTAATATAAATGGAGCAGCAGCCGCCGCAAACAACTGCCTTCTCAGACAAATATCTCGCTTAATATTCGGGTTTTTTTTTAATTCGAAAAAACGTATGGAATCAGTATGAGCTATACTGTCATTCAGTCTTTATTTGAGGAAAATCGGACTAATATTAGAGGAGCAGCAACCTTTTAAAGTATATACAACCTCCCCCCCCCCTCCCTGCCTACGCTGACGCTGGTAGCAAAAAGCCGGCGGGTTACCCGTGAAAGCCGGCGGGTTACCCGTGAAAGCCGGCGGGTTACCCGTGAAAGCCGCCAGGTTACCCTTAAAAGCCGCCGGGTTACCCGTGAAAGCCGCCAGGTTACCCGTGAAAGTCGCCGGGTTACCCGTAGAACCCCTCAACAAGCCGCCGGGGTGAAATTAGGGCTGGATAATTCGCCGGGTTCTACGGGCCACCCGCCGGGTTCTACGGGCCACCCGCCAGCTTTCACGGGCCACCCGCCGGCTTTCACGGGCCACTCGCCGTCTTTCAAGGGTATTATTATTTTTTTTTACACCCGTGAGATTTCCATGGTTGTGCCATGCAAGCATGGGTTTCGCGGCTTGGCCAAGGGTCCCACGGGTGCTTGCCGGGTATCCACGGGTATCCACGGGTGGCCGTATTGGGGCCGCCGGCTTGGAGCCGGGTAGCGATTTCCGCAACTATTACGTAATACTACGGGTTCACTACGGCAAAACCGGCTCGTGTGACAGTGGCTTAAGTCTGCTGCCAGGTCTCCTGCCAGGTCTCCTGCTAGGTCCCCCCATCAGGTCTCCTGCCAGGTCTCCTGCCAGGTCTCCTGCCAGGTCTCCTGCCAAGTCTTCTGCCAAGTCCACTGCCAAGTCTTCTGCCAAGTCCACTGCCAAGTCTTCTGCCAAGTCTTCTGAAGTTGACATGGATGACAGCAACAGAGATTCAGACTTTGATGTAGAGAAGGAGAAGAAAGACACCCAAGAAGAAGATGATGATATTGACCCCAGTGAATTTCCTGCCACCCACGCCTCCTCCGCCACTGCTCCTGCTGCATCTCAGAAGAAGCCAAGAATAAAGACTGAGAAGCTTTTTCTACCTCTCAATGATAAGCAACACATTGCTGACTGGTACCGGGAGAATGACATAATCTATGACAGGACCAGACGTGACTACAAGGATCATCAGAGGAAGATGAGGCTCATCAATGACAAGGCACAGACCCTCAGTGTCCCCCTGTACTGGGTGGGCTACAGTTGAAGACCAGGCTTGAGGCTATCAGAACCAGTGCTGGGAAGCTCATCAAGTAGGGCCCTTCCGGTACAGCCAAGAGAATCCGACAGAGAAGGAGAAGTGGATTATCACCTACTTTGGGTTCCTTGAGCAACACATCTCCTAAATGCTGTCTCGTCAAGCTGTCAACCTAAAGAAGAAGATTGTGAAGAGCAACAAGCAACTGCCCCACTTTGATGACAGCTCCAGTGCAGGGCGGGCAGATTCTGGGCCTGAAGAACCGGAAGAAGTTGACATCGAGCCAAGTCCAGTCTTCCCAGCGACGACCAAAGGTGGTCCCTTCAAAAAGAGGAAAAATACTGGTGATCAGCTGACATAGTCCAGACTGCTCAGCAGACAGCTGCAAGGATTGACCAGCACATCAAAGCCATCGCACAGCTTCCTCATCCTCCTCCTCCTCCTGCAGATCCAAAGACCCTGAGAATCCGCTCGATGACAGACTATAGACACGTATGACGATGTCGAAGCCCAGCTGATGTCGTTCTTCCTGCAGCTGAAGGCACAAGTCAGGAGGAACAAGCAGCAGCGGCAACAGCAGCAGTCTATTATTCAGCAGCAGTAGCAGCTCCATCAGCAGCAGCAGGTCCAGATGTTTTAGCTGACCTTCAGCCAGTTCCAGCAGGCTACTCCTGAGAAACAATGGACTACCTTGCAGACGATGCCCTCACAGCCGTCTGCTTCAGCTTCTTTACACTCTTCTGGTGTTGTTGGACAGGAGATGACATCTTCTGCATACTCGGCTATGATGGCTTCACACACTTCAAGAATGATGTTGCTGTGTTGTGGGCCACTCTGAAGCCATACATCAATGACTTTTAGCTGTTGCCAGTTGCCAAGTACCTCAGGGTGATGGCAATCCTGGCAACCAAAGTTTTCCTCCAGAAGGTGTCTTACTTGGTACTTCTAGGCCAAACTTTTGTAAGCAGCTCTTGGAACATGGCTGGCTGCCTTCTCACAAAGTTCTTGTGGGTTCCATCCTCCATCAATAATTCATTCATCAAGCGTTCGTATTGGCCCATCTGAGGTCTTCGCAATAGCCATGGTCTCACCCAAAATCTCTTCCTTCTCCTTCTCTTAATGACTGCTTGTCTTCTTTCTACAGCTCTTCTGGACTGTTCTTCATCGTGCATAATAGCCTGTGCAATAGTTGCTAGTTGCACATTTTAATTCCAAGCTGGCCTGAGCCAATTTTACAATGGCTGTTGGTTGGTCTACTGCATGTGCCATGGTCCTTTCTTTGTGGTAACAAGAAGCAGAATGAAGGCTACAGACAAGCAGCCACTTATATTCACATCTGCCCCTCGTACACGTAGTTCACGTAGTAAACTCGCCGGGTCGTTCCTTGTAACCTTCACAGTTGTGATTGACAAGTGGTTGATATGCCCCTCACACGCACAAGCCTGCGGGTGGTACGTAGATACCATAGAGTCTCCCGTCGTAAACGTGATTTGCCCGTGGCTCATCCGGCTTCAGACCGGGCATCATTCTTTGAATTTGGTACCTATCCCTACGTGTGACCAGCCGGGTGACCGTGATTCACACCTCGCTGTTGCCAACTCACCCTTCGCCTTAAGCCCTTTTTGCTTCCAACAACCATGGTGATGTTGTCAAAATGGGGTATTACATAATTCTACAACAGCAATATGGCTTCAACGAGAAAACCGGCTATGCGAGAACCCCCCTTTAGTCAAAAATGTGTCTGCTACGGTGGTGCACCCCCTGTAGGCTCTGTTACTTTTTCTCTCCATTTAGTTGATATCCTATATCCCAGATAGCATTCCGAATTGGGTCAGCATCATTTCTATATCGGCTGCCATCAGTACAACATTGTTTCAACATCGCCGACTTCGTGCCAATGTTGGAACAATTTGGAATGCTATCTAGGAATGTAAAGTAAATTTTTGACTAAAGTTTGCAACTCTGTAGAATTTTGTCTTTATTTTGCTAAAACAAATAATTATAACTACATTAGTTGACTACTGCTCAGCATTCTATACAATTTGCCAAGTGATTACAATGGCTTTCACAGTGCTGTGTTCGCTGCTATACCATCTGGACAGTACTGTGTCATCGAGCCCAAGAGAAGTTAGAGACACTGCACATGCGGTCAATTTTTCTGAAAACTCTATAATAATGTTCCAAGTGGACAACATGCCACATCCACTCAAAATTGATCAGAAGTTGTCCAATATCAGCCAACATTGGTCTGACATTGCAAGCCAACTTGGCATTATAAAAAAATACGCCTAATAAAAGAAACATAAAACGCTGAAACACTTGTATCTTCTTAGACGACAGAAGGTCTTCCACATTGATGAAGTCACAATGACAAAATTTTAATGCTCTTTAATCGATGTTTACCTAACTTGTGTCATGCCTGTCTGGTATAAGGCACCCTAAAAAAGACTAAAGTGACTCAGGTGGCCAAAACTTTTTATTTCTGTGAGAATACACCATATTTCTCATATGGTGTTCAGTCAAACATGGTCCAGGTACATGTGGGTAATGGCTTTACTTTAAGAGCTTCGGTTCGTTTTGAAACAAACTAAAAATCTTAGAAATCTATAAAATGTGATCCTTGAAAAGCACGCAACACATGAGCCACAAATTGACTAATGCTTTGTATTCACAACAGACACAAGTCGGCAATCGTTTTTGGATGAACCAGGGTCTCCTACTGGTTTGATATATTACAGAAATATATTTTTATTCTGGAAGCTGACGCACTGATCTTAAAGACTGAACACAAAGCAGAGGGTTGTTGTTGATAATTTGTTTTTCTAGTAATCTATTGACCGAACTATACAGAAAATTACTAGTAAACTTCATTTCACTGTTAGGATCTTCAAGTAAGATGGCATGAGTTTGTTGAGGGTGGGTGTCTGATCCATATGATAGGCTATAAGTGCAACTCCAACAAAATGGTTCAACCTTAGCCAGGCAAAGCTTCAAGCTACAACTAGTCAAGTCAAGCTATTCAGAGCTACTGGAAGCTACAAGATAAACTGTTATCAAAGTGTAAAGTTTTCGGGAGCCACCCATGAATCAAACCTGGGACCTCTTGCATGGGAAGTGAGAGCATTAGCCATTACACCAAAGAGTCACACCATAGTGCAAGCATAACAACCTGCTAACACTGTTACATAAGTTCATTGCCAGACTAATTTTACATGCTTTTGAGATCACACAAGAAAATACCTAAATAACAGCTGGGCATCGTATAATCATATGAATCTATCAGGCTGAATAAGGAAAGAACAAAACAAAAAATTGCCAGAAATGTGACACCTTTACAATACGACATTCAACTATCTCTATTGCAATAATTCCAGTCAGTGATACAATACTCTCTGTTATATGGACAGTGTATCAGTGACAGTGTATCTATTAGCTCTGTTCAAAATGTTTCTGTCCAGTTTCTCCAGCACTTAGTCTACTAATAAAGAAGTAATAGTGGTATCCCGAATAGGAGGGAGTTAACTAACAATTTTGTTGGCTATATCCCGATGCCAA
The DNA here is from genome assembly GCA_932294295.1 of Alitta virens. Classification (NCBI taxonomy): domain Eukaryota; kingdom Metazoa; phylum Annelida; class Polychaeta; order Phyllodocida; family Nereididae; genus Alitta; species Alitta virens. The sequence goes on along the minus strand of OW028580.1, from coordinate 25,005,019 downwards.
AGGCGGAGGGATATAAGCAACAAAAATGTCAGTAAACTCCCGACTCTTAGGGATATAACAAACTTATACTCTATTAGGCATATTAACTGAGTTGTTTGTTTTTACTGCCTTTATTACCCAAGACAAGTTCAGTAAGCACTCAGGAGGGAGTTTACTAACATTTTCGTTGGTTGCCTGCTTAGAACAATAGGAAAAACAGTTTAAGTGGAGTATAACGTTCAATTATATCTATCCAGAGCAGCAACCTAAAACTACAAGAAGTTCAGCCCAAGCCATGCCTACAAAGGAAATGGAGACACCTTAATAAACATGCTGTCATGATTTGTTAGTAATAATAATAGAAAGATGGCCATTGTAAGACTTTGTGATGTTGCAGTCTCCTACGCAGGCCCTCTTGTGCACTTAGCGAAGAGTGATAGCCAGATTTCGGACGGAGCAACGATCCCGGTGGGGTAGCAAGGAATTTGACTGCGTATATCAGTTCCTAGTTACACGGTACATTATTTGAGTTCCAAGGTGTTTCCTTTTGGATGGTAGTGTAATTAGGCCTACATATTTGTGACTTTCAACAATACTGAATACTGGAGATGTAGCACCGGTTTCTGTCTTATAGTACAGGCATGATCGAAAGCTTTTGGACACTTGCTAAAGATTGTACTTATAGTATTTCTCAACCTAGTATCTTTGCCACCTTAGGTTTCAGCCATTTATATGTCCCAGAGTATGGCTGTGGCATCTGTCTAGCTGCCCCTCCTTCCCGTCTGTTCATTGGCCTGCCCATCACCGGCCCTTACAGACAAGATAACTTCAGATTTATTGATGCTACAGGCAATATACCTTATGGGAAAGGCATTGGATGAGTTTACAGATGGGGTCACCTTGATCTCTATTTGAGGTCAAAGGGGTGAAATTCTTACAAACTATCTGGCTTCTACACGACTATTTTAAAAATGTTTTCCAGCTGATGTTGTCCCTTCAGAAAATAATTCAAAGAAAAGTACAAAGTCAAAACCAGACGAAATCATAGTATTTTAAAGTAAATCACTTTTGTCCAAGCCAGTAAGTATAATTACTATCTCCATCTCAACAACACTTTCTTTAATTAACTTATGAACGTCATGAAGACATTTTTTCTTGTTACATGAACGGTAAACAGCTGGAATAATTACATGTATACAGTTTGGCTGACAGGAACTAAAGGGAAAGTTCTGCATTCAAAAACATTCCCTTATCATTTAAATTTAGCCATGATTTGTGATTGATTATCCAATTACCCAAGTGTTTTTCATGTATGAACTGTTGTAAATATTCTTCAAAAGAAAAAAGAACTAATTATCTTTCATCACTACACACATTTGTTTCGTTTGGTCGACTCAAACAGAATTTATGATTTCACAAAGTAAATTGATACTGGCAATAATCCTCACAAAAATTCGCAATTTATGCATCCATGCACAGCAATCCCGAAGGTCTCATTATGCATAATTCATATATAAGCATGTGTGGGAAGGACGGAGTTTATTGAGGCAACAGCCATGGCTTTCACATCATTCAAAGTTCAAGTTATTTGGCAGGCTTGTACATTAGTCATGTTGTGTACAGGCACAGGATATACCAACCAGACACAGCGAGACTACACAAACATCAACCAAAACTTGAGTATCTGTCAAGATGCTGACAAAATGATCTCTTTAAATCATTCACTTATGCCCCTCATGGTAGGATTTTTGTGGCCAGAGAAATACAGCGGACCCTCAGTAACGACAGCATTTCGCATGGGACTTAAACATGCACAGCAGAAATTGCCAGAATTTGACATTAAGTATCATACTGCAGACACACAATGCAGCCCAAAGGAAGGTATGAAAGCAACGACACAACTGAAAATTGCTGTGAAAAATCTTGATGCCATCATTGGATCAACTTGTAGCATTGTTTGCGAACCCGTTGGTCTCTTAGCAGCAGCTTGGAATATCCCTCAAATTGCATATTACTGTGCAAGCATTTCACTCAGTAACAAAAACATGTTCCCAACTTTTACAAGAGTTATTGGAACCTACAATGGATACATTGGGGCCATAATGGCTCTCTTGAGAACATTCAAATGGACAAAATTTGCTATAATAACTGATGTCATTCCTCTGTTCAAAATTGCTGCAGAGCGGATTAAAAAAAAAGCAGAGGATAATGGCCTAAGTGTTTATTTTTACACTGTCGAGTCGGCTCTGATTGGTGAAGATGTTGATCTAGTGAAATTGAACATTCTAAAAAATCTCATCCACGATATCAGACGATATACCAGGGTGACCCTTTTACTGCTATATTCAAGAGATATTGATCTCTTTCTCACACAAGCCTACCAAAAAGGGCTAGTAAACGGTGATCATGCTTTTTTTGGTTTAGACCCTGCACACAGACATGTCACACCTCATCCAGATAATGATCTCCTCTATCAAGGACTAATTGCCATCTCAAACTCTGACCCAGTTGGTCTAGCGTGGGACACATTCTATGCAGAATTAATATCTAATATGATTGCCAACAATTTCAGCAATGAAAAAATAGAAGCAACACTGAACAGCCACAAAATCATGGCAGGTGAGATGCACTGAACTATATGTTACAAAGTGAGTCATTGACCAGGCAATTCTTAGCTAGTTTAAAAAGCCAATCAAATTAGAAATGACATGACATCAAAAAATGCCAGAGTTCCGTGACACACAAGATGTTGCAAATAAGGTACTAATTGTTGTTGTGATAATCATTAATATGGGATGAGCATTTTATTTTCATTGGGCAAAGTCCTTTCTGATTGGTTACATATTCAACCATGTTCACATCTAAAGATAAGATAAGATAATATATATTTTATTTAAAGTCATATGCAAGAACAATTAACATAAGCAGAAGCTTTTGATCGACTAGAACAAAACGATATCTGTGCTTGATATGGGAAGGATAGACAGGCACAAATGTATTGAGCAAGCGCAAAGCCCTATATTGGTTGGTCACTGGGATTTGAGGTCTTCAAAGTGTTACCACCCCTGCCCCAAGGAGGTCCATGACCTTCAAGAGCTCCACACTGTGGTCTTGGTGCTAGGCGTTTAGGTCAGTAGCACTTATGGGGTACAGTGGCAGGCTTCTATGTCAATTACTTTTGGTGGATAGCTCAAAATTCCATTCCTCGCACTGGCTTCAATACACCTTTGTGAAAATGGTTTACCAGTTAAGAGATACACTTTTCTTTGACCTTTGTTCCAATTTTGTTCAGACTTTCACATGATTTCTGGAATTAGAAGTACACTATAGAACAATGGAGATAACTGTGTCTTCTATCATGCAACATAACTCCTGATCTTTTCTCTATCTCATTTTTTTCATAATTCTAGGTCTGGCACATGATGCAGTGCTTCTCTGGGCTCATGGAGTCAACAAGACCATTGAACAAGGCTATGCTCCCAATGATGGACTAAGAGTCACTCAAAACATCATCAACTCTACAACCCAAGGTGTGACTGGCAACATTGTCATCGATGAAAATGGTGACAGACTGCGTGATTTCAAAGTAAGTAACATTCAAGTATTTTGATGATTTAAAAAGCATGATATTGTGCAAAACATGCATTGAAAGTAGTGAGACAAACTGACTCACGACATTAGTCGGCATGCTTGCAATATGACAGTAATGTTTCGGTCTACATTGAAAGTATACCTCCCAATTCTGATTCCACCTGAATCCTTAACTGCTTTAGCTTCAATATACCAAATGTTTAACAATATCTAATGCTGTAGGAAATCTGATTGCTACTTTCTTATTGACTTATAATTCAAATGTGACTTAATGGCATAATATACAAGTTCAATACTCTGTGCAGTTCTTAGCATTGATCTTGGATTCTGGATGTTATCAAATAACACGTGATGTGGATAATGTCTTTAGACTAGAAAGAAAGACCAAATAAGGTGCAATGAAGCATTTTTCTTTTAGGTTGCACCATTTAACCCAATATATATCTTGCTTTTCATGCAAGTTAATACTAACTAGTATACAATGAATAGCAAAATATCAGTAAATTTAAATAATGTGTCCATTAAAATAGAGTACAATGATTTTGCAAAATTGCTTGGAAGTTCATGCAACAGTAAGAAATTCCAGAAGAATTCAGCTTCTCTTCGGTCTAGTGGGCTAAGTGATAGTCCATCTCGAATTTGCGATAGTTCTATAATTGCAGAACTGGTATATATATATATGCCATCAGGGCTTGAGTAATGAGAATGAAGTACTTGTTGTAACAGTTCATGGATATTGCAGTTAGATACTATTTCCATACATAGAAAACTGTTTATGTTTGGCCTTATGTTAGGTGTCTATTTAGTTGTTTACTCTTGTTTTGTATATTCTTGAAAAGTTCCTCTTGGTATTTTTTATGGATAGATTTTCTAATATAGGCTTTTGCTTTCTTTGGTTTCATTTTTTTAGCTGTTCTTTTACTATTCCATATTTTTTCATAGTATTTTCTACAACTCACCTCAGCTCAACAATATTTTATTTAAGTGACATGCAAAGAATTACATGTACATTTGCCTGGCCTAACAGTCCTATATGTCACTGGTGGCAAAAAATATATAAAATTTATATTTCTAATAAAGTTACATAGAGCTACATCCTGTAGCCACTCTGTTTTCTCTGTTTCTTTTGTAAGAAGCTCAGTTTGTTTTTATTCTTATTTATTCTGTGGTAAATTTTTTTTATCTTCTCTATTATTCTTTCCACATCCATTAGGTTGGTTTCTATGCATAGTGCTTCTCTGGGTGTGCTTTGTGGTACCATGAGTATTCTTTTGAATATGTTGTCTAGTATGCCATTAAGGGTATTCATTTCTTTCTTGTTGGGATTCCATGTTTTGCTAGCATAAGTTATGATGGGGGTTACACAGGTTTCAATTAGTTTCCATACTACTGAAAAATGTATTTTGCTAAACTCCTTGTTGTGTAGTAGACTCAATATCGTTTGGTAAGCTCCTTCAGTTTTTGATTGGATGTTTTTTATATGATCTTTTAGGTTGGATTGGTTATTCTTGGTGATTCCTAGGTATTTATAGGTTTGTGTATATTCAACCTATATTTGACTATGATTGTACAATATGGGGTTGTAGTAATGCTAAAATTAATGCTGTACAAAGGCTACAAAACCGAGCTGCTCAAATTATCAGTTCCAACTTTGATATTATAAATGTTAGAGGTGGAGATCTTGTGAAGCAGCTCAAGTGGCAAACTGTGTCACAAAGAATTGATTATTATTTAGAAACTTAAATGTACAATAGTATTGATGGCAATGCACCAGATCACCTATTTATTCAATCACTATGGTCTATGAATGCAATGACATTAATACACGAGCAAGTAATACTCTTAAAGTTCAAATGCTTGAATGTCGATCAAATGTTATGAAGAAGTCATTTATATATAGGGGCTCCGTTGTGTGGCTCAAGTGGCAAACTGTGTCACAAAGAATTGATTATTATTTAGAAACTTAAATGTACAATAGTATTGATGGCAATGCACCAGATCACCTATTTATTCAATCACTATGGTCTATGAATGCAATGACATTAATACACGAGCAAGTAATACTCTTAAAGTTCAAATGCTTGAATGTCGATCAAATGTTATGAAGAAGTCATTTATATATAGGGGCTCCGTTGTGTGGAATGACTTACCAGCCAAAATTCAGGAGAGTGCTTCTTGTGATGTTTTAAAAACTCATGTCCAAAATGTTTTCTGTTAATTGTTATTTTAACCATTGTTTTTATTGTGAATTTTACCTTAACTGGACCACATGAAAAACTGTTCTACAGATTTTGTATCCAGTCAAAATATGTTTTTAAATAAATATAAATAAACAAATAAATACTCTATATTCTATATTCATTTCCCCTAGCAGTGTTGTAATTTCTACTTTTTTCCTATTTTCATGATTTTTAATTATTTTTCTCTGCCAAAGGTATTTTCCTGCCACCAATTGCTATATTAAGTATTGTTTTCATGTCCGTATTTGTTGGTCCGTATTTATTTGTATGGTTGCTGTTTGTGGAGAATTCTATTCTATGTTCCCTTCAGATGTTTTTATTCTAATCCATATCATTTTCATGTTCTCTGTTATGTGCTAGAGTTTTTTTGTTCTCTGATGGTTATTGTTGGTTCCTCATCTTTAGTTTTTTCTATTTCTTTTTCTGTTGGTTCTTCTTAGGGCTTGTCTGCATGCTGGTTTCTCCTCTTATAGGGCTACTTGTCTTTCTTTACGTCACTTTACAGTATGTCTGGCTCTCAGCTCTTTGTTTTTTGCTAGGTGGTGGTGCTTCTTCTGAGTTTCTTTCTTTGTGTCTTTTCTGTGTCATTTTTCTTTGGAGTGTTTGTAATCTATCTCCCTGTGCTTAATTTCTTATCTTCTACATATTCTTGGTATTCCTCATTTGCTTTTCTTAGCATCATTTTCCTCCTTGAGATCTTCTGTCATTTTAGCATATTTGTTTTCTATTTCTTGAATATCCCTGGTGTGTCTTATTTGGATTCATTCTAAGTCTGCTTTGGTGCTTTCTTCTCTTTTTATTTTTCTATCTCTTCTTTTAACTTGTTCTCTTCCCTTGTTTTTTCTGGTTCCAGTAGGTTTTCTCTTTGGTTTTCTATTTGCTGTTTCTCTCTTGCTTTTTCTCTTGCTATGCGACTTTTATCTCTGCTTCCTTTTGTTCTAGCTGATCTTGTAGGTCCTCTATCTCTTCTGCTTATTCATCTAGTTTTTGTTGTTTTAGGCTAATTATTTTCCTTTGTTCTGCGATTCTGTCTTCTGATGATGGGAGTATTGTTCTGATTAGTTTTTCTTTTCTCTTACAGTTCGTTCTCTTCATTTACTTTGTTGTCTTTCTTGGTTAGGTTTTCATTCTTGGCATCTTCTTTTTTCTTTTTCTCTTTGCCAGCTAACTGCAAGTAACATATATTAGATTTAGGTTTTTCATCATATGGATTAATTTTAAGTTTTGTTGGGGTTGGGTTTTGTGTCTGGTTTTTTACTTGATGATACTTGTTTATCTAAATTTTGGCTTTTTTCTTCTCTATCTTTAGGTGTACCTTCTAGGTTCTTTTTCTCTATTTTGTTTATATCCAACTTATTTGGTGTACTTATCTCGTTTTCGTTGGTATTCAGCTGCTTCAGTGATTTTCCTATGGTGTCTGTGCTAAAGTCTAGTATGCTTTCATCATAATCAATCTCCTCCTCATCATAATTATCACATGCGGTAAGGTAACATCCTAATCCACACTCTTGCAACCTAATAGGAATATCCATGTATATTCCAAACAGAACTGGTGACATGACCCCACCCAGTTTGATTCCATTTTAAACTATAAATGTCTCATTACATTCCAGTTGACACAAAGTTCCTGGTGGGTGTACATATACAGAACATCTTACACATAATGAATTGACTCCTTTGTCTTGTAATAAGTGGAACAATTTTAAATATTGCAGTCTGTTCAATGCTTTCGTGGCATCTAATAGAGATGCATACACTTTGCTGCCCAGTACATTAAATACTCCGGCTACCTCAGTCATCATGGTTGAACATAAAGTTGAGCTACCTTTTTAAGCCAAACTGAAGAAAGTCTGTCTTGAAATGTTGGCCTGTTTTTCCAGAATTATGTAGTTGAAGATTTTCAGGATTCAGCTTATGAGTGCAATTGCTCTAAACTTGTCTGATGAGAATGTAAAATTTCTGGTATTTGGAATGCGTGTCATGGTTCCAACGAGTGGGGATCTTAGACAAAAGCCATGCACGAGCATACAGTTCATCAGCAAAAACAGCCACACATGAAGTCTTTGGGGTGCATGTTTAAAACAGTCAGAACTCATACCAAGAAAACCGTCTGATTTGCCAACCTTAAGGCTCTTTATGGCAATGTGTGTGTGTGTGATTAGGGCTTTACATCCTGTATTTCTGCACCAGTTGGGCTAATTAGGACAGGCAGAGACCATGGCAAAGAGACGAAGGATGAAACATTCATCCAACATAGGCTTGACCGGAAATCGAACCCGGGACCCAGCGGTTGGAAACCCTGAGCACTACCTCTGAACTAGGCCCCCGCCCTCTTTTTTGCCAAGCAACTTCAACTTATACAAGGAGCTTTTGGGACAAATTATCATAATTTTACCCAGGACACACTAGTCACATTCACTGGAGACCTGCTAAAAAGTCATCATGATATGAAATATTGTCGGTTTCAGGCTGGGCATTGTACTGTCAGGCCTGCAAAACGTTGTGGTGAGAACATAAAATGGTCGATTAGTGATCTAGTGTCATTTGACATACTGCAGAGTATAATCAACATTTGCGGAGGGATGATAAAGACCGATGGCAAGATATTTAGTAGCAATAAAATCCATCACAGCTCTTGTATGAGGAGTTGCTCGAGAGAAATCAGCATTGAAGTCATCCCCAAAAATAAGGTTTTCACATGAGCCTTCTAGGAGGGGTTAACTAACATTTTTGTTGGTTATATCCTGACGCAGAAGGCGGTTATATCGTGCAAAAGAACAATAGAAAAGATCATGTGATGGAGTATACTTGTAGTTACTTCCTATTTGTCTGTCATCACAAGGAAGATAAGTGTTCACAAGTAATATTTCCAAACCGTTAAGAACCATGATTCCTGCGCAAACTCTGGGATTTTCACAACTGATTGGTCGGAAAGAGACTTTTAATCTATTTTGCCAAACTATGGCACACCCACCATTCGTTCATGATAGGCTATGTCTCCCAGTTTGTAGAGTTCCTGCAATTGTGATAAGCAGTGTTCTTGCAGAAACAATACTGCATGTTTATTGAGTAATTGAGACAGTAATTAACACTATCCTTGAAATGTTTACAGTTGTATGATGCTATGCACAATTTCTTATTTGGACTATTATAATGTATGAGATTAAAAGACTCTGAATTGCACCCAGGGAAATCCTTTCTTGTTGTTGACTTGAGATTGGTCGGTCTGTTTCATCTGCGGTCTGATTTGCCTAACTTGGTGTCGTTGTTGTTGTTGCCAGTCACTTCCACCCTCATCAACTCTTTCCTTGTCACTGTCAATTGGTTCTTTTGCATCAATTGTAGCTATCTCTCCTAAATTGGCTAAATGCGCCAGACTTCTGTCTCCTGCCTTCCTCTACAAATCTAGGCAATTCTTCATCGGTCCTGATTTATAGTCCAATTGCTAGATCCAGCAGTCTGCTGTGGTCGGAATGATGCCAGCTCATAATACTTGTTAGGTGGCAGCTTCCCTGGCAACATCTTCTACTGCAGCAATCATTGTAACAATAGTTTGTTTTAATAATTTGTCATACTTTTTGTGGAAATCTTCAAGTTTCACCATAACATGTAACAAAAGGCCTATTTCTTCCAGGTTACTATCTGGCAACATGGGGAACATGTGCAGCTGATGCGATGGGATGCCACGAAAGGAGTATTGGAGAAGGTTTATAAGCCTGAAGATCCTGACGACTGGTCTGGTATCTTGTGGGCAGGCAATGCAACAAAGCCACCAACTGGTGTACCAATCTGTGGATGGGATGGACAGCTGTGTGAGACACCCAAGAAAAGCCATGTGCATGTGTATGCCATCCTTCTTGCTATACTATTCCTAATGACTGGTGGGATGTCTTTTGGATTCTGGTATTACAGGTAGTGTTTTCGACATATAAAGCAAACTGTAAACATTTCTTTATTTTTGCTTGGTTTTGTACCAGCCTTTGTATGTTTATTCAAAGTGCATGGAATTTTATGTTATGGTTGATGTTTTGATGTGTTCAAGTTTGACATGGATGGCATAAAATTGGATTTCAATACCTAATTTCCTTCTTTTTTTTTTAAACTAGGAAGAAGAAAGCTTTTGCAAACATACCAAAATACATTATAAGCAACAGTTCATTAGAAGGGATTGAAAACAGGACCAGAAGTCATGGATCATCTCTGTCCTTCTTTTCTGCTCAAGATGGAGTCAATGTTAAAGTTTCACAACTGGTAAAACTAGGCCATGATTTAGCTGTTTTGAAGACCTTGGGAGACAACCCTATGCCATCTGCTATCCTGAATGAGGAGCTTTTAAAGCTCTCTACAATCAAACATGAAAACATCAATGCTTTCCTGGGCGTATGTTTGGATGCCGAGCAACCTTCAATCCTGATGCTTTATGCATCCCGTGGCAGCCTTTATGATATTTTACATTTGGAAATAACAAAGTTGTCTCTGGATATCAAACAGTCCCTCACCTTGGATGTGGCACTAGGGATGAAGTATTTGCACAGCAGTAGCATTGGTAAAAGAAAAACATCTAAAATATGAGTCTTTCATCCATGATTCAAAATCTCAACTTATAATAGGTTCATTGAAATTGTTGTGAAAATGTGTATTTTGCAGAACACCATGGTCACTTGTCAAGCCAAAACTGTGTTGTGGACTTTCGCTGGATATGTAAAGTGACAGACTATGCCCTACATAAATCTGTCTCCATCAGCAAGGGTAGGGCATCAAATGAGAATTCCATCCCAGCAAACAAACTTCTCTGGACGGCTCCTGAACTTCTACAATCACCTGATCCTTTCCAAGGGACCCAAGCTGGTGATGTCTATTCATTTGGTGTCATTTTACAAGAAGTCACTCTCCAGGATGAACCTTTTGCATTGGGCAACTACCACCTTGATCCTGAGGAGATCATTCAAAGAATTAGGAATGGAGATAGGTCTATGAAGCCTCAAGTTCCTAAGTGTATTTAATTCCTTCTTTTATTCAATACATTATAACTGTTGCGTTAATACAAAATTGGCATGGTCAATTATTTTTATGTTCAACTATGTGTTAACCAAATTGGTGAAATCCTTTGAATCTGCGCTATTGGCATTGCATATACTTGTATTCTTTTAAACTTTTAACAGCCTTTGAAGATACTTGGAAGCTTGTGGATGATTTGTGCTCGTGGTCTGCAACTGATCGACTATCATTTAAAAGCATTGTCAATGTCCTGAAATCAAATGATTCTGGAACATCTCACAGTCTTGTGGACAAGATGATCTCGAGGTTGGAAGTTCACACTCAGAATCTGGAGTCAACTGTAGCAGCAAGGTACTATTATAGAACTTCATAACTGATGGGCCACATGTGGCGCCTACTGACTTAAACAAGCATTGCTACAACTGTAAAATAGGTTGAAAAGCAAATCAACAGCAATCTATTGTGTATGTATAAGCTTGGTGAGATTAGACCAGGAGAGAACACTCAGAATTTGGAACATGAGCATGCTCTTATTAAAGTCTGTATTTATTTAGATTTCACAGGTCTTTGCAGAAAAATCGTCATATTAAGCAATCATGTTATATCAATGTCGCCCTAGCTCAGCCTGGCTGGAGGGACAAATTAAATTTATCTTTTTTATTTCCATGCACAAACCAGTTGTGTGTTCTACAATTAGATACTTCTCTTGAGAATATCAAAGTCTTTTTAGCTGAGTTATGTTTAAAACAAAACAAAGAAGACTGATTTAGGAATGTGTTTTTCATCACATAAAACCCACAAAAACCCACACAATGATATTGTGCTTGAAGAAGTAAAGATTTTGGCCAATAAAACTATGTATTCTATATTCACGACTTGCTGCGGCACGTCTGCTAAATATTAAAATAAACACAGCACAATGCAATTGGCATTAACCCAGCTATTTCTTAACAACTATGCATCTAAGTGAATTCAAATTTAAGTGTATTATCTATAAGATTGTTTTCCACCAAATATCATACTAATTATGTGTTTTTCAGTGCTTAATTGCTCAAGATAATAAAATTATGTATATCATGGAATATGAATATGCATGAAAAGTGACAAAAAGGCATATTTCATGCATATTGTTGCAATATTGCTCCCCAAATTAAGGGCGAGTCCTTTGGTCATTAAGCTTTTGGAGAGACAGCAAATCTACCTTTGATGTACCTCAATGTTCTCTCCCATTCTAATTTGTCCAAGGTATAAGCTTCCAAACTTTACTTCAACTTAACTCTATTCCAATCTTTGTTCATGTCGCAACAGCTGTTTGGTGCCCTTTTTGTGTTGCTATTCCAAGTGAAGACGTGAGCTAACATTACACTCAGTGACCTCACTCAAAGCTCACAGGATGACATCAAAAGATGACATCACAGTTAGCTTACCATGAACTCACCTCGTGATCTCACGCTATAAATAGAAGATTATCTATCTGTCTTCACCATTGATTATAGGCCAGCCAAAAACAGAAACTAAAAATAGAACTGCTGCTTTATTGTGTAGGTAACCCGAGTTCGATTTTCACTCTTTTTACTCTTGAAAACAAAAGATTTTTTAAAACCTTATTCAATTAGCTTAATTATACCTAGATGAGGCTAACTAGTTTCTAAGTGACTGGTTGGTGTAGTGCTTAGCATGGTTAGGGTGTAGGACTGTTAGGCTTAGGTTAGGTAGGTAGGTTGTAGTTCAAACCCAGCATGGGGCTATCATGAATGAAGGCTGTGTTGGGAGATTTTGTTGTTGTAGTTCATCATTAGCAGATTAGTTGTAAAAAAGTTACACAGCTTAATTGCCCAGAGCTACCATGGGATGGGAATGTTGCAGAAACGTACAATCAAGCATGGTCAGCTCACAGAAGACACACACGTCCCTCAACTCTGTGACCTCACTGTGAGACCACTGAGTGTTTACACTTTTAACTCACAGTGATATCACAGTATGACCTCTCCGTGAGTTTCCTATGAGCTAACTGTGAGCTCAAATTCTTCAGTGGGTTAGGCAACGGTCCTTACGACAAACTTATAACCTTTTGTGAAAAAATAAAACCTGCAGTTTAGCTGACCTATTTTATGTATTAAATTTATTCATAAACATTTATATATCCACATATTTTTACCATTTCTATAATGCTACAGATCTCAAGAGCTGCAAGAAGAAAAGATTAAAGCAGAAATGTTGCTTCAGGAATTGCTACCAAAGTCTATAATTGATGACTTCAAAGTTGGCAAACCACTTCAGCCACAAACGTATGAAGAGGTTACAATTTTCTTCTCTGATATTGTATCATTCACACGCATATCTGCTGCAGGGACGCCCATGGACGTCGTTCGGATGCTTAACTTGATGTATACACTGTTTGATGATATCAGTGCTGAGTTTGATGTTTACAAAATTGCAACAATAGGTGATGCATACTTTGTTGCAAGTGGAGTACCTGTTCCAAATGGCACTAAACACGCCCGAGAGATAGCAAACATGGCATTAGCTCTACTAAAGGCAATTGGTGACTTCATCGTCCCACATCTGAATTCTGAAACACTGAAGATGAGAATTGGAATCCACACTGGTTCTTGTGTGGCAGGGGTTGTAGGTATGAAGACACCTCGCTATCTTCTTTTCGGAGATACAGTGGATACAGCATCAAAAATGGAGTCGTCTGGGGCTGCTATGAGAGTCCATGTCAGCGAAACAACTGCTTCATTTCTGGACGGGTTTGAAGACCTTCAGCTGAAAAGCCGTGATGATGATTTTCCTATCAAAGGCCTGGAACATCTTAAAACGTTCTGGTTAGAGTCAAAGTAAAGATAAATCTGTTCAATGTAGTTAAATAATTTCTGTATAACATTTATTGTGGTTTAATTTGCATTATAAAGATCACTTCAGTTATTTTTAAATACTCATCGTTATTGTGGTTGAGCAAGAAGTGAGAGGTTAGTCAGCAGCATTCAGACTGCTGCTGATCTGTCTATGAATCACCTTTGTGTACCTCAGACTTATATATTGTAATTATTGTAGCCCCCTAACTTTATGAGTGACCATATATATCTACCGTCTCATCAAAGAACATTTCGGACTGCACTTGTCAATGAATGCGCAATATATCACAAGTAAACAAGAATGTGGCAGTCAGTGGCCTTTTATTTTGTCCATCTCAGACTTTTATAATTATATTATATACATTGTATTGTAATTATTGCATCCCTATAAATGATTGAACACTTCTGGTATTCTAATGTCTCAGATGGGTGTAAGAATACACTATTATTATTAATAGCCATCGTTTTTCGGTTGCATATTGTTATTGTTTTGGTTATCACCTTTACACACTTGCAGTCTCTGCGGTTTACTTGCACTCAGAAACATCAAGGTCCACTCAATGTTGGCTAGATTGATAATAAATGGTAGATGTTGTGAATAATCTGTTGGGTTGTTTTTATTTTATCTTCTTTTGTGTGAAGAAATTTATTATCAACAAATTAGATTTGCTTGATATACACAAGTTAAACATTACAGTAAGCTGCACTATCACCACGTTCAATTGATATAGAAAAATATTATGATGTAATAGATACAAAAATAACGCAACACCTAAAGCATGATTGTATTTCTTGAAAGTGGTTTAAGTGTTTAATATATCACAAACATTATTAATCCTGAAGTACCAATAGACTTACCAAAATAGTCCGATCAAGTTTGATAACTCTGTAAGATCTCATTATCACATCAGCTAAAGGCTATACTCAACACCCCATAATGTAAGCTTTATCTTACATGAGAAATAAATTCTGATATAAAGCATGTAAGCTGCTGGCTGTGACACTTAAATAAGGCATGGGCACTGTTTGCTGCATAGTGCCTTACGAGCTATCGCTAGGTTGTCACACACTTATGTTTTCTAGTTTGTTTGCCACATTCCTTGAATTTATCACATCTTCCCTGAAGCAAGCTCAGAATAAAGAAATCCTGAACAAAATGTCACCAAAATCTGGAAAATGGAGACTGGAGCTTCATGTGTTTAAAAAATAGCATGGCTTTCCTAACAGGATGGTACCATCATGCTGGTTGTCACACAGGGAAAATGGTTTTAGAATAATTTACTCATTCATATGTTGATAACCCTTTTTTATGATCTCCTGCCCATTCATGGGTACGTATTGATCCATCAAAGGGTAAATTCGTCTTTGCTTGAGATCTCGGAGAATGTTTATTGAAACACGTTTTTGACAAGATCTTTGGCCTCAAACAAGCGGTTTATTGTACAGGCTCATAAGGAGGTACAAAAGATTGTAAAAATCTGTGAGGTTCTTACAATTAAGTCACGGCAAACTTTCTTACATGACAAGGAGAAGGCATCTTTATGTTGTAGAGGCATTGGCAATGCAAGATATATCACGAATTAAATATTTTTAATTTTTATGGTTTTGTGAAAGTTCATAAAAATCATGCACCATATGTGTCATAAAGCCCTAATCTATCCAGTTAAAATGTTGAAATGGAATAAAATTTAAATGAGTTTGCCCTGTGTGCTTTCTGTTGATTTGGAATTCTTTTAACAGTATCAGTTGTGATTGTCTAGGATGGACAAAGAATAACATATAAACAATAGTATAATGTCTCATTACTCAACTACATTCGTTACACAGAGGCTTCTTGAGTAATGTTGATGGTGAGCACGAACTACGTGGCCATTTGCTGAGTGTTGCCTATGTGTGTAAATTAAAAAGCTGCTGAAAATCTTTATTGTCAATTAAGTTAATGTTTGTACCAAAACATATTTACAAAACTTATTAACTTGCAAAAAATTGGAATTGTTTTACCTTATAGGTTTATGGTGTACATAAGTTGAAACGTACGTCAAACCAGTATTATAAATGTTTGCATTTGAGATGACAGTTGGATTTCTGGTGTATGATGTGTAACTTATGGCCTATTGCACACACCCCAATTCGATAATAAAGAACATTGACACAAAGGATGGGGTCACACTTGAGCATTGGTACCATGGCCAATATTTATGTGTGAGGCATTTTAAAATGAGAGAGACCTTGTTGCACTTATGTTGTTGTTGAGTGTAGAATATATTTTAGTTGAAAAAAAAGAAGAAAAACCTAAATCTGGTATTCAAAATAGTTCAGTATTGTGTAAATCAACCTTGGGTGAACACAAAACAATTTGTTACATAAATATCATAAGGCAGAATTTCTGTGTTACTGATAAAACAACCCTAGCAAAATAATTGTTTCATGAAGTTTTATGTTGAGAAATCCCTCCTCTCTCAAAAATGTAAAAATAAGGCAGCTGATGGACAGAGCACAATAAAACAATCTCCCAACTTACCACCAGATGTCTAACTAACAGTTTTGCGCCACCTAGTGTATATCAACATAAATGCAGATGATAATACGAACATGCTAAAAGCATGTCACATCGCAGATGATTGACAACCCAATATATATTAACTACCCAATATAAGTCATCATGCACATTGCACAGGCAGCTCTTTTGAGTCCTGCCATCTAAAAAATATAAAAATTACCTCCAATGACTATGATTGCCCAAATCTTGGCCTGAATGAATTTCTTTCTTTTTTTTTTTGGCTTCGAAATGTATTTCTGCATAAGATGTAAAGGATAGTTTTTTTTTTTTACATTTGAATTTTACACAAATGTAACGTCTTGTACATGTATGTTAATTTTATAAATTATTTTTGTCACTTAATGTCACCAGGCTCGTTTAGGCCTATATATAGAACCAATATTTTTTGGGCGATGTTAGATAAAGTCCTTAACTGGTATTACGCTTCGTAAATTTGAGATGCAGATAACATAAGAAGTCCATATGGCTTTATCACTAGCCTATTGCACAATACAATATGTCAAGTTTAGGTTTTACAACCATTCACACAGGTACATATTGTACCACCAGAGGTCTAGCTAACAATCAGTTTTGCGCCACCTAGTGTATATGATTATCAATGCAGATATTACAAGAAGATTACTGAATAACACGTGGTAGGACATGTCACGTTTTCGTAAAATTTAAAAAAAGTGATGGTAAGTGCATAACATTGCAGCATTGAAACTATTCATATTATAGATAGGTGAAGCCAGTTACTTCTCCCCAGTTCTTTCTCCCCAGTTCCTTCTCCCCAGTTCCTTCTGAGTTCCTTCTGAGTTGCTTCAGACAGTGAACTCAGTTCCTTCTCCTAGTTCCTTCTCAGTGCCTTCTGAGTTTCTTGAGAATTGGTGAACCCAGTTTGTTCTTTCAGTTCCTTCGCAGTTCCTCAAGAAAGTAAATCTCGCAGAAATTTTAGAAAACTTATATCACATTATTTTGAATAAATTTGACCCAGTTTTGTTGCTAGACCTTTTTCAAGGAACTGTGAAGGAACTGGACTTCAACACTGATCAAAGCAGATATTGACCTAATTTTGTCGTCTTTCATACCCTTCCTTGCCCATCCTTGAACTACTCGCACGAGCGATGTACGAGCGATCTACGAGGGCCTCACGGATGCCTCACGGATGCCTCATGGATGGATGCCTCATGGATGCCTCATGGATGCCTCATGGATGCCTGAAGACAGACGTTCGGCGAGCGTTGGATAGACGTCCGGCGAGCTTTATACCAGGTACATTCATGGAAGGGGCAGGGGCCTAGCTCAGAGGTAGAGCTCTGGGCTTTCAACCGCTGGGTCCCGGGTTCGATTTCCGGTCGAGCTTAAGTTGGATGGCTGTTTCCTCCTTCGTCTCATTGCCACAGTCTCTGCCTGTCCTAATGACGTAAAGCCCTAATCACACACACACACACATTCATGGAAAGCATTTATACTTCATTAACAGACCCACGAGTGAGCACGTATAGCTACATATAGCCCATTTTTTACATACATGGTCACCCGTAGGTTTTGTATGTGACAATGTGAACGCCCTTTTAGTCAGCCTATATCAAGCATTATCATCTCATGTACTATTATGCCTGTTTCTGGCAACCAGTCATAGGCTTATGTAGTTCACACCATGTTCATGCGATCGACATTCAGCTGAGATGTAGCTCATGAAGATTGCCCAGACCGGCGACCTAACCCAGGACCTGAATATCGTACCAGGGAGCCTTTGAGAACCTTACGGCCCGGCCCTATTGCTTGAATCACCTCTTAGCATCACTGACTGTGATTGGCTGAGACAGTGGTAAATGATCTCTGATAAAATAATTTGTTTTATTGTTTGACCACCAGAATTCATAAATGATATTGACCAGAACTGTTGCTCTTTTTATCAGTCAATATAGTATGTCTGATGATGGCGAGTCAATTGTGGCACAAAAGAACACAATTTGCTTAATATTGAACAATGACAATGAAATGAATTTATTTGACCCAAAACTTAATTACAATGATTGTGTTTTGGTTTACACCCATTTGGTCTCAATTAGGACGCTTATAGTTAACAATACTTGTATTTATTTTTCCATAGTATTCAGAATAATCCATTGTGTCACCAGGTACTGACGTCATGTTGATAGTTTTTAACACTAATTGGACTAATGGAAAGCTGTGTCAGTGTACTCCTTTACAGTGCATTTAGTGTTGCATTCCAGTGTGCAAGCAAATGCGATTCCATTGTATTTGCCTTTTTGGTGTCTGATTCAATGCAGCGTCACCTGCATGATGCAGCCTCCACCAGCACACATTAGCTCCACATAGCATTTCAGGGGAGATGCAGATGCGCTGCCTCAGCAGCTAGTCCAAGGTGTGCACCAGCGGCTTGCAAATGTTCAGATGCTGTAGAAGCGGGTCTATAACAGACAGGCACGGTGGGAGACGGTCATTTCACAACAAAGGACTGGAGATAGAATTCACAACAATGGATGAGGAGAGCGTGATCAAATACTTGCAGGAAAACACAGATTTTGCCAAGAAGTGGTATAAAGAAAATGCAGCAAAACTGGGACTCAACCTAAATGACAGTACACAAACAACACATGATGAGAAGCCACGTAAGTCACGAAAACTCAGCACGGTTATTGCCAAGAACTTTAGGATATCCAAGAAGTTCAGTGATCTCTTGCAAGAAAAGAACAAAGTTTCATTGCTCAAAGTCATCAAAATTGATGATAAAAGGAAAGTTCTTGCTGGCAAGACGGAGATGGAGATTTTACACGAACTAATCCGAGATGTCACAACAGAATTGGACTTAAACAGACTGTGCTACAAGATCTTGGTCAATGTTAGCATTTTAACAAAAAGTGACCGAGGCAGTCTATTTTTAGCCACTGGTAGTCCTGGAAACAGAGTTCTGGCTTCTAAACTCTTTGATGTATCCGCAGACAGATCTATGGAAGACTGCTTAGTCACAGAAGAAAACCAAATTACCATTCCTTTTGGTGTTGGTATAGCAGGCAACGTTGCCCTCACCAAATCTGCTATAAATATAAAGGATTGTTACAAGGTATGTGTTTCTCATCTGTATTTTCAAGCTTTTCACCTCCCTACTTCATTTCTGGCCCTATATGTGTGTTGTCATTTGAGTCACCGTCTGTCATTCATGGTAGCTCCACATATTACGAGTCACGGTATAACATAGGAAATTGTGACAGAGCTACTGCATTCACAATTCATACTTTTTCTAGGTGTAGTTCAGTTGCCTGTTAGGCGAAGTCTATAGTTACAAACTGGCTCATGGCAATCATTGGCTTGTTTATCTGTGCTAAGTAGAGTGATTCAGGTTTAAAAATTAGAAGATTTCTTACACCAACATAGCATAACACCACTCGAGACCCTCCTCAGCTAATCAGAAGGCAGTATTCCCTGGTGACAATATCAGTTATCAGCTCTGGCAGGCTGATAATATTTTCCGCTTCGGTGATCACCGCGGAGCGTTAACTATAGGTCAAACACCAAAGGATTTGTGACGATTAGGGCAAAAAATAAACAATCTTATTAGTAACACTTAACATTATTAAGCCCACTTTATTATTAAACCACACCCATCCACAAGAACACCTCACAATTAAGACCACCTCGTTATTTAGACCACTTCACCAGTGGGACACCTCACTATTAAGACCACTTCATCAAAATATAAGAACACCTCAATATAAGACCACATCACTGTAAAGACAACTCATTTTTTTGACCACTTCATGATTAAGACCACCACATGTTTAAAACCACTTCATTATTAAGAACACCTAACTGTTTAAACCACATCACTATTAAGATCACCTCATGAAGACTGCCTCACTATCAATAAATTTGGGAAAAAACTCAAATTTTCGTAGAATGGGCAGATTTTGCTGCAGTGCAAATTTCCATAACAGCAAGAATTTTATACTTATAGTTAAATAATTTTTCTTTGATTTTGAAAAACATTAAATTGATCTACATACCTCAGCATCCAATAATATGGAGCACTATTGCTTCAGATTCACTCTTTGCAGACTGTCTATTCTGTTTAAAATCAATCACCTGATGACAAACAACTTATGACAACTAACAATCCTTAAGAGGGATTAGGTTTCTGTCTAAGTTTGTTTTAAATGTGTATTCTCATGGTATTAGCAAGTTATTGTCCTTGGGAGGCGCTTACAAGCTCTCGTGTGATAAATCCTGAATCAGCCTCCCGCGGGCAATAACTATCACTAATAGCTACATGATAAAACCACAGGCGTTTGCCATCATGACAGCACTTAGCAAGTTAGTATACTATAAGACCAAGGCTACTGACTTTGTCAAGAAAAGCTTCTACTCCCCCTGCACAACTAACTTCAATGATGGGGCCAGTTTCTGTTAATAACATTCATATGACACATCAAAAATGGCTATATTTTACACACAAAAAATGTTCCTTCTGATTCTAAGTGATAACTTCCATTATTTATGGGTATTTACCCCTTATATACAAGAAATTCCTTGCCTGTACGCTGGGAAATGTTCAATTCTCATCTCTAATGGCAGCTAATTTGCATATTTTACCATCGACACACATGATGGTGCTTCCTGATTGGCCAATATCTCCCAAGCACAGTGTTCTGTCTGCTTTAAACCAATTAAGTGACCTAACTGAGTAATCTTTGTTTAAGAATTGAGTGTACTCAATGCAAACAAAACTAATTGATATGCAATGTCACTGTTAGACATTCAATGCCATAAGCCAGCCTTTATGCTATTAAGCACATTTTTTTTTGTTTTTAGTATAACTGGTAAACTAGCAAAGAATGGCCATCAAGCTCAGGGCATTTCCTAATGTATTCAGCTACATTCTGATTGGCAGTTGCAAATGACATAGGGGGCTCTTGAGATGAGAAGCCAATTAAGGCACTGAGCAATGTCATATATGTTGGCAAACGCCTGTGATAAAACCAATTATTTAGTAAAACTGAAAACAGACAAACTGTAAAAACAAAAATTCCTTAATTATTTCCAGCACAAGCAAAATTTCAAAAAAAGCAGATGGTGTCTATGCAGGCAAATTGAAAAAAAATGTATAACATGGCGTGGGCATAGAAGCCTTATCATCTCATCATTATGTCTGCCTCCGGCAGGCCAGTGGTAGTAGGTCAAATATCAGCAGACTAAGCGCTCCAAACCAGTAGTCTTTACATCTGAAAAACTGTTTCATGTTTAACTATTTTAGCATTTGGGCCAACATACAATCTTAATATATATATAGAATTTTATTGACCTCAGAGCATCAAAGAGATACGTGTGTCATAAAAAATAAAATACAAGGATAAAAAAATAAAAATAAACATATATATAATGATTAAGTAAAATAAAAGAACAATCTACATGAACATAATTTAGTTACATATTAAAAGCATCTTTTGATAATTATGTACAACTATAAGCATATGAAAAAAAAAACAAGGCACCATCAGGGTAATTAGCAGAAATATATGCACCATAGAAGATTATTACTGAATACAAATAAGCAGCAGGAGTGGGTATTTACATATGTACAGATTTTATATTGTCTATTTAGGAACTATATATAATAATAATAATAGTAAAAATAATTATATGTACAAATCCTTATTTGGAGCAGCAATAAATTAAATAAACAAGCCTATCAACATCCAAATATATTTACAAACAAAAAATCAAGCATGCACCATGCAACCACAAATCAAACCATGTGAGTCCGCATGTCCAGTGCCTACAGCTACCCATGACCATGTGGTGAACTTTATGAATGAAAATGTACATTAAACGATATTATCAGTTTTTAGGACTATGTTTAAAAATTTACCTAATGCATAAATCATTTCTGAGTTTTTATTAATCATTATTTTTAAGAGTTGTTCTTTGGGGTGAAAGATAGTGAAGTCTTCAATATGTTTATAAGCTACTTGGTAGAGATCCATTCTAGCTGTTTCCCAATTTCTACAAATTATCAAACAATGAAACTCATCTTCAGTGTCATTTGTGTCGCATCTTTTACAAATGCGCTCTTCAGCTACTACATAAGGTCTCTTGTGTCTTCCTAATTCTATATGGAGATTATGAGAACTCAGTCTAAATCTGGCTATACTACGATACAGATACTTAGGTAGGTTGTAATTTAAATAAGATTCTAGACATAGTTCCTTTTTGAAGAGTTTGTAAGTTCTAAGCTTAGGATTTTTTACATTGTCATTAATATCCGTTAACATTTTGCTTTGTGCCTGTTCATACAACTTAGTGATAATTGAAGCTGGGATTTCATCATCATTAATATTTAAGCTATCTGTAACCTGATGTATCCTAGTTAGCCAGCATGGCTGGTTGTTGCGATAAAGGGATACTTGAACGTCATAGCATTTGTGTAATAATAAGGGACAATTTTCAGATTTTAGCCTATTCCAGTATTTAATAGCAGAAGCTTGCTGTCTATATATCAATGGGAATCTGCCCGTATCTGCTAGTACAGCAACAGATGATGTTTGGTTTCTCACACCTAATAGGTTCTTAAGGAATTTGAGCTGTATCCTTTCCAATACGTCTATCTCTTTTTTATTTGGAAACCAGATTTCACTATTATAGTCCAAAATTGGCAAAATGTGTGTATCAAACATTTTAAGGCTTATTTCAGGTGGAAGGTAGCCTACAGTTGATTTAATTCTTTCTTTAAGAGCATGCATGGCTCGTTGCGATTGTGTGGCCAGATGATCGTACATTGTATTATGTGTCTTCAAAGAGTTACTAATGACGTGCCCCAAATATTTATATGAGTCAACTATTTCTAAATTCTCACCATCAATAGAGAATTGTGGGTTGTTTACATTTAGTCTACTCCTACGATTTGGTTGAATTATCATTACTTGGCTCTTCTGTGAGTTAATTAGTAAGTGCCATTTTTTACAATAGACTGCAAGGTTGTCTAAAAGTACCTGCATACCAGTTGCACTTTCAGGGACAAGGACTAAAGGGGGTTTCACACATAGCCGGATCAGACGCCGGTGCGTCCCGGAGGTCAACTCCGGAATACTCCCACATACTCCGGGGAAAGCCGTATAGACATCGTGTTCATGTCCGGGATTGTCCGGCATTGTCCGTCATTGTCCGGGGCGCTCCGGGAGCACCTTACCCCGGGGGAAAAAATTAAACATGTTTAATTTTTCATGCCGGAGTTCCCGGAGTAATTTAATCCGTGTAGATCCGTGTAGATCCGTGTAGACCCGTGTAGACCCGTGTAGACGCCCAGTAGACTCCGCCGATCTCCGTATTGACTCCGGCATGTCTCCGGCTACATCCGGCGTCAACCGGGCATGAATATTTCGCCGCCATTAACGCCGGAGAGTACAAGGAGCCACAACGGATCCACACGAATGAACACGGTGTAAAGACCGGTGATATCCGCGAAGGCACCGTGAAAATCCGGTTCACTCCTCACTCTAAACGGGACAGTCGTGTTAGCGCCGTGTTGCTTCTTGTTGAGACCGTATTGACATCGTGTACACATCGCCAAACATTTATTTTTTGTTGACATTTAACAGCTCTTTGATCCCGGAACCCCCCGGAGGTAATAAAATGTTACTCCGGGACGCTCCGGCGTCTGATCCGGCTATGTGTGAAACCCCCTTAAGTCATCGGCATAGAGAAGATGTGTAAAATTATTTTCATTTATAGTGACTCCATGTCTTTGATCAAAGTATTCATTCATATCTGAAAGATATAAATTAAACAATTTAGGACTTAAAATTCCGCCTTGGAGGACGCCATGTGTGCTATCAAGACTTAAACCTAACTGCCCTTGCCATCTTACTTTGGCACAAGATTTGGAGAACATACTATGTATTATTTTTAATAATCTACCACCATATCCCATTTTAATAAGTTTATAGTAAAGAAAAGTACGATTAACAAAGTCAAAAGCTTTTGAAAAGTCTACGAAAGTGATATACAGGTTCTTTCTCTTTGATTTGTGATAGGAAATTAGTGTGTCTATGATGAAGACATTATCACTTGTTCTACACCCTTTGCAGAACCCAAACTGATTCTGATCTATTGAGTTGGTAGCCTCGCCCTGAAAGACTAACCTTTTGTCAATTATAGATTCAAACACCTTACCCATACTAGCCATTAAAGTGAGTTTACGATAGTTATCCGGCTCAATGAGATTGCCTTTTTTGTGGAGTGGTTGTATTATTCCTTCAGCCCACTTTTCTGGGAAAATGCCCCTCTCCCAGGTGTAATTAAATAATATAGTTAAAGGTTCAGATAGATAGTCTGATAAATATCTATAAAAGTCATTGCTAATGCCGTCTATACCTGGAGCTTTTCCTGATTTTAGTGTTTTCAGTTCTCTTTCTACCTCATGTAATGTAATTGGGGCATCAGTCACGATGGGAGCATAGCTGTAATTGTTATTATATATAACCATATATTCCTCTATTTCTTTGAGAAAATGCATATCGAACTTGGCAAGGGCACTACTTGGCGGGGATTGAACACTAGCAAAGTATGTTTCAAAAGCACTTAGAGAGATATCACTAGCTACTGTAATTGAATTGTTTTTATTTAACCTATCCCAATACTTCCAGTATTCCTGGGGGTCATTGCTATCCATTGTGCTAAGTTCTTCCCTAAGTTTATTTTGATACTCTCTTTTCTTTCTTTGGGTTGTTGCACGATAGTTTTTCTTCAGTAAATTGTATTCTTGTAAGGGAGCTGTACTGTTAAAGTCATTATTTTTTGAGAAGCTATTCAATGCATGTTTAAGTGTTTTGCACTCTTCATCAAACCATTTATTTTGTGGGAAGTTATTACGAATTGATTTCATATATTTTTTAGAGAAGTTGTCTGAAAGAGCCGTATCAAGAAGTACATAAAGGCCCTTGACTGCTTCATCAACACCCCTGTCTGTTATTACACAGTTTATGAATGAATCATAAAGTGATACACACTGATCACTTACAACGGTTTGATTGAGACCTCTAGCAGTTTCAATATTGAAAATGTATCTACCAAACTTCTCATTTGCTACCTGTTCCGTTTGATTTGCATTTAGCCTGTTAAAATAATTATGAGTATTTCTTGTCTTTAAGTTTATAGAAAATATAAGGGGTCTATGGTCAGAGTCAGAAACTAGAGGATCCACTCTAAAACTACTTAAAGCCTGACAAAATTTGGAATCACAGATCAAATAGTCAATTAAGCTTCTACCATTCGCAGTATAACATGTGAATGTACCAGTTGTAGCATCATTATTATAATATCCATTCATAATCCTCATATTACTGGACTTGCACAATTCCAACAGATCTTTCCCGTATCTGTTAAATTTAATATCATCAGAATGGTGGTTATGCTGTGAGAAGTTGTATATATTGTATTGCTGGAAGCTAGTTAGAATGTTGTGGTTATCAGGATCTATAAACAATGTAAAATCAGGAAGTCTACCTGTTCGCGCATTAAAGTCGCCACTTATTGCCACAGTGCCTTTCTGACTAAAATGTGTAATTTCTTCTTGCAACAGGTGGAATGCATTATTATCTTGGAAACTAGATATAGTTGATGATGAATCAAGGGGGGGAATATATACCACTCCCAAATATAAGTCTGGATAAGCCCTCTGTTTAATTTTCAGCCATACAGCAAAGTCTGAGTTTTTAACTACAGTTACTGTACCATTCTCAGACAACAGTGTGTTGATTAATACCCCTATCCCAACTGCAGGTTTCCTTGCTCGGGGATGCTGAAATTTTCTTTGGTAGTGTTTATAAGAATAATTATGAAGTGTGGGTTTATAGGTGTCCAGTTTCATGGTCTCTAAAAAAACTACAATATAAAATTTATTAATGTAGGTCATAAAATCACAGTCACTGAGTTTAGCACCTAATCCCTGAATGTTCCAAGTCATAATGTTCAAATTTGTATCACTATTTATATCATTGTTGCTATTTTTGTTCATAAGACTTAAATCATCATTTGTTTGTGTGATCCTGTTTAAAGAGCTATACTGACTAGGGCTATTGTTATTTATCTCAAAAGTGTTAATATCTGGGTTTGTTGAGTAATTCTGATTATTGCAATTCATGCTGTTTTTACCTTCACTACTTACATCCTCTAAATTAGTACTAGGTACATTAATTAAGTTATTTGAGATACATTTAGTAGTGATAGTCTTAACATTAAACTCATCGTTTGTAACCATTATGTCAATAACATTCATCACACAAGGATCACAGGCAGCAGGCAGCACATTAAACACACTTCTTCACATAGCAGGCAGTGGTGCGAGCGATCAAGTCTCTAGACAGTGGAGTCAAGTGGATCTTGTCCCGCTGCAGTTTTGCTCTCTTGTTGCAAAGGTACGCATGCCCAGTCAAGTCCTGACACATCTTGGCGAAGATAGTGTTCAAATGGGCAATGCGTCCATTGAGTGGCTTATTCCCTGGCACAAACGGAAGACCACTTAGTATGATGCGAGTGCCAGGGAATCTTCGCTGCAGGTTCGTGGTTAGTTCCTGCATTGCACTGGTGATAGAGGACACTGAGGTAGAATCATCGCGAGCCTCAATGTCACCAGCATGTATGAGTATGGCATCAGGGCGATGACCATGTGATGCCTTGGCGATGGATTCAGACCTACCCTTCAAATGTCTGACAGTCTGTCCAGGGTAGACGAATCCAGTGGCATCAATGCCACGTTCACAGAGTCCTTGCGAAATCCCACGCGCATTGGAATTTCCGAGTACTAGCACTCTGCGTTTTTGAGATTCATTTTGGTGAGGTTGTAGCGTAGAGATGGGTGCATCACGAGTCATTGGAGGGGCGGGGTACTCAGGCTGATAATCAATGTCTCGTTTACGAATATTCATCAAGATTTGACCCATCATGTTCAGCCCTCTGAAGTCGGGTCCACAACCCCAGGTGGAGTCAGTCTCTGTGTTGTGGATCAACTGTGCTGATTCACTTTTCCTGAGGGCTGTCTTGAAAGCCTTGCACTGCTGTAACTTGGCTAAACAGATCCGTTCCATAACCTGGAAACGGACGCTCTCCCAGTTCTTGTTACACTTAACAACCCACTTGCTTGCCACACGTTTTGCATCATGTGACGAGCGACAACGTAAAAGTTCATTGTGGGCTGCTCTAGAGAGTCGGTGGTGCTGGAACATCTCATGCTGATAAGCGACCTCAGCAGAGATGAAGGTTCTGTTCTTCCAATGTAATGGATGAAGGAAGAAAGCCGAAAGGGGGTTCTTTGGACCACGGAAAAGAAGTAGCCCATCCTTACACTGAAACGTGTGTGTGCGAGAGTCCCTAGAGCTAATAATAGTCTGAATAGGAAGTGACTCAGACACAACAGTTGCAGTATTAGTAGTTATCGGTTGGGGCTCAGGAGGCAGCTCTAAGACTAACAGGCTGCTAACCTCTGATTCGTCATCTGAAGACAGTGAAGAGTCAACAACAGACAGATCGAGTGAATTCTGTGTTTCTGGGATGACAGACAAGCCCTCCTCTGTGACAGGATTACCAGGACGATCTTGATCTTGTGTTAATATACACATCATAGTTTCACAGGAAATTGCATTCTTCAGTACTGCCAACAGGTCCTTTGAGAAGACTATATAAGACTTGTAGTATCATAGATTAAGACCATGGCAACATCTTAAAAAAGCATAGTATAATGTACAATGTGGGAAGTTATACTAATAGACCAGTGTCAGTGTCAAGGTCAACACTGCTTATGGCATTCTTGGCTGTTGTCAAGATAATAATACATTATGTATACCAAAAAAAAAACAATAAAAAATGCCATGAAACTCCTTTTAATGTATAATTCATGCTGTCTGTGGTAAGAGGGCATTCAGAACAACATTAGGTTTCTATGGCAATTCTATCCATTTTCTGTTGATGTAGAGCAACAGATGAGGCATCCATTTAAAAGCTAAGACTTACGTTAATACATTTTGTTAAATTTTAGTAATATGCTCATAGTGGGGACAAGCCATGGCAAACTATTTTAAATCATATTGGAAAATAACAATCAAATTTGTCTAAAAATGTTCCATATGGAAATGAAGTTTGCATGGTCTTTTTGACTAAATAGCCTATTTTTAGATCAGGGGTTCAGATTATATCACATTTAGTAATTTTTTTTTTTAATTTTTTAACAAGCTTGTTGCCATGGAAACAGAACTAGAAACTTTTCCCCAAGGTGGCATTATAAAATATATTGATTTTCAGAAACTACAAAATCTGGGCTATGATTTTGTGGAATAAAATGCCTGTTATAAGCTAGTCCAGGGTCTTTGTCAATTTTTACTGGCCTGTAATGGCATACTCATTATATAACAATACATAGTCTAAAGGCATTACACAGTCAGCATCTGTATTGTATTGTGTATAGTATTGTAATGTATTGTATTGTGTGCTTGGCAGTGCATATTAACATCACCTACCAC
The DNA here is from genome assembly GCA_932294295.1 of Alitta virens. Classification (NCBI taxonomy): domain Eukaryota; kingdom Metazoa; phylum Annelida; class Polychaeta; order Phyllodocida; family Nereididae; genus Alitta; species Alitta virens. The sequence goes on along the minus strand of OW028580.1, from coordinate 24,976,278 downwards.
AGGATGACATAATATGAAGATAAGGTATTTTACATATTGAAATGCACTAAATTTACTTAACGCAATGCTAACAAAGATCATTTTAAAAAATCGATAAAGTTTGAGAACATCACAAAAGACGATTTTAATCCATTTCGTGTTAAGTTGTAAAAAATCAATTAATGAATATAACCTCGATTAGAACTTAAATTAGAACAGCAACAATATGTATTGCTTTTGCATGAAAACCAATAAGTGTCGATTTCTATGGGCTAAACTTTTATACGTTGAGACATTAAATGGATGCAGTTCCTTCCTTGATGGTGATGAATAATTAAGGTTTTGTGGAAACAAAATGCAAGCAAAGAAGCACATTGATACTGATACGTTTAATTGTACTCGATGTCTATGCTGAGGCAAGTAAAAGACCCCACCCATGGACTAATTGTGTAACATGGTGAGGACTCCAAGCCTTATCATCTCATCAATACGTCTGCCTCTGGCAGCTGGTCATATAAGCTCACTTAGCTTCAGTAGCACTGAGACATTGTCATTAAATGACCCATGTTACACCTCTACCCAATGGGTGGGATCCTTTCTTGCCTCAGCATAGACACCAAGTACAAGACACCTCCACTTTAACGACTCGTGCGATTGACATCCAGCTCATCATAACTTTTGCTCAGAAACCCCATAAGGTGGTCCTGCAGAATACTTACATAAACCCAATTAGTTGTTAACAGGAGCAGAAAGATAGTGACAGCAATGGATCAACATGTGCAGGTGCCAATAGCTAGGTACCACTAGAAGCCATAACTATCCATTTGTTTATAGTGAAATAAAGCACAGACAGCGGAAGCAGTGGTATATATATTAGAGGCGTTTATATACATACCAAGATAGCATGTTAGTGGGCATATGTAGGCAACATCAGACCAACATTGAGCCAACATTGGGCTGCTGTAGCATGTTATCAGGGTATGATTTTGTATTGCAACCCCAGACAGCATTCCAAATTGGGCAACATCATTTTAATATTAGTCACCATGTTGTGCTGATGCTGTCCTGATTTGGAATGTTATCTGGGAATGGGACCATTGTTTTAAATAGGATTTTACAGTCTTGAATTTCAGGGGGAGATTTTTGATAACTGGTTCAGTTTAGCTCCAAAAATTGCTGCTTTCAAAAGCCGTAGTGTGCATGATAAGACTGCCCACAATTAAGGAACCAACCCATCAAAGTAAAGATAATATTATAGAACATGGGCAAAGCTGGCATGACATTTGGCCAATGTGACATTTATCTTTGGACAAGCAAGGGCTACAGTATGGTTATAATAAGTGATATTGAAAAACGGATCACAGTATAAGTCATTTACTTGTTATTGAGAACTGTCATTACAGCCTGGAAAATTGGGATTAATTATCTTTTTAAGATTCATAATCACGTCAATTTTATACTGCATGCTTTTTATGAAAATAAATGATTGCTGCCATCATGCCAATGTGGACTCAACATCTGATGGAATGAAAAATAGGACCAACATTGGGCTGATTAAAAACTGACATTGGGCCAATGTTAGGCTGATAACCAGATAGCATTCCAAATCGGGACAACATCAGCATGACATCGGTGAGTGATGTTGATACCATGTTGTTTTGATGGCGGCCAATATAGAAACGCTGCTTGCCCGATTTGGATGGCTATCTGGGTTGGGTCAAAATGAGCCAACCGATTTGGATGGTTATCTGGGGGGGGGGGGGGTCAAATTGAGCCAACCGATTTGGATGGTTATCTGGGGGGGGGGGGGTCAAATTGAGCCAACCGATTTGGATGGTTATCTGGGGTGGGTGAAATTGAGCCAACCGATTTGGATGGTTTTATCTGGGGGGGGGGGGGGTCAAATTGAGCCAACCGATTTGGATGGTTATCTGGGGGGGGGTCAAAATGAGCCAACCGATTTGGATGGTAATCTGGGGGGGGGGGTCAAATTGAGCCAACCGATTTGGATGGTTATCTGGGGTGGGTGAAATTGAGCCAACCGATTTGGATTGTTTTATCTGGGCGGGGGGGTCAAATTGAGCCAACCGATTTGGATGGTTATCTGGGGAGGGGGGTCAAAATGAGCCAACCGATTTGGATGGTTATCTGGGGGGGGGGTCAAATTGAGCCAACCGATTTGGATGGTTATCTGGGGTGGGTGAAATTGAGCCAACCGATTTGGATGGTTTTATCTGGGGGGGGGGGTCAAATTGAGCCAACCGATTTGGATGGTTATCTGGGGTGGGTCAAATTGAGCCAACACTGCAACAACACTGAGTCAGGTTGGGATGTCATTTGACAAATGGATTTATGACACATAAAAAACAAGTTATATAAGTAAATAAATAATGTGCAAGACAACAAAGCAAGGAGAGGTCATGACTGCAAATCGTTGAACCCAGTTAACCTTTGGGATTTTATTCATTTTTATATTATGAAATTTATCAAAATCCTTTAGCCCGAATGCTTACATACCATGCATGGTCATTATTATCAATATACATTGACATTTCAAAAGCTGATTAACAGTTCAACGATATCATACTAATTCCTTATATGTTTGAATTACAATTTGGCTATTTATTTATAAGTCTTAGTTTTAATACTTGTCTTTAGATATCATAAACATGTGTAACATTTGAGTTAAGATAATTCATATTTTGCTCTATATAGGAATATACAGAAACATAAATTGTGGCATTTTGTTGTTGGATATACTTTTTCTTGACTTGGAAATGGGATGATTCTAATAACACAAAATTGGCAAGGACAAGTTTTATGATACTAATGTCTTAGAACTGCTACAGACCTGAGGTCAAATGTCTGATAGCCTTTTATGTTATACTTTTTGTGTTCATTCTACAGAAATTGGCAATTATACATTTGGTCGTTTAGAGATATATCTTAGTTGATTCTATAATATATAAGTGAGGTGGTCTTAAAGTGGGCTTCATATGAGATTGTAATATGTAGGTGCAAGGAGATGCCCAAAGAAGGGATTTTTTGCAGCCACTTATAAGAACAATAAAAAAATGTATGATATTCAATCAGAACTCTCCGAACTCAGAATCTTTTTAGAAATCTTACATCAATATTGACAATCTGCTGAGTGGCGGTTTTTCTGACATTGTGTGAAGACATACAATCTCGGCTTAAATTTGAAACCTTGGAAATATATGATAGTCTTTGATATAATCCCCTGGAAATCCATGACAAAAATCTTATTTTCTTTAAGCATCATTCAAGCGGGTTTTGTCCAAACAATCGTTAAAAAAATAGTAAATCAAAAGAAAGCAGATAGGCCCTGTACCAGACCCCCATTTTTTGAGATATTGGTACCGCTCGGGTGGGCAAAGGTCACTATATATTTTCTGAAAGCTTAAATTCTCAGGTCTCTGAAAATGCCAGATAATCACCTCAACAGGGTAACTTATAGGAAATACAGCATGACAAAGTCCGAAAAGTCGGCCAATTTTTATATAATTGTAAGTTTCTTGATTTTTCATATCTCAAGAAGGAAAGATGGTATTTACATGCAAAAAAGTGTCTAAATATATATTTTCTTGGACGGAGGATTGATTCATGACACCAAAACTGGATTCAAGGGGAAAAAAAAGGTTAACTTTCAAATACGACTTCATTCCAATTGTTGTACCTGCCCTATCACCGCCCAGATGAAACTACTTATTTATGGATAGACTCTTTCTAGGACTTTACAATTATATAAAAATTGGCCACCCAAGTACCAATATTTCCTCTGGCACAGGGACTAAGAGCTGTTGATATACTAGGACGTGAACAAATCGCTTTTTTTAATTGCCAATGTCAATGTGTCAATGTCAATGCTACTGGGTCTGAAGCTTATAGTCTGCTTATGTAAGCAGGTGTCAGAGGCAGACGTAATGATGAGATGATAAGTCCACAGAATTTTTGCACATTCACAAACCCATGAATGAGGTCCTTGACTTGCCTCGGCATTAATGTCTCATGCAATCGACATACCAGCTTGGAGGTAGGTCATTACGAGTGCCTGTCAAATTCAGTAAGGAACAATAGCCTTGTATTCAAAGCATGAATCACACATTGACATGACTAACAATTCTATTTCGGTAGGCGAAGTGGTTCTTTGTGTTTGGCAAGATGAGATTTTGTTAGTTTTTAGATCACTAGCCTTCAAGTCAGAAGGCCTCGGGTTAATTTGCATCCGAGTTCGCAGAATGAAGGCCATGCAGCAGTCTTTATATTTTTTCGTGGGATTATATGTGCACACAGTTTTGCAGCCTTCCTGCCTAGCTAAATCTCTTCTATGCTGACAAATAATATGTGCACACACTAACCTTTGACATGCTGTTATTTGTACACAATCATTCTCATGCAGTGAATTGGCAATTTCAACTTCTGCTTCTTAAAAATTGTTAATGTTATCACTGAATGACTTAGTCATCACCAATAATACCTAATTACTCATTTTCAATGATATGAACTGATGATGCGTGTATACTGTCCAGACAATATTTATTCAACCTGTTGCATGCCAGGCTAGTTAAAGGTATCACTGCTCCATTTAACCCAGTTTTTTTTATATTGTCACAGAAGGCATACAATAATTACATAAAATGGTTTTTGTACTTTGCTCAGATTAATTAATTTTTATCCATCATAACCTTGTCCAAATTAATGGGTTCCCATAATATTGTAACCAATAGTTGAAATAAAGCAATTGTAATATGGTGCATTTAACGGAAAAGAGTGTCTGGTATCCCATTTACAGCAATTGATTTAGCAACCTTTTACTGTCGATAAAAAAAACCGATAGATTGACTGAATGACAATTTGTCAATTCTTATTTGATGGTCAGACACCTGACACAGGCCGTGTGTAGCAGTTGCCAAGTTATACAGGACATTTCAACGAAGGAATAGACAAGATATTAAGCAGGAAAAATTGAAGAATATTTGCAATACTGTTGTATCATCTCACGTTCAATAGGATGATATCTATCTTATCTTACTGAACAATAACATCCCTGCCCACGTTTTGACAAAATTTTTACTCACACTTATAACTTTTAGTTTTTTTGTTTTTGGTTAAATGTTATGAAATGTGGCCCGCAGTGGGCCAGTATGAATAGTCATTGAATGTTTCATTTCTTAATTGTAAGCACATTTCGGGTGTTACATAAATTATACTGCCAGTGGATAGAATAAAGTTATATTGGATTGGAAACGTTATATTGGATTGAACATGCTGTATTGGATAGAAAAAGTTCATTGGACAGAAGAAAGTTATCGTGGATTAAAGAATATTGCATGGACAGAAAACGATATATTGGATGTCTTCATTAATGTTCTTCACCCAATAAAACTCCATTGGACTCAATCTACTATTCTATAATACGATACAATACAGTACAGTACAACAGCACTGCATACTGCAATGCACCACCACTTTATTGGTACCACACTAGATTCTGCGCACAAATCTCACCAGATATAATTGATGAAATATCATTTTTACCTATTTATATTTCCAGGACCCCAGATTCAACGTAGAAGTTGACAAGAGAACAGGCTACAGAACTCAGTCTCTCCTTTGCATGCCAATCTACGACCAAGAAGGAGAGGTCCTCGGAGTGGCTCAGATTATGAACAAAACTGATGGTTCACAAGTATTCAACCAAGAAGATGAAAAGGTATTGGGTACACTCTATAAAAACATCGGTTGTTGCAATCATTTTTCGCTTGAATCCATGAATACCTAAGTTAGTAAACCAGGAATTAGTTTAAATCAACCATATATTTGTTGACATCACAACTATCTTTTGATGAATTAACAATTTTTGATGGTTAAATTTACCAATAAGACGGTTTAAGGCCAACCAATATCTGGTTTGAATATTTGAAAGTTTGTTCATTTGTTTATTAACTAGGGGTGTGGCTCTTGATAGCAGCCGAATTTCTGCCTTAGAGGGCCATTCCCGAATATTTTAATATGTGATATTTTGTAAGTATTTTAGTATGTGCTTTTTTTTATGTATTTTAATATGTGCTATTTTGTAACTATTTTAATATGTGATATTGAATAAATAAATTGATTTTAGTTCTGATAAAAATATTGGTTTAAGCTTCCAATCTGTTTTCAAAGAGTAGATGTCGTAGCTTACACTGTCAACTATTTATTTCATATCTAAATGTAGAGCATCATCTTATGGCCACAGGAATTTACATTAACAAAGCTTCTATAGCAGAAAGTAGTCGCACAAAAGGAATGCTGTCTGTAGACATCTAGCCAGACAGTTGTAGAGATAATAACAAAGCTTCTATAGCAGACAATGGTCGCACAAAAGGAATGCTGTCTGTAGACATCTAGCCAGACAGTTGTAGAGATAATAACAAAGCTTCTATAGCAGACAGTGGTCGCACAAAAGGAATGCTGTCTGTAGACATCTAGCCAGACAGTTGTAGAGATAATAACAAAGCTTCTATAGCAGAAAGTGGTCGAACAAAAGGAATGCTGTCTGTAGACATCTAGCCAGACAGTTGTAGAGATAATAACAAAGCTTCTATAGCAGAAAGTGGTCGAACAAAAGGAATGCTGTCTGTAGACATCTAGCCAGACAGTTGTAGAGATAATAACAAAGCTTCTATAGCAGACAGTGGTCGCACAAAAGGAATGCTGTCTGTAGACATCTAGCCAGACAGTTGTAGAGATAATAACAAAGCTTCTATAGCAGACAGTGGTCGCACAAAAGGAATGCTGTCTGTAGACATCTAGCCAGACAGTTGTAGAGATAATAACATAGCTTCTATAGCAGAAAGTGGTCGAACAAAAGGAATGCTGTCTGTAGACATCTAGCCAGACAGTTGTAGAGATAATAACAAAGCTTCTATAGCAGAAAGTGGTCGAACAAAAGGAATGCTGTCTTTAGACATCTAGCCAGACAGTTGTAGAGATAATAACAAAGCTTCTATAGCAGAAAGTGGTCGAACAAAAGGAATGCTGTCTGAAGACATCTAGCCAGAGAGTTGTAGAGATAATAACAAAGCTTCTATAGCAGAAAGTGGTCGAACAAAAGGAATGCTGTCTGTAGACATCTAGCCAGACAGTTGTAGAGATAATAACAAAGCTTCTATAGCAGACAGTGGTCGCACAAAAGGAATGCTGTCTGTAGACATCTAGCCAGACAGTTGTAGAGATAATAACAAAGCTTCTATAGCAGAAAGTGGTCGAACAAAAGGAATGCTGTCTGTAGACATCTAGCCAGACAGTTGTAGAGATAAAGACAGAAAGAACCACAAATGTATATATAGTGAGATAAACAGGCTGGTAGTCTATTTCAGTCTGGTAAAACCTAATCATTATGCCCTCTTGAGGTCAAGGCCCTGAGACCTAAACCGTAGCTGACTGACTGACTCACTCACTCACTCACTGATCTACCGTGGTAAATAAAATGGAAGAAATTTATCTCATATATCATAAATATGTATGTTAGATAGACATGCATCTTTTCAAAAGAATACAAATATGCATAACTCTCAACTTAGCACCAAATGGTGCTGCATTTACTTTTAGATCTGGCTTTGAGTAGCCAGCTATAGCCAGACAGTTCCGTTTAGTGGCAGGTAGCATCGTGCAGCAGAAGTTGTATGGCTTTGTCTAGGTTCCATTTGACAGGCCGTTTTCAATGAAACTAACTGTATTTGAAATCCTTCTTCATTTTATAGTTGTTCGAGACATACTTGGGCTTCTGTGGCATAGGACTGGCAAATGCTCAACTCTTCGAAATGTCCGTGCGAGAATTCCAAAGGAATGAGGTAAACAAAAACAAACAAACGCTAAAGATATTACAGCAGAACATAGACTTTGAAACTAAACTCCAGATGACATCATGTAAATCCAGGACTCCCATTGGCTGAGAGACAGTCTTGCCAATGGGAAATCCTGGATTTACACGACGTCACATGCAAAATGTTTCCAAGTCTATGAAATCTGCTGTAAAGGTATGTAAACATTCTAAAGAGTGGAAATCCACTAAAATTAAGACCATTTCCATTTTAAGGCCCTTTTGCTGAATTCAAAAACTGTACTGAAAATGTTATTAAGTTTCAGAATTCAAAAGACCACTCTTATAAATTTTAAAAGATTAACTTTCAACAAAATGCAACACGGTTTTGAAGGGGAATGTCAAATAGAGGTGGAACAAACTTAAACTGCTTTAGAGAACAACTGTATATTAAGGCCCAGTCTTGAAATTACATAATGCAAAAAATGAACAGACTCTTGATATTTTATGGGCTGTGTACGTAATTATTATAGGTAACAATAAAAGTATCTATTACATCATGTTACATAAGAGAAGAGGCACTATAAGATCCTACATTGCCTTAAGCAGTCTTGAAATGGAGCCAGTGATTTGCCTTAAGGCACGTTGGAGTAGCTCCAGTTTTCTAATACATCAGTGCACAATGTACATGAGTGGTTTCCTGGTTGCAGTGAGTCTTACAAGCTTGATTGAGACCATACTTGAGAATTACTGAAGTGATCTTAATATCGTGAATATTAATATGATGGAATTATCTAACAGAAATGAGGCACACATACAGTAGGTGGCCCCACGATAGCGAAGGGATACCTTCTTAGTGGGGTCTCCTCACATTATGTACAATTGAAAATTAAATTTATAATATATTTTTTATGAATGTGAAATAAAATGAATGAATCTGAATCTTAATATGGTTTAATTCTGCAAATTGATTTTATCTTAATCACAGTTTATAAGAGTACTATTAGATTGAGCTAGGCTGACTGAATATTTAGTGGTCGGTCTTTACAATGGGTGTCCACTTTATATTTAAAAAAATTTTCCTAGTTCTGTATTTGATGGATTCCGAGGCTTACTGTATGTGTGCCTCATCTCTGTTAGATATTCCATCATATTCAAACACACTGTTTATGAAATTAACATAAAATCTGACAATGCATTTCTCTTCACAGTTATTACTTCAGCTTGCCAGGAACATTTTCATTGAGCAAACCAGCTTAGAAAACCTGGTGGGAAGTATAATGAAGGATGCAAAACAAGTGCTGGACTGTGAGAGGTGTTCTTTATACCTTGTTCAAAGGGACCAAGATGAGGTGAGTGTCACTGAGTCATTTTTCACATTTTTAGAATCCAGCATTCACATACCCAGTCTCTAAGAACAAATTAGTATTAGGTGGAATTAGAAGTGATACCCCAAGTAGGAGGGATATAACTTATACCCCATTAATGTGGTGGATTAGGGCTTTATGTCCTGTATTTCTGCACCTGATGCGCTAATTAGGACAGGCAGAGACAATGGCAATGAGATGATGGATGAAATAGCCATCTATCGACTGGGAGCCCAGCTAGCTCCCACTAAGCTAGGGCCCCACCTATGCTCCATTAAATAGATTTATTTGTTTTGTTGTTAGTTTTTTTTATTGCTCTTATTATGAAAGGAAAAGCAGTTTGCACACACGAGGAGTGAACTAACATTTTCGCTGGTTACGTCCCTCTCAGAGCAATAGGAAAACTATCTTTGTGTGTGTGGGATTAACTTGTCTCAGCAGGGTTTGAAATGCAAGGATCTTTGATATTTCAATCCCTAATTTAAATTATCCTCTGTCCTGTAAAGTTTAACAATCCTGTTAACTGCAACAATTCAGCATCCATCAGGCCCATGGTATTCTACTCTAGCATTTAAAAATTCTCTGTAGGACTAAAATTGAGAAATAATGTGTTTCTCCAAAACAATGATGTAACAGTCAAACAATAAGAAACATGTCACTGAATATTGTGTTACATTGTGACATCATTCAAGTGTCAGTCGATGTGTCAATGTTTGATAGATCAATTTTAAGTTAAAAAACATTTGACCAACTGTATTTTTGAAATTAATGTGTCAATTTGTTTTGCATTTCTCTTTATCTTGGGGTGATTATTGAGGAAATAATCTTGTTCTAGTATGTATGTATGTATGTAAACTCTTTCTTTAGGTCGAAAGGCCATATTTCAGGCAATTACAATTACAATGAAAGAAACAGATAATGTCCCCAGCCCACACGGGTTTATCTGTGGCTTATAAACAATATTATCCCCAGGCGCTTAGATTATGTGCATTTACAAAGGAAAAGAATATCACAAGAAATTAATGGAATAACTTAACAGAAGCATTATATACCTGGTTCTATGCAAAAAAATGACCAAATATCGTCAATACAGATACATATTTTGTTGCTATTGCAATGACGATTTTTCCATTGTGAGTTTTTCATATATAGCCCCCCAGTGTAGCTCTTTTAATGGACGCATAAATAATGCACAGCCTGTCACCATAGGTCTGTTACTCTTATAAAGCTTCTGTGATGTAGGGGAAGCTTTATATAGCCATAAATAATAGGCTACAAGAAGACTTCCAGGATCTATATCAAGTAACCTTGAATATATGGTGAGATATTAGGTATACACATTGTATGCACTTAAGGGATTTCCCAATGAAATGCTTCAGTAAAGACTAAGTGCACATTGAGGTGATTCCTAATATTATGTTTATTTATTGAATGTTATACATTTTTTGAATTTATTTCTAAAAAAATACTATATAATTGCAATTTACTGTCATTTCTTAATATGATAAAGACTTATACACCTTTGGTGTACGTCTACCAACAATTATATTGAAATATGATGTATTATTGTTTTATGCTACTTTTTGTGTATATTTTTATCAATATGGTCAATAAAGAAGATTTATTATTATCATTATATATTGTGAACATGTGGGGTATATGGTTTGACATGATGCTTGAAACAAAGAAAGTAATATAACATGAATATAAATATGAAAACTGATGAAAATATATATTTTTACCGTGTGGAACAGTAAATGACAAATCAAATGTCGTAGGGAGTACATTTTATCCTTGTCAAGACGTTCGACAACAGCCAAAAAGCCAGTGGTATGATAATGGTGGTACTCCTGGTATTCAACATAAGTAAAACCAGATATTATCCCAGAATAGAATAGAATCTAGGATTCCAGATATGGAGTAGGAGTCATGGCAAAATCTATGAATATAATAGAATAGAATAGAATCTAGGATCCCAGATATGGAGTAGGAGTTATGGCAAAATCCATGAATAGAATAGAATAGAATAGAATTTGTGATCCCAGAAGATGAATCGTGTTGTGGGAAGATATATTAAGAAGATCCAGTAATGACATATAAAAGATATAATAAACAGAAGATGATGCCAGTGATATGATTTATCATTTCTGTAAATGGATGGTACTCCGGGTAAAAGGACCAGCTATTTGATGCGACATCAGTGCATAGATTTTGGGAGATCACGCAAACAAACTATATGTAAGATACAGCAAATACACTAAAGCCATATGAGCAGCTCTGACAGGTGGGAGAAATTCCTGAACAGATGTGAAAGGCTTATTGTGTGTGATAAAAATTTGCATATCAGTGGTGTAAGTGCAAGTCAGCTCTTCTTGATGGTTCAGGTTCAATCCTAGGCAAAAAAATATATATATACTTTTGATTTTGGTTTAAAGTTCCCATTAAATGAAAAATTGCCACATTTACTGGACTAAATATTGAGGTAATTTTTTCTACAAGGCAAACTACATGAAAATTGAGGAAGCAAAATTTGGATGCAAATTTGACAATGAAATTAATTATAACATGAAGGCTACTTTTACAGGAATTATAGGTCAACTTTAGGATAACGGGTATTCTTTATGGACCTAGAATTGAATGGACGTATATCGTGGTACTAGAAAGCGTATTGATGCTTGAGAATATTGGCAATTTTCTGAAAAATACAGTCTCTATGTACATGGAGTCTATGTAAATAGGCACATAACAGAGACATAATGTTCAAGTCCATGACCTCCCTTGGCCTAATTTTGGAATCTGACCAGTCCATTTACAGCTGATTTACTTCACAGGCAACATGACTCTACAGCAAAAATAAGCCATTTACAAGGTTTCCCGCAGGGAGGATTACTAATTCCATTAGTTCATACAAAAGAAAATGTGTCATGGTATGTACAAGTATACAAGGCCTGAAGGGTTAGCTGAGGTTAATATGAGCTATTACATATGCCACTCCCAGATAACTTGCTAATGTTAGGGCCAACTTTGAATGTATGGGATTCTGTTGGGCCAACATGACCTGCCAACATTCATTCAACGTCATTGACACATTGGAATGCAAGTGGCCCAACATAACCAGCTATACTCTGTTCATTATACCTACACAGGGCCAACACTGACCAATGGCACAATGTCAATTTCTCTGCCACAATATTACATGAGCCACTGTTTGGCCTTGGTTGGCATACGGTTGCAATTCTTCATCAAACTTCATTTTAAATTTTGATTTACAAGGGCTAGTTCTGTCCTGCGTTGGTCCAACTCATGCCAAGGCAACTGCATTGTTTTAAATGGTAAACAATATATTAAAAGGTTTCATGACAGCCACAATAGAATGGTCCTTTTCTCTTTTTAGCCCTCTACTTGTCTTGTTTCAAAGTCTTTATATCCTCTGCTAATATGCAAGGAAGAAAATGCATGAAAGAAGACTAAAATGAAATTTTGTCATCCATTTTCCTTTTAATATTTCAGGAGGAAAACCCTGTCATGGCCGTTTCTCCAACCCAAAGGCACAGGAAGAAAACCCCTTTTGCTGCTCAGGTACTTCTTCTTATTGTTCCTCTTCAAAAGAAACAACAAAGTCCACAAAATCTGAAATTCTACCAATTGATCATGTCTCAATTCGTGAACACAAATTGACGAAGTTCAATTAAACTGCACAGATTCTTAAACGACAATTTTCAATTCGTTGTCACGGCCTGGTCGTGTTTATTCACCTTCAAGCAAGATTTAAAATAATGCATGATTCTGTTAGGATTTCCTGTTCTTTGAATAAGATTGTTGTGTATAATTTTATTTTATTTATATTCATTTCAACAGCAGGATAGCATTTTCTCCGAAGTTTATGAACTTACCAACCAGTCTGATGACGTCATAACACCGAGGTACCCATATCGTTTATCAATTTGCAGTTATCACTGTGTGTCATCACCTCACAGCCCAGCGACCTAATTATAAATGTGCATGTTTTGTTCGCTTACTCTTCCCAAAGTAAATTAATAAGTTTCTCTTATTATTATAGTCCATAGGGTGGCTTATGGCATTAAAGGTCTAACAATGAAATTACAGAATAATTATATGTTCATGTGCTGAGTTTCGCAATTCTTGTTCTGACAAACAGGCAATTCAGTAAAATTGCCTAAACTAAAAAAAAAAAATGTAATTCATTTCTCTTGTCTATACTCCGCCTATCAGCTAGATAGTTACACCAATAATTTTGTTTTAACTAGGTAAACTAGCAAGGAATGTCTATAATTTGGTCGCTGGGCTGTGAGGTGACAGCACACAGTGTTGAGTAAATGATCCAGATTGTAGCAAAATCTACTCATAAAAAAAAAAAAAATCATTTATCACTAACAGGTGCGAAATATAATAGCTTGCCACATTGCGTGGACATAATACCGGACCTGACCCAGATGCTAGCGATGCAGACATTTTAATGGATTTTAGGTGCTTGCTTTTTGTTTGTTTGTCACAAACACTACAAGTAACATTTTCTTTCTGCTTTCCAGTTTAAAGGAAGTTGAGATGTCAGAAAACACAGAAATTGCCAAGAGTGTGGCAATTAGTGGAGAGGTATGCTGTGGACATCAACACTTATAATAATATTTCATCAAATACAAATAAAATTCTAACCTTTTATTTATCTTATTCGTATCAGTAATTTACTTCTATAATTTCAAAATGACTGTTTAGCCCTGGATGTGTTTTCGTCATATTTATTTCCTATACAACCCTCCAAAAATATAAGACCACTTTCACCAACCACAGTATGCTAGCGCTCCCCATATATACTTTTTGAGAACATGAGAAACCTCATAATTAGGACAAAAGTATGGTGGCCGAGGAGTTCACTTCTTGGTGCGAAGGTTCGCCCCCCGACAGTAGAGGTTTCGCCCTCCGACAGTAGAGGTTTAGCCCCCCGACTGTTGAACCTTCGCCCCCGACATCACCTACTTTCGCCCCACGACACCTTCGCCCCACGACACCTTCGCACCACGACAGTGATAGTATACTGTCATACCACAAAAGTAATAGGTGTAGGTTTCGCACCACGAAAGTGAAGGCTGATTCCCTTAACAGCAGGTATGCAACTTGTAAGAGTGGCTAAATTTCCTCCTCCTCTCCCCCTCCTCCTTTCCCCTCCTCCTCTCCCCCTCCTCTTCCTCCTCCTCGCCTCCTCCTCCTCTCCCCCTCTTCCCCTTATCATCCTCCCTTCCTCCTCTCCCCCTCCTCCCCGCCTCTTCCTCCAATCCCCTACTCCTCCTCCTCTCCTCCTCATCCCCCTCCTCCTCCTCTCCCCCTCCTCCTCCTCCTCCTCCTCCTCCTCCTCCCATAAAAGAATGCTTCATTTGTCACATCAATAAGAAACCTTTCAGGTGTGCATTATGTAGTTTTACCTATGGCTGGTATCAAATACTAAACCAAGATTGTACACAACTTAAAAGTTGTCGAAATACGATCTAGATAAAGTACATCCAGAGATAATTCTGTGAATCAGCATGAAATCTCTGTACATTCCATATTCACGGTGATTAGTAGCTAAAACCGGTCGTGAGTTGTAACTTTCGTGGCATGAAATTTGCACTGTCGTGGTGCGCAAGTCGAGACTGTCGTGGTGCGAAAGTTGGGACTGTCGTGGTGCGAAACCACGAGACCGCGAAGTGCACTCCTCGGCCACCATACAAAAGGCCAAATATTATCAGAGTAAGATAGGAAGCAGTATTAGGTACCTGTAATATTAAGTTCTCGTCATCAACTCTAGTTTGATTGATGAATGGGTAAGGAAATTAAATTTAGAAAAAGAAAAATAATTCCCTATTATTATGAACATGGCCATTTCTTTCGTTTACAGATGTTGAACATCGAAAATGCAGGGGAAAATCCTGACTACAAAAGAAAGGTATTCTATATCTTATTCACTATTAATCGTTTGATTCTTAGTCCTTTGCAAGCATTTTAAAAGTCAGTTACCACACCTGGAAGGAACTATGTACAGTATGCATAAATTGAATTTCTTGCAGATAAGGACCCACGATGGTTTCGAGGCTACCGGTCTCCTGTGCATTCCAGTGTTCGATTCCAGAAACAACATCGTGGGAGTGATGCAACTCATGAACAAAAGAAAAACGGGAGTCAGTAAGAGAATGTTTGATGACAATGACTGCAACACTGCTAAGGTCAGTGGCATTATTTTTAAAGAATATCTGCACGATTTTATTTATTCATTAATTTTTTTGGGAATTACAGACTAAAAAGGTATGTTTTAGACAGCAATAACACAACAGGTTATATCATAATGGGCCGACTGCTACACTACTTTTACTACTACCAAATTGCATGCTTTTCAAATTAACTTCAATAAAATGTGTAGGACCAACTCAACAAAGGTATAATTCACACTTTAAAAACAAATACGTGTAGAATGGAAAAATCATGTGCTCTAAATACAGCTAGATTTCAGTTTATAAATTTTTATTTTTTATTTTACCAGTAATCCATATTAACCAAGAACTACAACCTCAGGCATAGTATAATCTGACGGAATCATATTCTATTCCATTCTATTCTATTCTATTCTATTCTATTCTATTCTATTCTATTCCATTCCATTCTATTCTATTCTATTCTATTCTATTCTATTCCATTCCATTCTATTCTATATCTCCACAGACGCAAAACTGAGTACTGCTTGTTGTGCTTTTCTTTTAGAATGATCTTGCAAATGAGGTTACTTAAGTGTATATACTTAAGGCGTACCAATATAAACTCAGTTCATTTATTTCATACAGTAATGTAACACGGACCACTCTAGATAACCCAGTGGTTGGAAGCCCAGCGTGCTACCACTGAGCTAGGCCCCCACCCCTTACATGGTGTGGACCCCAAGATGCCTTGTCATCTCACCATCATATCTGCCTGCAGCTGGTCATATAAGCTGACTAAGCTTCAGACCCAGTAGCATACATTAAACAGAGACATACAGTGTAGAATTCTCTTTTACTGTCTTAAAACACCAGCCAGCCTCCTCTTGGCATAGCTTATGTCGTAATCTTACCATGACAGACTAAATTATTTATTCCTTCATTGTCCAAAACCTGAGACACGTACAAATAAATGTCTGTAGCAAAAGATTCTGAAATGTGGGTGGGTGGATTAGGGCTTTACGTCCTGTATTTCTGCACCAGTTGGGCTAATTAGGACAGGCAGGGACCATGACAATGAGACGAAGGATGAAACAGCCATCCATCTTAGGCTTGACTGGGAATCGAACCCGGGACCCAGTGGTTGGAAGCCCAGAGCGCTACCTCTGAGCTAGGCCCCCACCCATAAAATAAAAAGATTCTGGAGACATTCTGACACTATTGAGTTTTCTGCCTAATCAATGGAAGGTTTTTTTTTTAGCTATCTTTGGGTTATGTGAAATATGCTTGGATTGTATTTTGACTCCATGCCATAATCAATCAGCGAATGGTGTGACGATATGTTCATAAACGATTTCGCTCTAAGTGATAAACAATCAAGCAAGCATCATAATCCAGAAATTAATCAATAATAATGAGCAGTGAAGCAGCAAACAATATGTACATACACAATTACATGCTGTGTTATGCAGCCCAACTTTGGCCGGGAATTGGCAACGACACTATAGGTCTAATGTTGATACTTTCAGGGTAACAATTAATATTTAAAAAAAGAAAGAAATACTGTAGGTCTAATGTTGATACTTTCAGGGTAACAATTAAAAAAAAGGAAAGAAAACTAGTTTACTACAGTTAGTTTCATAAATATGGTCGACTCTAGACAGGCAACCTATTCCTGGCTGTAGCTAGTCCGAAATATTGCTGCCATTTCCAAGCGCGCTGATAGTTTGTTGGACTAGGCTATAGCTATAACTAGCTAAAGCCAGCTGCTTCTGTCTACTCCTAGCTTATAGTCAGCTTACATCTACCACCACTGAAAAATTGTAAACCTTGGTAAATGTAAGAAATTTATCTAATATATCATATGTATGTACAATAGACATGCATCTTTTCAACAAAAAATTAAAATATGTGTAACTCTCAACTTTGCACGAAATGGTGCTGCATGTACCTACTTTTAGATCTGGCTTTGAGTAGCCAGCTCCAGCCAGACAGTTCCGTTTAGTTGCAAGTAACATCGTATAGCAGAAGTTGTCTAGCTTTGTCTAGGTTCAATTTAACAGGCCGCTTTAATAAAACTAACTATAAATTACAGACAATAAAGTTGTAATGCGGCTGTTTTTTGTTTTTTTATTATTCAGAGGCGCTTAGATTAAAGAAACCTATTATTCTGAACAAATGAGTTTTAATTTCTGAAAGCCATCATTGGTAGAGATTTTTTTAGTACATTCTAGCAGTATTATTCTAGAGATGAGGCGTACTGAAAAGGCTCAAGCCCCAAATTGGTTGTAGATTAATGCTGGACAAGCAAATTATTGTCATTCCTTATTAGCGAGATTTATTGTTTGTTGAAGCTGTTTTGTTGATAGGTAAGATATCATGTATAAAAATGTCACTGTAAAAGTAGAGTAATAAGATTAGTTTTTGCAGAGTAAGACGAAATATTTCCATACCGATGGCAAAAAATATGAAACCCAGATAGCATGCTAAATGGGGTCAACATCATTCTAATATTGGCTGTTAGTGGCCTTCACAGGGCCAATGTCCTGCAGATGTGTTGGGTGGTGGGTGGATTAGGGCTTTACGTCCTTTATTTCTGCACCTGATGGGCTAATTAGGACATGCAGGGACCCTGGGCAATGAAAGATGAAACAGCCATCCAACTTAGGTTAGGCTCGAATGCAGTGCTTGGAAACCCTGCACACTACCACTGAGATAGGCCCCCACCCCTGTCTAGCCGATTTGGCCTGTAATCTGTGAAAGATCAATTTTAGCATGTAGCATTTCTATTGGCATCAAACCAAGACAATTATATTCCTCAGCCATCACTTAAAATTTTGAAAATAAATTAGTGGCACGATGATGTCACTGATTTATAGTTTCCTATCTTTCTGTGGTATTTATACATACTGTCATACATAAACATTGGAAATCACAATGGAAAATGCAGCAATCAGTCATTTAATTATTACAGATATATATCAGTCAAACTATTGGGAAATGATTGATTACTAAAATTATTTTTTCCATTTTGTGGTGCTACATATGAAGTGTACTTTCTATGAAAACAAAGGACCAAAAGTGTCCATAAATCAACTTGAAATACTAAGAAAAATAATATCCGAAAAACGACATTTGCAGCATTAATTTTACTGCACATAGCATAACTGTTCTTCTGAAAACAAATTAAAGTGCAGCACCCTAATTCGCTGTGCACATTTGCTTGGTCTACCCAACAGCACAACAGGTGTATTCAGGGATACAACAGGTGAAAGCAATAAAGTGCATGCTACTCGACAACACTGAACAAATCTTTTTATCGACCAAAAAAGCAGCCTTCCTTGATGACAATGAAATTCTACTTGCAGCAAAATACGAATGGGCAAAATGTATAAAAAAATATAAAAAATTACTCAAATGGATACATGTGTGGATTAATCAGTTAATAGCCTTATCACCAATCTGCAAAATAGGCACATTGAACTAAATAGGAGACTGAAGCATTTTAGCAGAATTGGTTGATGACAACACATTCTGTGCCAATAGACAAATAAATGATAATACGGATGAGATTTAACAGTGTAAACAACCTGTTTTCGAATTGCATTCGCCGGTAGAATTATAATGAACAACCCATACCTGCTGCTGAACTAGTCAAGCTATCAGAATAAAACACAAGATTATCATAGTGCTGAAACAACTGGACAGATAATAACCACAACAACCCTTGTCAATACTCAGACAGCCTAATCACCTCAGCGGGAAGCAATCCATTTGTTTAATTTGTACGTCACAGGCCTCAGTATTGACAAGACCCCCGCATTTAATACAGGTGAATTGGATTCTATGAGCCAATCTTGAGGTTTTTCCATGCAATGCCCATTCAATGTGCCTCTACAAATTGTTATTCTATTCTATCTATTCTATTCTGTTCAGCATGCCAGATAGGATCTAATTCATTTCAATGTGGGCCATCGGCAGACGTTGTTGCTGTAAAGGTGATGAGGCATTCTATTCTGTTCTATAATGTGGGCCATCGGCAGACGTTGTTGCTGTAAAGGTGATGAGGCATTCTATTCTGTTCTATAATGTGGGCCATCGGCAGACGTTGTTGCTGTAAAGGTGATGAGGCATTCTTTTCTATTCTATTCTGCTGTGGGCCATCGGCGGGAGTTGTTGCTGTAAAGGCAATTAGTTATTCTAGCATTCAATAGAATGTACAAGTCAGGCAGGAAACATTGCATTCATTTAATAGCCTGAACAAAGAAGTGCATGGTCATATTATCTTTAACAAGTTACCCGATGCCTCATTTTTGTCATGCAATTCTATTCTATAGATAGGGTGTGGTCTGAAAAGATGTTGTCTTAATAAGGGGAACCAGACACCTGTTGATGTAGGCCTAATAACTAATCGGATAGGTGTACTTATGCCACAAATAACATTGGTCCAGTATTTCTTTGATGTGCAAATTTTGTTGTTTTTATTGCTCAACACCTCTTTAGAAATTCAGTGGCAATGTAGCCTTATGAACATCCCATTAACAATACTCTGCAGTTTAAAATTTTTTTTTAGGAAACTGCAGTCCCCTGGATGCATCCTTAATAGAGTCTTTTCACTGAACTGCCCTGAATTCAGCAAGACATAAGTCTTTCCTCTCCCCTTATTAATCATTTTGTTTTTCAGACACACTTTCTCAGTTCTAAAAATAGCAAAAATCAACTACATGATAAAGTGTCAAATATACATTAAAATGCACTAAAAATACTGCTGCTAGGATGCACTTTGCTTCAGCCAATAACACACCAGTCAAGGGCGGGAACTTTTTCAGCCAATAGAATTGCAGTATTCTGTTTTAGCAACCTGGTGGAAATACAGAGAACCTTCCGTGAAAATCCACTATTGGCCACTACCGCACATTACCTAGACCAACCTTAAACCTAGCCTGGCAGCAGTCCTGTAATTTTTCGTGGTATTTTGCAACAGGTTGAATTAATATTGTCTGGACAGTGTGAACACGCATCAGTGCCAATTATCAGCAATTTCACAACATTGAAAATGAGTATTAATAGGTTTTATCGGGGATGACTAAAGTCATTCAGTGATAACATTAAAACATTTTTAGAAGCAGAAATTGATATTGGGGATTCACTGCATGAAAATTATGATTTTGGAAAAAAAAACAGCATGTTGTTAATATTAGTAATAGTGTGTGCACTCATTATTTTTCAAAAGGAGATCTAAGTAGATAGGAAGGCTGTAAAACTGCGTGCACATAGAATCCCACGAAAAATATAAGGACTGCTGCATGGCCCTCATTTGCGAACTCTGACGTAAATGAGGGCCATGCTGGCTTGGCTACCTTTAACCTCAGGCGTCAGTGAACCTATGAAAGTATCATAAGCAGGGAAAATAAAAAGATTTTTTAAGGACGTTTACATTTCCAAATAATTTGTGTTTGACCGCCATTCACAGTTTGGGGAGAAAAAGTAACACAAGGTGTCACTGCCACCGTAGCAGATAAGTATTGTTTGATGACGTCCACTATTCTGTGACGTCATGCATGTAACAATTATGTAGTGATGTCATCTTGTCTTTTCTTGTGCTACAGTCGTAGTGCCCCCTGTAGGCTCTGTTACTTTTTCTCCCCATTGTAACTTAGTCGATATATGTCGCAAGCCTAAATAATAAACATCTATCAGGGGGAAACAGGCTGTTTTCAGCAGAGCAATTTTAGGGTGTAGTTCTTGAATACCAGATGGTGTATGCCTATAGATGTACCATCCATGATC
This sequence comes from Alitta virens, assembly GCA_932294295.1. Classification (NCBI taxonomy): domain Eukaryota; kingdom Metazoa; phylum Annelida; class Polychaeta; order Phyllodocida; family Nereididae; genus Alitta; species Alitta virens. The sequence goes on along the minus strand of OW028580.1, from coordinate 24,955,135 downwards.
CGGAGTTCGTTTGGAACATCACTACAACGAATATCAGACAGTCACAATAGAATAAAGGTATCTTTCACTTCTACTTTTTCAGACTTTTGCAGTGTTCATAGGACTTGGCATCTACAACTGTCAGATGTATGAGAACATCTGTATGTTGATGGCAAAACAGAAAGTGGCTCTGGAAGTCTTGTCTTACCACGCATCCGCATCGACCGAGGAATCCAGCAAATTAGCTGTAAGTACTAGTTTTCCATTTTTAGTCAATATATGTAGTATGAATATATATCGAATATCTATACTTTGCTTTAACCAGGGGTATACCGGGTATTTGAAGTTAACGACCTTTTTTACCTATAAGGTCATTAACGTCTGACTATGGTATTGATATAATATAAGCATGGGTATAGTGTAACTGTAGGAGAATACTAGGTATAGAAAGACAACATCACAAATCTGTACCTATGAATGAGGGAGTTTTCTACAGTTTGGCAAGCTTGGAAACTACAGAAAGCATGTCGTATAGGGCAAGTGTCAATGGTGCTTGATATTGTACTTTAACCAATTTAATGCCTCATGATCAATGTTGTACAGTAATATTGGTTAGTTGGTTAGCTGTAGATTGGGTACCTTTGACCATGCGAGAGCCTTTTTTTGCGCTCAGACGAAAGCCGGTCCTCCAGACAAAGTTTAAAGAGAGCTGCTGCCTCTAGACTCCATCCCCTCCGATAATATTTGGTAAAAATATCATTGGATTTCACATCAACTGAATATGCCTATGCTGTCATGTTGGAATCGAAGTTAATACGTTGGTCAAATATTGATAAGGTATTAGTTTAAGTAACCTGGCTTTGTGTTCAAAGTGCTTGTCTGCTGCCCGAGCACTCCTCTAACTCCATGCTTCACCCCCCCCCCCCCCCCAAAAAAAATGCATATGGATAACTTAAGAAGACAATGAAGTGAATGCAATACATTTTGGCCACTCATATTGGGTGACAATCCAGCTTCTAATTAACTTGCCACTGTAAATACAGCTCTAGACAGAATTCGTTGTTTAGGCCACCAACATGACTCTTGCGGAAATGTCATGTTCTATAAATACACACTGAAAGATCACCACCTCACCTGTAGCCACGCGTAACTTCCTTTTTAGCCGAATTAGTTACGTCGTGGCATATAGTAAGTTACTATAAACACTATTGTTATTTGGATGTAAACGAATATCAGATACACACTGATACATATAGCTTGTATAACCAAACAGCAGACAGCAATCATACCACAAGAAGTAATTAATAGTTATCAATGGTAATGGATTGCATTAATTACTGGCCAACATCAAAGGTGACCTACCCAAATAAAGCAAAAGGTATTAATATTAATTATTCCAGAAGGATATTACAATAACATAGACTCCAGTTAGATGCATATCAACATGGTAATATTTACGCAATGGAGGATGGAGATATATTGCAAAAGAGGAGACTGAGGAAGAAGGAATTCATACAACTTATGTGTTGGCTTATGTTGGTGTGACCTAAAGATCAGGTGTAGGCATGCTGAGTAGCAGATTGTGAGTTTAAACCCTAATATTTTGAAGTGTACATATTCTCATTTAGAGCAACTCACCAAATGTCTCACACAACTAACCCAGGCATTATTGACCTTTATGGTCTTCGATTCAAATTGTTCAATTATGTTCAAGGATGCAAAACAGGATATTATACGCTGTTTACAAAGCAATCTAGAGCGGTGAAGATTGAACTAATTTGTTCGGTCAACAATACCTTGTACGTGCGTAGGGATATCGTAAAAGTAGGTCACTTCAGTTTCCAGGGACCCTGAAGGTTCAAGGGTCCCGGGCAGAGACTAATAGAAAATAATAAGGTAGTCTTGCTGCAAGTATTCAATAAACCCATAAAATAAAATCTTGGTGCCAGCACAGATTACAAGGATTGTGTTCCATAATATCATTGGTCGGGATAGATGTATGTATTCAAGGAGTCATGTTCAGACTCATAAACCACTCAGCGTGCTCTTGACATTACCCCATATCAAAAACTCTCGAAAGAACAACATTTAAGGTGCAATGAAAATATGACTTTGTTTTTAGAGTTAATGAAATGTTTTAAAAATTACTACAATCAGAATCAGATTTTTCTCGCTGCAATCAGCAAAATGCGCCTCCCCAATTACTAACAATGTACATGTAACAATTTGTTATTGGAATATTCGTTGAGTAGCTAAACATATATTTATCAGTTTTCAAGCAGTTTGTCAGGTGTGGCGAATTGCTCTAATTCTGAGTCCACCAATGTGACTGATGAAAGATGATATAAAAGTTCTACGGAAAAACTGGTAGATTACATAACATTTTGGACTGATGACGTAACAATGAGTTGACTTACTTCTAGACGAGAGTCCTATTTCCCATCTGCTGTCCCCTGTTTCCAGGTATTAATCTATCACAGAAATATTCACCAAGCCATTTCCATCTCTGGATTTTCAGCCGCCTCAAATTTTACATCCATTTGGTACTTAAAAGTCAGTGAAAAACATTCGGCTCCAAAATGTCTTGGATTTTAATTGCATTTTCCGTCCTTAAAATTAACGGAGTGTCAGATTATGACTTGCCAAATCAAAAGAATCATCAGGAATAAGGAAACTCACTGGGAAATAGGATAGGATAGGATAGGATAGGATAGGATAGGATAGGATAGGATAGGGAGAAGCCAATTCGGATAGGATAGGATAGGATAGGACAGGACAGAACCGGATAGGATAAAAGAAGCCAACTCGGATAAGATAGGATAGGATAGGATAGGATAGGATAGGATAGGATAAAAGAAGCCAACTAGGATAGGATATGATAGGGAGAAGCCAACTTGGATAGGATAGGATAGGATAGGAGAGGATAAAGAGAAGCAAACTTGGATAGGGTAGGATAGGATAGGATAGAGACAAACTCGGATAGGATAGGATGGGATAGGTAAACTCGGATAGGATAGGATAGGATAGGATAGGATAGGATACGATAGGATAGGATGGGATAGGACAGGACAGAACCGGATAGGATATAAGAAGCCAACTCGGATAGGATAGGATAGGATAAAAGAAGCCAACTAGGATAGGATATGATAGGGAGAAGCCAACTTGGATAGGATAGGATAGGATAAAGAGAAGCAAACTTGGATAGGGTAGGATAGGATAGGATAGGATAGGATAGAGACAAACTCGGATAGGATAGGATAGGATGGGATAGGTAAACTCGGATAGGATAGGATAGGATGGGATAGGATAGGACAGGATAAAGAGAAGCAAACTTGGATAGGGTAGGATAGGATAGGATAGAGACAAACTCGGATAGGATAGGATGGGATAGGTATACTCGGATAGGATAGGATAGGATAGGATGGGATAGGACAGGACAGAACCGGATAGGATAAAAGAAGCCAACTAGGATGGGATATGATAGGGAGAAGCCAACTTGGATAGGATAGGATAAAGAGAAGCAAACTTGGATAGGGTAGGATAGGATAGGATAGGATAGAGACAAACTCGGATAGGATAGGATGGGATAGGTATACTCGGATAGGATAGGATAGGATAGGATGGGATAGGACAGGACAGAACCGGATAGGATAAAAGAAGCCAACTAGGATAGGATATGATAGGGAGAAGCCAACTTGGATAGGATAGGATAAAGAGAAGCAAACTTGGATAGGGTAGGATAGGATAGGATAGGATAGAGACAAACTCGGATAGGATAGGATGGGATAGGTAAACTCGGATAGGATAGGATAGGATAGGATGGGATAGGACAGGATAAAGAGAAGCAAACTTGGATAGGGTAGGATAGGATAGGATAGAGACAAACTCGGATAGGATAGGATGGGATAGGTAAACTCGGATAGGATAGGATAGGATAGGATGGGATAGGATAGGACAGGACAGAACCGGATTGGGAGAAGAAAACTTTGATAAGAGGGATAGGACAGTGAACACAGATAGGATATGACCGGGTAGGGTAGGATAGAACATGGTCTAAGATGTTAGTTAGTTAAAATATGCTTAGTTTGCAGTCTGAATTGGGCAGATGCTACCAATGAAATTAATGAAGTTGATTTAAAGAGGCTTCCCAATGGACGTTAGATCATAAAATCGATCTATCCTAGAATGGTCTGGAAATACATCATACTCAATCACCTAACGTTACATATGTGTACATTCAATTCGTCTTTATAAAAAGTACATTTAGATTATTAATTTCTAACGGTGTGGGGGGGGGGGGGGGGAGGTGTCATCGGAAAACAATTGTCAAAAATGACAGCAAGCTAGTATTGTTCTTTTCTTCTTAAAATTCTTCTTTGTTAAGCAGGAACCAGTTATGCTACAATTGACACTATATCTTTAGTCTTATAATTATTGTATATACGTTTACTTTTTACTTTTTGCTGTACATTTAACATACGAATCAATGTACTTGTAACTGGCATTTACACATATAAGGTGTCTGTCACCATATATAAAATTATATATATGGCAAATAAAACCATTATATATATATATATATATATATATATACACTGCCAAGAAAAAGTTTGGAAAAAAAAGTTTTTTCATTATTTTTTTTTAATTTCATGGTTTTATTAACAAATGTAACACTGACAGGGTAAACAAACACAAGAGAAAAGAATGTGATATGTACAAAACCATTAATTAGCAAAAACAAACTTGTTACAGTTCAAACTTTAACCCATCAATAAAAATACCTTTTGCAGCTGTCAAAGGTAGATGTTTTTTCACAGTATAGTGCACAAATTAGGTCCAAATATGCGTGACTGGTCATCCATATCTTCCATTGTGCACTTAAAACACCTTGTAGACTAAAATTTTTTCTTAAGTATCCAAAGGGCCTAATTAATTTTGTCTAAACCTTAATTCTTAACTGGTCATTTTTCCAGTTAATTTTGTTTAAACCTTTTCCAGATATTTCAACTGCAAATGGCCAAAAAGAAACAATTGACACTAGAAACTTGACAGTCTATAGTAGTTTTGAGAAATGAAGGATATAAGCTTGAAGATATAGCCAAAAAACTGGGTATATCTTTAAAGGGGGTCCATTATACCCTTACACAACATGGTGATACTGGCTCTATTAAGGATAAACATTGGAGTGGAAGGCCAAAATGCACCACTGCTCAAGAGGATAAAAACATTCGGGTGTCTTCTCTGATGAACAGACGTTTAACTGCTCCTGAAATGCCTCCCTGAACAGCACTCGCCAGACACCAGTATGCTCAGATACTGTGAGGAGACGACTCGGGAGTGTGGGTCTTATGGGAAGAGTCGCAAAGTAAAAACCCCTCCTGAGGTCATATCTTCCATTGTGCACTTAAAACACCTTGTAGACTAAAATTTTTTCTGAAGTATCCAAAGGGCCTAATTAATTTTGTCTAAACCTTAATTCTTAACTGGTCATTTTTCCAGTTAATTTTGTTTAAACCTTTTCCAGATATTTCAGCTGCAAATGGCCAAAAAGAAACAATTGACACTAGAAACTTGACAGTCTATAGTAGTTTTGAGAAATGAAGGATATAAGCTTGAAGATATAGCCAAAAAACTGGGTATATCTTTAAAGGGGGTCCATTATACCCTTACACAACATGGTGATACTGGCTCTATTAAGGATAAACATTGGAGTGGAAGGCCAAAATGCACCACTGCTCAAGAGGATAAAAACATTCGGGTGTCTTCTCTGATGAACAGACGTTTAACTGCTCCTGAAATGCCTCCCTGAACAGCACTCGCCAGACACCAGTATGCTCAGATACTGTGAGGAGACGACTCGGGAGTGTGGGTCTTATGGGAAGAGTCGCAAAGTAAAAACCCCTCCTGAGGTCTGCAAATCGAAAAAAGAGGTCACAGTGGGCCAGAGACCACAAATATTGGAGCATTGATGATTGGAATCAGGTACTCTGGACTGATAAATCAAAATTTGAAATGTTTGGATCCAAGAGGAGAACGTTTGTCAGACGCAGGAGCAATGAGAAGATGCTGGATGCCTGTTTAACACCTTCCGTCAAACACGGTGGTGGAAATGTGATGATATGGGGTTGTTTTGGGAATGGTAGAGTTGGCAACCTGTTCCAAATCAAAGGAATACTGGACCAGAGAGGCTATCATTCCATCCTGCAGCGACAAGCAATCCCATCTGGACAGTGATTGATTGGGCGCAACTTCATTATGCAACAAGATAATGACCCCAAACATACGTCAAAGCTCTGCACAACATATTTGAAAAAGAAAGAAGCAGCTGGGATACTATCAGTTATGAAATGGCCAGCACAATCGCCCGACCTAAATCCAATAGAGCTTTTATGGGAGCAGCTTGATCAGAAAGTCCGGGAAAAGTGTCCCACAAGCCAATCTGACATGAGGAACCTTTTGCAACAGGCTTGGAATGAAATCACACCTGAATATCTCACCAAACTCACTGCCAGAATGCCCAAGATTTGTAAAGCGCTCATAGCTGCAAAGGGTGGTTTTATTTGATGAATCAAAAGTTTGAACTGTAACAAGTTTGTTTTTGCTAATTAATGGTTTTGTACATATCACATTATTTTCTCTTGTGTTTGTTTACCCAGTCAGTGTTACATTTGTCAATAAAACCATGAAATTAAAAAAAAAATAACGAAAAAACTTTTTTTTCCAAACTTTTTCTTGGCAGTGTATATATATAAATAATGTATTCATCAAAGTTTAATATTATGATACGTTTGTCAAAAATCTGTCTGTGTGCAAAACCTATCAAATCATTGTCATCGCATCATGACGTTTGCCTCTGGCAGCTGACCATATTAGCATAATAAGCTGACTAGCTTGAGACTGGTTACATGGAGTCATCAAGTATAACATTAAAAAACTCAATTAATTCAACGGTCAACCTCCTAGGAAACAGAAAAAAAGACAACAAGTCTGGCAAAACCAATGACGTCAGACTTGTTTTTTTTAATAGTTGCTTCCCCAGACTGATAAGCATCACGTTTCTACCATTTATTGTTGCCATATATTTTTGTGAGACATAACAGGTAGGCGTGTGGCAGTTCATTGTTCCGCCACATCTGCCAAAAATGAGCAATATTCCCAGTGTGACAAATATGATTTTTTTTTTTGTTGAATTCTATGCACGAAAAGTCGGAATAGCCACTAGATTGCCAAATTGTTAGTGCAAATAATGGCATTTGTCAGATCATACAAGTACATAATAATTAATTCAAGAGTCCAACAGAAGGTAAATATACATAGTACTTGTAAAGTGGACACAATAATTGAGCTTGTCCATGCTAAAACTGGACCATAATGGTCAAACACATTAGTGATATGAGACCATTTGTTCAGGCAATGCAGTGGATTGATAATTGTCATTTTTTGCAGTGGATTTTTTTGTGTCATCCACTTTATTATTGTAGTGTACTTGATAAAATTAATAAAACTGCGGATATAAATCAGGGCATTAGTCAAAATGTCGAGCTCTGAGAGTGCAAACACGACACAATTTCAACATATTGTGTATGGCTTGTATTCACAAGTTGGGAAGACATTTCCAAAAACAATCCAAAACACAATGTTCACATGTTACTGATTGCAATACTTGACTTGTGATTTATACGTATATGTTTTTTGGTTTAAACATATTTATCTAATTTTACCAACGAGCCGAATGCTCAGAAACAGGCTCAATCTTGGTTAGTATAATGTGCAGACTGTACAAAAAACCTGTGGCAGGAGGTTTATAGTATAAAATAAAAACTGGATGACTAATTGATCTTTTGATGAACTATTACAAATAGGCTAGGGTTGAACTGAAATTGATTTGTTGATCAAATAAATGATATTGTTTGGATAATTATATCAGAATTGGCATCTGCGGGCAGAGATTCGTCTCCAAATAAAAGTAAATTGGAAGTTATTGGGAGTGGTGTTGCATTACCAACACTTTTTAACAAGATTTGTCTGTTGTTGGAATAGTTTGGAGATTCATGGAGAAAGTGGTTTATAGTTTCTGCAGAAATGCCAGTTACAAAATGGTGAATTAATACACCCTTACCCATATAAGTGAGCATTTCGATCCAAGAAACCAAGCCAGAGCTGTGCCAACATAACTTCTGCCTTCAGGGTAATCCCAACGGCAGAAGTAAAGGGTTCTAATAATGAAGTTATTTTTAATTTCTGCTTAAAGGTCGCACAGTTCGGGCTTGACTTTACAGAAAAATCAAAGTCATTCCTTGAGGAGTTCATTTAGGCCTCAGTGCCATAATTGTGCACTGGTCTTAATGGACTAATAATAGAGCGCAGATAATTAGGGCATGTATTGTTGAAAATCTGGCAAAACTTTGTCCGCTTGTAAAAGCATCTACGCTTGGAAAGTGTAGACCAGCTTAATTCATTGTAAAGAGCTCCATGAGAAGTTTATCTCTTGGCACAGTGACAATACATGCTGCCTCAAGATTTACAGCTTCAAGTTTGTAAGATAACTCCTGTGTACAACTATCAAAAAATATGCCACCATATTCAACAAGAGGTCTAGCATTTAGTAAGGGCACGTCTAAAGGCTGTGTATTTGACTTTTTGAGAAGACAAAGATTTTTGTTTGCCTTAGAAATAATAAAAATGTTCTGGAAATGAATCTGGTTATTTCATTTAAAATATTTCTGCATGCTTTTTTAGGGTCCACGCTATCGACACAATGTTAGGGTTATAATAATTTAAATGTTGTGAAGATATTTGGGTCATATTTAATGGGAAATGCTACTGGTTCTGATGCTAAGTCAGCCTACATGACCAGCTGCCAGAGGCAGATATAAAAATGAGATGTTAAGGCGTAGAGTTCAAACCATATTATACATTTACCCCATGGGTAGTCTTTCACGGTCTCTCACTTACATACATGACTTTTGCATACCAATAGATTTTGAGGTACTGAACACATTTCTAATATTGAAATCTCGAAATTCCCGTCATTTAGCACTTAAAATGAGGTGTGTGTGTGTGTGTGTGTGTGATTAGGGCTTTACGTCCTGTATTTCTGCACCAGTTGGGCTAATTAGGACAGGCAGAGACCATGGCAATGAGACAAAGGACGAAACAGCCATCCAACTTAGGCAACCCGCATGACCTACTTAGCCTATTTTGGCAGGAGGTGCCCTGGTGGCCACTAAATCCTTGTGAAGTAGAAACTGGGACATGTGAAGTAAACATCATGTCTGACAGTGACAGCTACGATCTTTCGGACCAGGATTCAAGTAATGTATCAAGTGATGCATGGTCTAATGATAATTTACTGAATGAGGGCATAGAGGGCAATGTTTTGTTTGCATTTGAGCCAGTGGGGGACGTTTCTCAGGAGTTTGCCAGTGATAACAGCAGTGATGTGATGAACGACTGGGAAACACAGCCTGGTGAGTGTTTGCACAATTATACTGATCAGCTGATTAGTTGTTTTTTTAACAAGGTGTTAGCTGGTCTTACATAGTCAGTGCATAAAAAAATGTCCAGGATCTTAAACATGACTGTTTATTCTAAACATTGCAGGTGCACTTATGACTGTTGTCAGGCACTTGAGAGGGATGTCGTGTGCAAGTGCTGTAATGAGTGTCCAGATATTTAGCAACAAAAAAAAAACAAATGGTGCTTTTGACTGTATTACACAGTACCCTGGTTTTGATGCTGCTATGCTTGACACCTTAACACTGGACATAGCATACCTCCATTTTAAACAAGAGGCCAGAGAGAGAGGATGGAGAGTAGGTCTTGCAGACCTAATAGGTGAGTTTTTCTCACTTTGTCATTGTGCATTTCTATATTTTTCTTTGTCATATTAATCACCAAAATAAACAATTCTTTCATTGTCATAAAACAAACATACAAATTCAGTTTTAAGAAATTTATCATTATACTACATTAAGTAAAAACAAAACATTTAAGAAAAACTCTACGTTTCACTTGCAGATGCTATCGCTACATTGCCTACCGACAGTTTGTGCGGGGGATCTATGGCATCCGTATGTGCCCCTTCCAGCCTATGTAGTGGGAAAAGTAAGGGAGAGGTTTCCCTTGGAGGAAAGAAATGAGGAATTCCAGGGATTCAACTGGCCCGATAAAGTCCATCAATAGCAAAAAAAACATGTAAAGTCATTTGTAAATAATGTTTACAAGTACATAATAAATTATCTGTAATGAAAACACTCAGCATATGCATTCTTATATATTTCATTACCACATATGCAGTGTCAGTTAATTCAAACATAACAAATTATTAGACAGGGCTTTGTGGAGGTTTGATGGTTACAATTAAACCTAGAGCAGGCTAAATTCATATGAAAGATTTGTAAATCCTATAACATTCCACAAAAAAAGCACATTATAAGCATAAATAAAAAAGCACCATCCACACAGCGGCAGAATTAAAAGGGAAAAAAGAGCAAATGAAGCATACAGCATAGAGTAAGTGCAAACACCACCAATGTAACCCAGAGCAGGTACATAAAATATATACAGTGTATGATGCAAACCAGGTGCTCTTATGAAAACATGTGCTGGATAAGGGCAGGTACATATCAAGGAATAGGAAATATGTTCACTGCTAAGAAAATGCAATAGATTGTAGTACTCTGTTCACTGGAGGTAAATGTACACCAGTGCCAGTATCACAATACATTCTCTATTCTATACAATATGCACAACACCTCATAATTAGGAAATAACTACGGTGTAGGGAGAAGTAAGAAGTACACAAAGTTCACTAACGGAGAGAAACAAAAGTGACACACACACGCAAGGAATTAAAGCTATCAAAACAAACTCCTCCAAATAAAGTGCAACCATCATCTAATGTAAAATGCAGAACTTACACTGTCACTGAGAACTTCCATTACAAGTATACTAAGACCTGTGTAGAAGACACACCTCATGACCTGTACAATGTCAAACAATTGGTGGTGGATTAGGGCTTTACGTCCTGTATTTCTGCACCTGATGGGCTAATTAGGACAGGCAGAGACCATGGCAATGAGACGAAGGATGAAACAGCCATCCAACATAGGCTCGACTGGGAATTGAACCCGCGACCCAGTGGTTGGAAGCACAATGTCAAACAATACAAATATCACAAAAATAATAACTTCAGCCCATTCATTAACAATAACTTCAAGGTAGTGATATCTAGTAAAGAAGCGTGTTTCTGGCAAACCTTGATTTGTAGGTTGTAACCGCCTCAGTGATATCAGGCTTTTCATACGAAGCACTCAACTCTTGTAGCGCATGCTTTTTTTCAAGGAGACCTGATGTACCAGTTGAATACTTCTCAATCACTGTATCAATGATGTCCACTGAGTAGTCTGTAACAATATTTGGTAGTCGAACGTAAAAAAGTATCTTTTTAATGTACATAATTTTAACTCACTTTATGTAGCTGCTGTTCTTACTGCATGGAAGCTGTCTCCCTTCTTGGCTTTGGGGAACCGAAGTGCAAATTTGGGCTTGCCATCTTTGGTCACCCATTGCAGACGGTCTGCATTTTCATTGTAATGCAACGCTGACAGACACAACCTTTGGTACAAACTACAAACAGAGAATGTTATTAAGACATTTTTTAAGGATTGCACTGCTAAAACAACTTTACAATAGACATGCGCTTTAATATTACTTCATTTTCATCCCAATATAGCTGTATGAAGTGTTCTTTGGCACGAATCGTATGTCCAGACTGTGTTTAGCCTCTAGGTTTGATACACAGGGCTGAGCTGCCGAGTGTCTCCTAATAGTCTCTTGTTCAGCAAGATGTTTTCTAATGTTATAGCAGCCTCAGACTCTAAATAAAAGTAAGTGCCAAGATTAGCAAAAGTTCTCACCTTTGGCTTTCCATAATCGGTTTGCTGTGGATATTTTGAATATGGAGGGGAAGCATCCTCCACTTTTCCTCCATGACATCAGGATTTCCATCTGGTGTTGTGCTGGCGACATAATATATATGATTTGTGATGCACTTCACCCACGCCCCTATACTCCTGCAGGATGCACACTTTGCTGCTGCATCATGCTTTTTGGAAAAACCTACCAAGCCAAATAAATAGAAACTTAGTAACAAGTAACATCACCAAGTGTAAATGAGCATACAAACCTTTTGCAACTTGCCAAATATCAAAATAATGTTTAGATTTAGGTTCTCCCATATCCACGAAGCAGTCCTTCATGTTCAAGTAGATAGCTGGACTTCACCTCATTACTCTGTCAAAAATAAAACCAATCCATCAATAGTTGCACATCATCTGAGTAAATATATGCAGGTATTTCATGAAACAGAGTACCTGAGCTAGCTCTGTATGTAGCACTCGGTTCAGTTGCTACTCCTTGAAGGTGTATGACCCAAATTTTGCACAGTGGCCAGGGCTGTCGCAGCGACCTTCCCCTGATAAGATGACCTTCCTGTGCACACTGTCTAGTTTCTAAAAAAGTAGCTTTTGGTGCTCCTCCCAAAATGTAATGATTGAAGGCTGAATGTACAGTCCAACATGTCTGTAGTACGTGGCACTGTTAATCACCTCCATGCCCATGGAGGAAAATATTCGGAGTATTTTGGATGTTGTGGCACCTAAACAAATAGCGTCAAGGTTATGGGTAATGAAGATATGTTATTTTTGTATGTGAAATTAGTCAAATTTTTGAACTAGTACCTGAAACAGCAATCGCAGCAGACAGCAGAGATGGCATTTTGCCAATCATTTGTTGATTCTTCCACTTTACTGTGGCACCACAATCACGACACTTAGAAGAAACTTCAATCATTGTCCCCATGATGTTAACCACTTCAGACGAAGTCCCCACAGCAAACTTTACATGACTGGAACAGTCCAAGCAGGGAACTCTCAGTAATGATATACTTCTTTTCCTTCTGGATAAAGTTGCACTCTTTCCTTATTGACCTGTAATCAAATAATAACGCATTAGAATGACCTTTTTCTCTAGGCATTTCACACTTATTTGGAATCAAGGTACATACTTTACAGGTGTTACATCAGGCGAAACAAGTTCATTACTCGTAACAGAGCTGCTGTCCCAATCTGAATCTTGTTCCTGCTGCTCTTCAGCATCATCAGATTGTGAAGCAGTCGCACATTCTGGCAAAAGACAGAGAGGTGGCAAGAGCACCAAATCACATGTGACTTCTTTATCTCTCATGTCAAACCTGTCTGTCTGTATTTCTGAAATACATATGTTTCATTTCACATTGACAAGCAAATTGACAATAGTGGTGTAGCATAGAACACAGAATATGATTTATTTTACCGAATATTGTAATATAATGAAAATAATATACATGTATCTGCACTTCTATAAGGAGGTCTACTCAAGGTCTTCTGCAATTGCATGTCCCTAGTTTCAATGACAGTCTGTGTCACACAGTCTACATTTGGAGTATCAAACTGAATTGGGGGTTCTGCAATGACAGTTTCTCCGCAGATTCTTGTGACTCTGGTTCACATGGGTGCTGTTCAACATACTCTTGTAGAACCTAAAATAATTAATGTAAAAATAATTAAAAAGCCCGACAATATGAAAAAGTATGACAGCTATGCAAAAGAAATGATTCTTGTCAACATGAGATAAAAAATTGCTAAATATACAGCAACATTTTTTAAAAAAGGTACTTACTCTGTTTGCAGATAGCTGCATGACATTTCCTGAGCGACTGACAGCAGCATGTTTACAAAGTATTTGACTGGGACATGCAGTTGCTTGCAAAGTTCCATGGCCCTTAGCGGAGTGGTAACGCTTTGACATACTGTCTAGTTGCTCCTGTGTTGGTACTGGGTACACAGAAGGAACAGCACCCTTCACAAGAAATCTATTAAATTTGATATGACTAGTGTCATACTCCTCCAAATCAGCAAAACGGGCAGTAAAATCGCTTGGTTGGAAATGGTCAGAGCAAACAAACAAGTTCTTGAGGTTGCTCACATTCTCACGTGTTTTGCTGACAAAATCAAACCAGGAGACTTTCTCCTCCACTCGCCATGATGCACTGTGTTAACATTTGGTGCTAGTCCAGTTTCCTACGTCACACGTACGTGACCTGCTTAGCATAGAATCTAGGTCATTAGTTTGGCTAGCTTAAAATTCGAACTTTTAGGCATTAATATTTAGTAGTTAGAACTTTAAACAATTTGTGATATTGAGTAGTTTTATTAGACCCCCCCCCCCCCCCAATGCATCTATTGGCAGCAAAAAATACGTATAAGAGACCGACTTTAAGCATAGACACCGAGTACAAGGAACCTCCAATTTAATGTCTCATGCAATCGACATCCAGCTGGGATGTAGCTCATGAAGAGTGCCCATTCCGGGGATCGAATCTGGGACCTGGCCAAAATGTGGAATTGGCAGATGTCTTAACCATTTCGTTTTTGGGAATAGTGTTTGAAATATTTCCTTAAGGCTTTTTTTTAGGAACCATGCTTTATCATTGTGAGAAATAAGTCAAATATTTTGCCATGATTGTTGTGGCAATCTGTTTGTGTTTGTGAGAGTGGTGTAGTGGTTATAAGGCCCTATAGCCGGCTCCATTAAAGGTTCCATACCTAGTCCAAGAACTCAGAATTCAGTCAGAACAAGTTTATTTGAACAGTAAATAAACATATTCAAGATCAGGAGGGCCCTTCTAATATGGCCATGCTGTCGCCGACAAACAGCCCCCCCCCCTTTTTACCAAAGTTTACAAAATTTTCTTTTTGAGATGTATTTCAGTTGAGATGTTGAATGCCAGTGCCGTGTACTCGATGCCTATGCTGTGGCTAGTCAAAACCCCACCCATTTGGTAAAAGTGTAACATGGTGTCGACTCCAAAATTGATCATCTCATTATTTCGTCTGCTTGGCTGCTGGTCATAGAAGCTGACTACAAGCTTCAAACCAGTATTTTATATGATTGGCATAACTTGGAAATGGAGAGAATTCTTCAATTCCTAATGAATCAACAAGCATGAGTTCACAAAAACATAGTGCACAATGTTTAATCGAATTCATACAGTATCTAATCACTGTGTTTGTTTGTTTTTGATTAGGGCTTTACGTCCTGTATTTTTGCACCAGTTGGGCTAATTAGGACAGGCAGGGACCATGGCACTGAGACGAAGGAGGAAACAGCATCTAATCACTGTAAAAAAATCCTCATTTAAAACGAGTAAATCAGTGGTGCAACCTGAAACTTTGTTCCATCTTAAAAGTATACACTGGGGGCACTGATCTCAAAGTTACCTGAAGCAAGCATTAGTTCTGAAAGATAAAAGCAAAAGGAAGTGTGACCTCACGATCAGTTTTTAGAGCAAAGCCCATTAGGTGTGTCTGATGGCCAGGTTTAAATCTACAGGAAGAAAACAAGAGACACGCTCAAGGTTAAGTGAAGTTGGTGACTCGGATGAGACAAAATTAGCCTGACCCTACGTCTAGATGGGCTGAGCACTGCCCTATCTCATCCTGTTATGGACAACAGGTTTTAGAAGATCCGTTTGTAACGAGCACATTTATAATGGAAGCATGGTTATAATGAGGTTATTATTCAGGAACGGATCTTTTGTATATGTCTTATATCTCAATGCTACTGGATCTGAAGCTTAATCAGCTAAAGAACACACAAGGCAGACGGAATGATGACATGATTAGGGTTGGAGTCCACATCAGGTTACACAATTACACTGTCATTTACCCCATGGGTGGGGTATTTTACTTGCCTCAGCATAGACACCGAGTACAAGGCACCTCTAATATAATGTCCCATACGATCAATATCCAGCTGAGATGTAGCTCATTAACAGTGCTCAGGTCAATTATCTGTTATCTGGGAAAGAACCCAGGTCCTTCAGCAGAGCTGGCCAATGTGGAACTGGTGGATGCCTGAACCATTTGGCCACCCAGCTGCATCTTTTAAAACAGACCTCCATACAATGCACAAACCCAGCAAGTAATATGTTAAAATGGTTTACATTCTCAATCTGCATGACCCATAATTTAAAAAAAAATTATATCGCGTTGCAAAGATTGCGTGATGCTCGTAGCACATGACATAAATTGTATGGAATTATGAAATCAAATATACAAGCTATCTCTACATGACCCACATCTCAACAGATACAGCACGTCATACGGCACAGATCACGGAACTACATCTTGTCAAACCCGCAGCTCCAAGGCAGTTCAAGTGATACCTGAGACTGCTCATAAAATGCAAGGGATATGATAACACACACCTGAAGGCAAAATTCATTCCATGTGTAGACATAAAAATGAGTGATTTGCATTCTAAAAAGGCCATTATTGCCATAATTGTAATACAATATTTCACCCATATTTCAATAACATTTTCTCCTTGAAAGAAGAGACGCTTTGAAATTACACCATCTATTATGGAAATGCGGTGGTTGATAATTTTGGGTATAGACAGACAGAGAGACAGAGAGACAGACAGACAGATGGATAGATAGATATATTAAATTTATCATCTTTTTCAGGTAGGCCATATAAATTAGGGTTATTGAAGTCCACGTCAGGTTACACAATTACACTGTCATTTACCCCATGGGTGGGGTCTTTTACTTGCCTCAGCATAGACACCTAGTACAAGGCAACTCTAATATAATGTCCCATACGATCAATATCCAGCTGAGATGTAGGCCTAGCTCAAAAGATCCGTCTCGTTACAAAAATATTAAATCGTATTGCTCTTGGGTGGCAATTCCTTCACAGGCAAACTGTTTGCAAAATAAAGGGGAACTCGATTGAAATGCAAACAAAATACAGTGGAATTTCTGCTTCGCGTTATTGATCGACTCGATCAACAGAATTTTACTGCAAAAAATAAGACATGAACTGAACGAAACCCTTGCTAGTATGACATACAAATATCATGGCCACAATCTTTTTGTTGCTGCAGTTCAGTTTCATAGTATTAGTGGCAAAACCATGCCTGAGAGTGCTGCACGCGATAAATCAATTACATATTTGAAATCCAAACCTGTGCTTCGGGCGACACTAAAACTACCTTTATAGATACTGTCACTATCTCAAATCCGACGTAGAGCATGCAAATAAACTGTAGTAGTGTGTGTAATAACACTCCTCAGTCTAAATAAGACACCATCAACTAGAACAACTGAAACACACAACAGATACCATTCTAAAAATGGACGAGTTTTGGGTGGTATGATGGTGATTCCTTCACAGGCAAACAATTTGCATAACTTATAGGGACTCGATCGAATCCACTTACAGCAATTCCAAAAGCACAAAATGCTAACAACAATACAGTGGAACTTCAGTTTCACATTAATTTTTCTACTCGACAGAATTTTACTGCAAAAAAAGACATAAAACGGAATGAATGCCGCTCTCATTGGACATATATAAACACCATGGCCATAATTGTTTTGTTGTTGCAGTTTGGTTTTACGATACTAGTGGAGTGGATTAGGGCTTTACGTCCTGTATTTCTGCACCTAACGGGCTAAATAAGACAGGCAGGGACCATGGCAATGAAATAAAAGATGAAACCGCCATCCAACTTAAGCTAGACCGGGAATTGAACCTGGGGCCCAGAGGCTAGGCCCCCACCCCACGATACTAGTGGAAAAATCATGCCTGAGAGTGCTGCACAGTGCACCCGCTAAATCAATTACATACAGTATATTAAAATCCACACCTGTGCTTCAGGCACTATTAAAAATACAGGGATGATTCGTGCAAATTATATTGAATGAACCCAATACAATTGATTCAGGTGAATTCATCAGGAGAATTCGATAGGTTCTATGCACTGCATTTAGGATGAGCAAGAACTGTAACACTGCACAAAGGTTGTCCCAGTGAGAAATCGGCATCTGTTGCGACACAGGTGTGATGACCAAAGATTCCTGTGTTCTGGGAACTTGCGATATATCATTGGTGTTACTTCGATAGAATATTATATATAAACAGGTAAAGTGCTCATTTTAAATAATAGACGCTTTGTTTCAAATTGCAAGCCATTTTATAATATACTTAAATTATTGTGTATGAATAACCATACATAGCATGAAATTTTTATTGTCTCAGATATTTGTGAAAATGGGTTGATATGTTAGTTGTGTGTTGTGAAATATAGAGTGATTTTTTGAAGCCCAAATGCTTGCTGTGAGATCCTTATGATACAAAGTAGAAAAAAATATTTTACTCAGAATCGAGCTTATTTAATGAGTATGCAAAAACCTCTTTTCCACCACTACATGACTTATTCCATTCAAAACGATTTTTAGCGCATTTCTATAAATGCAAAACAAAAATCATATAGAATTATTACCATGCATAGCATCTCACGCCAACACATCCAAACTTATACAGTCACTTTCGGAAAAAGATAAGACAATATTAGACTGAATGGCAGCATTCAAATTATTTTACAGAATACGCCTCATTTTATTACATGTATAGATATGAAATACACCAAATGAAATTCATGTAAATTACATGTGCCTAAATATAACACAAAAAGATATGGTGGAAGCGCTCTATATTATTTAGGTGCTAAAATGTTCAATGAACTGCCGATAAAACTCACTAATTTGAAAAATGTAAAACAATTCAATATACAATTAAGAGTCTTTTACATAGATACATATTAATTCATTCGATTGCATGCATTGAGTATGATTGACATTGTTGTTCAATCTTGTAAATATATATAACTGTATACATGTACAGGGTGTCAACACCGATAGGCTTTGCCCTTTTTGAAATCCTACTTTTTGTGTGAAATAAAAATGGGAATTGAATTGAATTGACAAACATATATACCTCGCATGACGCAGATTCAAAATAGGTACAAAGATAAAGGCATAGAAAACACTCACAAAAGGCTTATTGAAATCATAAAAGCCCAACAGAAAATGTTAAAAAGCTTTTTAATGCAACATTTGTAAACCTAATTGAGAAATATTAGGTACGTTCCCACGAGAATTACATCACTGTTGCCATGGTAACTGTTACCATGGTTACCATAGCAACCATTCTCGAATCAAATATTAATTTCTGCTCTGTCAGGATGCAGGTTACACGAACCAGAAAATAGGACACGTTGAAATCAGGCAATACTTTAATTATATTAATGAGTAAAATAAAGAATTTTAGCATGAAATAAAACTGATTTCCTAAAAGAATGAAAATCTAATAGAATTTTAATTTGCTGCCAATGCTGCTGATATCTAATAAGGATGATGCATAATGTTTAGCACTGCCACAAACAGAGGAATCCACATGATTTACATTCGACAGTGAAATCTCGCCATTACAATTCTGATAGATGCACCTTTTCTTTAATTGGTGTGAAGTGGTCTTAATTGTCAGGTTAACTGCAAGGTTGATGAGAATGAGGTTATTAAATGCCGGTTTTAATGGTGAGGTGTTCTTAAAAGTTCCACTGCACTTCAACAGCTCTTCATTGCAATGCAATATGTCATTCTCTATTCCCACCATACTGACTCGGCAGTTAAACAACACAAATAGCCTTACAGATGTGCACGAAAGTATGTGAACTCCCTGCATCGAAAAACAAATCTGTGCATGGATTGTTTAGGGACGGTTTCGTGTTCTGGAATGACCCAGCCAGAGCCCTGAACTCAATCCCACTGAGATGCTATGGTGATACCTGAAGGGTGCTGTACATTCCATGAAGTCTTCGAATCTATGTAAACTATACACTAATGCATTGAGGAATGGACCAAGATTATTTTCATATTGTAGTAAATCGCCAGTGTAGAGTTGCTGGAAATGATTAGGGGCAGTTATTGCAGCAAAAAGGGGTGCTACAAAGTATTAATATGATACGGTTCAGGAGGGTCCACATACTTTTGCACTGGCTGTTTTTGTTGAATAGAAATTGTTCAACTTTTGCAGTTACTTATTTCTGAAATATAAACTTGTATTTCATTACAACATGTTTGCCTCTGGTAGGGTGGGTGGGTGATTAGGGCTTTATGTCCTGTATTTCTGCACCAATTGGGCTAATTAGGACAGGCAGAGACCATGGCAATGAGACGAAGGATGAAACAGCCATCCAACTTAGGCTCGACCGGGAATCGAACCCAGGACCCAGCGGTTGGAAGCCCAGAGCGCTACCTCTGAGCTAGGCCTCAACCCTGCCTCTGGCAGCTGGTCATACATTCCAACATGAAAGTGATTATAACATAACAATTGCTACTTGATATCTTGATGATAGGCAGCTCCATATTGCTTTAATGTTGCTTTAATGTTAGATTGGGTGTCTTCATTTGAATGAGATGCTTATACCACTAAATGATCATAAGAATGTAATGATCTACCTAAGAAATATGTCACTGCTGCTATCAGTAATCTCTTTCAAATCAATATTAAAGACTTGGTAGTTTAATAAAGCATTTCATATCAGGTAGGATTAAATTGATTATTGTACTTTAGATATAGGGATTCTTGGGTTTATTATACATAAATAGCTCAGACGTTAGACCCTTTTTATGTCTTTAAATCAATACACTTCCAGGTTTAAAAAAAGGCAAATGTGATGTTTAAAACGACTTAATTACAGTATGTTGGACTTCAAGCAATCAAAGCAGGTTTTAAACAGATAAATAGTACTTTAGTGCAATAGAGTCTTTTCACTGAAGAGCCATGAGTTCAGCAAGACATAAGTCCCTCCTCTCCTCTTATTACTCATTTTGCTTTTCAGACATGAAGATAATCACTGACTTATTCAATAAATATAACTTTCTCAGAAAAATAACAAAAATCGGCTGAATGATAAGGTGTCAAATATACATTAAAATGTGCTAACAATACTGCTGCTAGGATGCACTTAGCTTCAGTCAATCACAGCCAAGGATTAGTTAGTTAGTTAGTGTTATTGCTTAACGCCTCATCAGCACCTGAGTGGGCTATGTAGAGGCTCTCTAGGGTAAGATTGATTATCTATAGTTGGTAGTAGAAACCAGAAGCATGTAAAAGATCAATAATTGTCTGCGTTGGATAGCTGGAGCAGCTTGTGCAATGTGCACTGTCCTGTTTTAGCCACTGGGGATAGAGGACTTCACCCCAAGAACCTTCTGTGAAAATCCATGATTATCATATAATGATAAATGTTGGTTCTGGACTCCATTTATTCCACAAATAGGCCTATAAGATAACATACAGTAGTTTCAGCATAAGAACTTTCGTCTGGATCACACACCATTCTTCAACTTCTTGTTGTTGTATGTTGAGCTTTTACACTATTCAAAGACAGTTAAACCATACTAAAGTAGAATATCAATCAGTTTACGTATGTCTTGACCTTTTACTATCGTCATTTATATTTTCAGGAGTCTCCGATCCCTACAGTGGAGGACTACCGATTGTATTCCTGGGATTACGATGACTTTGAATACACAGAGGATGACCTCTGCAAGGGAGTCATTAGAATGTTCATTGACATGGACTTTGTCTCCAAATTCCACATTCCATACCAGGTAAATCTATTTATAGATAATAAAGATAAGATAAGATAAGACATTATAGGATAAGATAAGGTATCTCATAATTATGTCCTATCCAAAGTGATATAATTTTGTGACAGTGAACAGTAATAACCAACAACCAAGTCAAAATAAACCTTCTACAGCCTATTTATAGACTTGGAAACTAATTTCATACAATTGGAAACTAACCAATCAGAGTCCTGGACTTATATGACGTCATCTGGAGTTTAGTTTTCAATTCTATTAGATGTTTCCAAATCTATGAAATTTGCTGTAATGAACAGTAAAAGCATGTATAATAGACCAGCACTACATAGCATACTACTTTTGTTCAACTTGCAAAACTACACTCAGAATACATACACTATCCAAAATGCTTTTAGAGGGAACCAGCTGACAGAGCTAATGCATCAAACTGATGAAAATTTATGATACAATCTACACAATGTTATAAATTTACCCCAAGGGTATAAGACTTCATACTTGCCGCGCCTTCAATGTGACGTCTCATCAAATTTCCAACACATTCTAATTATTTCGGCTACAGGAAACTTGACAGTACAATTCTTTGTGAATGGCGGGTATTACGTATTACCAATAAGATTCCTAACTGTCCAGACCTATCTACCCGTAGCTATCTGGTGAGGTGGGTGGGTGATTAGGGGTTTATGTCCTGTATTTTTACACCTGTTGGGCTAATTAGGACAGGCAGAAACCATGGCAATGAGATGAAGGATGAAACAGCCATCCAACTTAGGCTCCAACGGGAATCGAACCCAGGACCCAGCGGTTGGAAGCCCAGAGCGCTACCTCTGAGCTAGGCCCCCGCCCCTGCCCCCAATAGCTATCCGGACCTATCCACCCAATCTCCGGATATTCTGGATGTTTTAGCTTTATATTTACCAAGACATCTTTGGTAAATAAATAAAAGCACAGATTGCAGACCACCATGATTAGGAGTATGTCATGTTAGGTCTCAATGCTACTGGTCTGAAGCTTATTGTCAGCTTATAAGACCAGCTGCAAGAGACAGACGTCGTGATAGGATACTACACTACACATTCACCCCAGCATAGACACCGAGTACAAGGCACCTCCAATGTAACGTTTTCATGTGATCGACATCCAGCTGGGATGTAGCTCATGAAGAGTATAATTTAATGTGATGTTATATTTTTGAGGATTCTAACTTAGCCAGATCTATTGATACTCAGCACTTCCTGCAGCCAATCAAGCTGTCCCAATCCATCCCAGGAATCTAAAAACTACCAAATCTTACTGAAGCAAATAATGGTCTCATTTCAATTAAGAAATCTAACCGACAAGTCAATTGTTATGTAGCTTTAAAGGGTAGCCAAGCTGGAAGGAAATACCAGCCCAATCTGACCAGGTCTTTAATCAGACGACCACCTATCTATTACGCATTTCTAGTTAAAAGCCTCTTAGCTGAAATTTTCAATTTGCAAATCACCAAAATAGCTGATTAAACCATCACAAAAATCTGAAACCTTTAGAGCAATTCTGACGACTCGTGGTATCAAATATCTGTCACAGTAGGAGTCAGCAGCTTTGCATGATTAAAGTCCAAAAATAACCCCTCTCAATATCAAAATGATACCAGCAACAGGTGGGAAATAATCAGCTATAAGCTGCTGCATCCCAGCTACAGGTCACACTCAGAGGTGTTGAGTTGTTGTTGTCCATCTAATTTTTAAAGATCGTGCTGTTGCTGTTGATTAAATCACTTCTTGGAAAATACTAATCAGCAGATGTTGATGTGATTGCATCAAGTTTATGATGCGTGAAGACCCCCAGGTGTTGATGAAGTCCCAGTGTCAGTCGTGCTTAATTATATCATGTAGCATTATCACAGTGACTTGGTGGTTTGAAAACTTTAATTAGAAAACTTTTTAAGACGTTTAGCATGGCTGAAAGGGATAACACATTGAAATTCCCTTTGACCAGCATGTTAGTAAAACAGCTGAACCTTCTTAATACATAACATTATATCCTTCGAGTCTAAAATTTTTGTCTTGCAAATGGATACACATACACATATTATCTTTACAAAAATTATTACAAGAATTTCAAAAAGAAGTTTAAAACAGAACACAGATGCTGGGTGTGGCTATGTTGCCATTTCAGTTGATTTGCGAGACAAAGTTTTAGTGTAGATCATGTGCATTAAGCCAAACTAATGGCTGCAAGACATGCCACAGGCTGAGCTTTGCATGATCACACCTTGAATGAGCCTTTTAAAATTGCAGCTAAGCCCAAAAGCTAACGTTTTATGAAATTCATTTCACTTTGATGTTGATTCATTCTCTAATTCTTTCACGAAATATTACATGACATATAATCTGTTGTATCTGAATTAAATTTGATATCATTTTATGTTACCACTTATTTCTAAATACAGTGAAACCACACTATACATAACCACCCTTTCACAAATGGCAAGTGGCCTCATCAATGAGATAAATTATAATGCTGATTATACGTGATTTGGTGGTGGTGATTAGGGCTTTACGTCCTGTATTTCTGCGCCTGATGGGCTAATTAGGACAGAATGCTGAGTATACAGTTAGTTTCATTTAAAAAAAAAAGGCCTGTCAATTTGAACCTAGACAAAGCCATAAAACTTCTGCTGTACGATGCTACTTGCAACTATGGAACTGTCTGGCTATAGCTGGCTACTCAAAGCCGCATCTTAAATTAAATGCAGCTACATTTGGTGCATAAGTTGAGTTACACATATTTGTCTTTTTTTTTTGAAGCGATGCATGTGTATTCATGATATATTCGATAAATTTCTTACATTTACCCAGGTTTATATTTTTCAGTGGTTGTAAGTGTAAGCCGACTATAAGTTAGGAGTAGACAAAAGCAGCTGGCTTTAGCAAGTTATAGCTACAGCCAGGCATAGGTTGCAACAGCTGCCTAGAGTCGACTATATTTTATGCAACTAACTGTATGTTTGGGTAAAAATTTAGTATGCCAGGTTCTAATTGTGAAGTGGCCTTAACAGCGGGTTGGTTAATTTCCTGTTCAAAATGACCTAAAATAAAAAACCAAGGTACGATATGTTTCAAAAGGTTACAGCGTAGTAATACACCGTAGTATACAACTCTATTTTCTTTGTAGCGAATATATATTTTCTGTCTGTTTTCAGGTACTCTGTCGATGGACACTAAGCGTAAAGAAGAACTACAGACCGGTGACCTACCACAATTGGCGACACGCATTCAACGTCACCCAAACCATGTTTACCCTCCTACAGGTAGAATATGACAAACAAGACCAAGTAGATCTCCTGTTTGCTATGCTGTATGCTGTGCTCATTTAGAATCCCATTCATGCATTGGCTGTGAGAGTCAGCATTCACAAAACTGTTCTCACGCAATGGTCACATATCACATTCTGCAGACAAGAATAGGGCACTTATAAGTCATTCTAATTGAGATTTGTTTCGAAAGGATAATCCTGCCTGTCCTAATTTAGCCCATCAGGTACAGTAATACAGGACGTACAACCCTAATTCACACACCCACCCTTAGAAAGATGACAGTGGGGTTATTATAATATCACTGTTATTAAAACAATTTCATGGGCTATTAACAATAGCAATTTAAATGTGATTACTTTTGAAATCTCAGAATGCACAAGAATATTTAATACATGGCCAATTGTGCCACATGCCTATTCCATGCATTTGGATAAACGCATGGAAAACGCATGGTTTTTGCCTCATTATAATTAGCTAAAAACCATGCGTTTATCCTTCTCATGGAAAACACACGTGGCACATTTGGCCATGTGTATGGACCTTGTCTCAAGATCTTAAATATGATTTATTAGTTAAATTAATAAATTTAGTTAATCTAAATAAATTAGATACTCCCCTTTCCGGTGCTCGGTGCGCGCTAGTCCCGTGCATTGGCCAATCCTAGCCTCGGCCACTCAGGCGGTTAATCCTGTCCGCCCCCCTCCCTTTATAACTGGGGGACGCACCGTTACATTCATTCGTTTTGACTACTTTAATTAAGATCTTAACTTGCAATTCACTATGAGAAACTATTGTACATGTTTTCCCACACTGACATAATAGGACCAACA
This sequence comes from Alitta virens, assembly GCA_932294295.1. NCBI lineage: Eukaryota > Metazoa > Annelida > Polychaeta > Phyllodocida > Nereididae > Alitta > Alitta virens. The sequence continues at coordinate 24,929,460 of OW028580.1, read as the reverse complement.
TACCACTTATTACCCTGATTAACTATTGCCTACAAATATGTAGTCTGTTCTGTTGATGAAAAGGGACCATCTGAACTAGTTACCTTGACGAAATAGGGTGGGTGGGTGATTAGGGCTTTACGTCATGTATTTCTGCACCAGTTGGGCTAATTAAAACAGGCAGAAACAATGGCACTGAGATGAAGGATGAAACAGCCATCCAACTTAGGCTCAACCGGGAATCGAACCCATGACCCAGCGGTTGGAAGTCCAGAGCGCTACCTCTGATCTAGACCCCCGCCCTACCTTGACGAAATAGGCAATATGTCTTTGACAGTGATTATACAGTATACACTGACGTAACAGGGCCATTATTGATCACATTGACGAAATAGAGCTGTATAATGTTCAATCTTGAAAAGAAAAACTGGCTTAAAGGGTACTATGCCTTTTACAATTACAGTACACGTCTGCCTTCCTAAAAAAATGGACAACATATGCCAGTCACAAGAAACGCGCTTGTGATTTCTGTCACACAGAAGAAATGAGACAAAGCAAGCTGCCTCTTACTCAAACCCAGCAATGAACTTAATTGGGTCATACAATGGTTTTTTTTTTTTTTTTTTTTACTCTTCTTGAGGACAATGAATGCATTATCATCAAACAGTCAACCTTTGACAACCTTAAACAAACAAAATATTAAGCAATATTATTCAATTATTAAGCATTGGTTTGTGTACATTTACACACAGATTTGTTCTAGAAAAGCAATCAAGTTTCCAGAAAATGAATGTAATAACTAATAACTACTTCCTGATATGCTGCAGTAATAATTATTTTTGACGCCTTCATTGACGTTGTATAACAAGGCCACAGTCAAGCCAATAACACACTGAAAACAATTGCTTAGTAATTAATCACACTGTATGCTGTCACCTAACAGCTTAGCGACCTAATTATGGACATTCTTTGCTAGTTTGCCTTGTTAAAATAATTGGCTAAACTATGTAGGCGATAGGCTGAGTATAGACTTAAGAAATCTTCTGTTAAATATACGAGAGAACTGGATTCATATTTTTGGAGATTAGGCCATTTTTCTGAATTGCCTGCTTGTCAGAACAAGAATTGCCTAAACTCAGCACATGAATATCTAATTATGCTGTAATTTCATTGTTAGACCTTTAATATCATATAAGCCAGCCTATAGACTATAAAAGAAATTGATTCATTTACTTTAGATGGGTAAACGAGCAAAACATGTACATAATTAGGATGAGGAGACGATACACAGTGTTAATGGCACTTGTCATTCCATATAGAAAGGCAATATTCTGAGGCCATAATATGCATTTATTAATTATCATTCTATAAAGAAATGTGATATTTTTAGGCAATAGTAATAGGTTTTTTTATTTGTCATATGTTATTCTGTATAGAAAAACAATACTGCGAGGCAATAATAGGTACTCACAACTTATGTGCTATACATAGAAAGCAATATTCTGCGGCAATAATACGCATTTATTAATTATTGTATATGAAAAGGCAATATTGAATATTCCGAGGCAATAATAGGTATTTCTTATTAATTACTTACACAGGTAGCTGGGATGAAAAATTACATGAGTGACATCCAGATGTTTGGTCTTCTAGTAGCTTCTCTTTGCCATGACTTGGACCATCGAGGGACTAACAACACCTTCCAGACACAGTAAGTTGCAGCAAAACCCCAGTAAAAGACAACTCTAGGGAATTACTGAAGTGATCTTAATATCTCGGTGGTTTTCATTCCGGAAGTTTTGACATTGTAGTATCTTTTACACCACCTGAAGTGGTCTAAACATCGAAGTGGTCTTAATATTGGGTGGTCTTAACAGTGGGGTTCCGATCTAATCATCGTATGTTGCCACACTGAAAATCTTTGACAGAGATCTTAGCTATTTCATTGTTTCTAGAATGTGTGCCCTTTTCAGGTGCTATTCACAGATTTATCTAACAAGGCAATCCACCGAAGTTACAGCTTGTTCAATCTAACTGACCACATTGGGTTCAAGAAACCCACCACTACTGACCATGTGACGTATGCAATTGTGGGCTTAAAAGCAAGCAGTAAACTACAGGGTAGAGAGGAGACCATTCAATTGATATTAATGAAATGTGCTGCAATACCTTCTGGTCCACAGTAAATTTTAAGACGCACCCTGGAATCAACAATTATTTGGGCAAAAAACAAACTTAAGTTTTAGCCGGATCTGCTTATTACAGCATGACATCACTTCCATAAATCTCATGTGTGAAATGTAGTCAGTTTGATTGAATGCTCTATGACACCAATAAATTTAGATCTATCATGTGCTCAAAGGAATCTGAGCTACTGAGGTGCCTGGGAAAATTCTTAATTGATATTGATATGTGAATTATATGTTCTCCATCTTCTGACACTGTACAGTATACATACATAGATGTTACTATAAACATTATTTAAAAAAAATTAAGTCTGGGGGCTGGAACCGCGTTACTAGTATAATATATGCTTATCTAGTTTACAAATTTTATTTGAACATTTCTGTATTTTCTGTATTCCTGTATTTTCTGTCCTTTATTTTATTTATGACATATATATTATCATGGATGATATTTTACTATCAATAAAACTTATATATATATATCTATAATGGAAAGTTGACATGACCAATGACATACAGTAGTTTTTTCAAAGTGACTTGTCTGATAAGAGCCTCATCCAGCTAGACCATTACTGATGGTTGCAATGAAAATTAAATGTGTATGTTAACCATACATGTATCGTATATCCATATTTTTGATGGCTCAGTCTGTGCTTTGTTTATTTTAATTATCAATAGTAAGAGCATCTTGGTTTGAGCACAGGCGTTTACCTAATTATATGACAGTGCTCAGTGATTAGAGCACTTATACTTAAACTTATACCAAGGCTCCTGACTGCTCTAACTCCCTTCTTAGTCAATTAGTCAGTTGCTTTGGTCTAATTGTATGCTAACTTGCTGAGTGCTGTCATGATGGAAAATGCCTGTGGTTTGATGTAAGGCTCAGCCATCCAGTAGATATCTTCAGATGTAGATAAATGGCTAGGTAGTTACGGAGCTAAGTAGTATTGAACCCATTGAGTAGGGCTGACTGACTCGTTCTACCACAGGAAACAGCCATTCTAGACACAGTTAAGGATTATCTGACATATAATCCACAAAAAAAAAACTTAGTTAACATTCTTGTCAAAATAATTTCCAGTTCAGTTAGCAGATTCAGCATTCCTATAAATGGCCCATACAATTAATTTCCAAAATGGAGTGTATTAATCATCGTGACAGAATCAGGTGAGCGATAATCCTTGAGATAATTTGTGTGCACTTAGAATCATTGGCAAAAATGTCATAGGAATATGGTGAGCCACATTGGAAATAATTAAAAACATCCTTAGTAACAAGAAAAAGGTAGTTTGTTTGATGATTTGGCCCTATTTGCTTGTCAGTCACACTGAAAATATGTATATATACAGGGAATGAAGACTGTAAATTAGGTTGAAAAGATTGAGATGTTGTCCTTAGGCTTAGCTAAAGTAATAAATCCCATGCTAGTTTGCATATTCGGGTGGTGGTTCTATCCACCATATCTCATATATACATGTAGCAGGCCAAGACCGAACATTCTGCCCCCCCCCCCCCCCCCCCAGGGAAAAAATTAATTTTGGGGAAAGCAGTTCAAATTTAAAAGGAGCCCGCAATGTGACAAAGCCTACAGGGGGCACAACAACCGTAATATATGAAAAGACAATATGATGACGTCACTAATAATTGTTACATTATAGCCCTAGAAAGAATAAAAGCAAATGACAGGACACCAGCTGTATTGGCAGAAGCAGAGGGCCTACTGAACCATATCACTAAATTGGAATTTATTGTCTTGATTTTATTTTGGGAGGAGCTAGTGAGTTGCACTTTTGCTTTGTCAAACTACTTACAAAGAGATATTTCAGAAATATCTCAGGCCTGAAACATAATACAAAGAAATCAATGCAAGCAATGAGATCTGATGAGGCATTTGAGGCAAAATTAGCTACTGCCAAATCTGTTGCTGAAGATCAGGGCACGGATACTGAATATTAATGCCTGATGAATTTGCCCCTGATGACCCTTTAAGGGATCCAAAGATCAGATTCAAAGTCAATGCGTACTTTGCAATATGTGACAGAGTGATTGCAGAACTTGACTCTAGGTTTGAAGATTTCTTCACCATTGTCAGGAAATTCTCATGCCTTCTTCCTGACCAGCTAGGTGACCATGATTCTTTCAAGGACCTTGCAGGGACCTACTGTACAGATGTTGACATAGAATGTTCGAGCTTCTGACATACAAGAGTTGGTCAATTATGCATCTGTACCAAAATTCTTATTATTTTTTTCAAAAAGAACAAACTGGATTTAGCCTACACTAATGTGGCCATATTACTCAGAATTTTTGAAACAATTAGTGTATCCACGGCAGGTTCAGAGAGATCATTCAGTAAATTGAAACTGATAAATTATCTCAGGTCCACAATGGGGGACTCAGGGTTATTGATTATTAGCATGGAGAGGGCATTGGAAGAAAACATGGACTTTGACAAAATCATAAAACGATTTACTCATGCGAAAAAAAGAAAGATAAAACTCTGAAGAATTACTGTAATTGTATTGCGGATTATTGAGGAAGTACTATAAATTTAAAGAGGTGTTTTCCATTATTAGTGCAGTTAATTAATAGTCAAACATCGCAGACTGTAAGCAAACTATAAGTGTAAATTCACTTGCATCTGAAACCTAAACATTTTATATATGTGTTCATCCATTAATGTTTCCTTGTAAGTTTACTTTTAAGTTTATATTGTTTTACATTTTTGAATAAACAGTGATGTGCATGAATCACCCTATATTAACATTAACACTATTATCATTTTATTTTTTATACAATCTACACAGTATTTTTTAAATTTTGGGGAAATACCTTGTGGGTTGCCCCCCCCCCCCTCCCCCCCGGACAAAAATCCTGGCTACGCCACTGTTTTGAACCTTCTACAGACATAAGAAAATTGCTCATCTTGAGCTTTCAGCTATAGCTCATAGCAAATTTCTTACGTCTGTACAAGGTTCACAATCTCACATGGGTTATATTGGACCATTCTCGATCACTGTGCTAGGGAGCTGGCACAGCAACCTTTGCCCTAAATGGCCGTAATGTGTGTAGTTATTCATTTCCTTATTGCACAATCAGAAAAGGCCTTAGAAAGCACTACCATATTTGGAAAATGGCGTCATTGCGTTGTGTAAACTGGCGTCTTATTGGCTTAAACACTGATTCTATCCACCAGAGGACAGCCCCTGCAAGTCTATCCATCCAGTAGTCCAGTAACACAGTCCAGTTTCCTTCCTATCTTTTCTTGGCAGAAAAAAACGTTCAGCCGTTCAGCACAATCTGGTGACATTATACTAACGATCGGCCATATTCAGCATACCTGCTTGAAACCGCAACTGCTTCATCTATCTTTTAAGCAATTTAAAGTATTTCTACCAAAAAAGTATAGCAAGGCTACAGAACTGTACGTACGTGTTTGCTGAACTATCCATCCAGTTGCAATCCTCAGAAATAAGGCAAAGGTTGCTGTGCCAGCCCCGCGGTGATCTTTGCTGGCGGGAAAATGATATTAAACAGACATAGATGAATCTTCAGTATTGAATGTTATAATTCCAAAGTGTGTCACTTAATTCCAGTTAAGACACTAAATTTTGCAAAGCATAATCCCTGCCTTAATCCAGTTCCTTCCTTCCTTTCCCAGGTCAGATTCCCCACTAAGTCAGCTCTACTCCACATCCACCATGGAACACCACCATTTTGACCAGTGTATTATGATTCTAAATGGTCAGGTAAGGATATCAGTGTAACACCAAAATGTTAAGCAATATTATATTTCTTATGATTTATATTCCATTGGAAACCAAACACATGGAAAATGTATTGACTCGTACTTCAGAAGGATACATTCTCTAAGCTACCCTGACCATTATCTTACAGTCGGATGCAATAAAAGGCAGTCCAGTTCACTTGCAATATGTTATCATTGTTTGAATTCCTGACCACCTATGTACAGATGCTCTTTTGTTTACGGTTATATCCCTCATACTTGGGAGTTAACTAACATTTTTGTCGGTTATATCCTAAGATTCCTGACGCCAAAGGCAGAGGGATATAACTAACTTATACTGCACTAGACATAATTGCAATTTGTTTGATTGTTTGATTTGTTCAACTGCAGTTATTAAGCAATTAAAGTACAGTTTGTACTCAGGAGGGAGTTAACTGACATTTTCGTTGGTTATATCCTTCCTGAGAACAATAGAAAAGGTCACGTGGTGGAGTATAAAGGAAATCACACTCAATGTTGGAACTGATTTAGGCTGCCATTTCTTGCATTCAGCTGTAATAATTAATATTATGCCAACCATGAGATACAAGCGCAAAATATTGTGTTTCCTCTCCATTGTTAAGCTAAACTAATAAATTATTCCACAGAATGGTATGTTTTTGGTCTATATATCCCAAGCCATTTCATTCAAAATGAATAACACCAATCCAATTTTATCAATGACAATGTACAATTTGCACCACCCTATTATGTACTTAACTATTGACATCGACTGTTCATTTCTCCTTCTATAACAACAATATATTACTTGCTTTATATACTTCATATATAGGCAAACATAATCCCTGTATATAATCACAGGCGTTTGCCAACATATATGTCATTGCTCAGTGATGACAGCACTTTTACTTTAACTAATACCAAGGCTACTGACTGCCTTAATTGGCTTCTCATCTCAAGAGGAAGCTATGTCATTTGCAACAGCCAATCAGAATGTAGCTGGATACATTAGGAAATGCCCTCAGCTGTATGGCAATTCTTTTACTAGTTTACCAGTTAAGACTCAAATACAAACAAATTTGCCTAATAGCCTACAGACTGGCTTATGACATTTAATTTCTAACACTTTAAACATGAAATTGCATATCAATTAGTTTTGTTTGCATTGAGTATACTCAAGCCTTAAACAAAGATTGCTCAGTTAGGTCACTCAATTGGCTTAAAGCTGACAGCACACAGTGCTTAGGAGATATTGGCCAATCAAGAAGCACCATCATGTGTAGATGGTGACATATGCAAATTAGCTGCCATAAGAGATAAGAATTGAGCATTCCCAGCGTACAGGCAAGGAATTCCCCAAAAACAAGTGGTAAATACCCATAAAATGAAGTTATCACTAAGAATAAGAAGAAAATTATTTGTGTGTATAATATTGCCATTTTTGAAGTGTAATATGATGTTGTTATTGACTGAAACTGGCCCTATCCTTGCACAGGGGGAGTAAAGGCTGTTCTTGACAAAGTCAGTAGCCTTGGTCTTATTGTATGCTAACTTGTTTGTGCTGACATGATGGCAAATGCCTGTGATATAATGATTACTGAACAATAACGGAGTAAACCGCTGTATCATGGTTTTAATTGTGAGGAAATCAAATAAATTTCCATTTTCAGGGCAATAATATATTTCAAGGAATGCCTGCAGCTTTGTACAGGGATGCTATCCACATTGTAGAAAGTGCCATTCTTGCCACAGACCTGGCTTTGTACTTCCAGTAAGTACATATTAAAATGTTATATTCTTTCTTGTGAAGTGACATAATATGAATATTGTGTTTTTGCACATTGCCATTAGTCATAAATACCTTTCTTGCTTGTACACCACCCTCCAAACATATAAGACCATTTAACGTGTAACCGAATAACATGCTATCGACATTGGCACGATATCGTCCACAATGGCCAATGTTGAAAAGATGTAGATCTGACGTGGCACGCTTTCAGGGTACGTATAGTAGCGAAGTGGTCTTATTTTGGAGGATGGTGTATCTGTTTCAGTTGAACATTTCTGTAGCACCTTATATGGTGGCAAGCACTTCTGTGACACCCTATATGGTGGCAAGCATTATACAGTGTATTACATGTTATCAATCTTTCTACAATTATGTGGAATTAGAGTAACTTAAACTTGTAAGTACACTCCTAGCACAATTTTCAATATTTTCTCGATAACTTTCAGTAAGGTAAGAAGCATGTAAAGATGCATTGTTTATGAATAGATAAATGTATATATTATTAAAATATGTAATAACAGCATGGTATATCTTGATCACTTTTGATTCTTCGTTTAGAAAAAAGAAAAAGTTCGAAGAAACAGTGGAATGCAAGACAAACATTGACTGGAACGAACCATCATATAATTCTTTATTAAGGTAATTAAACCAAGCATTTTGTATTGTTTCCTGATCGAAAGCTTAGTCAGCACATTTAGCAAGCTACCAGATATAATGATGAGAAGATAAGGCTTGGAGTCTACAAGGAAGTCATTGAAGAAACCCAGCAGGTGTCATCACCAGTAGTCAGTGTCATGTCCTCCACCTGCTGGCAAGCACACGAAGAACCAATGACAGACTGACATTGATTACTTAAGCCAAGCTGAAAGGAAATCACTAGTCTAGTTAGCTGAAGAATTGTATTTAACAATAATGTTTAACCTTATTAATTCCATTAAGTGTAGCTGTTTGACGGATACATGATACATTATACGAGCTAATGTGAAATCCAAGCAAATCACTAATTTCTGTATGGTACAGTTAGTTCCATAATTTAATATGGTTGACTCTGTAGCGACCTATTCCTGGCCATAGCTATAACTGGCTTATGCCAACTGCCCCTGTCTACTCTGAGCTTATAGTCGGCTACACCGACAATTTTCTGAAGCTATGACATCTTATCCTCATCTCTGACTCTACTTTATATTTATTTTGCTTTAGGGCCATGATGATGACTGCTTGCGACGTGGCCGCAATATGCAAACCTTGGGAGATTCAGTATCGAGTTGCTCATCTTGTCGCTTCCGAGTTTTTCGAGCAAGGAGACCTGGAGCGAGCGAAGCTTAACAAGGAACCTATTGTAAGAGAGTGGTCTTAAATTTTTAGGAGTGTATACATAAGCACTATTTAGACTTATACACTGTGTGTGTGTGTGATTAGGGCTTTACGTCCTGTATTTCTGCACCAGTTGGGCTAATTAGGACTGGCAGAGGCCATGGCAATGAGACGAAGGATGAAACAGCCATCCGACTTAGGCTCGACAGGGAATCTAACCCGGGACCCAGCAGTTGGAAGCCCAGAGTGCTACCTCTGAGCTAGGCCCCCGCCCTAGACTTTATACACTAACCAGCTAAGGAATAAGATACCGAATCCTATTCAAGGAAGGTATATTCAAATTCTATGTGTTCAATAATATTCGGGGTGGGGGCCCAGCTCAGCAACAGCGCTGGGCTTCCATTACGTGTCCCAGGTTCAATTCCTGGTCGAGTCTAAGTTGGATGACTGTTTCATCCATTATCTCACATAAGTTATGCTATCAAGGATGCCTCTTAATTGTAGTCTTTCAATTATCTACACTAAATTATATCAGTTATAAGAGGCACAACGACCAACACAGATAATAATTAATTAACACAGTAGAGAAGAAAAAACTAAATACCAGAAAACAAGCAAGAGAAAATGCATGATATTGACATAAAGCACATAAGACTATAAAGGCATAATGAGTGGATGATGAGATGAGATTCTACGATCTAATCACAGATATGCAATACACACATTTAAAGAGGGTTAGTTTCTATTACATATATTGCAGGACTCTATGGTTCATGTTTCTTCATATTTACTGATGAAATAATTTTTGACATACATTGAAAATCCAAATTCACTTTGGGTGTCTACTTTATTGATTATGGATGTAATATTTTTGTTCAGTACTTTTGGCAGTAGATATCTCAGGTTGTATTCGCAAAATGTATGCTTAATTCGAGGAATGATATAAGTTTGGTTTCTGGTGTCATATTGATGAGTGTGTTGTAGTAATATAAGTAAGGGAATCACAAAAAGAAAATTGGCAAATTTTTGTAACACATTAAGGCCTATCTGATGTGTTGATCCGATGTTACGATTTCGGACCAATATAAGCCGACATGGGATTGCGATAAACAGCTCTATGCTAACACAGACAGTAGCCGCAATTCTGAGGCTGTGTGTCTTCTTTTAGTCAGTCACAAACACAAGTATCAATGAATTTTTCTATATTGGCAGGCCATGATGGACCGGCAGAAAAAAGACGAACTTCCTAAAATGCAAGTTGGATTCATCGAAAGCATATGTGTGCCCCTTTATTCGGTATGTTAACAGCCACCCCTTCGATGTAATTTATTTCTTTAAAAAGAATTAAAGAAATGTTTACCAGCAATACAATTTCAATTTACAAATAATGAATTACTTAATAATGATTTTCATCTTTACCATCTATCAGCTCCTTTCGTCCTCCTTCTCGGAAGTTACAATTTTGTCTGAGAAATGTAACGATAACCGAATGCTTTGGTTAGAAGAGTGGACAAGATGTAAAGATGGTACATTGGTTAGCAATCCAGCATGTTCTAAAGTGATTATTCGTGGAAATTTGTGCAATTATTGTAAAAATATAGTGTCCTGTGCTGTGATAATTGTATTGTTACTGTATTGCGCGAACGGTTTATCTCTGATTGTTTCTGTGGATGCATTCAAAACTAACTCATACTGATTCTGACCGAACAACTATCCATGACACACAAATACATGTTATACAAATAGATGTAATACAACTGCATGTCTAACAATACAAGAATGTAGCAGCTACTTCTGGACTAGTTAAAGTAAATTCATCTTGTACAATTAGAAATTAAGTTTTGAAGTTACCATAGTTCAACTAATCAGGGCACCATTTGGAAACAGAATATACACCATGTGGAAGCACTTGCAATATATCTACTTGCACCGTTATATCTAGTTATATTTGAATTAAAAAGGTCACTGTTTTGGTGAGGATATCCTACATGGCAAAATTTGAGATTGGCCAACATATTCTGGGCCTTAGAAGATTATATTGACCAGGTATAACACTACCATCAGCTTTTCTGAATGCTTTATAGCATAAGGTTGTATGTTCTATTGAAGTTAAAAAAATATTTCAAAGAACTGATTCATGCAAAAAAAGAAGAAGAAATATATCAGTTGTCCATGCAAAAATCCACAGAAAATATCAGAGAGAACCGCACTGCTGGCCGCACACATCGCTTCAGACTACATGAGATTCAGCAACGCAGATAATACTACTGCATGTCATTTGCAGCACATTCGCGCTCGCATATTGATGTTTCCACTACATACATTGATGCATTTTGCATTTTATTTCAATAGTCATTGGCTAAAATTGAAGAAAATGTCAGCACCCTAGAGTTAAGATGCAGAGCTAATCGTGACAAATGGAATAGTCTCAATGGCACACGAGACGTAAATGAAAGTACGCTCACATCTTTTGTTTTTAGTTTTATTTCTCATGATTTTAATATAATGGCTTTTGCTTACACATTGTGCTTAACACTTAATTTTCACTGCGCTATACTTAATTTGCATTAACAAAAATTACTATTTTTATACTACTTATTATTTTATCAAATAATTTTATATTTTCTTCATTCCGTGTATGGGTAACAGTATCATGAAAAGCTTGCGCTAATTTATAAAAACAGGTCTATAGGAATCTTTTTTGTCTGCACTCACACACAAAGGCAATGTACACCTAGTTTTACCAAGTCTTTAAAATCTGACCCGTTTATAACCAGCCTTATAATTAATAAGGAAAGTCAGGTTATAAAAAGGTCATTGTCCAGGATTGGAGTTTTTTTGCTATCTTTTAAACAAGACCTGAATTTAGCAAATGGAGTGTCTATTGGCATTGCATATACAGTATACTGCATATGCAGTGGCCATGGTAAAATGGCTATTGGCACTGCAGATAAAGTGTCTATAGATGGTTTAGCTATTCACACCATAGATGCAATGCTCTAAAGACTGCTTTGGCTATTGGCGCTGCATCCACCCATAAACTGTTTCACCCTTTTGTGAAGTGGCCGTCATTTGGAAGGTGAAGGGGACATCATTCAAGAAGAGGAGATGATGTGGAGTCCAAGGATGCCAATGGATGTGTCTCCCGCCAAATTGCATGAGAGTCTCTAGTTGAAGGAGGGAGAAGAGCGCAGAGAGGGATAGGGTGAATGGGGCACCAAAACATATGGCCCTCCACCGAGGGGGCATCACTGATCCTCCCCAAATTTAGGTGGCCCCCATCCATCGCTGAGAAGTTCAGCTGGCCCATTCACCAAGAAGGGAGGGGTCCTGTTGAACTCAGTCTCGCTGGACTCCCCCCCCCCCCCCTCCTACAAGAAACTATATAGTTTAATGGGGAAATACGTCCCATCAACCTCTTCTTCAATGACGCCCCCTTTTAAACCGGCCAAATCATGTCCCCTTCACCAATGGATGCCTTACCATCCGCAGTACCCAAATTGTCTATACCTGCTGCATCCATAGTGCCAGAAGCCAAAACAGTTCATAGCCACTGCACCCACAGTGCCAACAGCCAAAATTGAGCCACTGCAGCCGCAGTGCCAAAGCCAAAATTTTCTATAGCCGCCACATCTGCATTGTCTATAGCAATACCATATAACGAAACCTGGTTATACTACTTTTGGACAGTCCCAAATGGTTTGCACAAGCCGGTTTGACTCTGTGTTGTTATGCTTTTCATGAAAAAACATGGACCAAACATACTGTAAACAACAGACACTCAAACCGGCTTATGCATAAAACAATGAGAAAAATGGCTGCAGAATTATTCCAAGAATTTTTTTGTTTCGTTGTGAAGAAATCCAATCTTTGAACTGTTTTTGTTATATTTTGCACTGCATGATCATGAATTCCACAGAGTATATCGTATACCTGCACATACATCTACCACTGTAGTGATATAAGCATTTTATACATGTTGTGTGTAACCGTGGAGATATTTTTACAGTAATTAATTTACACATAAATTGATTATATAACAATTTTTACTCATCCATAATGGATTTTTATTTTTTATATTTAAAAAAAATTTAATATTTTCAAGTACTATCATTTACAGTAGTTCATGTTTAGTTTATCGATACTCTTGTAATTTCAGATGTAACAGACACACCGACAAAAAATGGCACAATATCAACACATGAGGTAAAGCATTTTAATAAAGCCATTTATTTGCAAACTAAAATGTCTCCCTATAAGCATATGAACAGATTATAAACTTTAAACAGTGGATGACCAGGAATCCAACATTGAGTTTTGGGATGAAGACAATTATATTGGCCGAGGCGAAGCTATAGCATATATTCACCATATTTTACAACATACACTGCAGCCATCCAACATACACTGCAGATGTCCAATATACTCTGCTGCTGTACAACATACACCCATGCTGGATGACAATGAAGCAGTCTGATTAGCTCACAGCAGCTGAGTAGAGAATATATAAATTTGATGATGGTTATAGTGAAAACTGGATAGGGTACCACCGCCTTGGTACAATTTGCTGGAGGATTGGCACTAGGCAGAATAGATTTGCACTGGTGATAATTTTTACAACAATTTTATTGCTCATTTGGTGAGTGTGCAGAGACTTTTTAAAACACAATATATGTGGGTGGGTGGATTAGGGCTTTACATCCTGTATTTCGGCACCTGATGGGCAAATTAGGACAGGCAGGGACCATGGCAATGAGACGAAGGATGAAACAGCCATCCAACATAGGCTCAACCGGGAATTAAACCCAGGACCCAGGGGTTGGAAGCCCAGTGCGCTACCACTGAGCTAGGCCCCCACCCAAAACACAACATATACTAGGAGGGTCTTCCCAGCTTTATTTGATTCTGCTTTAATAATATTTTTGGCATGAAAATATTAGGAAAATTAATTTATTTCAATCATGATATTGGAATACATATGTATATATATTGGAATGTATATCAAATTTTTTTTTTAATTATTTCCGTTATTTTTTAGGTAACCCTGCAGACGAATAACATGGGAAATTCCACTGAACAATCAGACTCATCTGGTAGAAATAGCGGCATCTGTGTCATCATATGACAGCTGCATTGTGAAATTTTATGTAAAAAATTTACAATTTCATTAGACTTCCTTCATTGCACTGCAGGACATTGGATACTCATAATGTAAATTCATTGAAGACTTCATTTTAAAACTATTACTTTAACGGTGTTTAATAGCGTTTGAATTAACTTCAAGAGAAAGGTCTACCATTTGCAAAACGCATATTACATAGGGATCTCAGTTTGGTAAAAATCAGGATTTTTAAAAATAACCAGATTTGTAAATTATTTTAATTTAAATCGGATTTTTTAATGATCAGGACAGGCAAGTGACAAGGCGATGGATGGAGCAACCAGGTGGTCTTAAAGAAAGGTCCTCTGCATTTCACTAATCGCCCACAATCTAGCAAATAAACAACATGAAAGAGATTGGGATTTTTTTTTCTGCCCGAGTTTTTTCTCAGAATATTAATAATGAGTTTTTCTCATAAACCCTGCTATGTGATTAAAGGCACGTATTAATTATACATACAGGAGGATGTTAAAATTTCTCTCCTATTTCAAGCCCTTATAAAGTGCATGAATTCCATAAAATACCACTTAGATATCTATTAGCACCGTAAAGATTTGATGAAATTCACATGCTTTCCATAACTAAGCATTTTCATAGTTTTATACGAGGGATTGATTATTAAGTGATTATTTAGTTTATTGGTTAAAACTCTGATGAAATTCACATGCTCTGAATACAAAAGTAAGCAATTTGTGGGGTAACAAATGGACATCATAAGAACTTGTTTGGTTAATTCGTTGAAATTCACATGCTGCAACCAACGAAACATTTTCACGGTAGGTGTACCATCAACGAAATTCTAAGTCTACATTCAACTCCTACAAAGAGGGTAGAAACGCCATCTACTTACAAATGGCATTGTCATTTGCGTCAATATCTACAAAATTGCTGAACCTACAGACCTTCATATAAACTGCCATTTGCTTTCAGTACAGTTTTATTCTCAGTTTATCAAACATCAGCATTTTAATCAATATTATCATAATTTTTTTAATGAATATTTTGGACCAAAAGATGCGGCACAATTACAACTGAAAGTAATTTCTAAAAATAGAATTTTTCATATTAGGAAAGTTTCCCAAAATAAGATTTTGTTACATTTCTTATATAATGTGAGCATTTGCTATAATCCTATTTCACCTGTATCAACAATCACATCATTTTATACGATGGCACCTGTACATATGTACATTATTAACAACATACAATTTTTTGTATGTGGGCACTAACAATTCATAACTATCAACATATATATATATATGCAATACATACTCAAAATACAGTACTGGGGGTCAACTTATTAGAACACTTAACTATTATTATTTCCAGGAGTAGCAAATATAGGGGAAAACTAAATATTGAACCAGATCTTGCTAAAAAAATTACATCGAAATAGTCTGAGACTCTCAATTCGTTATGGCCTACTACTTAATTGTATAGCCAGTAGTTGTGTAAATTAATTACATTTGTACAAATACTGAATTGAACTGATTGTTAATTTGAACAGATGTTCTGATACTTTTGACCGGTACTGTGTACATTTGTTTTATCAAGGCTGTTCTATTTGAAAGACGGCGACTCGAAGATCGAAATTCAACATGAAAGTTTGTTAAAAAAAGGTTAACGAATGATTGAAGCATTTCTGGCGCTAAAACTTTCGAATGAAACAGCCATGGACATTGATCTTCTATATGGTTGTTTGTGATATACTCAAATTTATATGATCCTCAATTGCTTGGTGTGTAATGTGTTTTTCATACCATGTACTTTGAAATGTTAATAAATATTAAAATAAATACAAATTGCATGAGTTTTGAATTATTGCATTATCATCATTGCACAACAATTAATGTATGCCTACAGGCGCTGTCCAGCTAATAACAAGGTGCCTCTCTCGTGCACTGAGCAGGTTGACATGGCCTCATTCAAAGGTCCGGTGCTCTTACTAAACTTAATTTAAATGTCTGATTCTTTGGTAACATCAAGTAAACAATATTTCCTATTGATCTAAATCGACAACATAGTGGATATTGTCTCATTTTTGGCTGTTAAAACGCATTTTTTGAACTCTAATACGATCGTGCCCGTCATGCGGACAGAATGTAGGTCACTGACAGCAGCAGCAGAGGCACCCACAGGGTTTATTTGGGAAAACCCTGAGGCCCTATAGGCCACAGACTGGCTCAAAACGGTCGCGGACCTGATTTAGAGCAGCGCGGACGTAATTAGCGACACCAGTGACCAGAATTCTGTCTGCAAGACAGTCGCACAAGAATTTCCAGTGCTCCACCTTTCTTTATTCTATGTCTTGATAGCTCCTGCTGGAGGGCGCCTGTGGTATGCCAAAGGAAACTTAGATCAAACAGCTTCGAGCCCAGGTAGTGTATTCAGCACGAAACTCTGAATGTTACTGAAAGAATTAATCATATCATTCTTTTCCCACTTAAAAAGTTATTCATTCAGCATGTTGAGATGTTATTGAACCACGTTTCAAGTTTTTTTTCCCCACATTTTGACATATTTAGTGAAACAGCTTATCCACCAGTTAGATATAATAAATAATACATATTTCAGCATACATTTTCTAAAAAAATTGGATATTTCCAAATCAAATATAATCATACTTTATTTTGATGAAGTATTAAAAATTATATCATGGTCAGGTCTATGATACAATAAATTAGCATGCCTTAAATAAAACATTTTTACATAACTCTCATAAAAACATATCCTCCAAATATTCCTCAAACTCATCATTAAGTGATTTCTCCTCCATAACTTTAGATGGTCCACTCCATAACTCTTCCTCAGATTTTTCTGAATCTTTCTCTGTAATTTTCTTCGAGCTTTCCCCAGCTTCTGAATCTTCTTTATTTTCTGAAGCATCTCTGCTTGGCACATCTGAAATATCACATACATATCTATTTAGTTACGAATATTATTGGGTGATATTAAAGTCATTTTTGGAGTAAATAATGCCAAAATTAAAATACAATGTATTCATATTATATAACCATAATTAAGCCTTTATTAAGAAAGTATGCATTTCTGTATACACTGATACACAATATCATATATACTGATACAATTATACAAACATTGCACAGATTGTGAAAATATTACTACACTATGTAACATGTAATTTGTTTTTTTTGTTACAAGCCGTAGATCTATGTTAAACCACCACATATATTTTATATTGACAGATATTCATTGACAATACATAATATCAAGGAATGTACACACTATGATTTTTATTTAGTTGTAATTTTTCTTTAACATTCCTGGATTAAGTTCCCCATTAAGGATAAATATTTCCTGATTTCCAAGATATACAAACATTCTTAAGAAAAAAATTATATTTCATAATCTTCAAATTTACCTTCATCTGTTCTTGTTTTCTTAGATTCCCGTTCAGCTTTTCGTTTCCGTTTAGATTTCGGTATTACTTCTCGTTTTCTGAAAGTTACATCCAGACATAGTAGCACAGCGCATGTAAAAGTCACAAAATTTCAATAAAAATTTGCAAAGTATGACAGTCTACAATGTAATAGGAAACTCACTTCTTGTGATAATTCAACTTATATGAACAGTCTGGACATAGTCCTGCAAAATAAAAGTATGATACAATGATTAGTATTACTATTAGCGGATTGCTCTGTATTACAGTATCACAGTGATGTTGTATTACCAAAAGATTGAGGGCACATTATAACAGTATTTACAATTGATAGCTGCTGCCACCTATGCGTTATGGATGCATTAACTTAATGTTTCTCATTACAAACAAAATATTTGCCAGCCTATTTTCGATAGATATTGGCATTATTTCAAGGAACAGTATCAGCCACGAAAGTTGTGTATTTACAATTGACAGCTGCTGCCACCTATGTGTTATGGTTGTAATAACTTAATGTTTCTCATTACAAACAACATATTTGCCAGCCTATTTTCGATAGATATTGGCATTATTTCAAGGAACAGTATCAGCCACGAAAGTTGTGTATTTACAATTGACAGCTGCTGCCACCTATGTGTTATGGATGCATTAACTTAATGTTTCTCATTACAAACAAAATATTTGCCAGCCTATTTTCGATAGATATTGGCATTATTTCAAGGTACAGTATCAGCCACGAAAGTTGTGTATTTACAATTGACAGCTGCTGCCACCTATGTTATGGTTGCATAACTTAATGTTTCTCATTACAAACAACATATTTCCCAGCCTATTTTCGATAGATATTGGCATTATTTCAAGGAACAGTATCAGCCACGAAAGTTGTGTATTTACAATTGACAGCTGCCACCTATGTGTTATGGTTGTAATAACTTAATGTTTCTCATTACAAACAACATATTTGCCAGCCTATTTTCGATAGATATTGGCATTATTTCAAGGAACAGTATCAGCCACGAAAGTTGTGTATTTACAATTGACAGCTGCTGCCACCTATGTGTTATGGTTGCATAACTTAATGTTTCTCATTACAAACAACATATTTGCCAGCCTATTTTCGATAGATATTGGCATTATTTCAAAGTACAGTATCAGCCACGAAAGTTGTGGCCATCAATAGACTTGTCGGCGTTAATAACGACGGCCAGGGGCCGATCCCAAACATTCTGATTGACAAAATTAATGGATATGTCCTTCATCTACAAGTTTTCTAAGTCAGAATTTTTGGGATTCGCCCCTGGACGTCGTTATTAACACCGACAAGTCTATTGACGGCGACAACTTTCGTGACAGATACTGTAACACACATGTAAGTTATGTCACAGTATTCAGCATTTTTGGAATATGCTAGTATTATGCATACAGCAAGAGATGCAAGAACACTAAAACAACCGCAAACGTTGAAACATCTGCTCTATTCAGACAACTTCCATGACTTTTAAGAATTTCCTCCTTCATACCTTCCTTTCTTTCTTCAATAACCTTTCATTTTCTTTTGTTATGACTAAGTCAGGAAATAGTTTCAGTTAACGTTGCATTGTTTTATATCACAAAACAACAATTAATTAAGTTCTGCATTGTCATCATACATTGAATAAACATTTGAAGCTTGAAATAAGTATGTGTTCTACTATCCATATCAATGTTCATATATACTTAAGAGTTACATAATATTTAATCATTTCATTTCAATTTAAAGATGATAAAGACACATACTGAGTTTAACAAGTGCATTTTTCTTCTCTCCATGCTCCAGGTAACCAAAGTTAACCTCCCAACTTCTCAGCCCTTCTCTTTCTGTGCATCTTTTCTCTCCACATTCAAATTGTCCTAAAAAATTATACATAAAATACAGCATACAAAATTAAAACAAAATTCCTAATTGCCTTATCATCCAAATTTACGGTATCTATACAATATACTGTGTTATGAATCCGACGAGTTTGACAGTTGGTTGAAGAAGATTGTGAGAAAGCTCCTAGATAAATAATAACCCAAGGAATCTTGTGAACATGACATCAATTGATACTTTATTATGGGGTAATTTTAAGTACATTGGGACCATTTATAATGGGCAATGATCTATTTATAGGCCTGACAAGCATGTTTAAGATGAAATTCTAGTCGTAATGAGACGATATCATGGAACAGATTTTTTGCTAATATTTTATACCAGACCTGTCTGTCATGGAACCTGGTTAAAGAAAAAAATTGTACAGTCCCAAAGAGTAAACTGCATTGGTGACCAGCAGACTATGTGATTTCACAACACTGGTTTATTGCATTAAAAGGAGGTCAATTACTGTGCCCGTGGATTTCAACGTAGCCCGAACAAACTAGTTCATCAAATAACACCGAACCTGGCGTTAGTTGGGGTTGTTAAGCATGGATTGTCGCCGTTTTGGACTCTAATGATTGATAGAAATGGATATACACTTAGGCCTGTGTCGAGCACCCAAATACTCGATTATCGCTCGGCAGCACTGCTGCTCGAAAATTATCGACCAGTTCTTGAAAATATCGAGTTTTTTTAAAGTAACAACTTTGATGATGTGCCCAACACTTTATCTACTTTATATCTGCAAAGTATTAGGTTTCCCACCGTTGTAAACATGTTTTAAAAAGATGTGACATCTTTTTCTCATGATTATCGCATAATCCGCAAAAACTCCCATGGGTCTAAGGAATGCAATGACTTACCCTTTCCTGTTACTACTTCCTTGTCTATTCTCCATCTCATGGCAACCTGCAATTTCCACAATATGATGTCGGATGATCAACATATGCAAATCAATTATGGCAATTCAGGTGATAATAGTACTTAAATAGGCAAGAAACCCCACCTTATTTTCTTTATAACGACTGAGATCTATAATGCAGTACTCCTTGAAGAGCTTGTCGTAATACCTTTTGGCAAGACGCTTCTCCCTGAAATTGTTCTTAGAAGTCAATCAGAATCCAGCTATGACTTATAAGATTGCATGAAGTTATTTATTATCAAAGTTTTGCAACTCTGTGACTGTCAGCAACTCCGTGACAGCAACATTAGATCAGGCTTAATTTACTTTGCGTATGTTACAAGAAAATATAACGACTGAATTTTCAATTGTAAAATACATTGTTTTTTAAGTGCTGGTGCTAAATTTATAATAGCTGAATGGTTAATCAATGCTGTATTTTCTAGTATAAAAAAAAAAAGACCATGTATCAGGCTCATCCTCCTCTTCATCCCAAAGAAATTTATGATGCTCTTTTATGACATCAATATCAGTCTTGTCTTTTGAGCTAAAAAAGAAAAATGGCAATAACATTTTAATATATAATCATAAAAACCACTAAAGATCTTCACGCTGAAAATGCAGCTCTCTTTGAAGAGTTTGTTATGAAAATTAGACTTAGTGTTTACAAACACAACAGCAGTGATTTTCCAAACCTCACTTGTCACGTTAAAAATAACAGACTGGCATTATAAAACGTTAAGATATTTTCGAACACTTACCAGTCACGTTTAAACTGGCTTCGGTCACCACCATAGTATAGAAGATAATCATTTACAAGTTTTTTATGCCTGGAATACTGGTTCTGATCAAGGAAGAATTCGCATGACTATCTTAACCACTGGTGTGGCAGACTGTCTTAATTAAACAGATTACATAACTCAATAACTTATTTCTTAAAATGCATACCTATAAGAATCACATCACAAGGAAAATTACAACTGTTCTTGAATCTAAAAAATAAATCTATGAAAAAGTAAACTTTTCTTGTGTTTTTCTATTCTCAGTATTTTATTATTAATAAATTACAATATAATCGTGCAAGTTATTATTTCTCAATTCATATTGCTTACTTTATTCTACAAAATGTAAAGCAAGTTCTGAAAAGGATACAGCATCTAGGGCTAGAAAATGCAGTCTCATACGACGACCTTCGTCTCTGAAAACAATACAAGTGTAAACAGTTACAGTTATTTTAACCATTTTGTTTCAAGTAAATGACAGAAATAACAGGCAAACCAGGATGGGCCACTTACTTGACATATTCTTCAGTCACCTCCTGACGAGAAGCAAGTTTGATCTTTTTTGATTTCGAAGGCTCCGCCAAATCTTTCCTTTTTTCCCTGAAATCAAGTTCACAATTGAATTATTTGTTAATCAACATTCCCCCATTACACCTTAAAAACACCAGTTAATGTAATTAGTATACATGCATTGTTTATTCCTTCGATCAAAACAAAACTTACCTCTTGTGGTCTGCTTCACTGTCATACTCGAATTCTGAGCCATAATCACCAGCATTCTGAATCTGACATTTAAGAAATATATAAGGGGCTCTTCCATTTTAAAATTTAAATTGCGGTGGCCATCCAGGGACTTCAAGGGGGTCGCGGTGGGTCTGCCAATATTTCATTTTAAATAACAGATATCCACTGTAGGGCGTAGGGGCTCTTTAAAAGAAACAGAAAAGAGGGGGATGTCACTATGAAAGGTTGTTGGCTTTTCTCTGATGTTTTGCGTTCATGTTTAAAAAAATTAAGATGTTTGATTGGCCTCGAGGCCGTTGCTGCACTTACCACATGCTTACAGATGAGTTAAATTTTTTGTTGTTGTTTCGGGGTCTGGTCAAAACGGCCAAATTCATAACGGCCAACATACCAGGACGGCCAATCGCAAAAACGGCCACTATACCAAGACGGCCAAAGGATAAAATGGCCACCTACCAAAACGACCAATTGTACTACTTGCAGCTTTTTTGTAGGATATATGCTTTCTCATTTATCTATCTTCTTCTAACCTGTATATATACATCTAGTCTGTATATTAAATGATTTATAATAAATGTCATATTTCTTACCAAAAAGCAGTATTCTTCATATAAATGTGACTGGTTTCATTTGAAAATGTGCAGGCTGTATATGAATTACTTAATTGTATATGAAGTTTACAGTATTAATTTTAGATATTAATTTCATTTTATATAAATTATTAATATTTTGTCGTAGTTGTACAATCTCCCTCTTAAATATGCATAATAAACAGGAATCAGTTAAAATTCAGAGTTTCAATGTGATCAATGCCATTCTTTTCATCATTCAAAATGCTAATAGCAATTAATTGACATAACTGTCACAGCTGATTGCTATTACATATCTAACATAAAACCAGCACTACACTGCGGATGTAATCAATTGATATATGTATCGAGGCAGTTTATCTATTGACTTTTTCAAATTGGAAATTTAAAGTTAGTGTTTTCGGGTTGCATAGTTGCAGCTAGTTTTGGGCCAATTTTATTGAAAAACTGACTGAACTCATGTGCTATTGTGTTTAGATTAGAGGTCATTGTGCCTTCTAAACTAAATTCTTTTGGATACTTTTGTTTATCATTATTTTTGTTTATTATATCTTTGATTGTTTTCCAGGTATTCTTTTAAAATATCTTTCTTAAATTGGTGTTTTTCCCTAGCTGCTGTGATTATGTTTTTTAGTATTGTATAATTATCATTTGGTTTATTTTTCTTTGAGCTATTTATTTTGTAATGATATCCTGTGTTTCCAATTCATGTTTAAAATTGTCTATGGCCTGTTGGCTGTATTTAACTATATTGATTTTATGAGGTTTTTTAATTATTCTTACATTGATATCAATAGTGATGTAGTATTGATGATCAGAAATTTTATTAAAATCTGGTGGGAATTGTAATCTTGGGAAGGAAGGACATGATCATATCAAAATATTTTGAAATATAATAATCCCAAGAAAGCATGTAATAATAAGGGAAAATATAATCAAACTACTCAACACAATATTTATATGAATAATGAAAAATATTGAGTTTGCCGTTTTGGTCGATTGGCCGTTATGGGGGTGGCCGTTTTGGCTAGTTGGCCGTCATGGGGAGTGACCGTTATGGTCGTTGGCCGTTTTGACTCTACTCCGTTGTTTCCAACGATGGATATATAATGATATATGGTTCTACTTTGTAGGATCCTAAAAACAAAAATTTCGGAAATAGTCTAATTAACCATCTATTGCATGTCTTCAAATGTTTTGCCACTTTTGGATAAACTTTGGGGGGGGGGGGGGGGGGGTGCCTAATTTGGAAATTTCTACCTTAAAAAAAAAGCAATTCATTAAAACAGCTGGCCAAAAATATGTGATCATCACGAATGTCAAATATTTAGTAACTGCAGCTGCCATTAATTAGTTTAATTGGAAATGTATCCCTGGCCTGGGGAGTCTGAGCGATATTGTAGAACTTACTTAAAGTACGTGTAAATTTCATACACACAAAGCTTTGTGGGTGCTGACAGCTACACACACAAACAGATAATGATTTAAATTTGCTATACAAACCTGCATTAGATTTAAGTTGTCCATGTTGTTTAGCTTGGTTAATTACTGGTTAACAATGGTAAATAAGACCAATTTTCTCATGGTAGTGACGCGCTGCGTTTTACAAGTACCGATTGACGACGTAACGCGTGCGACAAGAGAAGTACGAGCGAGATAGTTACGAACGCGCTTGAGTTGGAAAAACCATGTCTATAAATTGTGTTCCTGGTAAGAAAGGTTGTTTAGTTGATTGTAGTTGTTATACCAAAGCGTTTACTCGACAATGACTGAGTATTGTTGTCTTTTTGTGGTGTTAACGGGTCTTTTGTGTGTTAATTGCAATTTATCGCCCATGGCGGCATGGGAGCAGGCATTTCATTCAGCAATTTCATGTCATGGACATGGTGCGTGTGAAGTATACTGAAATACTGTGAATATTCAGGCACTTCTCTAGAAATAGATTATACATATGTATATATAAACATTTTTTGTCTATCCGTCCAAGTCCTACCTCCTTTTTTTATTTAAAATAAGCGATGACAGCACTTTATGAAAAAATGCCCCAGAATTTTGTTGTTGCTTCAAATCCACTCCTTGTGACATCTAATAGATAAACAATTTCATGTAAAAACTCAAATTTATTGCATAACTTTACTCCTTTTTGGACTTTTTTTTAGGCAGGCTTTTCAGCCACAGAAAATGATCAAGTTTATTACCATTATCTATGTAACCTATGACGGAAAATAAGGTGTCAAAACGAATGGATATGTTTTAACATAATATCCCTGCAGTTTATTCAGCATATAATTCATCATAATTCAATATATAGCATGTTAAAGACCAAAAGTTGTGGCCAAAATGGACCGCGCCACCATTTTCGCTGCTGCGTAAGTGCCTTGGCCTGCATGCAATACATGGCAAAAGCAGCAGATTTATCACAAAACGGCCCACTAAAATTGCCATAACTCCTCTCCACATGCACAGAATTTCACAAAATCAACGTCAAAATACTTGATCCAGTTTTGTCTAATAGGTTATGTCCAAAGTAGTATTATCACGTTTTCAACCTATATGTTTTAGCGATATCAACACTAGCGCCCCTTACGGGTGCTGTCAATGCTATTTAAATCCATAGAAAAAGCTTGAAATGCAAAATACTGCAAGTGATTGTGAACAAGAAATAAGCTTGGGTTTTTTTTGTTTTGTTTAGGTCAGCGGCTACTGAAGCTGGGAGATGAGAATATAGCTGGTCCTGGCACCTATGCAAGAAATGGTTATGTGTATTCATCACTTGCCGGCCACTTGAACACAAATTTAAATCAGGGAGGCAAGGTATATATATATATATAAAGAGTTAATTATCACTGTAATTTTTGGAAACATTATGAAATGGTATTTCTCAATATTTGCATGACATGTCCTCTTTCAGACCATTGTCGAAGTTTCTACAAAAACGCGACTAAATATTGTTCCGAATTCAGGAAGTTTGGTCACAGCAAGGGTGAGAATCTATACATTGCAAATGCTTCGTCTCTACTGCAATTAGTAATTACAATAGTAGTATATCAAATTTTTGTATAATTTTACTGACTATTTTTATGCTTGTAGGTGACCAATGTCAACCCCAGATTCTGCAAATGTGCCATTTTAGGTGTTGACAACGTTAATTTGACAGAGACATTCCGTGGAATGATCAGGTGAATAATTTTTCTTTGAATTTGTTTGATTATACTTGGCTGAACCACTATCAGTTCCAGGTTTCCAGCCTGTCTAGATTTCTGATTTAGCTTTATTAAAAAATTTTCAATTAATTTCTGTAAATTTACAATCCAAGCTGATAATGGCACAATAAAGTAGCTACTAAGATAATATTTATGGGCAGTCATTTAAGTTTAACACTCGAAAGTGAATTGATAACAGCACATCACAATGATGAACATTGCTTTTCAGCGAGGAGCCAATTTAAAGTTGTAGTATATAACATACATTTAATTCATGCGTTATTTTCCTTGAAGATGGAAATGAAGGTTGACCTCAATCATTGTAAAGTTTAATGGTAGCTAACTCATTTATGTAAATTTCTTTATAGGAGAGAAGATGTGAGAGCCACTGAGAAGGACAAGGTATAATGTTGTCAACATTTTCTCTTAATGATAATGCAGGGTTCCTTAAGGTTTTATGTTTTGGCGGGGTACAAGGTGTACTTTTTTTTTTTTTTAGGTGAGGAGGGCAATTATTCAATTGTACAGTTGACAATTTCGTTTTTGAAAGATTTCCTGGAATTTAACAATTATATTAGGGGGGGGGGGGAATACCCACCTTCCGTACCTTGTTCCAATAAAGAAACAGCAGGCCTCTAAGATACCCTGACAATACCAAGTGCTATTATTTTATAATTAGTATTTATTAACTTAATTTATTGATTTTTAACTTATTTTCTTTGTTTTGCAGATTGAAATGTATAAAAGCTACAGACCAGGAGATATCATATTAGCCAGAGTTGTATCCTTGAACATTTGAAGTTATTTTCTTTCGAATTGTGTCATATTCAAGCTGTTACCGAAAGCCTATTTTCATTTGTAGGGCAGTTGGTTGATGTGATTAACATTCATACAAGTAATTTTCCTGCTCTAAACCAATGCAACTTCTCAGCTGTGCAGCCCCCATTTGTACTCTCATCTTCCATATGAGTATAGAGGCCCCAAATTTATGCCCATATTTGGCCTCCATAAAATATAAAAATCATTAATTTTTTACCAAATTTTGTTCTGGCACACCATAGGGATAATATTTATGTAGCATAGCGGGGTTTAGGTGCGCCGGCCCCCAAGAAAAAAAGATAAACTGATAACCTGCATTCTTACCTTGATCACCGCCATTGTGTGTTGTGACGTCACTCATTGAATTCAAGAACTCAGAATTCAGAACATATTTATTTCATATTACACATATCAATCATTGATACAATTTAACATATAAGAAACATAAGAATGAATTAAAAGATAATACATGTAATATGAGGGGACATCTCTAAGATATTTGATATATCGCAACTGAGATGTTGTTGACATGTGATTTCAATGTTGAAGTTTTTCCTTGACAGTTTTATCAGGTATCTTTAGGTGATGCCCAGTCTTACGTTTTATCGACAGCTGAAAATGAGCTTGGTGTAGTTTTAGCTACAAGCGAAGAAGGTGCGTATGTGACTTTGGCAGTTTAAATGTTTGGTTACGAATGGAAAATTTACATGGAAGGAAAATTGATAGCTCCAGTTTTGCATGATCATGCTAAGTAGTGTATATTATAGAATAACTCAGAACAAGTTAAATTTTGAAAAAGTAGATCAAAATAAACAAGATAAAGGAGACTGAACAAAATTATTATATTTATTGTGATTAATTTTGCTCTTGATAGCATGGTACCCTGGCTATACAGAACTGAGTTAAATTGATGATATTTTAAAGATTAATAGTATTGTTGCAACTCAGGCATTTATTTTAGACTTTAATTATATATTTATTATAAATTTTAAAATTTTGCAGGTGTGACCATGATACCAATTAGCTGGTGTGAAATGCAGTGTCCAAAAACTCTCACTAAAGAATTCCGAAAAGTAGCAAAAGTTCAACGGCAGCACATACAGATCTCCAAACGATGAACTGCATATCAGTGAACTTGATGTTTTCTTGTACAGATGTATGTGTATGTATATTTTCTCATTAAAGTTTTAAATTAAGATGTTATGAGTTGTTGTTCTTTGGTATTAAGATTTTTTCGATACTTATAGAAATTGTTATAACACATGTGAAAAGTCATTGTATGGAGTTGTTGTTGTTTATTGGAAGTCCTTTGATTCTTTGTTAATGTCCTTGAATAATAAGTGAGATCAAGCGCCACAAGAAATTCTCAGTGGATGGCACATCTAGTTGTCAGGCGCAGGTCCTCGTAAGGTCCTGGGTTCATTTGCTTTGAGCAGTCATTATATTGATGTCATTTTATGACCTAGTTCTTGAAATCATTCACATAAGGACTCAATTGAACTGGTGGTGCCTCAAACTTGGTGTCTGTTGGAGGCAGATAGAAGACCCCACATGTGATGTAACTGTAACATAATGTGGATTCCAGGCTTCACCTGATCATTACATCTACCTCAGTTCATCACGCTGTATAAGCCTATGATGCTTCAGTTAAGTGGCACTGAGGCTATGGTCGGCTATGTAGAATTCTGTGGAGTTGGACATCAATTATTTCTTAAATTTCTTTAATATATTCTCGAGTCCAAATTCTCTTTAAAATACCAGGAAAAGTGGTCATTTTGAGGTACTGTGTTAGTTGCAGCTTCGGCTGTTTTGAGCAGCGTCTGTGATTAATGTGATAAGTTTTATTCTTCCTAATAGCTAGACCGGCCACTCCCTTGTGAAACGACAGCCAATTATACAAATTAATTGGCCTTTCAGTTTCAGGTCTGTTAGCCTATCCCATGATAATTATCTCATATCTTCATACTTCCTTTTGACAGAACTTACATACTATGTTATTAGTATTAATTGCAATAAATGAAGACTTTTCATGCACTTTTCACAATTTATTTTGAAAACAAAATGTATAAAAATAACAACATGTATAGATTACCTACACAAATTCATGGTTATAAACACATTACATATCTGTTTGTATGTTGAATGTAAAGCTGTAAGATATTGCGGTAAAACACCACTACATCGTATAAAATAATAATAAAATAGGGTAAAAGATATCACAGACTAAATGGGTCTTTGCATAAAACAGTATTGATATAATTTCCCGGTTTAGAACTGGGATAGAATCACAATTGCAGATTTTGAGATATCACGGTGTCTTTATTCAATGATATGTTAAACTTAGAAAAAAGGAAGCTTTACTGAGGTAGTAGTGAATTACGCAATGAGAATTAACAGAAAAGTGATGAAAAAAAACTCTTCGAGATTACTGCAAAATTTACAACTCAGTGACCCACACTTATAATTGCCTTCTTTTGTAGAGATAACATATTGCCATGAGTATTTTTCTGTAAAAGTCTGTCTGTTTAATATTGTCAGTGGTAATGTAATATATACGTTGGTGTATACCTATTGTAAACAATCTATTGATACTAAGAGCCATTACCTTTAGAAATGCAATTAACATGTATCATATCATTTCAGGTAAATATTCAATATTGTTTGTCCTTCAATAATCTTCATTAAGTTTATCTGTTTATCTATTTTCCCTTTAAGAATAGTCAAGTAATATAACACATTAGTATATATAATACTGTATCTCATTACACATTAGTACATGTATAATACTGTATCTCAATGAGAAAATTATATGCTGCATTTTGTATTGCAGATTCATAGTCCAAACCCCACTAGACCACCCTGCGATAGTAATACTTCTGCATATAGATTAAGTATTTTGATTCAACAGTGCAGTCTTCAAATTTAGATGGACTAAATTTTGGGTGGTATTTACTGTGGAGTTCCACTGCATTTTTGTAATTGCATGCACGGGCCAACTTAAAGTGGAAATTCTTAAATTTTCACATTCATTGATACCACAGTTTTATCCGTGCCATTATCAGGTTGAACACTGAGCTTATTGAGTTTACTACAAGTTACAGTCACTGTACAGTCATCAGCCGAAGTACATTCATATGTGACTAGAGGGGTCGCTGCTGCTGACTCAGCAGGTTTTGACTCAACAGGTTGTTTGTCAACTACACCAGCTGTCGCCACCAGTCCTTTATGGTCTTCACTGGGAAGTTGTGGTTTTTCAGTTCCTGATTTCTCAGAACCTGCAATAGAAAGTACATGGTTTCGTTATTGGCTTGTGACTGTGTTAATAATTATTTCCTCCGTTTACAAATTTCTCTATTGTCACCAATTTATTTCAAGGTAAAATTACAATGCAAAACTATTAATACAGAGTATTGCTACTGCGTTCCAGTTTTAACCTAATGGAAAAACCTGTATTATTTTATTTCATGATTTCCATTTAATTTATAATTCTGCCAAATTATAAAAATGCTCATTTTCATTTCCAAATTCTGAATGACCTAATATTTTTTTATAAAGTGTGTTGAATAGTAATCATAACCTGTAGATGATTTAAAACATCCGAAGTTTCAGTTATCCTTTCTTAATTAAGTCTTGGTGAAGCTTTTAATTGATTTCGAAGATTTTAATGCTTATGTGCAAAATTTGAACAAATAAAAAAACCACTCACCATCACTTCCAAAACTGATATTCATCAAGAGATCTTCTAAGGTGAGCTGTGTTCCGAGCCCTTTGTTTAAAGCTTTTACGATAGATCTGAGATTTTCGATCATGGTCCGGTTCCAGTCTGACTTTGGGATACTCAGCAAGCTGAACGCCCAGTCTTTTGGTAAACGACCGATTCGCAGGGTGCGAAGATGCTGTGCGAAATAATCTCTGCTGTTGTTCTGAAGGCAAATTGGAATGTATTTCGGTCGCTGTTGTGGGGGACCTTGGTATGTTAAACAGTGGTACCAGGCGTATTCATCAATTCTCTTCCATATAGCGTCCCTGTAATAAGAGTCATTTATAGAAATTACTAATAATGCTGGTTAAGTTC
Source organism: Alitta virens (assembly GCA_932294295.1). Classification (NCBI taxonomy): domain Eukaryota; kingdom Metazoa; phylum Annelida; class Polychaeta; order Phyllodocida; family Nereididae; genus Alitta; species Alitta virens. The sequence continues at coordinate 24,898,872 of OW028580.1, read as the reverse complement.
ATTTTAAGCAAAGTAAAATAAGTTCCATATTTTATTGTTTTAATCATATATATCAAATTCTTTCAGTATTTCTTTTATTATTAAAATTGTTTCCATATTATTCAGATATTTAACATTTTTTGCCCTGCAATTTATTTTTATTGAGTTATCTTTTTTGGCTTGGCATATCGGTTTCCCTTTTTGTAACTTTCAAAGCAGCATTGACTATAATCAAAATTTTTTAATAGCGCTTTCGCTTTTGGGAGTCGCTGCCCAAGTGTTCACAAAAAATATCAAAAATTTTCTTTCCGATAGCTACTTGAAACTTTTCATGTATCCATGCGAAGTGTGATTTGTATAAATTTTCTAGCAAGTTACCGGCTTTTGTCTAACGTTTAATAAATTTTTAATCATTCCCGGCGCATTTTTCAGCATATTGGAACAATTGCTTCTGATTGGTTGAGCGGTCAGTGCGCAAAGGAAAGAACGATTTTGGGAGAACAGATTTCAGAGAAGTTATTATCTATTCGGTGAATATAGGAGTTATCAATTTAGTGTGCATTAATGTTAATACATGGAAATTACTGATTTATTTTTCACTCGTATTGAAGCACTTTGGGAAAGTTGTATTTTAGATAAGTTTCAAGGATATATTTGTAATTATATCAGTCGATAATTAAATAATTTATTAATACTATTCAACCTCTATCCGGGCTTTTGTTTTTAGGCCTAAAGGTCATAATATCAAGGTGCTTCATCAGTGAAAGAAATTAATTGAGTTGAATTTATTTTAAACATAATTTTGGCATTTCACTTGATCCCAAGAATATAATATATTCAAACTGTTTCATGGACAAAATGTGATAGTTTGAAAGTTTGAAGATTTAAATATGGTGATATTTTCTCGAGTGAGGTGGTTAGGAAGCTAGATTTCAAAAATATTGCATGGTACTGATGGTGTTATACTTTCCAGAAATTAATCAATCTATTTATCCATTTGCATTTTACAATTGTGTAACTTGCTACCAAAACAACACGGTAGTTATTATTGATCAATATAAATATATTCCCTTCTTTACTTTATATGACAATTTTATAGCAATATTGATACATAGTAATTTATAGCATTGATAAGGAGTGTAAATTAAACATATCTCATAATAATGCTTATATGGGCAGTTTATCAGCTGACAAATAACAGGACTGAAGTTCATTTCAAAATCAGACTCAGAGTCCAGATTTTTTTTCAATAATTTTTTTACACGCCCAAAGCAAAGTGGGATAAATTGGAATTAAACCAAAGATATATTTAGAATTTCCTCAGGATTAATTATATCTGTGAAAATAGGCAGTTTTTTCGGGGAATTCAATACACAATTCTATTCCGAACCCCAGAACGTATCGTAATTTCAACTTCATATTTACTATCAATTTATCTGTAATAACTTATCTGGTTTTTTTTTTGTTTTTTTTTAAATACAATTTCTGCTACTCTCTTTTTGTTTCTAAATATAGGGTCCACTTCTGACATAAAATTGTAGCAAATACTTGTAAAATTGACATTAAATGGAATATTATCTGTTGTAATATTTTTGTAAATATGTCATTTAAATTGAGTGTTCTATTATTATAGCTATAGTTGTCAACTTACCCTGGTTTTGAAGTTTTTTCGACTTTAGAAGCAAATATAGAGATTATAACTTTGGCATTAGCAATGGCTTCATAGAGCGAAACGGCATCTTGACTTCCCGCCTCCTGCCATTTATTTCCCACAACGACTGCACTGACCCCTAGGGAGCTTCTTATGATGGTACTTAAGGTGTTCGAAAGAGGGCGACACTCGTTTTCTTGACCTGATTGACACAGGATGACCGCTTTGGTGTCCCCCATCTGCAAATTAGATCATTTAAATTAATTAGATTTTTCAAGTGTTTTTATTTCAAGTAAAATTGTATCAGTTTGTGCATGATAGATAGATAGATAGTTAGATAGATAGTTAGATAGATAGATAGATAGATAGACAGATAGATAGATAGATAGGTAGGTAGGTAGATAGACAGATAGATAGGTAGGTAGGTAGATAGACAGATAGATAGATGGACATATAGATAGGTAGGTAGGTAGATAGACAGATAGATAGATAGGTAGATAGATAGATAGATAGGTAGATAGATAGATAGATAGATAGATAGAGAGATAGATAGTTAGATAGACAGATAGATAGATAGGTAGGTAGGTAGATAGACAGATAGATAGATAGATAGATAGATAGACAGATAGATAGATATATAGATAATTAGATAGATAGATAGATAGATAAATAGACAGATAGATAGACAGATAGATAGATAGGTAGACAGATAGATAGATAGATAAATAGATAGGCAGATAGATAGATAGGTAGGTAGGTAGGTTAATTGCCGCTTACGAGGGTTAATTGAATAGCACAAGGTCTTTGATTAGCAGAAAGAAAGAAATATTAGCAGGCAGAAAGAAAAAAAGAAAATTGCAGTAAGGCAATAATTGAATTTACAAGTTACACAATAGTGAAGACGATTTTTTAAATGAAAAACATTGTACGGTCCACTCGATTCTTTTTCTACATTTATTTTGAATATAAATTAAATATGGTAAATTTATAGAATGCGTTGAAAAATATAACTGACTTTATTATAAAATAAACTTTGATGCAATTTCCAAACATATTCTGCAATGGATTTATTTTATTTTATTTGTAATGTCGTGGGACACAGTGGGAGAAAGAAATTAATTTTATTAATATTTATTGTGCCCTTTTAATTGTTGGAAAGTATAATTTTTGTAAATTAAATCCTTAAACGATATTTTTAAAGAAATGTATATATATGATACGCTGGAACGTTATTTATGATACATTGAAAAATTATAACTTTTCACTAAATTTTGACGAAGACTGGACATTACTCAGTTGAGAAATTATTTATAAGTATTCTTATTTTAGTAGTTTGCTATCTTTAGAACTATATGAATGTGAAGAAGAATAAAGAAGATATTTCGTTAAGGTGTTACTGATAATAACTTCGATTTTACTGATAAATAGGACTGCAATATTTCATATATGACAACTAGATACTTATGTTATAATGGTATACATGCTGTACTCACCAAAAGTTGCATTGCGTCTGCTATGTAAATCCTATTGTAGTGTGTCAACAATTGTTAGTGTTGCTGTTGAATGGTACAATGCGTTATTGCCCGCCAGTACTGAACAACATGGTTTTATACCTACGCTACATATGCTGGCGCTACTCGGCATGCTAAAATGGCGGATATTCCCACTTTTGGTTTCACAGTTCATTCAACCGTTAACTCATTCCTGGAAATGAGGCTACCATGAATACAGGATGACGTCATACTGTACTTCATTGTTCATGGAAGATGTTATGGACTTGTTAGTATTTCTACCAACTATCGTAAGCATTTTCGAGGTGATTTGTTGTTGTTAAACAATACAGTTTGAGCTCGATATTGTGACCACACTATGTGTAATGATAGCACCTTGGATCTCACCATTAAGACCACCTCACTATTAAGCCCACTTCACTATTAAGAGCACCTCGTTATTAGGAAGACTGCCTCACTATTAAGACCACCGCCATCGAGGGTTGATTGACATTATTTTCAGCAGTTTCGGTCTCACCAATTAGGCCTTCAAATACAGCATGTTTTTAATATTGGGTGGTCTTAATTGTGGGGTTCCACTGTATGTGTGAATGACCTCGATATTGTGTTGCGTGAATTGAGATTCAAGAGAAAAACGGATTATTCGAGTACGATCGAAATTAAATTCATACAGTGACAAATAAATATTATAAAAAAAGAAAAAAAGAAATTGACTTATAATGCATAATTACACATTAGTATTAATAGCAAAGTTGCTTTTTTAATGCTTTGTTAAAGGCTTTGGTACTCGTTCTACTTTTTAACGTTCTATTTGCTGTATGATGTGTCCTTAAATTGTTTATCAAAGTAAGATGAACATTGATATTGAAGTGGTGGTAAGAGGGGGGAGGGGTGGGGTTTGGGCCTATCTCAGTGGTAGCATGCTGAGCTTCCAACCACTAGGTCCTGGGTTCAATTCCCTAAGTTGGATGGCTGTTTCATCTTTCATCTCATTGCCATGGTCCCTGCCTGTCTAATTAGCCCAACAGGTGCAGAAATACAGGATGTAAAGCCCTAATCCACCCACCACCCACCGGTAAAAGGGGAAATTTGTGTATTTGTGCTACTTAATTAAATTGGCCTTGAGTAGAATTATGCTGGCAACCTTGACTAATCCAATTAGATCATTGTCTGATTTTCCGATAGGTTACAGCTAGTCATCAACCACACGGAAGGAATAAGTAAAAAAAAAGGTAAACAATATTCATATTGGCCTAGCGTCATTGAGTAATCAGGATAATTCAACAGGCTAATATAACGTTGTTGATGTGTAGGAAGGTTGTTGCTCCAAAATTTGTGACGGATGTTTCACGTTGAATCACTTGTATGATTACTATATGGGAATCCTACAACTTCCATATTATGTATCAGAGATGAATAATTTTTCTATCTATCTATCTATCTATCCATCTATCCATCCATCCATCCATCTATCTATCTATCTATCTATCTATCTATCTATCTATCTATCTATCTATCTATCTATATTGTACCTTAAAGTTAAATTGCTGTGCACAAATGAGTATGTAATGGTAAACAATATCATGAGACAAGAAGGTAGTATTGGTTTATATCATTATTTGCCTATGCTAAATCTAGAGACATAAGAACTTATATCTATCTATCTATCTATCTAGTTATCCTAATTTTCGTTTGTTCTTTCATTCTTGTTTGTCAAGATTCTCTTTATTTATTTATTTATTTCTGTAGTTCTTTGCTTATCTTTCTTTCCTTCTTTCTTTTGGTTCTATTTCGTTCTCTCTATAATTCTTGCTTTTTTTAGTTCTTTCATTTTTTGCTTGTTTGTTTCTGAAATTCTATCTTTGTATATTTCATTCTTCTTTCATTCTTTTGTTACGTCTTTCTTTATTTCCTTATTACTTCATTCCGTCTTTCTTTGACCTGCATGTCTTTCTCTCTTCCTTCTTTCCTTCTTTCTGTATTTCCTTGCTTTCTTTCGTTCTATACCGATATCTTTTTCTGTTGATTTCCTATATACTTTTTCCTTTCATCCTATTTTTAGATTGCTATACATATATGAGCACACAGTATCTTTAATTTTTCCTATTTTCTATATATGTTTTGTTACTTTACGGAAATTATTTATGTATATATACGTATATAAGCCGAGATATTTTGTCATGTCATGCAGGATGACATTTTTCCAAGTTATTTGTTCTGTGTATTGTTATTTTTCCTTATGCAGTCCCATGTTTTCCTTAATTCAGTGCTCCAAGCTTTTTTTCTTCTTATATATTTATTTTTTGTCTTTCTGTTTCCAATTTCAAATAGACCACAAAATGGCTGGCATGTTGTAAGCATGTTGTTTGTCATGTTTCTTTGTTTTTTTGTTTTTGTTTTGTTTTTTAAACGGAATCTATATTGAATTTAATTATCTAAACGTCAAAAAATAATGATCGGTCTGAAATCTAATTATCCGATTATTCTGATAATTACATTTCCGTATCGACTTAATTGCTTACAAGTTCGAGGAAGAGCACTCTCTAGAGCCAGGCATCATCCCAAGTCATACCATGGAGTCACTAGAGATGGTCACACCATGACAGATAAACTGCCGCTCGTTGCTATTTCATAATTAATTTATTAAAGTTCTTATGTCTAGATTTAGCATCTGAAGGCAAATAATGATATAAGCCAATACTACCCATTGTGTTTGCAATGTTTTGATCTGGATTTTCTTTCAATTAGGTATTTTTTGTAATTAACGCCTGATAGACTGAGCTGGTACAGGTTTAGTGTGTCTGGATTTATTGAGGCAATTTCAAACTATTTGATATTTTGACAGACAGTGCAGCTTTAACTGACCAATTAGAGAAGTCGGCAAAACTAGAAGGTCCATTAAACCGATTTGGCAACGCGACTTTCCATATGACGAGGAAGCGAGATGGTCCCCAGTCTGATATACAAATGATTCCAGGAAATTGATTCGTAAATTTGATATCATGCAGGTAAAAAAAAGCTACAATTGGATAATTGGATGAATTATTAACAGTTTAGTTGAATGCGGAACTATTTAATGATAAATTTCCAGGCGCACAAAACGATTTGTTCTTAATTAATTATGATTTCCATTCGCTGACCTCGGCACTCGCTCTATTATAATAACCTATATATAGTACAGGCCGCCGCGTCTCAGCCACGTTTTCGTCAGCTTGTAAAAAGCACTAGGCTTTTGCCTCAGCCTTAAAACTGAATTAATTGTACTCTATGTGTTTCTGATATTTCTATTCTATGTGTTTGAAATTTATGTTTATATGTGTCAACTTTATGTGCATTATTTTAGTGTATTATTTGTGTCTATATATTTTGACATTATTAGTGTTTTATAGTTGCCTGTAGAATTCCTTCTCATATTGTATGAATGTAAATATTTAAACTTAGTAAATGTGTTTAAGTTAAGGCATTTAAAATTAAGATTTGAATGTAATTTATTCACTGGAGGGGTTTCCAAATGAACAAAGGAAACTCAGACAATGGCCACTGGGTTGGCTGGACAATGGCAACTTGGACAATGGTCACTGGGGTGGCTGGACAATGGCTGTGGCTGACCAGGTGGGCAGTAAGGTACTTTGGATTCTAAATTTAGATTCAGGTACAATGGGGTCCCTTTGGTCAAAGGGGTTTGGAAAGAATGGAGTGGCATCCTTTTGCCCCCATTAATTAAACCCCAAGTGCCACAATAGCCATTGCCACCCAGGGGGCATTTTGGTCAGTTGGAGATGCTGGAAATGGTGGGAAAATATCTCCAGTGAAATTGTGTAATGAGAAGGGGTTTTGGAATTGCAGGAATTGTGTGTTGAATGTTGTAGAGTTGTGATTGGATGTGGGCCTTGGGCCAATGGAGAGATAGAGGAGTGACTGGAAGAAAGTCACTTCCTATAAAAGCAATAAACAGAGGAAATTCTTTATCTTTGATTTGAGCAAGGAAAGACCAATCTTACAACTTACCTTTGATTTTGTCTTACTTATTTGGAGAGAAGAAATCTATACTTTTACAACATACTGAATTGTGGACTATGCTGAGTTTTCACCTAAGTACCTAAGCTTGGAGATGGTGATGAAACTTACATTGGTGACCCCGACGTGATTATTTAGTCTCAAGGATAAATGACTAAGTTATCAAGGAATTATTGTGATTTTAACATGGAAGCTAGGAAGCTATCCACGGAACATTTTGACGAAGAAAGGAAGTCCCTTCTTATTTAACTTATTTGAAGGAATCCATGTCAAAGCCCATGGCAGACAAGCGAGCTCCACTTCATCACTCAAGTGCGTAACAACACGGAAATGAACGCAGCCAGGTTGGTGTTGTACATGAATTAGTAAAAGAAAATACAGTCTCGCACCAAGGCACTCTTCCGCTTGCCAGGATGAATGAAGACCAATTCTGACAGTTCCTGAGGAGCCAAACTGATGGGCATGGAAATACGGCAGTTCTGTTACAAAATCAGGAGAAACAGTTAAAAGAAAATGGAGAGAGGAGCAAGGCAGATTCCCAAGCTAAGAGAGTCACCGCTTGTGACGGCTCTTCCACACGCCGGTTACGACAATGGTTCCAGGAAGTGGAACTGACCTTGCCTTATACAGAGAGAACTGTGTATGTGGCTGGACAGACGGCTGAAGGACCTCTACGAGCGGAAGTGGAGATATATCTGTCTTCATTGCCCGACCGGAAGACTGCGGATTGGGCGGGACTGAGAAAATACCTGTCTGACAATTTTCTGTCCAAACGCGAGGTGGACCGACTACGAGATGAGGTCGAGAAGGTGCAGCAAGGGGCCTATGAGTCCACCGCTGCTTATGGGAGAAGGTACAGGGAAGTGGCCATTTTGGGCTACCCTGTGGGAACCAGGAATGTTGACCAAGAAAGAGCCATGCTGGGGGCGTATCTCTATGGCCTCCGGGACAAGCACATGGTGGAGAGAATGGTGAGGGAAACCAAGCCCACCACGTGTGAAGAGGCGATGAAGGCAGTGGCGGAGTATGAGGGGGATGAATATCGAGTTTATCGAGCCCTTCATCGCTCCGCCCCTGAAGACAATACAGAGGAGCCCATGGAGGTTGGGGCTCTGGGGACGTTTGCCAAGGAAGGGGCAAGAAAGAAAGACCCAGTGGAGGACTTGAATCGAAAGGTGGATGGGCTTGCTGCCCAGTTCACTAAGTTGATGGCATCACTGGCCAAACCCAGCCTCCCCAGAGAGCGTGCCTACCAAGGAGGAGGTGGTCCTCCACTAGGCAGAGGACAGAGGGGACGAGGAGGTCAGTCAGGTGGACGAGAGAGGTCCACATTGCAGTACACGGAGGATGGGAAGCCCATATGCGCACACTGTGGAAAGATCGGCCATATTCGTCGAGAGTGCAGGACCCGCTGGAGCGAAGCTTGGGGCGGAGCAAGAGGTGCAGTCAGGGGCGGATATGGTCAAAATGCCCAGGGGGGGCGATAAGCGCCGCAGCGGACTGCCAGGCCTATGTGGAATTAAAATTCCATGGACAATGTTTATGGGCCTTGGTGGACACAGGTGCCAGTAGGACTGTGCTGCGGCACCAGGAATTTGAAACAATTTGTAAACAATTGGGGAGACCCACCATCCTGAGGGCCACTCGAGGATTACAAGGAGTAACTGGCCATGATTTAAAGGTGTGGGGATCCACAGAAATGTGTGAGGACAAAGTGGGGACCATACCCGTAATAATTGTGGACAAAATTGCACACCAGGTGATATTGGGAAGAGATGTGTTGAGTACCGAGGGGGCCAAAGTGGATTACGAGAGAGGAGAGCTCCATTGGAGAGGACTATGTCTCCCACTTGTATCTGGCCCACCTCCGGGAATTGTGAATGGAATTGCGAGTGAAAAGGCAGTGAGCCTGACCCCAGAGGAAGTGGAGGCAGCTAAGGTCATATCTGAGTGCATGAGACGCAACCCAGACGTCTTCAGCGCGGTAGGACAGCCTCTGGGACGACATTCGGCGATAGAGGTCAAAATAGAAACAACAGGACCTCCAATAAAGCAAAGGGCATATCGAATGCCTTTTATGAAAAGGGAGGCACTTGGGAAGAAACTGGATGAGTTGTTAGAGCAGGGCATCATAGTGCCCTCCAACTCTCCTTGGGCTTCTCCAGTTGTGTTAGTGGAGAAAAAGGATCCATCAGAGGGCCCCCGGTTTTGCATAGACTTTACCAAGGTCAACACTGTGACCAAGAAAGATTGATATCCGGTCCCTCTGATACAGGATGTTTTTGATCAGCTGCATGGTTCCACCTTCTACTCCACTCTGGATCTGAAGTCTGGTTTTTACCAACTCCCACTAGAAGAATCTAGTCAAGAGAAGACCGCCTTTACGTGCTTCCGGGGGCAATATGAGTTCACTACGATGCCGATGGGGTTGTCGAACGCGACCAGTGCTTTTCAAAGGGCCATGGACGAGGTCCTGCGAGGCCTCATCGGTGAATGCTGCATGATATATGTGGACGATGTAGTGGTGTACAGCCCGGACGTGGTCAGTCATCAACATCACCTCCAAGCGGTAATGGAAAGGTTTCGGACCTACAACCTGACGCTAAATCCCAAGAAATGTGTTTTTGGCCAAGAGGAAGTCAAGCTGTTAGGTTTCGTAGTGAGTGGGAAAGGGTTGAAAGCTGATCCTGATAAAGTGAAGGCCATAGCAAAAATGAGCCCCCCAGACAGCGTCAAGCAGGTCAGATCTTTCCTGGGCATGACAGGCTATTACCGGACCTGCATGCCAAGTTATGCTCATGTGTCAGAGCCATTAGTGGAGCTAACAAGGAAACATTCACGCTTCCACTGGGGAGAGAACCAACAAAGGAGTTTTGAGACTCTCAAGGATCTATTGATTAGTGAGCATGTGATGGCACATCCTCGAACCCGGGACCCATATTTACTGTACACTGACGCCAGTGATCTAGCCATTGGTGCTGTTCTTTGCCAGATAGACCCTGTCTCAGGAGTGGAGAGACCTATAAGTTACCTATCCAGATTACTGTCTCCCACTCAGAGACGATGGGCGGCAATAGAGCGAGAGGCATACGGGCTGATCACAGCGTTAAAGGTGTTCAGGCCTTATCTGTGGGGGCCAGGTTTGATGCCTTCACCGATCATAAACCATTGGTATCTCTCTTCACGAAGGAGATGCAAAACACTAAAATTCAGCGCTGGGCTGTACTTCTGGCCGAGTTTGGATGCAAGGTGCAATACAGGAAGGGAAAGCTGAACGTGAGGGCAGACATGCTGTCTAGAATTAAACCTGAACGGATTGACACTTTTGACCTCGAAGAATGGAAAATGGGGGATGAGCTACCTCCTGGATTGCCGGTTGACCTCCCACTGCTTATATTAGACAGTGGGCTCATCTCGGAGGATGTCCAGAAGGAACAACAGCTCATGGGTGAATGGGGCGAGGGCCACGACCCGGAAGGTCCTTACGAGGTCCTCCAGGGACTGCTCTACTCCATTCTCAGGCCCTACCCCCATGCGGCAGAGTATCACCGTCTGGTGCTGCCTCCCAAGTTCAGGGATGACATCATAAGACAAGCTCATCAGGAAGTCGGCCACATGGCACACATCAAAACAATGAGGAAAATACAGGAAGCTTATGTGTGGCCAGGGATGAGGACAGAAGTGAAACTATGGATCCAGAAATGCCCAGTGTGTCTTACTCACAGCAAGAGGAAATTACATGCGCCCATGGGAGAGATGCCCATAGCTACCAGTGTTGGGCAACTTATATCCTTAGACCTCGTAGGACCACTCGTGACATCTCCGCAAGACAATAATTATATTTTGACCATTATTGATCATGCGTCTGGATATGCAGAGTGTCATCCTCTAGCTCGCAAAACGAGCGAGTGCGTCTGGCGAAAATTACACCAGGAATATTTCTCTCGTCATGGCTATGTGGAGATGCTGCTGTCTGATCTGGGGAAAGAGTTTAATGCTGCTGCCTACACTCAATACCTGGCGAATGTCGGAGTAAAGCATAAGAGGACAACGCCCTATCATCCCCAGTCCAATGGCAGGATTGAACGATTTAATCGAACTCTCAAAGAAATTCTGGCCAAGTTGGTAAACAATGACACCTCGTTATGGCAAGAACAATTAGGCCCAGCCGTACTTTGCTATAATTGCGCGGTGTCAGACGTGACCCATCACACTCCATACTTTCTTCATTTTGGACGAAGACCTAGGCTTCCTTTCAACAAAGCCCTACAAGGAGGAGAAGCCATCTTTGGTCGTCTGCATGACCTGTACGAGGCACTCCGCACGGCACAACACCTCACCCTGGATTCAAGAAAGCACAACAGGGAAAGGTTGGCCAGGAAGGCCAATGTGGGCAAAGTGGAAGTGGGTGATAATGTCATTATTAAGGCGGAGGAACCTCTGACGCTAACGAGCCGGTGGGAACCTCAGTGGCTGGTAACCCAAGTACGAGGAAAGGCCCTGTGGTTAACCCATCAGCACACAGGAAAGTTGAAGGTTCTCAACAGAGAGAAAGTACGAGTGGTAGACCCGGAAGTTGTGTGGGATGAGCTGCGCCCCAGGCCTAAGCGAAAGACGAATGCCAAAGGGAGGGCCACTCGTCCATGGCAACTGCCTCCACCAGTACCAGGCCCCACCCCAGCTCCGCCAGCGAACCCTGGTGGCGATGTTCAGCCATCCGGATCAGAGACAGGTCTCCCTGGAGAGGCTGACCCCACCCCACCCAGAGATGCTGACCACTCATCCATGGAGGAGGCGGAGTTGCTAATTCCAGGAGCAGAGCTACCCCTACCAGAGAGCGAGGATTGGACGACGTCAGATGATGAACCCCTGGCGCCCAGTGCCAGGGGGAGGCGTCGTCCACACTCGACTGATTCCGGGGGAGACAAAACAGAGGGCAGGGTAGAGACTCGTCACTCGGACAAGCGCTTGAGACCTTTCCTACCAAGAGGAACTAAGCGCACGCAGAGGTACCAGGACGAGGACTCCCCACCGCCAAGACACCGTCGCAGAAGAAGACGCAAGAAAGTGAAGCCCGGAGAGCTGTTGCCAGGCCAGTCGGCCCACCCGGAAGACGTAGTCAAGAGGAAGGCAAACAGCGACCCCGGCTACTCAGACGACCACCGAAGAGAGCCCAAGGACGTACACAAAGATTTCACCTTGATTAAGAGAGCTCATCCTTCATCCAGTGATGAACATCCTAAGCACCGGCGGGGTGGAGACAACACCTCTGACAGTCTTTAGAGGCTGGTGTATCCTGATGGCCCTGGTGAGTTGGGACCGGCAGGTAGCCTCCCAGAACTTACTAGGGGATCCCCTACCGACAGCCTTAGCTGAAGAACCCACAGCCCCGTTCAGTTTACCTGACGGTGTGTTGGTACGAGGGGGGACAGCGTTGCGGACGTTAGAGGCGTCATGGGTGGTTTTGGTGACCTTGCAAACCCCAGACTTCCCGCCCCAGTTGGATGGCATGATCAAACTCATCAATGACAACCGCAGGCAGATACAAGTATTTGGATACATCCAGAGGACTTGGGAAGCTAGACTGAACAGACTACACCGACTCGATGGAAGCTACTCTGGAAAGGGTAGACGAGGCCGCTCCTCGACTATGGGACGCCAGAAGAGGGGAGTGTTCGATTTCATTGGGTCTGGTTTGCACGCCCTGTTTGGTGTGGCTACGGACCGACAAGTACAACAGTATACTCGGGCTACCGGAGAGCTCCAATCCCGGATGAAAGATGTAGTGCACTTGTCATCCCAGATGATGTCTGTCATCAATCAGAACCGGTTATACATAAAGAACAATTCCATCGCCATCACCCAACTGAGAGACCACGTCAACCAACTAGATATCTACGTGAAGGGCCTGACGCAGAATCTCCAACGTCGTATCAATAATATTGAAATACGATTGGAGATTCAACGAGCGATAGAAGAATGTGAGTATTTGTATGAGAGTTACACTCAACAAATGCGGTTATTCCAACAGCAACGGAGTGCTCTGGAGCGAGGAGCTCTAACAGAGGATGTTGTGATGCCCAAGGTGTTGGGAGATATTGTGGAGATAATAGCACAGTCAGGCTATGATGTCATACCAGACCTGACCTGGTACTATAGATATGTACAAATCGAAGCAGTGTCGATTTCAGATAATTATTTAATATTTAGGTTCAACTTGCCAACCATTAATAAGGCTAATTACTTACTATATAATATTCAGAGCTATCCGGTGCCTATAAAGAGTTCCAACATGACTGTGCGTATTAAAGTTGGCAGCAGTTATGGGGTGGACACTACTACCGGCCAGTTGTACGAACCAGAAGTGTGTGTGGGTGGTGACCCGCTCGTCTGTAGGGCAGGACCTTTGTATGACTCCAGGCATCAACCATGTGCGAGGGGTCTCATCTTCAATCAGACAGAGCTGATCAGGGCATGTCGTTTTGACATTGTGAAAGAGTCAAACGTGACGATTGTGAAGAGAGTATCCCTCAAGACCATTGTGATAGTATCCTGGGGGGAGGCAATATCAGCTAGATGCCCCGGAAAGGTCTACCCTCCGATCCATTTGCAACCTGGTACGTACGCCATGCACTGCCCAGCACCATGTAATGTTGCTGGTAAGGGATGGAGGGTACATTGCATTCCAGAGTTGCACCTATCAAGACGAGTGATAATGCCAACCATACGCCTGGAAGGTCAATTTAATTTCACTTCTAGTTTAAGTCAGGAATCTCTTTCTAAAACATTTCCACAATTAAAAGGGGGCATTGCGGCCCAGGTTAAGGATGTAAACCAAGATGTGCTTTTAAATGCTATTAGATTGAGTGAGACAACCTGGGTGAAGTTTCACAAACATGCACCCACAGTATCCTTTATGATCTCCATGTTGTTGTTAGGTTTAGCATTAGTGGGAATGCTTATATGGGTATTTTGGAAATACAACTGGGCCAGAGAGTTAGCAGTCAAAATTATTTGCTGCAAGAAAACGCTAAAGACCCCCAGCAGCAGTATCCGCTATACAAAGGCTAGGGATGATGCTGGGTTTCATTTGCCAGTCGGTACCTCCACATCATTGGAGGAGACCACTGAGATCGCTTGATCCCAGGTGTACTTAGAATTAAACTAGGCCAGCATCTGTAGTAATGTGCCCTTTAAATTGTTTAATTTTTAGTTGTTTTTGTCTTGTCTGTATGTTCTATATGTTAGATATGAGAGGGCACTTTTCTGAGTTGGACCTTGGTTTATCTGTGGCAGCCCAGACATCATGCCCTAGGGTCCTAGATATAGTGTTCTTGGCACTTATATGTGCCAATGATGACGTTAAAACAGTCAAGTGATGACGGACCGTCACAAAATGGCTGAGGGAGTGCAGCACTCCAGGATGTATCATAATGTGTATGCCATGATGATATTGATGTGTGGTCAATGATGGCTATGTGTACTGTTGTGTCAGTACAAAGATACAGAGAATGAACACGGTGGTTCACTCTTTCAGTATGTATATTTTTCTTCTAGTAATGTGTAGGTTTGCTTTAAGTAATGTGTGAATGTTTAAAATTCAGCAAGTGCAGATTGGCGGAGGGTCATGTAACCTAGCCTCTGACTTGAATCGCTATCCAGTTTTAAGTATATCAGTTAGTGAATATGCTTCACTTAGTCAGGAATCTGATGTTTGTTAGTTTAGGGATTCCTCTAGGGCATTTCACTAACTCCGTAGGGTGAGGCAGTGTAAAAAGCACTAGGCTTTTGCCTCAGCCTTAAAACTGAATTAATTGTACTCTATGTGTTTCTGATATTTCTATTCTATGTGTTTGAAATATATGTTTATATGTGTCAACTTTATGTGCATTATTTTAGTGTATTATTTGTGTCTATATATTTTGACATTATTAGTGTTTTATAGTTGCCTGTAGAATTCCTTCTCATATTGTATGAATGTAAATATGTAAACTTAGTAAATGTATGTTTAAGTTAAGGCATTTAAAATTTAGATTTGAATGTAATTTATTCACTGGAGGGGTTTCCAAATGAACAAAGGAAACTCAGACAATGGCCACTGGGTTGGCTGGACAATGGCAACTTGGACAATGGTCACTGGGGTGGCTGGACAATGGCTGTGGCTGACCAGGTGGGCAGTAAGGTACTTTGGATTCTAAATTTAGATTCAGGTACAATGGGGTCCCTTTGGTCAAAGGGGTTTGGAAAGAATGGAGTGGCATCCTTTTGCCCCCATTAATTAAACCCCAAGTGCCACAATAGCCATTGCCACCCAGGGGGCATTTTGGTCAGTTGGAGATGCTGGAAATGGTGGGAAAATATCTCCAGTGAAATTGTGTAATGAGAAGGGGTTTTGGAATTGCAGGAATTGTGTGTTGAATGTTGTAGAGTTGTGATTGGATGTGGGCCTTGGGCCAATGGAGAGATAGAGGAGTGACTGGAAGAAAGTCACTTCCTATAAAAGCAATAAACAGAGGAAATTCTTTATCTTTGATTTGAGCAAGGAAAGACCAATCTTACAACTTACCTTTGATTTTGTCTTACTTATTTGGAGAGAAGAAATCTATACTTTTACAACATACTGAATTGTGGACTATGCTGAGTTTTCACCTAAGTACCTAAGCTTGGAGATGGTGATGAAACTTACAAGCTGAAGTTGTGAGATCGGTAATTTAGTTAAGGCCTGTGGTTTTAGGCCTGTGGTTAGATAGACTTAGCCTGAAATTTCGCCCTGAGTCAGGCCGAAATTTCAATTCTAGTAGGCGAAACTAAATTAACGGAAACCGTATATATTCATTTCGCCTTTCCTTTTTTTTTTTTTTTAATTTACAATATATTATTAAATGTAAAAATATTGATATAAGTTTGCAGTATTAAATAATTATATTGTTGCATGGGCAATGCCTTTGTGCAGATGAATGATATTAATCTGAGGAATTATCAATTAGCAGAAAATGGGGAGTTGGCTATAGGTAGGACCCTACTGTTCAAATATGATTTCAAGACAATAGTAGTAAAGAAATGAAATCAATTTATATTCTGATGAGTTCATTGAATCACATGGTTTTCTTAAGGTAAAGCAATTGAAACCTGTGTAGCTTTGGTTCGAGTTAAGCACAAATTCTAGACACATTCGACTTATATAATGATATAGGCAATGTTTGCTGAAAATAAATGTTAATTAGACGCAATTAGAAGCTATATATGTGTGACCAAAATTTGATTTTGACACTTAAATTGTAAATATATATGTATAATCGGCTAAACCAAAAACACTATATTATTATCAGTGACAAATAAGTATAATTTTTTTTTTGTGTGAATTTTGTTTGTCTTTATTGGACTTGTCAATAAAGGTTTTCGTATCGTCAATTTTAACCAGCGGGAAAATCATGAAAATGGGAAGGGTATATTTATAATTTCTCACTCAGGAATATGTCCTTCTGTGCATGACTGAGAAACCAGCTGTTCTTTTTTTTCCGAATTATGAAAATTCACGCTTTCTGGCATTGTTATACCCTTCCAGGTAATAGAAAAAAAATATATAAATAAAGGAACTACTTTTAACCAGGAAATTAATACGGTCTGTTGCTCAGGGCTCGATTTCCGGGAAAGAAGTAAATATTTCATTTTCGGTTGTCAAGGCCAAGGTTTAATGTTACAGTCATGGACAGTTCATACCAGGTTAAAAGTTTAAATACCTCAACGGACTCCACCGACTTCACTATTACATTACTGGCAGGTCACTCATGAGTCTTTCTCAACTCCCCTGGGAGTATTCAGCCTTGAGCAACAGGATTGACCACACAGGCTTAAGAGCTCACACCAGTGCCATCACTGTGAGTGCCTAAAGCATTACAAATTCCAACTAATTTATTTTTGTAAGGTGGCATCAGATTTTATTTAGTCCTATACCCGTCATAAAAAATATGTACCAGTGTCTTTAAGATTTTTTAAAATGAATGAATGAGCATCTTTATTATAGTCACACGGATACATAAATTTAAACATTAATATAAACATAACAAATCGTTGGTATCCCCAGCCCACACTGGCTTATGAGAGACTAATAAAATTATATATTTACATATATTTCTTAGCTTGAGCAGACATTACATGAAATGAATATCATCAAACGTGTTAACCTAATGAATTTTACATTATTAATTTCAAAAATTCCAACTTCTACATTCAGTTCATTCCTTTACTTTATTTCAATCACTTGAATTTCATTCATTACATACAATAAAATTTATATATATATAGATTTTTATTGACAGCTAAATATCAAATTAATACATGTGTCAGCATGACAAGATAATAAATGGCAAAAAATAAAAAGATAATAGAAATACATGGATCAACAGTTAAAATAATTAAATAAGTAGAGCTATATTATGACTAATACTAATCAACACTACATAGTACATAGTCTGTCTAAGAAATTCTAAAGCACCCGGAACTAAACAAATAATAGTAATAATACTGTTTAAAAAAGCACCAACAAATAGTTTTAGCACCACATTTCAGGTTCAATAACAATACTAAACACTAAGCATAAGATATATAGATATATAGATATATATACATGATGTACTCTTGACTGTTATCAACATGGTAAACAATATGAAGTGATATACAATATGAGATGGGAATGTTGACATACAATATGAAGTGACATACAATATGAAGTGACATACAATATTAAGTGACATACAATATTAAGTGACATACAATAGTAGATATTTACAAATATACAAATGTACAAATTCATACACACATGGAAGCAGTTTCGTCAACGTGGGTTTTTGGGTTTTTAAACTTCCTAGATTAAATATAGAAATATATAGATATGAAACAACGATATGATTGGACTCCCCATATATATATGAAGATTTAGAAAAATTTACAAATTGTCTGGTGATTAAGGGGCGTTCACACTATCACGTAGAAGACCTACGTATGACGACGGATGGAATTTTTTAAACTCTTGCTCATCCTTGTCCATACGTGATTCATCCACCGAGCGTTTTACGTATACTCGCGCTAATTCGTAGATCAATCCTGGTCGCGCTTGACCACTCACGGACATATGTAGAGAGAGCAAAAATTTTTAAACATGGGGTCAATCCATATGAATTCACCGAATGCTCCCCAGGTCAACATCTCAAAAAGAATAAAAACAAATTACCATTTGTAGGACTATATGATTAATGGAAAAATCGAAGATTTCAGGTCTCCATTTCAGGTCTCCTGTGTCAATGGTTTAGAAGATACAGCAATTTGAAATTTTATTATTATTTTGTGGAAAAGCACAACGGCATGAATTTCCAAGTTAAGACGTCCATATCTCTCTTATTTTTCATAATGTAGGCATGAAACTTTGTACCTAGAGTAAAGAGGTTATATTGAAACCATGTATGCTGTTACATCAGGGCTATTGGGTATATTTTTTAAACTTTAATGCTCTGAAAAAAGGATGAAAATTGGAAATGTTGCAATACAAGACTTTATTTTTGCAAGGCTGTGTGGAATCTATGCAAGAATAAGAGCTCATATTTATTTTCTTGCTTCTTATGGTCCACCTGCACATATATGAATGGCCAAAACCACCTTATTTGCAAAAAGATGGAAGCCAGAGTAGTTTTAAAAAGACAAATGATATATGATTGTGAAAAAAACCCTTTATTCTAATGTAATTTTGACCAACAAGAGAGTTCACCACCATCAAAATATTTTAATAAATAAATAAACGTCATTATGTCCACACTGTGACGAGTTTCCCTAGTTGTCTTTCAATTTAACCACAGTTTTTACAGCTAAATACTATTAATTTATCCATAAATTGTTTGCGGCACTTTACCGTTAATCTGTCTACGGCATAATGCTGTAAAATTTACAGCTGAGGTAAAGAAAGTGGCAGTCTACCGTAACTTTTCCAGTAAGTTGCTGTGAAACATACCAAATCCACCATAGTGCATGTCACCGTAAATTTTAAGTATGATACCGCAGCATTTTATGGTAAGATACTGTTAAGTCCTACTTTAGTATGAAAATGTAAAATTTACTGTGGATAGCCCAATATTGGCTTATTATAGGGGTTCAACAGTATTTACGTAAAGCTGTTGTGAGATTTTACGGTAAGCGATCAGTACAACTTACCAGATGCATGTAGTGTAATTTTACAGCAAACATCTGTTTGTTCTACTTTACGGTAGATCAATTGTAACAGTAATTTTTGCAGTTAGATACTGTAAAAACTACAGGAATTTTATTACAGTGCAGGACTAACTTCCTGAAATTGTTGCTATGGTTTCCTTATTTGTGTTCAGTTCCTAAAACTTCATCAATAACAATAAAAAGATAACAAAATGGCTCGATATAGATGATGATAACGGATTTTATATTCCTAGAAATTTACATTTCATAACTTGGTGCATTGTTATTTAATATATATATATATATATATATACTATCTAATATTATTAATTGCAGCTTGCTGAAAAACTTTTCTGTGTTTGATCTGTGTTTACTTCCTAGAATTATGTCATCAGGAAGAAAAAAAACGAAATTTCAACATGATTGGCGGATTGAGATGACCAGACTATTAACCAGGCTTTTCAGAGAATTTGGTTGGTTCCGTTTCTGGCGTTGCAACTCTTGTCCGACGTTTTGCGTATCCTTATTTCGAAGATTCTACAGACGTCTGATTGGCTGAGAGGCCTTAAATTAATTACTTTTAATTGGCGATGATGGTCGACGATCATTCCTGTCTAAATTGAGGTCAAATAAAAAAGATAATTTTCGGAAATAGTGTAAACCGTGACCCATCACGACCTGAAATTCAGGTAAACTTATCATAGTAAGTTGTATTAAGTTTACATATTATCTGTAATTTATTCCCGGATTGAAACTTTCTGAAAATGTTTATCTACAATAATGTAATTGGTATGGAAATACCGAAAACAAATGGGTCGAGATAGGCCAATGAAAATCATAATGTAGATCATTCCTAGAAATTGTACATCAATTTGTCTCCTGGAAAAAAAATCGACAAATGCAGAAATTTTATTTTACAGGATAAAAAAACAGAAAGAGCATTTAGCCATATTTGAAGACCACTTCATTATTGGTTTAAACATATTTAAAATAATTTCACAAACAAGCCGAATGACTCAATCCCCGCAAACAGGAGCAGGTTGTAACATTCATATCTAAAAAAAACTCGCCAGTCATGTTTTCAAGTATTATTGCCAAAAATTATTGCCAGCCCACATTCCAAATCGGGCCAGCGTCGTTTTATCATTTAATATTGGACTCCCAAAACATATCACCACCAATAGGCGAGAGTTGCTGGGATTGGACCAGTGTCTCGATTCAACGACCACTGGAAGTGCTCATTTGAAAATGTTGCAACTGTATCATATGGTCATTTGAAATGTTTTTTATGCATATTTAATTAACCCTTGTTGTTGCAAGTACTTTGGAAATTATTCATTATACTCCGATTTCAAAAGCTGTATAATTTAATATTAAAACAACTGAACTGGTGGAAACTTGCTGCACATTTTAAAATCCAAAACTTTGTTTTTGAGTGAGAAATATTCATAATAGTGTTTCTTGTATTGTTGAACTGATGAAGAAATGTCAGAACTAGCAAAGTGTTGGCTTCGCTATTTTCCACGATTGAGTGGACCAGTAAAATTGTTTGGATTCGACCAGATGTAATTATATACCTGACAGTCTTTACGATTGTGCACTTAATTATAAGTAACCAAATTATAATGTAATCTGTATCGACTACCATTTATAGGGAAGACCTTTTTTTTGAAGTGGTCCAATTCTGGAAACTGTTAGTCAACAAATTTTCCAACATTTTTTCTGATTCAGAACAGGATGCCAGTGTGTCTCTCTAGCTTATTATTATTTTTCCTTCTGCGTGTTCATCAGTATGGATTGATGATGCTATGTGAACATTTCAATGTGAAATGATGCTGGGTTCAATTGAGTAAACAAGGTATTAGGGTTAGGGTTATTCATCGGTCCAATCAAAGACATTGTTTCCTTGATTGGGTCACTTCGGCAAACAAATCTTGAAACTTGATTTTCTCTTATTGGTGCAGCTTGAAGCAATCCGGTAAAAAGACATTTCAAATCAACTCCTGAAGGTTACCCTAGAAATAACGAATTTATCCTCAACCACTTACTCTCTAAAGCTACTCAAAGTTGAGTGGTCCAATCCCAGCAACTCATCCCTATTTGAGATGGGTGGGTGGGTGATTAGGGCTTGACTTCCTGTATTTCTGCACCAGTTGGGCTAATTAGGACAGACAGAGACCATGGCAATGAAATGAAGGATGAAACAGCCATCCAACTTAGGCTCGACCAGGAATTGAACCCGAGACCCAGCGGTTCCCTATTTGAGATAATATTCTATACATACATTATGTCCATATATGGAGAACAAATCGATACATGTGCACATTGATAGACAGATATGGATAAGGAAATTGCACCCCTCTAAGGCAAGTTCTCGTCACTATACCGAGGGTTTATTGATCAGAGAGAGGAGTCCAACCATGTTACACATTTACCCCATGGATGGGGTCTTTAACTTGCCTCAGCATAGATACCAAGTACAAGGTACCGCCAATTTAACGTGCCTAGCTCAGTGGTAGTATACACTTGGGCTTCCATGGCTTGGATGGCTGTTTCATCCCTCATCTCATTGCCATGGGACGAGCCTGTCCTAATTAGCCCATTAGGTGCAGAAATACAGGACGTAAAGCCCTGATCCACCACCACCGCCAATTTAACGTCTCATCAGAACGACATCCAGCTGGGATGTAGGTCATGAAGCGTGCCCAGGCTGGGGATTGTACCTTGGACCATCAGCAGAGCTGGCCAATGTGGAATTGGCAAAGGCCTTAAACCACACTGCCCACCTTGTCATTCCGCTAGGAATTGCATCACTGCTATAAAGGGATTATGGGAAAGGAGTTGTTTCAAATGTAGATCAGGTCACTGAAATAGTTCCAATTTAGTCAGGTTTTAGTGGAACTATTTCTTACTGTTTGCTGTTGTGAGTTATCTGTGGGATAATCTTTTGGAATGGTAATTGTGGGATTCAAATTGAATGGCTATTTTAAACAAAACAGTTTCACAGTGCAACAGGCAAGTTGTCAATCAAAGAGGCAACTGTGTGATTGGCTAATTGGGCATATTAATTAAGTCCTAGTAATGCACCTGTCTGGCTAGTGTTACCCGGATATACCAATTTGGTATAGTGTAAACAGGCCAATGTCAGAGAGGCCACTCCTGGCAGAGTGGCCGAATGGTTAGAGTATGGCCTTAACCATGTACGAGACCAATAGCTATCGCCCCATCTTCATCTCAGCTTTCAGAAAAGCTTTGAATTTTCAGCGCGGCATTATATAAGGCATTTCAGGCTGCCGACCAATCCCAGCGCAGGATGGCTTATGTACAATGGCTAACTGTTGTACAACACCCAGTGGGCAAAAGTGGTCTCATTGACATCATTTTGACGTCTCTGCAAGGCGGGGGCCTAGCTCAGAGGTAGCGCTCTGGGCTTCCAACCGCTGGGTCCCGGGTTCGATTCCCGGTCGAGCCTAAGTTGGATGGCTGTTTCATCCTTCGTCTCATTGCCATGGTCTCTGCCTGTCCTAATTAGCCCATCAGGTGCAGAAATACAGGACGTAAAGCCCTAATCCACCCACCCACCCACCCACGTCTCTGCAAGACGTCTCATGACCAGCCCATACTGGTCTCATATGCAAACTTCAATGACGTCTTATATGAGACGTCTAAAAGACGTCATCTGATGACGTCTTTTAGACGTATTTAGTTGACCAATATCTGACGTCTAAAATATGTCATCAGATGACGTCTTTTAGACATCATCAGACGACCTCTTTAAGATGAACTTTGCAATCTTTGGACATATTGAATGTACAGAGAAGACACACAAGTTTAAAATTAAAGAAAAAAACTTTATTATAATGTGTAATATAGCATACATCATTGGATGCATGCATGCACATATGATGCAAATCTATAAAGGGGACAGCTGCAATTTAAGTTTTAAAGAAATATATATTTTTATTCATGTATAAATACATATCAGAATTCTTCAGCCAAGTTTCATCCATAGTTCCATAGATCCCTGAAATGAATTTATATTCAGAAAATAAACCTAACACCAAATCATGAATCAGCATGTGCAACATATTTTCACAGTGGTTAGAATTTAAAAAAACTTCACTTACCATGCAATGATGTGATAAATGATATATATCACTCCATAGAAGAATTAGGTTAAAATCCAACTTCACTAGTATCCCTCCAAAGTTACTGAATGAATTTCAAATTCTTAACTGACAAGATGTGACCTGTCCTGCAGCTGCTCAAGATTTCTAGGGGTTTGATTGGTCAGCCAGTTCAGATAATGATAGGCACATGGCTATAATATAGGGTGCACTGGGGTCAGGGTGATATTATTAGCCCATTAACCCCAATTGATAGACTTCAGCTTGGTTAGAAAAGTTGATAAATTTGCTATACATTGAAATATATTCTGAAAAGGAGTTCACATTGTATTTTCTATCCTAAATTAAAAATATGAAGTTACACAAAATGTGAATTTAGTCATTATATATTAATTGCTAAAAATGTTAACTTGCAACTTGCTTCATGGTTAAAGAATTGGTTATAAGATTACGTTGATAAGACGTAAAAAAATTACGTATTCTAGACGTAATTTTTTGACGTAATAAAGACGTATAAATTAAGTAAAATAATTACGTCTGCTTGAGCACCAGAATAAGACGTGGATAAGACGTCATATTTCCTGGTCATTTTGACGTCTTGAAAATTACGTCTCATTTACGTCTCATATTGGTCACCGACGTCATGACCAATTTGAGACCAGAAAAAGACGTCATTTTTACGACTTGCGCCTACTGGGCAGGATTTGTGCAAAAATTATATTTCTAAAATACATGCCTATTTAGGGCAGGTATACTTCAGGAATTTCTTGCCCAAAAATTGGCAAGTTAAGAATGATTAAAATAACATCAATGATGCAATAAATATATCTAGTTTTCGAATTAAACTGAAAGGCCTATCCGCCATTTTTTGTTTGTCTTTGTACAACTAAAATATTTTAATTTGTTTATATATTGTCCGATATATTTTTAATTTTCATGGTATGTGTGTCGTCAGTTACCCCCCCCCCCCCCCCATCTTCCCGACTTTTTTCTTTTGTGGATTATACAGTTTATGGCTTATCTTACAGCATCACTGTGTTCTGGATGAAGTTTATACTGACAAATCTTTCGTTTTATTTAATAACTTCGTTGAGTTAAATTCATGAATTGTAGACGTGAAACTTAATAGATGTAGAATAACTGTAAAGTAGAAATATTTGTTGACACTCGGATGGGGTTCAGTGATAAACAAAACAATTATCGATTCAGAATGACTGCTGCCATATACATCTATCTATCTACATACATCTATATAAGCTTATATACAGGTCTTATCTATCTAACTATATACCTACTTATCTACCCACTTATCTGTCTATCTATATGGACTCTAAACATTTTCTTTCTTTTTTTGTGGAGACAAGAGGAAAACCAATGTAGTCAAATATATAATACCCGCTTGTGCAAGCTGGCCATTCCTTTAGTATACGAATAGGCTACGTGCTGCGTTTGACCTGTGTGTACCTGGGTGTACTCAACAACAGAAACCGAAACTAACCAGTCACGTATGCCTTTGCTGGAGTGGTCTCCATGCGTGTACAAAACAAAAAATGTATTGCGGGGAGGAAAGGGGGGGGGGGGGGCGGAGTGATGTTTAAAAAAATACAGCTGTAAAAGAATATTGAAACATTGCATAACAATTTTAGATTGTGTATTAAATAAACTCTCAGAATGTTATTATTAAAGCCATTTTTTTTCCTATAGTAATATAAAATCTTTTAGTTATTCGTAGCAAGTCATTACTTGCAGGTTATAGATAGATAGATAGATAGATAGATAGATAGTTAGGTAGATGGATAGATAGATAGATAGATAGTTAGGTAGATGGATATATAGATAGATAGATAGATAGACAGACAGACAGTTAGATAGATGGATAGATGGATTACGTGAAATTCGTTGTGCCTCATACCAGTCGCCTATGCTGGGTCGAGTGAGAATGTTTAAGTTAGTTAATAATATAAACGGATGGCAAACTTTGCTATAAACTCATCATTGTGTTTGCCCCTGCATCAATCAGTTAATGCAACAATGTCAAAAAATATAACATTGCATACGAAATTCGGCTAATTGATTAATTAATTCGTATACGCTTTTTCCAAAATTATCATAAATAAGTTATTCATTTTATTAACTTGAAGCAAACCAGAAATTACGCAATTATAAATCTGTAAAGGGGGGCCCTCACAATAGCGTGGGTGATAGCTGACTTATTTAATACCAATTGTAAATGCTACTGGCTGAAATAAAAATCATGTGTCTGTCTTTGTCTGTCTGTATACGAAAGATCATGATTTACAAATGTGAAGTAATATATATAAAATACTCGTGTGGGCATGATCTATAGTTATGGCATACATGTTAAAGGCTAATAGAAACGTGTGAATAAAATAAAATAAAATGATTGGGGGTGGGCCCCCCCAAAATCGACCGCATTCTAAATATGGCTTTATTTGGAAACAGAGAACAATTTAAATAATGTGGAACCTCGCTTTTTTTTTCGTTTTTTTTAATATAAAAAAAAAACACCCTATTTGTTTTTAATGCAAATATGAAAACTTGACTGAAACTTTATCTGAAAGAGCAAAAATGTTTTTTTTTTTTTTTTTCGTTTTTTCTTTTTTTTTTTTATATTCACACAAGGTAATTTTAATGTTACAATAATGCTGAAATATCAGACGAAAATAGATTCATAGTGAGATGACCTTTGGCCAAAAATGATTTCTGGAATTTTATGAGGTTTTGGAATGGGAATTATATCAAATAATAATAAACATATATATATATAAATCTTTTTACGGTAACCATGTTATTTTATATTTATAGTAATGAAAATAAGAGAAATTCTTAATTACGCATTTGTGGAAAGAATAAATATTTCCTTTATTAACTTATTTATTTGGCTGGTGTGTGTATTAATTTCGTCTTTGCAACCCCCCCCCCCCCTCCCCAAAAAAAATTATAATTAAATAAACCCGCCAATTGAATGTTATAAATATTTATTGGATACATAATAACAATTATCAGTTTAGAAAGAATGTTTGGTGCTCCATAAATTAAGTATATACAAATGCTTGAGTGTTCTAAATTTCAAATACTTTAAAATTTAATCTAATTTATTAAAATCAGTGTTCCATATTGTTGAAGAAATTTTGATTGGGCCCCAGGTGACTTATATTTTACAAATTTACCATGCCGTTAAAACCACTACCAGACAAAGTGATGTCAGAAATTACTTTTTCATGTCCTAATACACAGGAATCTATCCGTATATTGTCACTAATATAAGTTTTGTCAGGAACTTGCAGTCCAGAATTCAAGATGGCCGCCATCCCAAAGGTGGCTTTTTCTCAATTTAAGCCTGTGGACCTCAGTATGGTGGTGTGACAATATGCAGAATTTTCATGTTGCAAGCATATTTTGTCTCGTATGTATTTACTCACAGTAAATGAAGTTAGCACGACGGCCGCCATATATTATCACTTCCCCCTTGCTCAAATTCGTATCACGAGGCTCCAATGTAAAAACTACACATGCACCAGTGTGTTTGACAAGTATCATTGGAAAAATGTCGGAATCCTTATGAGATGCTATGATGAAATTTATGAATGAAAATGACCTATACAGCAAATCACGATATGGATTTCTCCCTGGGTTATCCACAGTCCTCCAACTCCTCAATGTATTAGACAGATGGACTGAGACCATGGACATAACATCAAAACCATCTACATGGACTTCAAGAAGGCTTTTGACTCAGTGCACCATCGCAGAATGATACAGAAACTCTACCAGTATGGTTTCAAAGGGGATTTATTAGATTGGCTAGAGGATTTTCTGTGGGAAGGACACAGAGTGATGATCAGAGGTAGTGGTTCAACACCATTTACAGTTACGAGTGGTATACCGCAAGGTTCAGTTCTAGGTCCACTGCTTTTCGTCATATAGGTCAATGACCTGCCAAATGTAGTTTCTTCGGAGATCTTTATGTTCGCCGATGGTGTAAAACTCTTTTGTGTGCTGGATAGGACAGAAGATGACCTAACCCAAATTCAGTCAGACTTAAATAAGTTACAATGACTCAGTCTGATAAATGGCTCCTGAAATTCCATCCGAGCAAATGCATGCAAATGCATATACATATAAGGCGTGATGATGCACAGTTGCCTATAAGATATCTACAAGAAAATACCAGTGGAACACTCATTGACCTAGCAGTTCCTACAAAGGAGAAGGATATTGGCATCCTCTTCCAAGACAATCTCCAGTTCGACACTCACATAGCATCAATAATAGAAAAGGCACCAAGAAATATGGGCATAATCAGAAGAACAATCCACAATTTGGAACCAGACATCTTCCTACCTCTTTATGCAGCACTGGTCAGAAGTCACCTACGGTACAGGCAGAATATATGGAGCCCTTATACAAGACAAGACATCCGAAGGATTGAGGCAGTACAACGAAATGCCATGAAGAGGGTAAATGGTTTCAGAAGTCTAACCTACTCTGAATGTTTAAGAAAACTGTGCCTTCCATCACGGGTCTTCAGACGACAAAGAGGCGACATAATAGAATATTCAAGATTATTCGTGGGATATATGACAAGACAATACCATTGCTGAAAAGGGATCAAGGAGGAAGAAGAGGACATAACTACAAAAGCAGGACAGAGAGGCTGAATCTTAGAAAATACAGCTTCACCCAGAGAATGGTAGACACATGGAACACACTGCCAGAGGGGGTGGTATCTGCAGACAATGTCAACACATTCAACATCAACACATTCAAAAATAGATTGAACTGTCATTGGGCTAATAATCCAAGTAAATTTAATCCATTTGACGAATAGTTTTGTATATATGACTAGGGAGGGCAGCATTAGCAGCCCACCTGTAAGGTCATCTAGTTAGTGGGGAGAGTGAGAGTGTGTGGCTCTAACAATGGTTCTTTTATGTATATATGTGCAATATAGATGTAAGTACTTCAATTTGTACATACAAATACTAAATTGTATATATGGCTAATGTGCATTTTATTTTGCAGCCAATGTCGTTCGTCTTGATTTTGGACAGGCAGCACCAGCGGCCTACCTCTGAATAAAGCTACACTTTTTTTTGCAAATTGAGTTATTGCACACCGACCGCTCCAGTGAGATCTGGACATAGAGTCCAGCAAAGCTCTAATCTAATCTAATCTAATCTAATGGGCCAGTCAGAAATTGTCTAAATTTATCCCTGCGTCTAGTAGTATATAAGTCAGACCACTCCTCATTCAAATCACTCGCCTTCATTTCACCCACCCACCTCACCCTTATTCTCATTATTTCATTCTTTCAAAAAAAAAAAAAAAAAACTAGTATATATAAAAAAATCATTTATGTTCATTTATTTTTGATTTCGCTAAAATTAAAAAATGTGTTTAATTTAAAATTTTAAAGTTTCAATTATTTCATGAATCTAGGCCTACCTATTGTCTGGTGCCTAATAAGTGTGGTCGATCTACCAAAAAATTCTGGTGTCTACAAGATCGAGCTTCATGTACTAATGATATATGTATTTTGATTGTCTGTCTAATAAAGATTGGCAAGTGTGCCAATAAGCATGATAAGGGGCCCCAATCAATTACATTTTTCCATATGTTATTGATTAAATAAAGTTGTTCTGATCTCTGTCCAACTGTTATCTTGGTTGTCGTTATATATGTCAGTGTGCTAAGTTTTTTTTTTTTTCACTCAACACTTTATAACCAAGAAAATCTAAAAAAACATTTCATCTCTTCATAACATCTGCCTGTTGAGTAGTTGAGAAAAAAAAAAGAAGTTCTTGCTATGGCGTGAAATTTTCAATTTCCATGGTTGCTATTTGCCAGTGTAACGATTCCAACACAGTAAAGGGGTACACAAATTGAAAAGCGAAAAAAAAGGTTTTCAACTTAAATTTGGAGCTAAGACAAGTAAAAATGTTTCGGTGTGGAGGTGACTACTAAATTAAAATAATTAAAACATGCTACAATACCTACTGGCCCACATAAGATTTTTAAAACTCTCCCTAGAATAAGCAATTATATTGGCAAATGTGTGAAATATAGTCAGTTTGATTGAGTGCTCTATATAACTATATTCTCAGGCAAGATGAGACAACTAAATAGCCCACCCAAGGTGTGAGAGAGAGAGAGAATTTATTTGACATAAAAAAAAGCAGCAAATTGCAAGGAACAACAAAAGAAATGTACGTTATTACACATAATATAAGCAGTAAATAAATAAAATAAAATGTCAAAATACATATATATACTCTTTACCTTTGGTCAGGAGACATCCACTAAGTTCTTATTTTTTTTAAAACGCTGATGTGGATCCCCCCTAAAACTCATATTTAAAAAAAAATTAATAATAATAATAAATAAAAATAAATAAATAAATACATTTATATATAAATAACAAGATCTATCATCATTACAATATTGGCATTTGGCATATGAGCTGACTTAATATTAAGTGTTCAAAGATCGGTAGCATTGAGAAAATAATAGGCCTAAATTAAACCTACAATAACATACTTCCTATCTATAATAAAAAGTAAAAAGTTAAAAAAATCTATCAAAGAGGAGAAATATATCTTCGCTGTGACATACATATGATCAAAGAATTTGTTTCCGAATTGTAAAATTAGACAGAAAAATTGATCTAGGTAAAAGAAATATGGTCCTGGCCTGAATAAATATTATGGTTCTGACGATTTTTTATTTTATTTTTTGCTTTCGGAGCACAAATTTAAGACTTTCGATTACTGATTACACTTGAAGAAATCGATTGCTTGAAGCTACGTGACTGAGTAACTCCCCTTCTGTTCCTAAAGAAAACTTCCACTTTCATTCTGATTAACAGGTTATTCAGCGTATCCTTGAATGTGTAGGCACTTCCACGGTGTAGGACACTTTCATAAGCAATCACAGGCACTGCAGGACTAAGAGGATATGCAGGAATTTGACGGCCGGGAGACTGGTTATACAAAATGCTATATTTAACCAGATGTTTACTGACACAGCCTAAACGAAAGTAGACCTAGTTAGAGGACATGACCCAGTTGTTACGCAATGACCTTGCCCGAGAGGCTGAGCTGTTGATTCACTGGTTCCCGCGCCTGTGTCAAGCCTAAGGGCTGGCTTTGCATAACCAATTTCTGCCGACACTAACTATAAACACTTGGGATATTCGCATGGGATTTTATGGTTGTTTACATGTTACTATAGCCGTGTTATTTTTGTTAATCAATTTTGTGAGCTATATTATTTAAGATCGCCTCACTAATCTATTTAAGACCACCTCACCATCATAGCCTTTTGATCACTGATATCTGTACTCAGTATATTAAGACCATTGTAAATGTTCACTAGGTTTAGGCCAGTGGCGTAGCCAGGATTTTTGTCAGGGGGGGGGGGGGGGGGCAACCCACAAGGTATTTCCCCAAAATTTAAAATACTGTGTAGATTGTATAAAAAATAATACTAATACAAATGATGATAATAATGTTAATATAGGGTTATTCATGCACATCACTGTTTATTCAAAAATGTGAAACAATATAAACATAAAAGTAAACTTACAAGGGAATAAGGACAATGTTAGGAAACATTAATGGATGAACACATATATAAAATGTTTAGGTTTTAAGGAAAACATTCAGATGCAAGTGAAATTACACTTATAGTTTGCTTACAGTCTGCGATGTTTGACTATTAATTAACTGCACTAATAATGGAAAACACCTCTTTAAATTTATAGTACTTCCTCCAAAATCTGCAATACAATTACAGTAATTCTTCAGAGTTTTATCTTTTTTTTTTTCGCATGAGTAAATCGTTTTATGATTTTGTCAAAGTCCATGTTTTCTTCCAATGCCCTCTCCATGCTAATAATCAATAACCCTGAGTCCTCCATTGTGGACCTGAGATAACTTTTTATCAGTTTTAATTTACTGAATGATCTCTCTGAACCTGCTGTGTATACACTAATTGTTTTTAAAAATTATGAGTAATATGGCCACATTTGGGTAGGCTAAATCCAGATTGTTCTTTTTGAAAATAATAAGATTTTTGATACAGATATATCATTGACCAACTCTTGTATGTCAGAATTAAGCTAGCATATTCTATGTCAACATCTGTACAGTAGGTCCCTGCAAGGTCCTTGAAAGAATCATGGTCACCTAGCTGGTCAGGAAGAAGGCATGAGAATTTCCTGACAATAGTGAAGAAATCTTCAAACCTAGAGTCAAGTTCTGCAATCACTCAGTCACATATTGCAAAGTACGCATTGCTTTGAATCTGATCTTTGGATCCCTTAAAGGGTCATCAGGGGCAAATTCATTGGGCATTAATTTTCTATGCCGACTGTTGAATAGTATATTCAGTATCCGTGCCCTGATCTTCAGCAACAGATTTGGCAGTAGCTAATTTTGCCTCAAATGCCTCATCAGATCTCATTGCTTGCATTGATTTCTTTGTAGATTGTATCATGTTTCAGGCCTGAGATATTTCTGAAGCATCTCTTTGTAAGTAGTTTGACAGAGCAAAAGTGCAACTCACTAGCACCTCTCAAAATAAAATCAAGACAATAAATTCCAATTTAGTGATATAGTTCAGTAGGCCCTCTGCTTCTGCCAATACAGCTGGTGTCCTGTCATTTGCTTTTATTCTTTCTAGGGCTATAATGTAACAATTATTAGTGACATCATCATATTGTCTTTTCATATATTATGGTTGTTGGCCCCCCTGTAGGCTTTGTCACTTTTCCTCCTAAAATTAATTATTTCCTTGTCAGTGAAAAGAAGATCACGTATATTTGCTGATGTTTGTTAGGCTTATCTAGCTCTAGTTGTCCTTTTATTTTTATTATTCATTTTAGACTCATGTAGGAAGTAAACGATTAATTTGGAGGCCAATAAATGATTTGACGATTAGACGGCCTTGACACATAAATTGGGTCATTCCACCATGTTTATCATTTCAATGATAAAAAAATGAAATATTCAGTATATCATGAATCTTCATACTCTTCAGTGGTAGTATGACAACAGAACATTTTTTATCCTTTATTTTTAAATATACTTTAATTGGTCAGTCATGTGATCTGATCTTTGCCAGCTGGTAACAGGTATTGCACAAGTTTCCATTCCATTTTGTAATAAAAGAATACTGTCAGAATGACTTCTAAGCTATTTTCTGGGTTCTAACAATTTTTATTTTTAAAATTTATCAGATTCAGGCTAATTTATATTGACATTAAATAAACCGTGTAGAGCTGGGGACTCCTCCAAGATGATCTCTTCATCACTGCTAGTGGCATTTTAATACCATGGTAACAGGAGGGACATTGCTTCTGTGGACACACAAAAAACAAATGGATAATATTACTGAAACTGCAAATGTTTCATTTTCTTCACCAGTTGAAAATTCAACTTCTCCTGATCATATCTATGTGAATATTGTAAAAGGATATGTAATTATTTGCTATAATTTAAATCTTTTGAGTGTGGAAAATATATGTAAATGAAGAGTGGTACATGCAATTTTGGCAGCTTTTTACCAAAAAGAAGGGAAATATATATTCTTATATTCATCCTTATTCGTTTATTTGATCAGATTCCAAAAATCAATTGTCTGACTAATAATATACTCATGCCACATTCATAATAAAACCATTTTGCTTAGTTCATGTTATGATCGCATTTTGGAAGTTGAGGGACAACACGGGGGGGGGGGGGGATGTATGTGGAATGACCCAATTAAGCTCAATTACAATATATCATCAATCTGTTACCCTGCAGGTGGAAAAAAAGGTTGAGTGCAATTTGTAAAGCCCTTGTGCGTGGCGTCATCTGGTGGAAAACACACTAGTTACATTATCATGAGGCTATTTGTGCAATAAAATCTGATTTTCATAATTTAATTTTTATATTTCTATGGGCAGTTGCTAGTGCTTTTAAATCCATTCTGTCTGAGGAGCAAGAAAATTGAGTACCAGTGGTGGCCTGCAGGGGCGGATCCAAAATTGCAAGATCCGCTACTGCCTAGCCCAGTCAAGAATTTGACTTGACAGTGAGCTCATTGTGGGGACCTCACAGTGAACTCACACTTCTGCAACATTCCCACTGTGATGTTGTGTGTGACATCACAGGATGAGTGTCTGGTGAGCAGGGGACCGGTGTCAATTTCTATTGACGGGTAAAAGTGGCTTTAACACGCGGCACTTTTCTAGATGGCGTATCTATCCTCTGTAGGATGAACTGATTGCCCTATACTGACCTTCCCTGTCCACTCGTTATGACTTTAGTCCTAATTTTGAACAGACATGAAGGCAATGATCTGACAATTATCAAAAAGGATGACATCGCGATTTTTGGTCAGTAAACTTCATCGCCATGTTGCACTGAGACATATGGGAAAATAGATTCTAATGACATCACAACAGTATGACGTCATTGCGGGAAACTCATTTTCATTTTCATAATCCTCCCAGAATGCAACAAAGATTAAAACCACCTCAGAGGCTCAGGTTTGTCATTATGACTGATGACATCAATTTCTCTTCAAAAAAGTATAGACAAGAGTGTCCATTTCGAAACGTAATTTCAACGCTTCTCAGCTATGCTTTGGAAATAGAACTGTTGCGAAAGTTTTTAAAGGCAAATCGGCTCATCTACACTTTTCAAGAGATAAAACACTGCTGGATCATTGATCAAACTATTTTTAGATGCACTTAATTGTACTGGTATGTGATATGAAGTGTAAAACTACTTTTAGAAAAAAGGATTTCCATTGTGGATTTCAAGGGGGGGGGGGCATGATTGCATTGATCATCCCCCCCTTCCCAAAAAGTGGGGGGTATATATCCCCCACATCCCTCCCCCTGTATCGACGTGCCTGCTGATGAGGTCACAGTGACCATGACATGACTCACTAGTCACTTCTTGACTGGGAGTGACTAGCCATTCATGAGCAGCACCTCAGCTGGATGTAGCCTATATATGTTAATGGGTTAGGCGCCAAGTTCTGTTAAAATAAATAACATTTTTATAATATATATCAACCATTAACTGAGAAATCTTGAAGAATGAACAAATTGCCTTCAATATAGTGCAAGTCAGCTGGGAAGTTCTCAGTTACTTTTGAGCGACTATTTACCTAATATCTATATAATGATAGGTACCTATATCAATTAATGACATTATTCTGCATTTCTTGTGATGTTTAGCAAAATTAAAATCTGCTTGCACCTACTGAAAAACTATAAAATGCACTCATTAAAATACCCCAAATTCAAAGATGGGCGGATGGGTGAATTTGGACTTTACGCCCTGTATTTCTGCACCTGGTGGGCTAATTAGGACAGGCAGGTACCATGGCAATGAGATGATAGATGAAACAGCCATCCAACTTCGGCTCAAAAGGGAATTGAACCCAGTGGTTAGAAGCCCAGCACGCTACCACTGAGCTAGGCCTCCACCCCCAAAATTCAGAGAACAGAAATTAATGCAAAGAAACAAAATTTATATTTCAGAAAATAGCATTTATTAGATACATTTACAAGCAAATACCTTCAAGTAGTTTGTGTCTCAAAACAAGTTAACAAAAGAAGCATCCACAATTGTAAAAGCAGCATGCACACGAAAAAGGAATGGGTGTATTTGGATTTCAACCAAGCTCTAAGGTAAGTACAAATTGGAAGACTGATATGTATTTTGTACAATATTAGGTCTATGTGAAACCTTGCATGTTGCCGTCTATTCTCTGTAAACTGGCTACTTTGCTATTATTATTTTCAAACCATAATCAGTATGGTTCCCACCTAGCAAATTTCACTAAGACTCAGCATCTTAAATAATACTTAAGAGTTAATGCTCTAGTTCTTAAAATTGATATTTTATAAATAAAACTGTATGCTACTATGAGGCATGCAGGCTTTATGTTCTTCGCAGCAAGCACAAACATGTAATTCAAGTATAAAATCATGATATAAGAATATATCACTATTTTTCCTCAGTATCAGCAAATGAATCACTGAAAGGGTTAAGTTTTTGATCATAAGTTTCAAAAGCCTCTTCTTCATCACCTAATGCACTATAATTATGACTATTTCGATGCTCCTGGAACTTGTCATCAACTGCTTTTTGGATATCACTCTTATCACCATCCTCATCCTCCGAACTGCTACTGCTCGACGAACTGTAATCACCAGACCGCTTGGGTTCTTTGCTGCCCGCTTTGCCATTGAGTAGCGGTTCCTTTGCAGCGTCATCTGCGGCTTTTGGTTTCGGTGATGGCGTAGCTCCCTTGCCGAAAGTTGAAACATTTCCGAAAGTGGTCATTTCATAACCGTCACTTCCATTGGAGTCCTATGAAGAGTGCAAATTAAAATAGGAGTTTATCAGTCTGTAAATGGTTATACATTGTACTTTATCATTGCTTATCAATGATTACATGTGGATTACATCCATCATTTGCAAATGTCCATATACATGCTACATGAACCAGATATTCTGTTACATGAACCAGATATTGTGAAATGAGGAAAGCATGCACCAATGTAACAAAGATTACACTAATGAAATTTCATAAATATTTAAGCTGGCATAATTTAATACCGTCTCATCAGTAAAATAAATAATATTTCTAAGACGTTAATTTGTCGAGGAGACAAAATTATGAGCTGCTGATCAGTATCAGTACAAAATAATATAGTGAATAATGATGAACCATTATTAAAAACAAGTGTGGCAAACTTGTATGCAGATGATAGATGGCTATTTGGTTTCAATATGCAGTCCAAAACAAAGTGATCAAATTTCAGTTTGACATGCTACACCCTTACTATATTGTAACAAGACTCATCTGTGCTTGAATGTTTATTTTCAGTGCATCTTACATGGCCAAATGTGCCACATGCGTTCTTCCATGCGTTGGATAAACGCATGGAAAACGCATGGTTTTTGCCTAATTATAATGAGGCGAAAACCATGCATTTATCCAAAAGCATGGAAAATGCACTTGACACATTTGGCCATGTACTATTCTTACATTTAAATGTACTGCAAAATAGGTGGCGTGTTTGATTGCTGCATCATCATGTCTTACTACAAAGATTGTGAAGTCACTTATCACCAAGCCATAAGATTACATCACTGCAATCAATCATGGTGCATTGCATATTAACAAACCCACAATAATCCATTTTCAGCCAATTTTTCTCAAACGAAAATGTCTTAATATTGCATTCATACACCCTTGTCACGCGGCAGCCATGTTGGCATCTTTGCCTCATTGACCTCATTTTGATTAAGTCATATATTATGACATCATTACTTCTCCATTGTTTTTGGACTCTGTGACCTCACCATGGCCATAGTCTACTGATGATGTCACAATACTTAAGCTGAGTGCAAAGAGAGGTCAATGAGGCAAAAATGCCAACATGGCTGCCGTGAGAAAAGGGTGCATACCACAAACCAATTAAAATATACTGCACAGCAACCCTTAGATATTTCTCAAAACTTATTATTGGTTATTGCAACAAAACACAATATTCCACACACTATATTCACATTTCTCACCTTTAATGATGCACTTTCATCCTGTAATGAAATATTTAACCACATAGCACCATGTTAAAAGTTTCTTCAATTGTGAAAAGCTCAGATAAATTGGTAAACAACTAATGAAATGTAAGTGTCTTAGCAGTTAAAGATCAACCAATTCCCGCATAACTGTAGTTTATTCCCAAAAACTGTGCACGTTAGCCATGAAGGAGCAACATACAGCCATGCAAAATGTTCACAATTACTTTGCCTCAACTTTTGATTGGTCTGAGTCTGCTCTGGATACCCTGAATTCTCTGAATTAGAATAACATTAATTACCCGCTCGTAATATTCTGGATTTCCAAAAGGATTAGGAGGCGGTGGGGCTTTCTTCTTTATTCGTCGACTTCCTGTTCCGCTGATGTCACTTCCGCTCACGCTCGGTGAATACGACAACATCCCCTTCTTGCCGAACCTCGGCGAAGCCTTCAAGTTGTTGTTCGTCGTCTTTCCCTGGATTTAAATTATCATTATGAGAATTGGTTCTTGAGAAATTGGTCAGCCTTTGTAAGGACATGCTCTATAGATGGGCAAGTACTAAAACCAGTTAGCTATTTGAGAGCTAAAGTTACACTAAAGGTCACTGGGGTCCACAACAGAAACCATTGGCTGATGATGGAATGTATTTTGTGACGTCATCATATGGGTGATGACACTTTTACATCTATTATATTTACAGACACATTAATTTCTGCATTACATTTCAAGGATTACATTTAGTTCTCCTCACTTTTAGGTATGAAATTTATCTTTCTGATTGCCATCAATGCCAGTATCACATTTATCACTGCTGTGATGTAATGGGATTTTTAATGGTTGGTCTATCGAGTGTTACCAATATTGGTGTTGTACTAATCGTGACACAGTATCAACCATGTGTTTCAC
The DNA here is from genome assembly GCA_932294295.1 of Alitta virens. Classification (NCBI taxonomy): domain Eukaryota; kingdom Metazoa; phylum Annelida; class Polychaeta; order Phyllodocida; family Nereididae; genus Alitta; species Alitta virens. The sequence goes on along the minus strand of OW028580.1, from coordinate 24,860,865 downwards.
TGCTTATCACAATGGTGATGGAATAGCAATATTTATAATGATGCAAAGAGTCCCATATATAACAGGACTTGAGTGGAGTTTTTTTATTTTCTCTTTGTGATGCCGTGCATCAGTTTTGTTGTTTTATTTATCTAAAAGGTCAAGCAGGTGGTAAGTCATGGGCTTTGGTATAGTTGGACATGTTATACACAAAGAGTGCATCTTTGTGTACATAGTACAACACACGTTGGCAGTTGGGCATTGTACACTGTATGATTGATAAAAATTGCAAGTAAGGCTGATCGAACTAACGGAAACGCCCTAGTGGTTTGTACAATCCTGTCTCTCAAAAGCATCCTGAGAGGTTTACGCTTCCTGAATTGATGATAGCGAAGGTAAAATATGCTCAAAACTGTGACATATGGCATTGTAAAAGTGTCACTGTGACATATGGCATTGTAAAAGTGTCACCAGTCTAACTCTGCATGCAGTGCAAAATATCAACAAGAAAAACTGACCAAACCCTCAACAAGATGAATTTGAAGAAGTTCACATCACCACCACCGAAAAGTGCAAATTAAACATAAAACCTACAGTTCTTACTTCTCCGATGGATATGTCCGCATCTCGTGAGAATCGATACTGATGCGGAGCAGAGGGAGGACTGCTTCTAGTAATGGTTGGTGCTGCATTGTACCGGGGGTTCTCTACTGTTTGAATTATTTGTCTGCAATGAAATAAAATTCAAGATCACACATATGTATCCAGTGATAATACAAATTAAACTGTAAGTCAAATAGAAAGACATTTCAATGGAAACCAATTAAGTTCCAGTTTCACGAGGGAAATCCAATTGCAGTGATTAGTAACCAGAAAAACAGAAGTTATGAACATTCTACGGTAAATACCACTTTTTTTATCTGTTATGTTATGAGTTAAGACATTCGTGTAACCACACTAGAGCTCTCTTTAGTTGAAACCACATAGGTAGATCCATATTATTGATTTCAACACTGACATAACATATTTTCCTTTGAGACAGAGTGCACCTCATTTGATGACTGCTAATATTCAGTTAATATATAACTGTTAGTAGAAAGAATTGGCCAGCGTCTACTGCTCATTATTGCTACAAACTGAGAAAAAAAGTACCCAGTAAACGAGGTTTTGAAATAACATTTGTAGATATATATTAAGTTATCATGTTGTTAATGAATGGTGCACTCACATTTACAGGATAATTTCCCTATTATATCTATACCTTTCTTCATTGAATGTGGACTTACTTTGATCGTCGTTTTTTCCTTTGTAATAGCCAAATAATTGCAACAGCAACAGCAATGACTACAAGTAGAACTCCTATGACAGATGTAGCGATGACTACTGCACCTTTCGATGACTTTCCAGGATCGCCAGGTCCTGAAATTGAATATTTGGCCAGTTGTCATACACCATTTTTAAACGGCAGCCATGTGGGCAATTTTGCCTCATTGACCTCATGTTGATTACATCATATATTATGACATCATTTCTTCTCCATGGTTTTTGCACTCTGTGACTTCGCCATGACCATTGTCTATTGATGCTGTCACAATACTGTATCTGAGTACAAAGAGAGGTTAATGAGGCAAAAAAGACAACATGACTGCTCTGTGAAAACTGTGAAAAGAGTGTATGGTCATTAAGGAGCTGCACAAATTACAATGGTGAATATGAAAACTTTTAGTTTTGATTGTTACAGAGAAAAGTTTTTAATCTAAAACGTTGATCGAGGTTTGATGTTTTAATAACATTTATGTTCATTTGTGATGTACCATTTCAAGTGTGGCAAATATCACCGTAAAACAGGTGGACATTTATTTTGAGTCCTATTATCATTCAGGATCTTTATAAATTGGAGATTTATGAGACTAGATCATTGAATCAACAATACATAATTTACAAATCTTATGATCACTTAATAAATACCAATTTCTTATATTAGCATCATATACAATAAGCAATACCTATTAATGTTTCATTGGTTGGTGAAGGCGATGTTATTATAGCATATGGTGGATCCGTTTTGGCGGAGTTTGGAAATTCGATAATGATAGGTTCTGTTGTGGCTTTGGTTGTGGACTCTGTTGTTTGTTGTGGTGTCGTTGTTTCTGTTGTTGTTGGTCTTGTGGTAGATGCTGTAGTTTCTGCCGTTGTGACAAGCTCTCCCACAGTGACCTGAAATGAATTAATTATCAAAAAATGACAAAATTGTCAGTTAAATAAATTAATCAAAAAATGCTTTACGTCGCAGTATTAGACGCATTAAAAAATTAAAAACGCAACGAAAGTACACAACAGTTAAACTTACACTTGACTATTTTCTCTCAAGAATAGCATAGCTTTAAGTGGACTTAATCATTAGAAAATTTGGGTTGACCGCCAGTTATATTGTTAATTTACATATATTACTTATCATTGTGATTAATTTTCACATATGAAAAAAATGTACTTAAAAATAACACACAGTACATGATCCTATCCTTCAGCAAAACACACAATATCCCCAGTATCTGCTAAAACCAGGAAAATGACTCACATCTTGAATAGGCTTGACCACATCCTTCCCGGCAGTCGTTACATCGGGTAATACTTCCGGTAATTTGGTAACTAATGATTGATTCACAGCTGGGACATTTTGAGACTCGGTAATGTTACCTCCAACTGAAGGATCCTTTTCAGGAACTCCCTTTGGACCATTAACATCCGCAGAAGTACCTGTGTCAGTGTTCGTAGTATTACCAGGACCAGAGGGGTCCACTGCAACATTGTTTAAATTTTCTATTTTGTCTCCGCCTTTATCGGCTGCTACTCCCTGGTTAGTGTTTGGTGCTCCATTTTCACTGTTAGGAGCACCTCCATCACTGTTTGGGGCACCAGGACTGCTGTCTGGTGCACCAGCATCTCCATCTTGGACACTCGTATTGCCGTTGGGAGCACCCGCATCATTGGTATTCGATCCTAGGTCACTGTTAGGTACTCCAAGACCTCCGTCAGCTGCTCCTGTGTCACTGTTAGTACCATCAGTTGTCATACCAGCTCCTTGGCCATCGACAGGATTTTCTGCAGGAGCTTCAGTTGCCATGGTAACAATTTAATGCACAAAATCCCACTTTCCAGATTGTCGCCTCAGTGTTGGTAAACTCCTATGACATCCTGCCAGGTATTAACTCCGCAGAAGTTGTCTCGTTCTGAAATAGCAAATGAAACCATTTTGAGCAATCAGCCTTGAGGAGATTTCGCATTTTATCTGATCAATCAATAAGACATTACGACGCCACGTGCCATGACCAGCTAACTCCGGCCTAATGACAACTAAATTGAAAGGTTATGGTACACTTCACTGAAAATAATCAAATTCAAGGATACACATGTTTTAACAATGTAACCATTACAATGTAAAACATATCTGAATCTCATGTAATATTGCCTACAATATATATCCTAACAAAAAACTATTATATTGTGAAATAGTGGAAGCGCAAATGTTATAAATTTTATTTGATAGCAATATCACTTTAATATGTGAGAGTGTAACTCAAATACATTATACTAGTTTTTCTAACAACAAAAGCACAGAAAAACAACATTGAGTTAATACTTAAGTAGACACTGTTAAGCCCATATAGCCATTAATTCAATATTTTGACCCCAACTACATCCTTACTATAGTAACTATTTTGTACCAAAGGGTGCACTATGTCACTTGATAGTGATATGATCTGCTGTATCCATGACATTAACTATGCATAACAAATTCCTTGAAAACACAAGTGTACAAACACAAGTGTGCCATTATATACTACACACTGTAATGGTTTTACAACATGTGAAATGCACTTCGCTGCATAAAACTAAGCCTCGAACAACATCAAACACCATGTAAGTATGTTGTTGTATGTTGTTGTATGTTGTTGAAATCCTGCTCAAGGTCATTGCAAGTGGCAAAAAGGACAGTGTGTGTCATAAATAGCAAGTTAATACACACACATATCAACTAACAATGCATTGTATACAATTCATTAATATATTTATGATTTAATTAAACAATGCAAGATGAAAGTGCTTACTTACTTGAGTTACTCCATAATGCATCTGTTAAACCTGTGGCTACGAAGTGACTCATATGCAAATAATGTTAGACTTTATAATGATGTCAGTTTAAAGATAAGCCAACATTTTAAGTGTAACAGTGATCCTTCAGCATGCACGATCATTGATAACTAGAACAGGATTTCTATTGTACTATTCAATAGCTGAAATATAATTAAGCAACAGTGGAGAGACTGCAGTTTTTTTTTTTTTTTTGTCATATCAAGTTTTGTAGATAAACTCATTAAATGTTTTATCAGTTTTATATTGAATTATGATGTTATTTAATTACTGAACAAATGTTTTTGTAATTTGTTTCTGTGTGTAGATAACTGACAAAACCTGACTGATCGATTGACTGATTGACTGACTGACTGACCAGTAGCAGCAGGCTGACTGACTGACTGACTGACTGACATTCATATAGCAAGTAGTGATTAATTAATTGATGGCAAAACATTCTTACCCAAGTTTGATAAATAAATGGGTGATATTTTGATTCAAAGCATATATATGTTCAATCAATCCATGCAAATTATTACTTAAGATGAGATACATACAAATTGTAATTCTGAGATTGAACCCAGGACCTTTTGTTCAAATTACAAGTCTTGACAACCAAAATTGAGTAATCAATACAGATGTACTTAAATTGATATATCTGAATAACTGAATAAATTACATCTATTCATCCCATTAGTTGACTCCGCACTTGCTAATTTGTCACTATTGCCAATTGCACAATGTATAACTAATTGTCACATTGAAATACTTATCATGTTCAAACTGTGTCATGTTCTTCCTATGCACCTTGAGGTAATTATGCCAAACTAAGTTTTTCAGTACCAGATGTATTGCAAATGCCTCCCTTGAGTGGTTCGCAAAAAAATGTTACTGATAAAAAGGAAAATGCTAATTTAATTTACAGCCACAATTTCCTCTGACCCACTTGCCTAGCTGCACATTAAAAGGGATGTTTTTTAGTCATTCCTTCAAAGATACCACTAATGTGTTAAAACTTCTGGAAAATTTCCTTTTATAAATACTTTTTAGTTTTAATAATATTCAAATATGTGAAAGCCACTTTAAAATTTAATATCAAAACATGGTCCATTTATCATGAATTTCATGTTTATCGAAAATCAATTGTATAAATTTATCAGTAGATCGTTCTGTCATGATTTCCCTCAACCTATATGTGACGGCGCTATGGGCAGGATTTCAACAACATACCTACAACATACAACAACATACTCACATGGTATTTGAGGTTGTTAAAGGCTTAGTTTTATGCAGCGAAGTGCATTTCACATGTAAAACCAATACAGTGATGATTTGGATGTTATTTTCAAATATGACCAGTGATAATACACCCTCCCCCCCCCCCCCGGCAGTTGAACCAGTCAATTGCTGTTTTGGACTAATATCTATTTACAGTTGATGGATCTCTTGGAAATTATGTATTAATTATATTATGTAAGCTGTAAAATACAGTAATCACCGTGAATGTACTAAATATTGCTATAAAATTCTAATAATTAGTGAATAATGCATTCCCCACTGTAATGTGAACTATAGCAAGTGAAACAAAATATGACAAATGGTAAATAGATCAAATAACTAAAATTAAATAAATACAGAACAATGCATTCCGTAATGTATTGTGAATTATAGCAAGTTTACCTAAATACAACTAGATCAATAAATGTTACTTACCCAGTAAATATGATATTCAAATAATGATCATTTCATACAAACACATTTCCATACATACTCTATATAAATTTTGTATAAGCTACTTTCATGTATGGCATGTAAGTAGCATGTCTGTTCCTTAATATTTACCGTAGATTTTCAAATTGTCTTATTAAAGTGTCCAAAGTAGTTATAAAATCCCACTGCTAATCAGATAATAAGTCTCAATGACAATATTGTTTCACCGTCATGTAATCCATAGCATGCTATTATATATGGGATAAATAGTATATTATAATGTACACCTGTATACCTGTATTGCACATAGGTATGTTATGTGTACTTGCCCCTATACAGAACACCTGGGGTCTAGAGAAAAACACATGGAGACAGGCATATCCTGACATGCATTGGCATCCAACACACATTAATTCACACATGAACACATTCATTCAGTGTATTTCCACACTTTCAAACATATGGCAAGGATATTGTCATAATTAGTCATTTTCAAAAATAGCGTTTCAGATATATGTCATGAATGCATGCTGTCAGCATTAAAATCCCCTGTGATGACACTAACTTAAGATGTTCATTATGTAACGATTAACGCCAAGTAAATGTAAATTACATTATCATTTACAGTTATCATTGTTTACAGATAAGAAAGTATATAAATTGTTATCATTTAGCTACTTACTAGACAACTAGGCCACTGTCCATTGTTAAAGTTGTTCTTCACTAGCCTGGCCAGGCTAGGTCTACAAAAAGAGTTGACACATGTAAAAGAAAAGTAAACTTTGGACTGTTCCAATAAAATCATACACTGGTGATATTTGTAAATAACATCCAAATCATCAAACCTTCTTAATACAACAGATAATAGCCAGTGTTTTAAGAGCACACCAAGTTTTACAATCACCGATCCTCAACAGGCTATTTCCAAATGCCCCATTTACCATGCTTAAGAGTTTATTAAGTATGTCAACATGTTTTAAGTTCAAATAAACTGCTGGTGTGCTAATTACCATAGAAACGCACAAGGAACCAATACGGGTTTATCAAAGAATATAAAGTGACTTTTATTGGCAAAAATCCCCTAAATATGACGTAAGATTTCAACACTCACCTGCGGATGATAGTGACCCAGTGCACGTGAACTCTCCTACAGGTGTAATTTACCTAAGCGCCATCTACTGTATAGTGATATCATACCCACTCAATTGAATTAGTGACGAGATACAATACGTGCATGTAGATCTTTTACTGGCCTACATTTAAGGGAGATGAAAATATTCTGCTTTTTTTGCTAAGTCACACCCACTTTTGTCTGTTGACACAATCAATTGTCACATTAGGAAATTATTTTACTTCCCTAATATTACAGATATTTAACAAGAACTTAAGTTTTTTTCAAGTCTGCTTTCTTTCAATTTTAAGTGACCCTTTTTTCCGGGAAATTTCCCATGTTTATGGAGCGTCAAAATTTCCCATTTCACAGATTTTAACCAATCCCTTGGTGCAGAGGTGTTTGCTAGACTTTTCTGCACTCTGTTCTTTTTTTTTTTTGTACCAGATCCGTGAAGTTTTGTCATAATTTTTTGTGCATGCCCATATTAGGATTGACTTTTATAACTGGAATTTTACTGTAAAACAACATGGTTCTAGTTGATACAGCAAATGACCTACATACACTCAGAACATTTCCAGAAACATTTAATTGGGCTATTTATAGTTTTTGATGGTCTCTGCAAAGGTGTAAATTTTGAATGTTTTGTTGAAGAAAATGTTGTATTTGGAGATGTCTTTCCACTGATGACTTTCTTGGCAGGAGCTAACTTTTTGCAGACTGAACATAACTGTTCTCTATTTTTGACTGACTTTGGCCGACCTTTGGGGGGGTGAGGCCATGTTAGGATTTGGTGGCCTTGAAAAAGGCCATACATTTTTTTTGGTTTCTACTGGACATCTACTGGAACAGGAACAGGATAAGGTGATTACATCTTCGGAGACATCTGAGTCATATTAAGAAAGGACACGTTCATCAGGTGGCTCATGTTGAGCGGAGTCGAACTGGCAGGAACTTTGTCACTGTTCAAGGAAGAACCAGGCACCACTGGAGAAGGTACAGCAGAGAAGACACCCAATGAAGATGAAGGTCCAGGTCCAGAAGACTGGTAGGTACATGCAGGCTGGAACGTGGCAGCTGAAGAAGCTCCTGCAGGCTGTAAAATGGCTGAAGGACATCGTCTGCAAGGTAGTCCATTGTTTCTCAGGAGTAGCCTGCTGGAACTAGCTGAACGTCGGCTGAAACATCTGGGCCTGCTGCTGCTGATGGAACTTCTGCTGAATAATCAAATGTTGCTGTTGCTGCTGCTGTTGGTGCTGCTGCTTGTTCCTCCTGACTTGCGCCTTCAGCTGCAGGGAAAAACGAAATCAGCTGGGCTTCGATGTCGTCATACATGTCTGAGTCCAACTGAAGACACTCGGAATATATGTAGTCAGTCATCGAGCGGATTCTCAGGGTCATCGGATCTGCAGGAGGAGGAGGAGGCTGTGTGATGTCTTTCATGTGCTGGTCAATCCTTGCTGCTGTCTAATGAGCAGTCTGGACTATGTCAGCTAATTTGGAGCTTGTTGCAAAAGAATGATCACCAGTATTCTTCCTCTTCTTGAAGGGACCACCCTTGGTTGTTGAAGACTGAACTTCTTCAACTTCTTCCAGATCTTCAGTGGAGATGAGTTGCTCAAGGAACCCAAAATTGGCGATAATCCACTCCTTCTCTGTCGGATTTCTCTTGGCTGTACCGGAAGGGCCCTGCTTGATGAGCTTCCCAGCGCTGGTTCTGATAGACTCCAGCCAGGTCTTCAACTGAAACCCAGTACAGGGGACAATGAGGATCTGTGCCTTGTCCTCGATGAGCCTCATCTTCCTCTGATGATCCTTGTAGTCACATCTGGTCCTCTCATAGAAGATGTCATTCTCCCGGTACTAGTCAGTGATTTCTTGCTCATCATTGAGAGGTAGAAAAAGCTTCTCAGTCTTTCTTCTTGGCTTCTTCTGAGATGCAGCAGGAGCAGTGGTGGAAGAGGCCTGGGTGGCAGGAAATTCACTGGCATCACTATCATCATCTTCTTCTTGGGTTTCTTTCTTCTCCTTTTCTACATCAAAGTCTGGATCTCTGTCACAGTCATCCATGTCAGAAGACTTGGCAGTGGACCTTGAAGAAGACCTGGCAGGATACTTTGCAGAAGACCTGGCAGGAGACTTGGTAGGAGACTTGGTAGAAGCGTAATAAGTACAACTGGCAGGACTAGAAGGAGCTGCAGGAACACTGGATTCTTCAGACTCTAATAATTCTTCCACAGAGGCAAGCGAAGAAGACTCTTCTGTGACTTAATGCTTTCCAAGATTGCATCTCTTCTTGGGTCCCATGGTGAAAAAGGTAAAGTTGGAACAGCAACAGCAGCACCAGCAGAGAAGAGTACAGCGATGTCGATCAGTTTGTATCAAGGCAGAGGTGTGAATGAAGTTTGCCTTACTGCGAATATACTACTGGCTGAGGTCACGTGACGAGTCAACCGGCCCTGCAACCATCTTGCACCCATCTTTAATGAGACCCACGTGTGCGACTGTTAACCCGCCAGCTTCTATGAGTGTCTCACGTGTGACTTGGAGTATGCCACGAGTGCCTCTATGGCAACGACAGCTTCACTACGGTTGCTAACTATAAACAATCACCCGTGACTTTTCTACGAAAGTTTTGAACATGAGCAAAACATCCGTCGATTTTGGCGGCTGTTCTCAGTTTGTAAACGACTGCGAGGAATCGAGTAAGTGTGTTCACAGTCTTCTACGACAACCTCCCGATAACCACAGTTGCAGTACGGATGCCCAATTTTGCGCAATATTACATAATTCTACCAGAGCAAAAAACGGCTTCACCGGGAAAACCGACTATGCGAGAACCCCCTTTAACACAACCCATTGAGCTTAAATACTTATATAATATATGCAATAATTTTAAATGTATCATGCCAGAAATAACAAAATATCATGCTGTAGTCTTGTTTTAAAGCCAAATAAAAATATTTTCAATTCAAAATTAGGCAAACCAATGTATATCAATATGTTAACGGCACGAAGTCTGTAATTTCAATAAAATGCTTGCAGGTTTTGCGATAAGGGCTTTTGTCCAACCTTAAAATGCTGTTTTCTGATTATATCAGTCAAACTTTTAAATTTCATGACAATACTCACACATTGAATGAGATTTAAAAAAAAGGTTTTGGTCTCATTCAACAACGTGATTCATTTTGGCATTTACCAAAGGTTTATCTCAACTTGAATATGTCATAGGCACACAATAAGGAAAAGTCAGCAAGGGGGAATTTTCAGGTAATTAATGTCTGAAATAAAAAAATATTTAAAATTTCAGCAAAAAGGAGGCTGTCGATGAATGCAATTGCTGTGTTAAAAAAGAGGTGCATGGTAATAAATCCTGCCGAGTCACGGAATAGATATCATAAAATAGAAATGCACTGAAAAAAAGGCAAATTCTGGTTATTTTGGGGAAACACACTTCCCTGTATAAACTTGGCTCATAAAGTTTGTTGAACTCAGTCATTCGTTAAAACATTACATTATCGAAACATGTGTCCAAGACTACTTTCACAATGGACACTATCCATATTACTAATTTCATTTCACCAAGGTAAGTTGAGTTTAAACTATACAAATTACATAATGTTATACAGTCAAATCTTATTCAGAAACTTGTAATTTCGTACAACTAAAGGTTGTGGGTTCAATCCCCCCACCAGTGGGCCACCATATGCTCCCCATTGAGTTAAGAAGGCTCAAGTTTGAACAGGCCTGCCAATGGAGTATTTGTGGATTTCGCAGAGCAATTCATCACATAATTGAAGACTATAAAAACCCCATACTGCATTTACTAAATATTTATTAACCTAAAAACTTTCCATAACTTGTAAATCCTTCTCAGAACTGCATGTTAACAAAATTCTTTCATGCTCTGTAATGTAATTTTTAATGTTTGAATTTATTATAACATTGAAGCATTTAGCTGATTTTTGTCTCTGTGTTTTTCCAATGGGACTTTTTGATAGACCACAATCATGCTATAATTGACATTTGTCCGTTCAGCAATGTAGGTCTTGGAGTAACACAGCACAATTAAGTTTCATTACATGTAATGATTAATAAAGTTATCGTTATCATTATCATACTCCCTGTTAGCACTGTTAATTAGGTATATACTAGTGCTAGAACCCCATTTTTGTAAATTGGGCTTGATCAGATTTTAGCTCTTACTGAGGAAAATTAACAATTAAAGAAACATTGTTGTAGACTTCAGGTTTTTCTGTAGTTTCAGGAAAATGTGATTTGAGCAAAGCTTTAAAAAAAGTTAGTGAAGACAACAAATTTGTGGGGTTTGATATCTTCTGCAATTTTGATGATGCTCACCAGGTAAGGAAAGTTTAATTTTATTAATTATCATCAATCAGCAATTTCTGCATTATAAGCATTTGTATATTGTGACTTTCAAGTGATAGTTGTGTATAATACTGCTAGTTGATAATTATCCAGTACTGCAGACAAAGCTAGGTCGGCACAATGGTGTTTATCTAGAATTAAAGACAATTGTGGGTATTCAGTTCTACTACTGAGAATGCCATGAAATTTTGTACAAAGTTAAAGCAAGTGTTCTTCTTAAAAATAATGAAAGAAAATGGGAGGTCACCAAATTTGCAAGAATACGGTTAGTTCTGGCAATAAATTCACCCTTTTTTTCGTTTGATGTCATCTCTATCATTATTGTGAGCATTTATCATGTTCCCTAAATGCTTGACAGAATCACTCCATTTTAGGCTCTGTCCATTGAGTTTACCATCAGGGTGTGGAGAAATTTGTGGACCACCTAGCTGAATGCATACAGACTTGTTGGGGTTGTATAGTACATCATATTTTCCTAATTAGCCCAACTGGTGCAGAAATACAGGATGTAAAGCCCTATAGTACAGTCAAAACCATCTTTTGAAGGGCACTAGCAGTTGGAGCAATCAAAGTGACATCATCTGCATAGCATAATACGCCAAAATATTCATGTCCTACATAGCATCCCACTTTCTGGGCTTCCAATCTTTGGATTAACACATCCATATAAAGAGTGAACACTATTGTGTGAATACTGAGATAAGTTATCCCAACATCTTTTAAGAAAAAAAAAAGTATAGGTCACCAGCAATATAATAAAGCTGCATGACATTAAACGTTTGTACCACTGCGTCTGGCGGTAAAAACGAAAATGATTTGAGGGTTAGTTGCATATAAATTATATATGGGACATTTTTACTGGGTATAACACTAATTTTCATAATAAAACATAAAAGTAGACTATATGTTCTAGTTCTGGAACCTGACCCCAAAAAAACACGGCAGAGGCGACTGGAGTGTCATTTGTGTTTTTGTCCATGCTTGAAAGTGATTAAAGTGAAAGATTATACTGAAATGCTTCAAGAAACAGATACAAGTCAAAACATCCAAAAACCGAAATGTCAGAGTCCATAATGTCCGAAAATGTTTCCAAATGTCTGAAAACCGAAATGCCTGATTCCCGAAACGTGCGAAATAACTCCGAAATGTCCGATTAAATTTTTTTTAAATTTTTCCAATGTTTGTAGAACAGTCCTTGAAGAAAGCACACAATGCAGATTCTACTTTATCCAAGGACTGTTAAAATAGTTTTTGGGCACTAGCAACCCATACACTATATATATACTCTGTATACTCTGGCTCTTCTAACCTCACACAGACCATGGCTCTAATTCCTCTAAATCCTCTTGTTTTAAAATCCTATTTTAACTTGAAGTAAATATAATTTCAAATTCTAAACCACATTTATTCCTGTATTCCTTTAGAAATATTTAATGAATTTTTAACAAACTATTGCATAAAAGTACATAAAACAGCAGAAAAAATAGTTTCGGACACTTTTCGTACATTTAGGGAATCGGACGTTATGAGTTTGGATGTTTCGGTTTTAGGACGTTTCAACCTGATACCAAGAAACCATTGCAACGGCGCTTTTTGTAATTCTCACAAGAGGGCGCACTTGTGTTTTTGACGATCTACACAGTGTGGCGCTGATGATACCCGCATTTGTCTTTAATCACTTAGCTAACTGGTAACCAGTTGGCTGGGAGCTAAGTGGTGATATGCACCAGTGCAAAGGCAGAAGTGGTATAAAACAAAAGAAAACCTCCAGTTGCAAGTGCAAGATTGCTGGTGATATGCTTGAACGCACAAGTTGGGATATGCTTCAGCGAGTGCACAAGTTGTGATATGCCCCATTGCACAAGTTGATATATTCTTGGGCACACAAGTTGTACTAACAAAAAAAAACCAGATTGCTCATTAAACCTTATGCTTACTGAAGTACCAGTATCTCGAAGTGCTTCAGTACTGTCATGATTTGAAACCTAGAACTTACATGCACTGTAGGTAGTTTTTGGTGAGCACATTAGAATCATAACTAAGTAAATTTAGAACCAGCAATATTATCTACAAGAAAATAAGTGGAGTGTAAGACCCTCATTACGTTCAATTTGCTGGCTCAGAAAGTGATCCCTGTCCTATCCTTTCCTATCCTGTCCTATCCTATCTAAATAATATTTTAATTCGAATGCATACAGGCCATCGAGTGCTACATTAATCTGGATTAGGTGAAGTAAAAAGCCCTTTGCAAATTGCCAGGTGTCCTCACTAGCCACTCAAATTTCAAATCATTTTCCATTTCATTGATGTCTATTATTATTGTAAAAAGTATTTTGATTACTTTTATTATAATGCATATACCAGAGAAAATTATTACACTGCATATACAAACATAGGCTTCTGTAGCAGCATGCCATTGGCAAATTTGGGAAAAGTATGTAACAAATTTTGGTACATTTTTACTGTAGACTTATTTATGGGGGTCCGAAATAAGCAATGTATTTCAATGTAATTTAATAATGCATCATAGCATAGAACGTTAATATTGAGGTGCATTTTATTTTTATTTTTTCATAAATAATATAAGTTATCACATGTTTATTTGGAGAATACAGGAATTTATTCCACAAAGTATTTGTATTCTCAAAATATCAACATGTTATAATGGTTTTAGCCTCTTGTTTTTTCTAAACACCCAAAAAAGTAAGGGAGAAACAAATTTGACACTCCCATGATCATTTTCGGACTGTGTTGGATCCACAGTGAAAATTGCGGTAGCGTTTTAGCTCAACTGGTAGAGGTGTAGTAAATTTGTTGTAAACTTGCCATTATATGGACCTAATTTAGTATGAAAGGTTTGTTTACAGATGCTGGTGGATGATATACTATTGACATTAAGCAAACGTGTTTTCTATTTAGTTTTTTGTTTTCTTATAATTGTTGTGATTGCAGGCATGTACAAATGAAGGATATAAATTCCCAATAATCGCGACACCATCAGAATATGAAAGCGTTGTGACAGTCTTGCGGAAATTCTCAAATTTACGTGGTTTCTGGTTGGGCGCAAAAAGGAAAGTGACAAAATGGCATTTCACAGATGGTACTTTGCCTGACCCAAAACTTATTAAAAATATGAATGGTAAGTCATTCTCCCTATGCAGTCAGTTGTATTTATAATGAGTATGCTTATAACCAACATCAATTATAATGAGACTGTTGTCCGATAATGGATTTTTTACCTATCCTTTATCATGTAGGGAAACCTGTGGTTATAACGAAAATTTGACAGTCCCACACCTTCATTATGAGTTGATTGCTTTGTATATGTGGTCTAACAGCTAATATTGTAGATCATATTGACGCAGTATGAAAGTGTGAACCCTAGAAAAGTGTGCGGCAAAATATTCCCAAAAACTTTACTAACAAATTGTTAAAAAATTCAGATTATTATTTTAAGTTATCCTTCTAAAACAACATTGTGAGAATATTTTCACACCATTGATATGTAACTAATATTTTGAGAGTGTTGCAGATCATATTGTCATAACATTAACATGTCCACAGCAGAAACGTTGCAGCACACACACACTTTGAAGCAATATTTTCTAAATAGTTTTGAAAAAAGATTATCACAATAGTTTAAATCATGATTTAGGTTTTATTTATGAAATATAACAGCAACATGTCTGAAATAAGGAGAGAAAATCTTTGTTTCAAATGAACCTTTGCAGTTATCAACTTCAACGAAGTTGCAATTTTTTTAAATTACTGAATAGAGAAATGGCTGTTGTGGGTGAGCATTTACAGTGATGTATCTCTCCATATTGTGTCTTGTTGTCAGGCAGGCTCATGATTAGTTCCATTCTACATCAAATGATCAGCATACACCTCTGAAATTATATTTAAAAAAGCAGTTTAAGTTGAAACTCAGCATACGCTATATATTATTTACATTTGCATGACATCAGTCACTGTGTTGCAATACATTTATGATGTTGCAAATTCTTTAGGGGCTGACTGGGCGAAATAATTCACATTTTGAAGGGAATTAATCTTCATATGGCACTGCTACAAAAAAAATATTAAAATACCAACCTATTTCGCAGATGTTCCTGGATTTTGTTGCTGACACTTAAAATTTCATTTCACATCGAAATGGCTACCAGATGAAGATACTCCCTAGATGGTGCTTGTTAACTTAAATTAGTATTTTCATAAGGTTGATAAAATCCTTGTAGCAAAATGTTTAATAATATAAACATAGGCTACGCTGCAGCAAAACCCTCAGCGAATCCCAAATAGCACACAGGCATCATTAAAAATGTTCAGTCTGATAAAGTCTTACTTTATTTTTGTAGAAAGTAAGGCCCATATAAAGTCTTACTTTTATCCAAGTCTTACAAATTCCATATTTTGATGTAAATTGACTTGGATATTAACATCCTCATTGTAATATTCAGACGTTTTGGTAAATATAAATGAATAGAAATTATGAACTTTCTTTAAATATACAAGAACTGCATTTATTTTATTGTTTAGTCACCAATATCCTGATTTTAGTTGGATGATGAAATTAAAAATATTGGTGTAAATTACTATATTAGTGGTCTTATTTTTCATGTGCGCATGGTATTATAATGTCTTACAAAGGTCTTACTTCTTATGAAGGTAACCTGCAGGAACCCTATAGTAAAGCCACATGAGCATCGAAAGTATTGTATATCCTTTTCTATTTAATTTGTCTGTTTCAAAGACTTTATGCACAATAAGGAGTAATCAGCTCACTATCAACCCAATAGCATGTTCCCTTAAATAATCTACACCAAAGACTATCAATTCTATGTCCTATTCAAAAGATATGTTTGCAAGGTTCCTCCTGGCCTTTTATACTTTAAAAAACAAAATAATGAAACTGCCCTTCTATACATTTGCTTTAAATAATTTTATTTAGTGTAAAAATTATGCCATTATCTTTCATTAACAATGATTTGCTTGGATCTCCCAGAAACCCAAGAGGGTACTATATCGATAGGGATGCTATTAATGTGTATTAGAGTGTTCCATCTGGCCTTTCATACACTGACAATAGAAATCTTTTATTGTTTCATGGTATCATTGTGTATGAAGGCAAATATATGAATTTGTCTTGAGTCTTTAGTACCTATTATTAGTATTATTATTATTAAATATACAAGAAAATTTACTATTTGAATTTATCTGAGTAATTTGTGATATGTGGATATACCTGAATGCAGTGTATGAAATAAATATATATATATATATATTAAGTTAAACAAATTTGTCTTAAGTCGAGAATCATTATCAACTAACTTTGTTTTATGTTATCATGCTGGTTCACCCTGCTACCTGCTACCATGCATACCATAATTATAATTTGTCTGTCATGCTCATGGATATTCTTTATAGACAGTTTGGAACACTTTTGCGGCGCTCTCAAATCTGGGCAGTCTGGGCAGACTGGAATAACTCTGCAGGCAAGCGCATGTGCAACACCCAAACCATTTTTGTGTACACGTAAAGGTAAGATAAAAGTGTCAGCGATAATACTGTCAAATCTCTATTATGCTGTTTGACTGTTATAGTATGATTAAACTACTCGCACAAGCATTCTACGAGTACCTCACGGACGCCATACAGATGCCTGGCAAAAATAATTTATTCGTGATTTAATGAGCTGTCGGCGGACGTTAGCTGAGCGTTCGACGGACGTTTGGCAAGCGTTTGACAGACGTTTGCCGAGCGGTTGATGGACGTCCCTCAAACACTCGTCAAGAGAATTTATACGTGATTAGCAGAGCCACAAGTGAGCACTTATTGTCCCTTTTTGCCATCCGTGGTCTCTCGGCTTTCTAACTCATGATAGTGTGAACTGGGCTAAGGGAATCTATACAACCATATAATTTGGCTAAGCAAGCTTTATATATAATGCTGTTTTATGCTACTCCCATGAAAACACAGCCTGCAGGCTCACACATTTATTTATGTGGGCTCCTCAGCCGATGCAGAGTGTCCTTAGCTCATTCTTTATTATCAAGTCACCCAAAATAGTTAGAAGTTCCCAAAATCAACACAAGGGTATCGTTGGAGAGCAACACCAGATGGCTTCCAGTCTTATGTTCTTTGATATGAAGTTAAGAATTAGCTGAAGTCTCATTGGGTATGGGCTTAATGATTATAATTTACTAATTTAGGGCCTAGACTGGATGAAAACTGGTAGAAAAATACAAATTAAACTGATTCAACATGAATTGTGGGTGATCAAAAAGTTAACCAAATTTCAAGGCCCTGTCAGTACAGAGCTACTAATTTTGAGCGTATGGCTTTCCAGGTGGGTTAGTGCTAATAATATTATCCCACATTTCACCTATATTAATCCCAACTAAATTGATAATGAGACTTGTCTCATACTATTTATGATTATAGAATAGTAAGAAGATATTTCTTCAATTTTTTCCAGCTGTCAGTGCATTAAAATATACGAACATTAAAATATATAAGTAAATGTTTTGGTACTCTTCAGCCAGTACTGCATCTCTCTGCACATCATTTGCCATGCATATGGCGAGGATGCTGTGGTCCCCCTTACCTCAGCGCCCCTGGTGGATTGTCTTATACGGTGCGGTACTTTAGTCAGTGAAATGAGGGGTTATTTGTTTCCGAAACCAACTATGTAGGTTTACATGTCGGTTAGGACATTGAAATACAGACAGTACCTATACTGACAAACAGTACCTACATTGAGCCGACAGTGCCAACATGGAGCCAATGTTGAATTATGTCACCTTGGAGACGAATTCTACATATGGTTATTCTTCTTTTAGGTTGCACCTTGGATCAACCAGGTTGCCTTTACATCAACAATGCATCGAAATCTTGGTACGATGCCAGACAAAGCTGCCTCAGTAAGGATGATAAGTCACTTGCTAACTTTACAAATAATGAATATGGAAAACTGAAAAATATCCTCCCGAATAAACCAAACACCTTTTGGATTGGTCTTAAGAAGGAAAGATGGCTGTGGGTGGATGGTAAGAAAAAAAAAATCACTCGAATAAAGCCACGTTCACAATGATGCGTCTCCGTATGCGTATACGTGTACGATAAATTCGGAAACAGTGCAATTTTAATTTACCATTCACATTAGTCCGCATCAGTATGCGTGTGCGAATGCGGCGACACGTACGTCACTTTCTTATCGGATCAGTGAGCGATAGAAATGTTTGACGGATTGCCGGCGGATGGGAATCCCCCTTTGCAACGTTGCAGATGTGCTTAAGGGGGTAATAAATGATTATTAATAATCAGTGTTTTACCTGACATACATTAAAAATTACATAACAATAAAGATATTAGCATGCTGTGGGCATAAAATGTTGGCATATGCCTTCACTCTGAGTTTTTGGCACTGTGCCAGCGTAATAATACAGTTGGATCTCTAGCTTAAAGACCACACTACATCTAACACTTGGTTTATAATAGGCATATTATGTAATTTTTTATGTTGTGATTGACAGGCTTTGTAACACTATTTTATTTTACTGAATCTACATGGTAACAAAATTGAGTGTTACTACACAAAGTAGCAAAGAAATTATAGCCTAGACATAAACAATGTCTGGAAATTTTTGCAGGCCTTTGCATTTGACTTTCAAGATTCTCATATAAATTTACAGGGGCGGATCCAGGGGGGGGGGGGCCCTTTTGTGAAAAAAAAAGGGAGTAAAGGTAAAAAAAAAAAGGCGCTAGCAAATCAATTATCCACGCCCCCCTTTCACCAATTTCTGCATCCGCCCCTGATTTATTAATAATAATCACACATTGAAGGATATCAGTTCAGTCATATAGTGGAAAATATCTAGCATAATTTCATTTAGAAATGATAGCAACCACAAAAAACGTTATACCAAAACAGCATGGATGATAATTACCAAAATAGACATGTTTTTATATTATAATATATAAGACCTATTATCAGAAAAAAAAAGAAAAAAAAGTGACCTGTATATTCTGTGCAGTGCAATATACCTAGACAATAATTACAGGATTACAGGGGGGGGGGGGGGCAGCATTGTGTCTTTAAGCAAAGTACTATACACTTAAGTTAAGATTGTTTGAAAGTTAATGCTTAATTTTCACTGTTTTCATATGGTTTACATAGACTCCTGATTATAATTAATATCAAAATATTTTCATGCTTATGAATGACATGATGTATGTTACCAACATTTGGCATGCCCTACCATGTTGTGTATTTATTGTCTACATTGATAGAGTAATAGTTTTTTTGTCTTTTTTTTGGGGGGGGGGGGGGCATTGGAGCTTACTATTTCACGAAATGATCAAATTTGATTGACAGGTGAAGGCTGTAAAACCATGTGCAAAAATAATCCAACAAATGGATATGAAGACTGCTGCATGGCCCTCAATAGTCAGGCAGTGTCAGACAAAATCCTTTCATGTTTTATAATATTATTCCACTCGGGTTAATATATGTGACATCAAGGCAAGTAAAAAAAAACTCACCTATGATGTGAATGTGTTAAATGTTTGGGAATCCAAGCCATATCATTTCATCATTATGCCTGCCTCTGGCAGATGGTCATATAGGCCGAGTAAACTTCAGGGTTCAGTGGAAAAATTAGAATAGTTATGCAGGAAACATTTCAAAGGGTAAGCGGAAAACTTAAAATTATTTATAAAATATAATGGATTTCAATCAGACTATTTTCCTTGGTGAATACATAAGAAATGCAAACCTCACAATTAAGACCTTGGTTAGAATAGACATACTAATAGTGAGGTCTTAATAGTGTGGTTTTTAAGGCTAGGCCACTGAATAGCCTTTGAATACTGTGAATGAATATTTTTGCAGTGTATATATGCCATAAATATTCATTCACAGTATAAAGGCTATTTATGTTCATTAGACTACAATGACAGTTAAAGACAGGGAAATTATAAATATAAAACAAATACATAAAGAAGGTGCTCAGAAATATGCTGTAGTTTTATAGTTAACACTATTTAACAGTAATTTAATGTCTTCCTTCTAGACACCTGGAATTCATCATTATTTTACTGTTTAGCAATAACATGACATTTAGTTTGCACTTTAGTGAGAAACACTTTTTGCCTTGGCCTAAATCTTTGGCCTTGGCCTATATTCAGAAACTGCACAATTTTTGCCTTGGCCTTCTCACCTGACTTTCTTTAACTAAAGACATTCATCTTTAACTCACCTGAAGATGTTGGAGGAGTGCATATCTTCAACTGGCAATTACTTGGTTTCTATACATGATAGAACAATGCATTTTTTTTCTAAATAGTTCAATTGTAACTATCTTATCAATTATCAATTTAAAACAACACAATGAAAAAAATACACTAATACTTAATTTATTGAGAAAGAAATACTGATGACAACCCTAAGGTTTATGTCACTGAATCTACAATTTGCAAATTATATTTAAGGTACAGGAATAAAACCACTGTCTGGTTGCCTAAATGACTGACTAGTTGTCAGCTGGTATGTTATGTTGTGCTGACTGACTGACAGACAGACTGACATGACTGAACTGACTGACTGGACGGATGAGCTTAACTAACAGACAGACAGAATTGACTGAGTTCAACTGACTGATTTAACTGACTGAACTGACTGAATTAACCTGACTTGGCTGTATTGACTGATTTGGCTGAACTGACTGACTTTGCTGAACTGACAGACTACTGTAGAAGTAGTTATATGTAATAAAGAAAAGAAAAAAAAGAAGGAAATAAAAGAAAGAAAACAAAACAAAGGAGTCATTGACATTATGGACCTTGACTTAGCAAGTGGTTCACATATCAATATGTATAATTTTTTTATTAAGTTATACTGTATTATGCTGAGGTAGGTTATGGACCATGAAACTGACCATACTTGTGAGAAATTTCACACCAAGTTAATAAAAAAAGATATCTATACCATGAATCCGCACAAAATAGACAGAATCAAATATAATCAAACCCCAACATGTTAGGTGATGAAAATAGGCTATTATTGCAATTTTAGTAAGTTGGCTTCTTTGTATATTGGTATCCAAAGTACTAAATAATATACAAATCAACAACTGTCAAAAGTTCATTGAACCCAACAAAATTGATCTGCTTATTTTTGACTGTGCCGCTCACATTGCGTAATCATTTCAATGTCGGTATGTCACTGCAGGGGGCGGAGCTTAAGTTTGATTGACATCCCTGTTTATTCATTAATCACGTGGGTTGTTTAAATCAGTACATTTGAGGTCAAGATTGCAAATTACAAATTATGTCAGACAATAACTCGCTTTTGCTGGTGATCTATCAATTGAGCTATTCAAGTGTTTACATTCAATTAAATTAATTGATATTGAATTTTATTTTCTTGGATTATTTGCAAAACTTCACTTCTAGAAATGATAAAAATATGCAATATATAATTTCTACTGAAAGCAAAATCAGATAGATCTATGACATATTTTCTGTGTGGACTTCAATCTGGTTGTACTAGTCAGAGCTAGAATTTTGTCAAATATAAATATATTTACTAAAGTGAACATCAGAACATTATAAGCATGACCTTTGACCAAATTGCCCCTCCCCCCCCCCCCCCCCCCCAATCAAACTTTTCCTCAGGCTACAATTGAGACATTAAAACAAAAAGTAATGCTGTAAGGAGTGGGTAAAAGGATTATATAGTGCACAAAACATCATTTCAAAGGGTTTGAAGAAAAGTGCATATTTGTATTATTGCTAAAAGTGGAGTTATGCACTAAATATAAGAAATGCAGGTGAAAGATCAAGTCAAGTGCAGTTCCTGCAAAATGTTCAGACATTGTTTATGTCTTGGTCATTATTTCTTGCTACATTGTGTATTGTTGCTATCACGCAAACAATTGTTACATAATCTGTCAATCATTGACCTATTAACCAATCAAATTAAAGAAAACTGCAATGCCCCTCCCACTCAACACATTGGCCAATTGAATAGGGGCATGTGCATATGGGGGAGGTGCCTAGATGGTGTTTATCAGCCGATTTTCTTTGACATGTCAACAAAACAATGACTATTTTGAGGTTTTTATGCACTCACCTGAAAAACATTTCGGCATCCGGCTCTAACTCTTTTACCTGTTCACATAGATCACACAAGATGGACTTGTGACTTCTATGTATTAATACATAGTAAATATGTAAAAGAATAAAGGAAAACAATAAAAGATAATCTGTATTTAAAAATAATGTAAAATATGACAAGATGAGCAAAGAAATCAATAAAAGATAATCTGTATTTAAAGTTTTTGATAACAGATAGCATGTAGTGAATCAGATGAAACAACTCTGCAATAGCAATTAGGACTTTATCCAGGCTGATTACAAGTGTTTTATAATTACAGATAGCATGTAGTAAATCACTAATTTCTAATTGCTAATAGCGCATTTGCGCCGAATTCCAATAATGCAACTACCAGTGCTGTATCTTTATCATCGTCCTGCAGGCCTTGCAGTAAGTAGGGTCCCAGACATCTTGGAATCTAACAAATAAACGGGTACGTTACACGGACGAATGTAAACGCCACACAGTGCGTTTGACGTCCGTTGGTTTTGACGTACACGATCGTCGTACACGTATACGCATACGGAGACGCATCATTGTGAACGTGGCTTAACAAGGAAGAATTGAAATATCTTGAATTCTTGATATATTATGCTGTCAATAAGAATATAAAATAAATGTATTAGTCAGATTTGGAAATTTTCTTTTTTTCAGTAGAGACATTCATATATGCATTTAAGTAACAAACACAAAATAATTATTGTTAAATTGTCTGGTTTCGTGGCAGGTATATCACAGTGTTTTTAAAATTAGCGGTGTATTTCAGTCTGGCTTTAAAAAGACTGAACACACACATGATATGAGTTGAACTGTCTGGTAATTAATATGTACATGAATTTTAATGTACACTTTCAATTTTATTATTCATTTTATTATTCTTGATGGTCGCAGGAGTGAATGAGATTCACTTCTCAAACTGGGAGAAAGGTCAACCAAGTTCAGACACAGAAATGTGTCTAGAAGTAACAAGTGAGGGAAAATGGAATGACAGAAAATGTGAAGAACAAAATCGTGTCCTTTGCATGAATAGTAAGTTAGGGTGATAAAATGTTTAAAAATTAGGCCTGAAGAAAAAGAGCCAAACTTCGCGTAACATTGGACGGATCAACGTTGATCCAATGTGACGCGTTATTTGGTATATAAATTAATTTAATAAAAGTTGTTTTTTGTAGAATAACATTTAAAGCTGCACTGTCACTCAATATGACAGAGACCAAAATCGGTTGCATTCATTTCATAGTCTTCTAAAAAAACTGATTAAATGCAATCAGGGCCTTGCTAGGTTCACTATAACTCTATAAAATTAATAAACATACCCTATCATTTAGTTTTTCATGCCATCAAAAATTGCCGATTTGTTCATATTGCAAGTGCTTTTATGGCCAATAAAATTAAAACAAGGCATAAACGAACATCAATATCGTCGTCGGTTCGTAATGTATTTTATTATTGTGTGCCTTACATTTTCGTCCAATTTTCAAAAAGTTTCTTATGTAAAAAAAATGTGTGTTTTAATTTTTGCAGTATTGAAACAATTCTGACCTCAAGTTTTCATAAAATGACTGAAATCGCGAATCGGCGATGCTCTCCATCACGTTGCAATTAATAATTAGCTAAAATGTAAACAAAGTCGATGTAATAAATTCTGGCAATGATTTCTAATTTAGTCCAATCTGGACAGTTTGGGTTGTCAAATTCATCAGTAAGAAGCATTTTCTTTCATTTGGATAGCTTTTTTGTTGTTTACAAAAACCGTCGGACAATGCAGCTTTAAAAGCTGTATTTTCTAATATTGATGGGATTTAAAAAATGATGTGAGAGAACCAAAGCTTGCATTATGTTGTTTCAGACACCTATGTTGGGAGAAAGGTACGCACTGGCAGTGCTGTTCCAGGTATTTATTCATATCTTGAAATTTTCTAATTCTTTAGGGGTGATTTATAATGCCTGGTAAAGTAAGTTTAATGAATACTGAAATAAAGGAGAGGTAGCTCCAAGCATTCCAGATCACCCCGACATCGTTGGTCCAACTTTGACCCAACGCCTGGGATGTCTGGCTGATGTGGGTGGATCGATTAGGGTTTTACGTCATGTATTTCTGCATTGGATAGGCTAATTAAGACAGGCAGGGACCATGGCAATGAGATGAAGGATGAAACAGCCATCCAACTTAGGCTCAACCAGGAATTGAACCCAGGACCCAGTGGTTGGAAGCCCATAACCAGAGCCGACTTGCTGGACAGCAGTACTTGTAGTTAGGAAGCCCAGAACACATCCACTGAGCTAGGCCCCTCTAGTAGATGTAACTTGATACAATGTATCTGGGTGTAACCAGTGTATGGATCTAGATAATTGCATGAGATAAAATGTAGGCCTATTACTGGTGTGCATGTATCCATTGAAATTTATTTAGTTGCATGACTTATCCACTAAAACGTCATTCTGGGAAGTTAGAAAATTTATGTCCCATGCAGGTTAATTGTGTTCATAAATTCTTATAATTACCCATTTAAAAGGATTACATAGATCACAGTTATCTGAGTGTCTGTGGGACAGAAATAATGACTTGACTAATTCATGCAAGTTGATTTTGGTTGTTCGTCCGTAAAATAAGCCAACAGGCTTTCAAAATTCATTAATTCATTAGCTGACTATTCTGACGCCTGCCTTTATCTAGGAAGATTTTAGTGGAGCTATGTTCATAGATTAAACTGAATTGACCTTAGGCTGATTGATATGTTATTATTCTGGCATAAAATATGTTTTCTATACAGGCTGACTTAAAATGATATACATTATAACAGCGTTTCCTAACATGCAAGTCTGGTAAAAGATGCAAAAA
This sequence comes from Alitta virens, assembly GCA_932294295.1. Classification (NCBI taxonomy): domain Eukaryota; kingdom Metazoa; phylum Annelida; class Polychaeta; order Phyllodocida; family Nereididae; genus Alitta; species Alitta virens. Next base: position 24,835,542 of record OW028580.1, on the reverse strand, counting down.
ATGTATTCCTGAACAATTTCTTCATATAACCAGATTTTCGTAATATAAAGCAGACCTATTGTGGATAGGAAGTGCACCAATTCCACATTGGCCAGCCTTTGCTCAAGGTCTCCTGTTTGATCTCCAGCCCGGGCACTCTTTGTGAGCGACATCCCAGCTGGATGTCTTTGGATGAGACATTAAATTGGGGGTGCCTTGTACTCAGTGTCTATGTGGAAAGTAAAACACCCCACCCAAGGGGTTAATCAGTAACATGGTGTTGTTCCTCTGGCAGATCATAAGTTGACTGAGCTTCAGACCCAGCATTGAGACATTGAAATGTAATCGTGCTAAAAGGGTATGTAATTATGAATTATGAAGATACACTACCAGTTGACACATGTTATGAAAACTAATTATATCATAAGTGTTTCGGTATTATTAATGGCAACCGCAAGGGTGACATTGTTTTTACCTGAAACTTTTCCGCTCAAGGCCATTGGCAAAAATATTAATATTTTTGATCAAATCTATTAGCTATATATCATTTAAAATAAAAATGATATCATGGTACCCTAATAGATCTGAACTACAATGTCAGTATTTCTGCCTGTGTCATCTTTCTTCAACCTGTATTACATCATACTTCAATTATTTGTTTCAGGAACGCTGGTTTGGGTATTGGCTGCATTTTTAGCCTTTCTAATGATCCTAACTGTGATCATTCTCACCATTCACATCACCAGAAAAATATTGCGCAACAGATACTATGCAAGGTGAAATTTAAAACTCATATCTTCTTGTTTATGAGACTACTACATAACCAAAGGCAGTGCAGAGTTGAATAATAGTTTTGACACTGAAAAACCTTTAAATAAAAATGGCTGATCCCAGAGCAAACATGCACCTGGTGGCCAAGTAGCTATATTTATTGTAGCACAACCTTTTTAATCCTCTAGACACAAGTTCGAATCGCGTTGGGAACCATACTCTGACGTGATCACTGGCGCCATACTCTCCAGAATGCCACTATGAGCCAGTACTGTGACGAGTACACTCGGGTCATCCAGATTGGCCAGGGTCATCGAAAATTGGCCACCCCAACAAACACAACTACACGCCTTGCAATTTCGTAATTTGTTATGAAACTAACTGCTCATTCTAACACTTCGACAGGTCGCTTAGAAGGTCTCTTAGAAGTGTTTGTGATAGTTAATTTTGAGTGGCCAAGTTCGATGACCCTGGCCAATCTGGATGACCCTGAGTGTAACATTTTTAAATGACTGCGCTAATCAATTTATTATTTCAGGACTCAAATTGCCAATCAGTCTCATCCTGCCAATCAGTCTCATCCTGAGGGACCTGCTAGTTTTGCTCGACATCTGCCTGGACCAAGCCATGTGAAAATCCACCAAAGCAATTCACTGACATTCACCACCAACTCAATGTATGAAAATGGATCCTCTCACATATATCTCGAAATAATTTCTGATTCTAATTCAATAGGCCAAAACACCCCAGTGTTGCCAGTAAACAAAAAGTCCTAGTAATAGAACTATAAGCAAATGGCACCTAAAGCTGGATTCTAGAAAATACTGAAATTGATTTTCCAGTTCAGTTCAGAGATGTTGGAAAATTCGGCTTTGTGAGATATAACAACTTTGTAGAATAAATTCCTGTATTCTCAAAATTAACATGTGGCTACGATTTTATCCTCTACCTCTCCCAAAAACTTTCAAACAGTATTTCCCCTAAAGGGGAAGGTCACCCAGGAATGATAAAAAGGAGTTTGAAGTTTTTATGTGAATACTTAATTGTATTTAGGTTTAAAGTTTTTATCTTTCATTCTATATATTTATTTTATTTTATATAAATTGATATTATATATTTTTGTTTTGTTGCTGAAAAAAATCCAACTGGAATTACATCGTATGTTCCATCATAAACAAATCAGTTGAATTTCAGAGTGTCAATTCATGCTTGTGATCAATGATGAAAAAGCATGATGTACCCCCCTCTCTTTTTTTTCATTATTCAAAATGCTAAATAGTTACATTTTAATTTAAAAAAAAAAAGGTTGCAATGTAAAAAATATAGGTTAAAAAAAATTTTTCACCTTAATATTACTTAATTGCGATTGTTGTTGCATAGGCAATTGCTTTTTTTTTTCAGCCTTTAATTTATAATCACTGTTAATTACAAAACGCATGCCAGATAGCATTCCAAATCGGTACAGCATCGTTTTGACGTCGAAAAAGTCGCAGCAACGCTGAAACAATTTGGAAAGCTATCTGGGATTCCTTTAATTAGTTGATGAAAGCAATAACATCTTAGGCTTCCTTATGTAGTTGTCAATGAAAATTAAGACAATGTGAAATGCCAGATAAAAGAATGGGTACCTGTAAAGCATGTGAAAAATTAAATAATATAGTGATTTAAAATTGACTGTATTGTTGTTTTCTTTTAAAATTTTATTCACACAATGTTAAAAAATTTATATATACATTGATGTAGTATATTGGCAGGGGTGGATATAGACGGGGTGACCCCCCCCCCTTTTTCTCTGTCCTAGATCTGCCCCTGATTAGTGTAATGCCAACAGCTGAGGTGAGAAACATAGAATCAACATTTTTGACCAGGACAATTATAACTAGAATGCTCTTATCATTAGAAATATCACGCTCGTCTTTAATACTACATTTATAAGCTTTTAATACAATATTTAGGTGGCCGTCAGAGGATATGTGTTGCTGCCAATGTCCAATATCGGCCGAGATTGGATATTGGGCTGGATATTATATCCTTTAGGGCAAAACCGCAAGCCTTTGGGCAAATCAGCTAGCCTTTGGGCAAGTCAGCTAGCCTTTGGCGATCTTGCCCCAAGTTCCTATGACTCGTAAATTATCGCTCTGTAGTTGTACTGTGGGGGTGACCTCTATTGCTTTCTTGGTAACTCAAATGTAGGTGTCGCCAATTGCGAACCATGCTGACCGTTCCGACCAATAGTAATACATGCTATTATGGACTCAAACAGCTTGATGACCATTGCATTAAGATTGCAACTATTTAACAAAAATATTAGACCATCCCTGTGCAAATTCACACATGACAGAATAAATTTTAATGTAACGATTCAAGATTTAATAAATTCCATAATTTATAATCATATATATGCAGTGGAACCAGCGGTGGAACTCCATGGGTAGTGGATTCACCTCTACAGGGTATGTAGGGGTTAGTGAGGAACAGTGATTCTTTGTTCTCCCAAAATATTTAAAGAAGAATTAATTATGGCTTAGTTGGTATAATAAATTATTATTTTTACAAATCTAGAGGTAAATTATTAAGCCAACATGATTGACAATTATTATAATTGAAGACTTCCTGTCTTTAATTGGCGTATTCATCATCATTTTCATCATTGTGGTGTAATTGTAGTTATTTTTTTTATCACTATATACATTTTTAAAATTATATAGTTAATTTTTAATTTATCGTAACATTTTGTACAATATATTGAATCAGATAAATACCCAAACTATATAAATAGACAAAATATGCCACAGTTTGTATTAGGTCCAGCAGTTTTGAATATAATAAAGAATTAAATAGTAATGCAACTTAATTGTTATTTCTATGTATAACATCTTTATTCACACAAAGATTGTCAATTTTTTTTTTTACTACAATTGAAGATAAGAGTACAGTGTAATTTTAATATTTAATAATTTTCTTTAATTTCTTTGGGATGTATATGTTGAGTCCTGCTCATTGATCAATGACGAGGGCTGTATTGGTATTAATTCAGCAATTTATTAAATTACTGAATGTTTTATATTTGACTTGTGCTGATTGCAACACAAAGGAGCTTACAAATACAGAATAGAATGCTTAAAACCAATAAATGTTTAATCAAGGTAATCATGATTTATATAGGTAATATTGTGTAGTTATATACTTCATTTTTACTTCTTGGCAGTATTCTGCTGTTTCTTTTATTAACATATATATTTGACATAAGTATTTTAACTTTCTTTACAGGTATTTATTGCAGGAAGCACATTATTTATATTGATTAATTTTGTCAATAACAATGGCAGGCCATACGTGAATTCACCTGTGTTCAGAAATGAGGTTTACTATACAAGCAAGTGAATGAACTTGATAAATGTCATGTGATTTTGACATAAATATAAACCTTAGAGATACCCAAACAAGATTTAAATTTTGTAATTAATTGAAAACATTGCAATGATTCAGAATTTATGCATTTCACACATAAAGCACACTTTGTCTTTTTAATCCTTAATTATTTATTCTTTAAACCATTGAAATCATACAAATCACTATTCTGGGTTGAGATTCGCCGTTCCGCAACTGGTAACATGTATGCTGTTTAAGGTCACTATTGCAGCGGCATCTCATGGGACAGAAAAGGACTAAAAATATCCGACAAGCAAATTTTGGATAAATTTGATAGGTTCTATTTCTTAACAGACACCTATTTTTGGGATATTTTAACTATTTTGATATTGGCATGCAGTCTTTCGGCAGTAGCACCTACCTTTAACGCAATCACGGAATGAGCTGGAATAGATGTCCACCCTAGTAGGCGACAAAGTTGCATATAAGCGATAGATGTCACTACTGTTTTAGTCTGAAGATGTCTTGAGGCTGAATCTATCAGCGTGAAAACGTTTCAGGGATGAGCTAAAATGGGGGGGGGGGGGGGGTGGATGGCAGTACAACCTTTCGTGAAAATGCTGAATATTGTTGCTTTGTGGGAAAATGTTCCAATGTTCTGCTAGTTGTGGCTTAGCGTTGGTCTGCATATTTCACATTAACGGTCCGCATTCTACTGACACTGGACTACCCACAATTCCCTCAAGTCATCGCAAAAAGATCACTCCCGCAGGAGTGACCAAAAATAAGACAGAAACATTCCCCTGATCATCGTCAAGCTGTGTTGGATCTACAGTTAAACAATCTTTATTTTTCTCATTATAATGTCGATTTAAATATATTTTTCAATCTTTCTAAAATCCAGCAGCATTATGAATTTCATACATTTCAGTGTTGTAACATGACAACAAAACATTTTTTTATCTTTTACCTTTAAATATATATTTAGATTGGTTTGTCATGTGACCTGCTATATCTGCTGTTATGATAACAGGAAGGACAGTAATAGGATGGACATTTAGGAAAACTTTATGCAATATCTGAAAGGGAAATGGCAGTAATTTCACCTAAGTTTCCAATAATGGACTGCTTTCAGAATTGCTTTGAAAATAGTTTCTTGTGATAAATAAATTCCTCACAAACTCATCAAGATATGATTTCCTTCAAAATGGTATGCTCATGCTCATGTGCGAGTTTTCTCTGCATGTGCAAAAAAAAGTGCATTTAAAGGTGTATTATTATCATGTACATTCAACCTCATTTTCACTTGTTTTTCTGATTTTGGAAAGTGCCTCACAATACAACTACTTTTACATCATGGTGGGAAATCTTTCTTTTATTGCTTATTTAAGCAATAGTGGATTTTCACGGAAGGTTCGCTATATTTCCACCAGGAGGCTACGACACAATACTGCATTCTATTGGCTGAAAAAGTTCCCGCCCTTGATTGTGATTGGCTGAAGCAAAGTGCATCCTAGCAGCAGTATTTTTAGTGCATTTTAATGTATATTTGACATCGTATCATTCGATTAATTTCCGCTTTTTCCCTGAGAAAATTATATTTATGGAATCGGTTTATTACGAACTACTATGCCCGAAAAGCAAAATGAGTAATAAGAAGAGATGTCCTTCTGAATTCAGGGCTGTTCAGTGAAAAGACTCTATGGTGAACATAGTATGTTCAGTCTGTAATGGTCGAATATTGTCCCATTCTCGTTTTCTAAAATGTAAAGCCTGTTTAGAAAGGATACACTTGCCATTTCTCCCTAATATGCCAGGACATGACCCCCTGTATTTAGCATGAACTGGCCTTTTAATCATTTTGATGATGATATATTTTCTTTTGATGTTGTCAGATCTCTTCTTTTTTTGTATCCTCAAATGCAAACTTATATCAAGAATTACAGGAAATAATCTTCAACCAATTTAATAACAGTCACTCTCCTTTATATCTTATGCAGATCCATGTTAATTTTTCCAATGATGCAACTACTCTGAATAACATCAGAAGTTGTAACTATTACATGGGAGGATTCAGAAAATTAACTCCCTTCAACCATCAAATGGCTTTTTTGCTATTCTTCACCATAACATCAGGAGTGCCCCAAAAAAACCTTGATGACTTACAAAAGCTTCTGATAAGTTTATCTTAAACATTTGATGTTATAGGACTCTCAGAGACTTGGTTCAATGAGTCAAGTGTTGAACGATACAATTTGGATGGTTACTTACATTTTCACCCATTTATGTCACGTTTGAAGGAAATAAAACCATAATCTAAGGAGAATATATTGCTTTATTGTGTATTAAATGTAAAAATCAGGGACATCGATTCAGGGGAGGGGGGGGGGGGGATGTGGGGATATATACCACCCACTTTCTGAGAAGGGGAGGATGAACAATGCAATCATCTCCCCCCCCCTTGAAATTCACAAATGAAAATGACCCTTTTTCACACACTTTTGTTTTGGAATATTTGTGCTTTGTTAAACAGCATTACACTTTTATATATATATATATCACATATCAGTACAAGTTTATAAATTTGGCATAAGTGATCCACCATTTATTTACATCTTGGCCAGTGTACGCGTATTAACTGCTCCTACTTGTACGAGCGAGGGAAAGTCACAGTGGGATGGACAAAGTTGGCCTGCATCCCCCAACCATTAAGAGAAATCGATGCCCCTGGTATAAAGCAAAATCATGGGCCAGCAATTTAGTTAGTTGGTTAGTGCTATTGTTTAACGCCTCATCAGCTGAGTGGGCTATGTAGAGGCTCTCTAGTTGGTAGTAGAAACCAGAAGCATGTAAAAAAATCAATAATTGTCTGCATTGGATAGCTGGAGCAGCTTGTGCAATGCGCACTGTCCTGTTTTAGCCACTGGGGATAGAGAACTTCACCCCAAGTGTTTCCACCCTCGCCACGTGGAGGCCCAGGACCTTCGAGGGCCAGCAATTAGCAATTCAGATCATTTACAAAGCCAAAGTTCAAATTTCAGGCTTTCGCAATAAAACTGGAAACAGCGAAGATACCATATCTCAAGAACTACAACAGATAGAGACATGCTGTTGGTACCAAATGTCCCCATGCCCAAGTTCATATTCATGTTCCATACATACTTGGGGTCTAACTCCATTATTTCCTTAGTTATTTGAAAAACTGTTTTTTTTTTAGGCCGCCGTCTTGGATTTATGCTAATTATGGGGTGTTCCAAAACTTATATTTTCCATGATATTTAATATTCTTTGGAGCTCTCCACTAGGGGCGTTGAGGTTTGCGCCTACGACTCCCAGAATGCCGTTGGGGACGCGGCAATGGCGAATCCCATGAACTAGCTAACACAAAGTTAAAAATGCTCTTTAAAACGATGTTTACAATGTCATGGGCTTTTTCAGTAATATCTGAGTGCGAAGTGATAGTAAATAGATAGTCCTCATGTGCATAGCAACGAAATAAGGTATGCTAACGTTAATATTGAGAAAAATGTTTCATAAATATCAACTTCTAATAATTTTTTTGGAAGCCGTTCCGACCCTACATTGCATATAATTCATCACATCTAATGCAATGTTGGTCGGTTCTGGCTAATGTTGAATAGCACTGAATTAAAAAAAATTTACCATGCTTCGTTGACTTGGAAAGTTCTCGGGACGAGGATCGAGTCTCCTCAGCACGTGCCGAAAACATTTGTGTTAAAAGAAAGAATATCTATAGACGTTAATATACCCTTAGTCATCCAGCTTGTTTCCCAATATGTTTTAGTTTGCATCTAGAAAATTTTACGCCTTTTTAACACAATAGCAGTTTTTGGAATTTGTAGGTTGCAAAATTACAGAGCAAAAAATTGAAATACAAGCATCTGACACGCTGATCACTATGATATGCTTACCTGAATTTTAAGTCACGATGGGTCAAGGTTTACACTATTACCGAAACTTATCTTTATTTGACCTCAATTTAGACAGGAATGATCGTTGACCGTCACCACCATCTCAGCTAATCAGACGTCTAGAATCTTCGAAATAAGGATACGTAAAACGTCAGACAAGAGTTGCAATGCCAGAAACACAACCAACCAAAGTTCATAGTGCCGATTTTGTTTATTTGTAGAAAACTAATACTAGTCAAGGCGAGATAAGATAAGATAAGATATAACTTTATTTCAGTCTGTGGTGATATAAAACAAAGAACACAAGCTGCAATAGCGTTTAACTGACAGATGAAATAACAGAAACAGGATGAAATTATTTACAAATTATAATCTAAGATAGCATTACATGAGAATATATTGACATGTAGACACTCCTGTCTATTACAAGTTAATGCATAAACATATTACACAAGATACACATTGACAATTATTAAACTTCGAAAATTCATCAATTTCCTTTATATGGGTATGTAAATCATTCCATATTGAAGCACCCTGATATGCTATTGATTTAATACCATATCTGATTGTTTTATATATGGTGGTTTTACAAATTATAATTATCTCTCATGTTGTATTGAATTATAGGCCTGGTAAAAAAAAGGTAAAAACGAGTTTTCCATTGGCAGTGACATATTTTGGAGTACTTTATAAACAAATTCAGTTAAATTTATGTTTCTTTCAGTATATACCATTCTTTTTCCTGTCTTGGTTATCAGATCTTCATACAGAATTTCATAATCATTACATACCAGACGTATTGCGCTTTCATATAAGTTTTTTCGAGTTTTCTGTCTTGTCCTATATTGACAGTGTTGTACAAAATTTGAAAGATTCATATTGAAACATGTTTAAAGACAATTGTGGGTATTCAGTTCTACCACTGAGAATGCCATGAAATTGTAATTTTGTGCAAAGTTAAAGCAAGTGTTCTTGTTAAAAATAATGAAAGATAAAAATGGGGGGTCACCATAGTTTATAAAAAATAATCTGAAAAATGCCAATTGCATGTTTATTCAATTTCCAAGCATAGGAAAGGGTTTAAATGCATTTTCAACACTGATTTTTTTCCCACTATTGTGTGAATACTAAGTTAAGTTATCCCTACAACTTTTAAGAAAAAAAAAAGTATAGCTCACCATCAATATAATGAAGCTGTATGATATTGAATGTTTGTACCACTGCATCTGGCCCCCTGGTGGTAAAAACGAAATTGATTTGATGGTTAGTTCTTGCATATAAATGATATCGGGACATATTTACTGGGTATAACACTTATTTTCATAAATAAAACATAGACTATATGTGCAAGTTCTGGAACTTGACCCCCAAAAATACAGACAACAGCAGAGGCGACTGGAGCGCCATCTGTGTTTTGTCCATGCTTGAAAGTGAAATATTATACTGAAATGCTGCAAGAAACCATTGCAACGGCGCTTTTCGTAATTCTCACAAGAGGGTGAACTTGTGTTTATGATGATCTACACAGTGTGGCGCTGATGATACCCGCATTTGTCTTTAATTCCTAGAAGTTTAACATTAGTTTCGGATTTAATTGTGTGGCCTCCGACACCGAAGTCTATGTTAATGTTATCTCTACTTATAATTATGGAATGCATGACAAATTTTCTAAATTAACAATTACGAAAAATAAATGTATGGAGAAAATAAGTAATGGCATGCACAGTTAATTTATGTGAGTACATTTAGTTGTATGGTAGGCCTATTGAAAATTGGTGGTTTGGAATGCATTTTGGCAATGACAATTACCACAAATATAACCGTCCATTGATATCTTCTGATATACTTTGAAGTCTTATCTAGACTGTGCGTTGTTATCTTGTCTTAATATGATTTATAAAATCAGTTTCATTAAAAACAGCCTGTCAAACTGAACAAAGCTAGACAGCTTTTGCCATATACAATGCTACCTGCCACTATCTGGCTATAGCTGGCTACTCAAAGCCAGATCTAAAAGTACATGCAGCCCCATTTGGTGCACAAGTTGAGCGTTTTGCGTATTGAAAAGATGCTGTGGTGATAGGAGGCGCCTCAACATGTTAATGAGCTGTCTCTGAAAAAGCGAGGCAGAGGTGTCTCATTGGTCCGACCTGGATCTGGATGAATTTTCACAAATTTTGACAATTTCAAGCAAAAATGGCCCAAAATTACTTTATAATAGGTTTCAATGGGAAAACAGGCCAACTTTGGCTCCGTAAAAAGCAGTTTGCAAGCTGGTGGATTGAACTGCTTATGGGGATCATAACAATGTCATATGACTTGAATAATGTCTTTAATCTATTGTCGGACCATTGTTATTTTTTTGTTATAATAAGGAAATTAGAAATATTCTATAAATCAGCCAATAATATCATATTGTAACATATGATTTATCGTTTTTCTGGTATGAGGAATTTTTTATGGATTGTTTTTAATTATCCAATGTCAAGGTCATTGTGTAAAGTCTGATATTTGACATCACCTGGCCACATCAATATACTGAAAAGAGGTACCCTAATGGCTTCTGGGGAAACTATACATTGTTACCTTTCAGAAAATACCAAATGTAGCTATTTATGGTAAGAAAGGTTACAAATTGGTCAACAGAAAATATCGCAGAAATTTTGCAGAAAATCAGCATGTCTGTAAAATGTTACAAATGTCAGCCAATAATATGCCAATTGCAGCATATTACGTATCATTTCATAGATCTTCTGGTATAGAAAATTGATTTATGGGGTCATTTTGATAACACAAAGTCATTGATTAAAATCAAAAAATTAGAGATACCCTCATTTCACCATCTTTTCTAGTGTGATGTACATTAATTTACACCATCTGTTCAGAAAATTTACATCACCTGTTTCCATTATAATGCTGAAACAAAATACTTCAATGGAATCATTCATCATGTATGCATTATTTGAGGGAAAATGCTTGAGGCTCATTAATAGAATTGGGTTATTTCATGCAAATTGCCCTAATTTTGGACAGTGCCCCATGTGACCCACTCAGAAGAATTCACATATCCTACCGCATAGGAAAAATTAACAAAAGTGTAAATTCATACCACTGATACTTTTAGAGAAAAAGCCCTTTGAAAATCAGCATTTTTTCTAATTAAGAAATATTAAATTTGGTCTATGTTTGTAGAGTCATGTGGTTCACACAGTCTGGGACTATCTGAACCTGGAATTCAGTTACACCTGTAATATTGATTTCTGTCATCAAGACTGTCATTGCTTGTATTAGATTTCTATTAGATTTCCTCCCCAAAACTAAAATATAAAGTCATATGCACATAACCCATGCTTTGAAGACTGTAACTGTCATTCACTGTTACAACAAAGTAAAATTAGGAATTTTTTGTAAACATATGTCAAGAATGCCTGCTTCTATTTTTCTATATTGCTTTCAAAAATAACAATCTTTGTAACAAATTACACGGAGTTAAATGCATGATTGACATCATTTTTGTCTCAGATCTACTGGTCTGGATCTTGGTCAGCATATATATAAGAGGCAGACATAATGATGAGATGATAAGACTTGTCCACGTCACACATCACCTTATGGGGGGGGGGGGGGTTACTTGCTCCAGCACTTCATTAGTGTAGCCTTATTTCCTCCCCCTCCGTCTGACCAGAGAAGCAGGAAGGTTGTGGTTAAAGCAAAAATTGAAGTGCCTGTGATTTTGGATGACATACATACTTGAAATTAGGGTACTGCAGTATGCTGCCAAGGCACACAATTGAAATAAATTTTTCATAAAGATAGGTTGATCAAAGTTGCCAAGGGCATAGTTAAACTCGCATGCTGTCCAACTCCCAGGCTATCTGTTTACCACAGAGAAGTGAGCGCCATTGTAATATGATCTAAAGAAATACTATTCATGTAGAAAGAATTTGAGGCTGTTCTGAAATAGCAATGAGATCTTATTTACTACTGTTTGTACAAAAATATCCAGATGACACAGTTTTAAACACAACCTTACCTTCACAGTTACTGTACAGACTAAACAGGGTTTCTACATTGAAACCTGACAACAGGGTTCTTGGGTGGGAGCCCTTCTCTGTATGACATTGGTTAACAACCCAAATGAAAAAAATTTAACCTGCTTGTATAATCTACATATCGATAAATTTATCATGTTTAGATTGCTAGTGTCAAAATATATGTAATTTTGGAATAACGATTCGTCTATATTTAGAAGCATATGATTTGTTGAAAAAATTCTGATTTATAAAATAAAAGTCAGAATAGAAAGATGTACGTGATTCGTTATCATGAACTAGATTTATACACATGGTAGAAGTTGTCATAATGATCATTCAAAGATTTATTTAGGTCTAAATGAAAATTCTAATATAACGTTTTCAAATTGCAATGGATTGCATGCAAAGGATGGGATGTATGCAACCAGTAAGAAAATATATAGTACAAGAAATCAAGTTCTTGATGTCATTAGTGGGAATTTCAGGTCAGATAGCCCCAGACTGTATGAATCATGCAGCTCTTGTAGTTGAGAGGTAACCGTTCTAAACAAGTTATCATTTATTACTTTTAAAAATGTTGCTCAAATGACCTTATATCTGAAAGTGTCAGAGGTAGGAATCATTTTTGGAAATTTTCTGATGAGATAGTAAATGTAAATTAAATTTCTAGATTATTCTGAGGGAGTCACATGACAGCCATTAGGAACGACCCAATTCATTTTCATAATTAAGCTGCAAGCATTTTCCCTTTCTAACAGTTTATATGATCCATATATTCAATTGAAGTATTTTGTTTCAGCATTACAATGGAAGCATTAGATGTAACATTTTAAAAAGATGAAATAAGGATATTTTTCTCTCACATTGACCTTGAGTTTAATCAATGACCTTGACCTTGGTTATCAAAATGACCCCATGAATCAATTTCCCATACCAGATGACCTATGAAACGATACATAATATGAATTGTTCTAAATATAATAACATTTTGAGGCTGCTCCTGCACTAAATTTGACACCAGCAATTTGAAAATGGAGGAATATTTAGAATCACTAGCGGGCACTCTTTTTAGGCCAAAAACTAAATTTTTTTAAGATGCCCTTACACACAAAAGCTACTAGGACTAGGTGAGAGATACTTTGCATTTCCTCATTAAACATATCAAAGTTACAAATAGTGGAGTATCAAGTAAATCTGAAAACATGACCTGAGAATATTTATACATTTCACATGTAAATATATATATAAATATATACTTTGTAAAGTCTTTTCAAGATTCAGTTAAAATTTCACGATTTTATAAATACATAATATAACATTAAATGAAAAAATACCAGTTGGCTTACAGAATTTGGTGCACGTGTATCATGTGGCATAATTCTCTTCCTGTATCAATGACTCCTGAGGGGGTGTAGTGCGGTATGGTCAACCTAACAGGAAATTACAGTAACTTTCATGTGAAAGGAACATTATATAGTTATTCATGTAATAAGTTAGGAATTCTCAAAATTGCTGGTTTAATTGTACAGTAGAACTTCACTATGAAGGCCATGCACCATTTTTTGCTAAATTTACTAAGATAAATTTATCACATACATAAATATATACACAATTATACAATGGTTACATATGAGACATGAAGATATGTACACCCCGAAATTGTCAATGTACAACAAGGCTGATAGGCTGAGTTGTACCAAACATTTGAGGGTGTACATGTCTCATGTCTGACAATGTTATCATTTTGTAATTGTTAGTTACCACTGAACCCCATGCAAGTGTCAGTAATATGTTCTACTGTACAGTTTTTCTATTTCCAAATTACGATTCGCAGGGAAAACAGCACTTAGTCTACGATTCATCTAGTTAAACATGGACATAGATGACAACTTTAGTATTCAGAAAATGTACCTGAAGTCAGACCGGGATTATCTACCGCGACGCTCGCGACGCTGCTTAAGTCCTACCCACTTTCTGCTGCCAGCCAATCGCAGAGTGCTTACTGTTGTACATGAGGATTTGTACAACCCCCGTATTCCTAGTAGCCAAGACCTTTTTTTTTTTTTTCATTATACAATTCACAAATGCATAGGAGCCCACGTAGCATGTCAATGTACACTGAGGACGAAGGCCGAGTTGTACATAACATTTGAGGTTGTACATATCTGATGTCTCACAATGTAACCATTTTGTAATTGTTTTGTAACACTGAACTCAATCCAAGTGTCAAAATTCCCCCCCCCCCCCCCCCGAATTTGGGACATGTAAATCATGTAGAATGCTTACTTGAAACAATCAGGTCGAATCTTACAATATGCTTATATATACCTGTGTAAATGAATGAAAATGTATACCATTTCGAAAATTTTGATAAGTGCACATCATAATCTATCTGCGATAATAATTTTTATACACGATGAAGAGCTGCAGAAAGAAGACAAGCAGTCATTAAGGGAAGGAGAAGGAGAAGAAAGAGATTTTGGGTGAGGCCATGGCTATTGCAACGACCTCAGATAGGCCAATATGAACGCTTGATGAATGAATATTAATGGAGGATGCAACCCACTGCAAGAACTTTGTGAGAATGCAGCCAGCCATGTTCCAAGAGCTGCTTGCCAAAGTTGGGCCTAGAATTAGCTTTGGCGCCAGGACTCAGGATTGCCATCACCTTGAGGTATTTGACAGATTTTGGATTTCAGATCCAGAACCATTTGTTCCACACTCCACATAGACAAACTTGCAGTCTGCATCCACAAGAGCCATGAGTACAATGGAATAGAAGCCCTTGTAGCCATACATCAATGACTTGTAGCTGTTGCCACCACATAGGATCGGAGGGAACTATGCTACCCAGAGTGCCAAATTTCCACGACTGTACTTGGTGGAATATGTCAACTCAGAGAAAGGAAGTGTCCCATGGCAAAACGATATGATTTGAGAAGCCTGCAAGATTTCACAAAACAATCCCACCTGCAGGAGCCTCTTCAGACAAACTGTACATGGTGTGCTCTCTTGGGAGGATTTGGTGGCCTTGAAAAAGACCACACATTTTTTTGGAGTTTTCTTTTTTTTTTCTACTGGAACATCTACTGGAACAGGATCAGGTGATTACTTCTTCGGAGACATCTGAGTCATATTATGAAAGGATGCGTTCATCGGGTGGCTCATTTTGAGCAGAGTCGAACTGGCAGGAATGTTGTCACTGGCAGACAGCAAGGATCCCACTGAAGGAGGGTTCAAGGAAGAAGAAACAGGCACGACTGGAGAAGGTACAGCAGAGAAGACACCCAATGAAGATGAAGGTCCAGGTCCAGAAGACTGGTAGGTACCTGCAGGCTGGAACGTGGCAACTGAAGAAGAAGCTCCTGCAGACTGTAAAGAAGCTGAAGAAGATGGATGTGCAGACATCGTCTGCAAGGTAGACCATTGTTTCTCAGGAGTAGAATGCTGGAACTGGCTGAACGTCGGCCGAAACATCTTGGCCTGCTGCTGCTGCTGATGGAGCTGCTGCTGCTGCTGCTGAGTAATCAACTGCTGTTGTTGCTACTGCTGCTTCTGTTGTTGGTGCTGCTGCTTGTTCCTCCTGACTTGCACCTTCAGCTGCCGGAAGAACGACATCAGCTGGGCTTCGACATCATCACACGTGTCCGAGTCCAACTGAAGACACTCAGAATATCTGATCTGCAGGAACAGGTGGAGGAGGCTGTGCAATGGCTTTCATGTGCTGGTCAATCCTTGCAGCTATCTTCTGAGCAGTCTGGACTATGTCAGCTAATTTGGAGCTTGTTGCAGAAGAATGATCACCAGTATTCTTCTTCTTCTTGAAGGGACTACCCTTGGTTGTCGCTGGGAAGACGGGACTTGGCTCGAAGTCAACTGAATCTGGCTGCCCTGCACTGGAGCTGTCATCAAAGCTGGGCAGTTGCTTCTTGCTCTTCACAATCTTCTGCTTTATTTTGACAGCTTGATGAGACGGCACCCTGGAGATGCGTTGCTCAAGGAACCCAAAGTTGGTGATGATCATCTTCTCCTTCTCTGTCGGAATTCTCTTGGCTGTACCAGAAGGGCCCTGCTTGATGAGCTTCCCAGCACTGTTTCTGATAGACTCAAGCCAGGTCTTCAACTGTAGCCCAGTACAGGGGACACTGAGGGTCTGTGCCTTGTCCTCGATGAGCCTTATCTTCCTCTGATGATCCTTGTAGTCACGTCTGGTCTTGTCATAGAATATGCCATTCTCCCGGTACCAGTCAGCAATGTGTTGCTCATCATGGAGAGGTAGAAAAAGCTCCTCAGTCTTTCTTCTTGGCTTCTTCTGAGATGCAGCAGGAGCAGTGGCGGAGGAGGCCTGGGTGGCAGGATACTCACTGGCATCACTATCGTCATCTACTTCTTGGGTGTGTTTCTTCTCCTTCGCTACATAAGTCTGGATCTCTGTCGCTGTCATCAATGTCAACATCAGAAGACTTGGCAGAAGACTTGGCAGAAGACCTGGCAGGATATTTGGCAGAAGACCTGGCAGGATACTTGGCAGAAGACCTGGACCTTGAAGAAGACCTGGCAGGATACTTTGCAGGAGACCTGGCAGGATACTTGGCAGGAGACCTGGCAGGAGACTTGGTAGGAGCGTAATAAGTACAACTGGCAGGACTAGAAGGAGCTGCAGGAACACTGGATTCTTCAGACTCAAATAATTCTTCCCCAGAGGCAAGTGAAGAATGCTCTTCTTCTGACTTTTTTCTTTCAAAGATTGCATCTCTTCTTGGGTCCCATGGTGAAAAGGTAAAGTTGAAACAGCAAACAGCAGCAGCAGCAGAGAAGAGTACGGCGAGGTCGATCAGTTTCTATCAAAGGCAGAGGTGTGAATGAAGTTTGCCTGATTATATACTGCTGGCAGAGGTCACGTGATGAGCCAACCGGCCCTGCAACCATCCTGCACCCATCATAAACATAGCAGCCGGTGACTTACTCGTGGCACACGTGTGTCACACATAGGATACGTAGGTATTGATTTTTCTATACGTAGAAACCGGTGACTTATCCGTGGTACATGTGAGTGAACACATAGAAGCCAACGGTTAAATCGTCGCACACATACCTCTCCCTCCGGGTTCTTGACACCCGTGTGTGCGACAGTTAACCTGCCAGCTTCTACGAGTGTCTCACTGGTGACTTGGCGTAAGCCACGAGTGCCTCTATGGCTACGACGGCTTCACTACATTTGCTAACTATAAACAATCACCCGCGAGTTTTCTACGGAAGTTTTGAACATGAGCAAACCATACGTCGATTTTGGCGGTTGTTCTCGGTTCGGAGACGGCTGCGAGGAATCGAGTAGGTGTGTTCACAGTCTTCTACGACAACCTCCCGATAACCACTGTTGCAGTATGGATGCCCAATTTTGTGCGATATTACATAATTCTACAAGAACAATACGGGGAAAACCGGCTATGTGAGAACCCTCCTTAACACAACCCATTGAGGTTCTTTGGGGTCTCCTGGCAAGTATAAATACTAATATAATATTTGCAAAAATTTTAAATGTATTATGCAAGAAATAACAAAATATCATGCTGTAGTATTGTTTTAAGTAAATTGCCAAATAAAATTATTTTCAATTCAAAATGAAGCAAACCAATGTATATCAGTATGTTAACCGCATGAAGTCTGTAATTTCAATAAAATGCTTGCAGGTTTTGCGATAAGGGCTTTTGTCCAACCTTAAAATGCTGTTTTCTGATTATATCAATCAAACTTTAACATTTCATGATGATACTTACACATCGAATGAGATTTTTAAAAAAGGTTTCGGTCTCATTCAACAACGTGATTCATTTTGGTATTACCAGACGTTTATCTCAACTTGAATATGTCATAAGCACACAACAAGGAAAAGTCAGCAAAAGGGGAATTTTCAGGGAATTAATGTCTGAAATAAAAATATTAAAATTTCTGCAAAAGGATGCTGTCGATGAATGCAATTGCTGTGCTAAATAAGAAACATTAGAATTTATTAAACATTTGTTTGGCTCCTTATTTATTTGTCCACCGGGTGTAGGGCTTTCTGAATGTCTTCAACTTCAAATTTGCTTTCCTTCTACTAGCCTGTCTTTGTCCCATACTAGTTTAGATCTCAAGCCAAAATAAACTGAATTGTTGAGTCAGACTAAAATCCATTTTTGTCATATTTGCTATAAAATAAGGCATCTTCCTGGAATGTTAAATTTTGACTGATTTCAAAAGGAAACTGTTTCAAGGCAGTATAAAAAGGGCTTTTCTTGAAAGTTTCATGCATGATGTTGCATAATGTTGCCTAAAGAGAGCTTTTTTTGCCCAGGAGTGTACATTATACTAATACAAATAGTTAACATGATGCATGGTAATAAATCCTGCCTTTTTGCAGGCTTACGAGTCACGGAATAAATATAAATGCACTAAAAAAAAGCAAATTTTGGTTATTTTGGGGAAATACGCTTCCGTACACACTTGGCTGGATCTATGCTTAAATTCTGTTGAACTCATTTGTCAAAACATTACATTATCGAAACATGTGCCCAAGACTACTTTCACAATGGACACTATTCATATTACTACTTTCGTTTCACCAGGGTAAGTTGAGTTTAATTTATGCAAATTACATAATGTTATACAGTCAAATATTATTCAGAAACTTGTAATTTCGTACAACTAAAGGTTGTGGGTTCAATCCCCCCACCAGTGGGCCACCATATGCTCCCCATTGAGTTAAGAAGGCTCAAGTTTGAACAGGCCTGCCAATGGTATATTTGTGGATTTGGCAGAGCAATGCATCACATAATTGAAGACTCTTATAAACCCCAGACTGCATTTACATTAAATATATATTAACCTAATAGCTTTCCATAACTTGTAAACTAACATGTAGCCAGAGACAGCCACACAATAAATTTAAGTGATAAAGATGATTCCTTTTCAGAACTGCATGTGAAAAAATTCTTTAATGCTCTGTAATAAACTGTAGGCTAACTAAATAATCTGCAGCAATGTAATTTTAATGTTTGAAATTTATTGTAACATTGAAGCATTTAGCTAAAAACTTGATTTTTGTCTGTGTTTTTCCAATGGGACATTTTGATGGACCACAATCATACTATAATTGACATTCATTCGTTCGTTCGTTCGTTCGTTCGTCAATGTTTCACACCTCCTCCGTGGCCTCGCAACATACAGGCCTGTTCTTACATTCAAAACGCAAGTGAATGTCTCTAGATTGCTCCTAAGTGGATGTTGCTCTATGAAATTCATCATCCTCCTTACGAATCGGGCCAGCTTAAGGAAATTTGTATGTTAAGTTTAAATGATCAATTGGATGTTGAAGAACAACAATAAAAATAGAAAACACACCATGTGTTAATTGTACTTCTTTAATGCCAATTAATTACTGGGTTAATAACTGATTGCAGTGAAGTGCTGAACAAAGGCCTGCATTTGCTCCCTGGGCAGATGTAATGCTTCCATTGTCTGAATGCCTCTGATATCTGTATCTTACATTTTATAATTTAGGTATATATAAACACATTTTTTCCCGCAATATAACAGATGTTTCAAAAATAAAAAGTATTATAGTAATGGGAAAAAGTGCACTATAGTGGACCCAAATTTATGTCCATATTTACAAGCGACGTTGCCAGGCCTATGACGTCAAATGCTTGAATTTAATATGTGACAAACATACGGCGGCTGTGACCATTTTCAAAGCAAGGACGCTGTTTATTATTGTTTATTTTTGCTGTTTCATAGGGGCTGCCGCCCCCCAAACCCCCGCTAATCACATATGTTATTCTTATTGTTTACCACAACAACATTTGGTCAAAAAATACTGACTATTTTCAGATTTAATGAAAGCCAAATATGGGCATAAATTTGGGTCCGCTATACTGCACTAAACCCTAGTTATGCGATACAATACCAAAAGGTATTGAAAACTATTCACACGTAATGTTTGGATTTTAAATAAATGTATTTGAATTGAATTGTCTACTTTTTTTAAGAATTTTTTCCTGGATAGATCGATTGATAGATTAGTTATAAACTACCCATTACCAAAAAATTGCGAGTATGATTCATTTCAGTTTTTATGGCCTAAAATCTATTACCGGGGTAAAAGTTTCAAATACTTATTTTCTACAGAATTGCAGAATTCCTCGGCAAATGCTTTCACATTCGCTTATAGGACAACTGAAGTTTTAAAACTGAACTTATTATGTAAAGCTATGGTCTGATGGGTATTTTTAACAAAATTACTTATTTTAAAGCCTGTTAACGCTGTGTGTGCTATACTTGTTATATGCTTTTATGATTTCAAACAGCTTTTATACATATTCTCCATGTGAGTTTATATATTGATATATCTATATGCTAAATACATTTATTATTACTCAGTTATCCAAACATTTAATAGTTACAAAGTCAATTGACCTTAATCAATGTTTACAGCATGAGAATAAATTTAGGGTCCGTAATTTTCAATGCAATTACTTGTCCATGCATAAATGAGTCACTCATGCATGGACAATAAATAGTATTGTCTCAAATTGTTCAATAGCAATTTACTTCACCAATGGTCAAGCAATTCAATGCCCCAAAAATACTTGGCTCTCATTGGCTGTGTCCTAGGACAACAGTGACATATTTCCAGCAAGTGCAAGCCACCAGGGAAAGTAAAAAATGGCAGCCTCCGTAGTTCACAACATGGTGTTAATAAATGCAGGATATTTCATTATATATACAAGTTATGAATAGTGTGGATGTGTTTCAGTGGACCCAAGATAACTTCTGAGAGATAAAGTGCTGAAGGTGCTAGCCTTTCTTAATTCACGCAATACACCTACATTTGCAATGAATTTTCTGAGGCCTTTTTACCCCCACATAATCACATTGTTGAAATTATAGCACCAACTTCAAATCCAATAACTGGAAAATTAAAACCAGAAAGAGGCTGAATGGATGTAGGTCCTGTGGCACCATAGCAACTATGCCTTTGGGGCACATGACCATGCTTGCAAAAGGCAAAGCTCCTTGGCAACCATTCACACCAAGTGCTATAAGGGTTCTTGAATAATTCAGAAAGAGGCTGAATGGCATGTCACATGACCAGAGTAGGTGATCTTTTTGCACTCAAGACGACCTGGGAGACACAAGGAAGGGGCAATGGCAATGTTTTGGTTATTGCTTAAAATAGGATGAACATTTGAAATAAATAGTGCTAGATTCCAATAAAATATAATCCAGGTCATGATGGATCCAAAAATGGTCTTAATTTCTTTTTTTAAATTTGTACCCCGGCTGGGGCGAGGGGGGGGGGGGATTGTTAATCATAATATAATTGATGTTCAACCATAAACTCTCATGCTACTGAATATAAAGACATTTAATGGTACAAAATTGTGTCATGGCAAACAGCACATGTGCGAAACAGAAATAGGATGTACAATTATACATTTTAATCATAGCATATTAACATTAACACCAGGTTTGTTTGTCTATGATATGGCCTCTGAGACAAAAGTACCTTGGACCCACTGGCTCTTACTTGAGACACCATTAGTTGCTTGCCACTTGATAGCATTTGAAAATGTTCATTCGAGGACGTTTCTCATCCTACATAGGTTTAGAGGCCATTTTGAAAAATTTCTCTAACGTATTGACGTATTGCCAATGATACTACTGAAAAAGCATATACTTTTGCTACAGATCTTATAAGGTCTTTCTTTAAATATTTGGGTAGCAAACCATACGTCACCTTCTGTGGGCACTGCCATAGGAAATACTTGAGACAAATCAGTAAAATGAGCATGGTGAAGGGTCATAATTTGTTGAATAAATATTCCCTTTAAACTGTTTGTATTTGCATTATCCTGAGAATGTCAGAATAATTTTTGGTGTGATTATGAAAACACAGCACAATTAAGTTTCATTACATGTAATTATTGATAAAGTTATCGTTATCATTATCATACTCCCTGTTAGCACTGTTAATTAGGTATATACTAGTGATAGAACCCCATTTTTGTAAATTGGGCTTAATCAGATTTTTGCTCTTATTGAGGAAAATTAACAATTAAAGAAACATTGTTGTAGACTCCAAGTTTTTCTTTAGTTTCAGGAGAATGCGAATTGAGAAATACAAATTTTGAAATAATGAGTGAAGACAACAAATTTGTGGGGTTTGATATCCTCTGCAATTTTAGTGATGCTCACCAGGTAAGGAAAGTTTAATTTTAATTATAATCAATCGGCAATTTCTGCATTATAAGCATTTGTATATTGTGACCTCTGTGCCTATACAGTCATGTTTATACGTTCTCAAAACTTATGTATTAATTTCGAATGATAGTTGTGTAATGATGTTGATGTATAGTACTCAATATCAATGCTGCTAGTTGACAAATAATTATCCAGTACTGCGGACAAAACTAGGTCAGCGCAATGGTGTTTATCTAGAATTAACCACTTAGCTAACTGGTTACCAGTTGGCTGAGAGCCAAGTGGTGATATGCACCAGTGCAAAGGCAGAAGTGGTATAAAGCAAAAGAAAACAGTTGCTTGAACACAAAAGTTGAGAGCAACCGCACAAGTTGTGAAATGCACCATCGCTCTTGGGCACACAAGTTGTACTAACAAAAAAAAAAAGATTTGCTCATAAAACCTTATGCTTACTGAAGTGCCAGTATCTCGAAGTGCTTCAGTACTGTAATGATTTGAAACCTAGAACTTACATGCACTGTAGGTTGTTTTTTTGGTGAGCATATTAGAATCATACTAAGTAAATTTAGAACCTGCAATATTATCTACAAGAAAATAAGTGGAGTGTAAGACCCTCATTACGTTCAATTTGCTGGCTCAGAAAGTGATCCATGATCCCTGTCCTATCCTATCCTATCCTATCCTATCCTATCCTATCCTGTCCTATCCTATCCTATCCCATGCTATCCTATCCTATCCTATCCTATCTAAACAATATTTAAATTGGAATGCATACATGCCATTGAGTGCTACATAACCTGGATTAGTTGAAGTAAAAAAACCCTTTGCAAATTGCCAGGTGTCCTCACTAGCCACTCAAATTTCAAATCATTTTCCATTTCATTGATGTCTATTATTATTGTAAAAGTATTTGATTACTTTTATTATAATGCATATACCAGAGAAACTTACTGCATATACAAACATAGGCTTCTGTAGCAGCATGACATTGGCAAATTTTAGAAAAGTATGTAATGAATTTTGGCCTGAGTGTACACATTTTTACTGTAGACTTGTGAACGTATTTATGGGGGTCCGAAATAAGCAATGTAGTGCAATGTAGTGCAATGTAGTGCAATGTAATCTTATAATGCATCAAAACATAGATAGAAATTATTGAGTTGCAATATTTTTTCCTTAATAATATAAATTATCGCATTTTTATTTCTCAAAATATCAACATGTGATAACGGCTTTATATGGACCGAATTTAGTATGAAAGGTTTGTTTACAGATGCTGGTAGATGATATACTATTGACATTAAGCAAACATGTTTTCTATTTTGAAAAGTAATTTTCTTAAAATTGTTTTGATTGCAGGTATGTACAAATAAAGGATATGAATTCCCAGTAATTGCGACACCGTCAGACAATGAAAGCGTTGTGACAGTCTTGCAGAATTTCTCAACTTCAAGTGGTTTCTGGTTGGGCGCGAAAAGAAATGTGACAGAATGGCATTTCACAGATGGTACTTTGCCTGACCCAAAACTTATTGAAAATATGAATGGTAAGTCATTCTCCCTTTACAGTCAAATGTATTTATAATGAGCATGATTATAACCAATGTCAACTATAATGAGATTGATGTCCGATAATGGATGTTTCACCCTTTACACCGTACCCACATGTAGGAAAATTTGACAGTCCCGCACCTTCATTGTGAGTGGATTGCATTGTATATGTGGTCTAACAGCTAATATTGTAGATCACAGTGACACAGTATGAAAGTGTGGACCCTAGAAAAATGTGCGGCAACATTTCTGATAATATTCCCAAAAACTTTACTGAAATATTTTTTAAACATTCAGATTATTATTTTAAGTAATCCTTCCAAAACAATATTGTGAGAATAGTTTCACAGCATTAATATGGTTAACACTAAAATTTTGAGAGTATGTGGTCGTGAAACAGCCAGAAGATACTCATGAAATTGATATTATTTTATTGAACAAATATTGTGACTACTTTGCACATATTGTCACAAGAATTGTGGACCCTAAACACTTTGAAGCAATATTTTCTAAATATTAAGAACAAAGATTCTCACAATAGTTTAAATCATGATTCAGGTTTAATTTATGAAATATAACAGCAACATGTCTGGAATAAGGAGAGAAAATCTTTGTTTCAAATGAACCTTTGCATTTATCAACTTCAACGAAGTTGCAATTTTTTTAAATTACTGAATAGAGAAATGGCTGTTGTGGGTGAGCATTTACAGTGATGTATCTCTCCATATTGTGTCTTGTTGTCAGGCAGGCTCATGATTAGTTCCACTTCTACATCAAATGATCAGCATACACCTCTGAAATTATATTTAAAAAAGCAGTTTAAGTTGAAACTCAGCATACGCTATATATTATTTACATTTGCATGACATATCAGTCACTGCGTTGCAATACATTTATGATGTTGCAATTTTTTAGGGGCTGACTGGGCAAAAATTAATCTTCATATGGCACTGCTACAAAAAATATTAAAATACCAACCCTACTTTGCAGATGTTCCTGGATTTAGTTGCTGACACTTAAAATTTCTTTTCACATCAAAATGGCTACTAGATGAAATATAGATGGTGTTAATTTAAATTAATATTTTCATAAGGTGGATAAAATCCTTGAAGCAATGTGTTTAATAACATATTTAAACATAGGCTGCGCTGCAGCAAAACCCTCAGCAAATCCCAAATAGCACACAGGCATCATTAAAACTGTTCAGTGTTCGTCCGACAGGCAGGAGGGCGGGCGTTACACTTTCTTTTCCAGAGCTGAACACTAATGCAATTACCCTAATAATGACTTGCCCTTATGAAATTTCATACAGTAATACTCTAAACAGCCTAGTGGTGCCTTTTGATAGTCACACTGACATATCTCAGCTATGTTTTACAAAATTTGGAAAAATATCATTTACTGAGCATTTATATAGTGCATGCAATGAACCAAAATGATTGCCACTTGGCCTACATAGCCTGTTATGCAATGCTAATGTCCAAGATGTCCTTACAGGGTTCCAGGGTTCCCGTGGATTATTATAAAGTCGGATAAAGTCTAACTTTATTTTTGTAAAAAGTAAGGCCCGTATAAAGTCTTAATTTTATTCAAGTCTTACTTTTATCCAAGTCTTAAAATTCCTTATTTTATTGTAAATTGACTTGGATATTAACATCCACATTGTGATATTCAGACGTTTTGGCAAATATAAATGAATAGAAATTATGAACTTTCTTTAAATATACAAGAACTGCATTTATTTTATTGTTTAATCACCAATATCCTGATGTTAGTTGGATGATGAAATTAAAAATATTGGTGTATATTACTATATAAGTGGTCTTATTTTTCATGTGTGCATGGTATTATAATGTCTTACAAAGGTCTTACTTCTTATGAAGGTAACCTGCAGGAACCCTATATTAATAGCAATCCATTCTGTTCTGAGTAAAGCCAAGTGAGCATCAAAAGTATTGTATATCCTTTTCTATTTAATTTGTCTGTTTCAAAGACTTTATGCACAATAAGGAGTAATCAGCTCACTGTCAACCCAATAGCATGTTCCCTTAAATAATCTACACCAAAGACTATCAATTCTATGCCCTAAATAGTCATATATTGGCTATTGCAATGCTTCCTAAGCAATATATATTAAATTCAGCCACAATGTTATGCCACAGAAAGATGTTGGGTATGATTTCATACAAAATAAACCTTTAAGGTCTGTAATTATTTTTATTTAAATAAAGTCAAAATACAAATAAATACAAATATTAAAGGTTTATTTTGCATGGAATGATACTCAACACACCTGTAAGTCAAAATATTTTTTTGCACGCTGATTAATTTTAGCTGGCAACTGAAGGAGCTATTCATTATCAATGGCCGTATACCCTTCAACAGTTACTGAATTGTTGGGTTGCTGATTTGCATTAAATCTATAGCATTTAAGTTAGTTATATATAAATATATATTTATATATTTATTACCAAACACTTTAAATGTGTATATTAAGAAAACAATAAGTATTGGAGTCAAGTGAAAGTAATATAGATAATTATGCAACTATGTATGCTAATTATAAACCAAAAGTGTTGACTGGGTTGAATATGGCAATGCTATGAACAATATTTAATAATTGTATGCACATGAATTCTACAACATTTATGGCTGTCATTGCAAAGTGTAAGATGCTAAGGAATATGAAGAAAGCAACGCAATTTTCAGCATTTTTTCAAGATTTTCTATTATTATCAACAACAAAAAGGACGAAACAAATGACAAAATGTAGCTTAAAATTGAAGTTAAAAGTGAAAGTACTATAATATAGATATATGATTTGCAAAATTTTACTGATGCTAGGATCATAGAGTCATTGATATGAGGGTTTAAAAAAGTACAAAATTTTCATATTTTCCTTATTTTATAAAATTATGTCATTAATGGTCATGAAACCAGAAAAAGGTATCTCTACACTATTTTAGGAAAATTCTTACAGAGTTTTTTATGCATGTAGGTGCAGTAGTGTGCGAGTTCTGCTTTTTTTACAAATTTAACACACTTTTCAGCAGTTTTTCAGATTTTCCATTATTGTATAAATAGCATAAATAAAATTCAAAAACAGAAATGTGAAAATACCATAATTTAGATATGTCATTGGCAAAATTTCCTTCATATATGGTAAATAAGTGTCTTTGGTATGGAGGTTTGAGAAAGTAATAATTTTCCCTATTTTTCCCTAATTTTGAAAATTCTCCAGTATTTACGGCCATGAGACCCCCAAAAGGCACCACTGCACTATATTAGAGATATTATGACGAAGTTTTAAGCATGTAGATGCAGTAGTTTCAGAGTTATGTGCCATATAGAGTATTACTGTAGGAAATTTTGTTTGGGTAAATGCATTAGTGTTAAGAGTTCTGCTCTGGAAACAAAAGTGTTACGCCCGCCCGTCGGGTGGACATCGATGATAACAATAACCCTCTTCGAACTTTGTTCACTGAGAGTTAAAAAATATGGGACATATTATTTAACAAAATCCAGATTATCTTACAAGTAATGTTAACAATATGAAAGTATGGACCCTAGAAAAGCTTGTGGCAATATCATGAATCATATCATCACGAAACATTACCAAAATAGTTTCACCATGTAAATAATATTATACAATGTGGTCTCAATATTTACACAATGTGTTTTGGAACGTTTTTGTCAAATATTGTGTGCTTATATTATTGAAAAGATATGTTTGCAAGGTTCCTCCTGGCCTTTTATACTTTAAAAAAAACAAAATAATGAAACTGCCCTTCTAAACATTTGCTTTAAATAATTTTATTTAGTGTAAAAATTATGCCATTATCTTTCATTAACAATGATTTGCTTGAATCTCCCAGAAACCCAAGAGGGTACTCGATAGGGATGCTATTAATGTGTCTTAGAGTGTTCCTTCTGGCCTTTCATACACTGACAATAGAAATCTTTTGTTGTTTCATGGTATCATTGTGTATGAAGGCAAATATATGAATTTGTCTTGAGTCTTTAGTACCTATTATTAGTATTATTAGTATTAAATATATAAGAAAAATTACTGTTTGAATTTATCTGAGTATTTGTGATATTTGTCTATACCTGAATGCAGTGTATGAAATAAATATATATATATATATATTAAGTTAAACTAATTTGTCTTAAGTCGAGAATCATTATTACCTAACTTCACTTTATGTAATCATGCTGGTTCACCCGGCTACCTGCTACCATGCATACCATAATGTTCTTTTTAGATAGTTTGGAACTCTTTTGCGCTGCTCTCCAGTCTGGGCAGACTAAGTTAACTCTGCAGGCAGGCGCATGTGCAACACAGAAACAATTTTTGTGTATACGTAAAGGTAAGATAATAGTGTCAGCTGTCAAATCTCTATTTATATGCTGTTTTACTGTTATAGTATGATTAAAAATAAAGGTCCAACTGTTTTGAGTACATTTTAGTTTGACTTATTAGTAACATTCTTTTTTACGGGAATTGCTCGGGAGTCACTTGGCGAGCGTTCTACGTGATCTACGTATATTCTACGTACATCCGTGGCCATTTGTGGCCACTCGTGCTAACTTGCGGGTACGCAGGGTAAGCTGTCCATCCATGTATACTTGCCATCCACTCTTGTTAACTCTTGTACAGCTCGTGGAATGCTCGGGAGATGCTGGGCAGACATCCGCCGACCATCCACCCTAGCAACGTGGCCATCCGTAGCCCTCTCCTCATTCACTCCTGAACCACTCGCATGAGCGATCTACGAGTGCCTCACGGATGCTCACGGATGCCATACAGATGCTTGGCAAAAATAATTTATGCGTGATTTAATGAGCTGTCGGCGGACTTTGGCCTAGCGTTCGACGGACGTTTGGCAAGCATTTGACAGATGTTCGCCGAGCGGTCGATGGACGTCCCTCGAATACTCGTCAAGAGAATTTACACATGATAAACAGAGCCACTTATAGTCCCTTTTTGCCATCTGTGGTCAGTCGGCTCTCTAACTCATGATAGTGTGAACTGGGCTAAGGGAATCTATACTACCATATAATTTGGCCAGGCAAGCTTTATATATAATGCTGTTTTACGCTGCTCCCACGCAAATACAGCCTGCAGCCTCACAAAAACTTTCTATTTTTCTATTTTTTCCAGCTGTCAGTACATTAAAATATACATACATTAAAATATATAAGTAAATGTTTTGGTACTCTTGAACCAGTACTGCATCTCTCTGCACATCATTTGCCATGTACACGGCGAGGGCGCTGTAGTCGCCCTTACCTCAGCGCCCCTGGTGGATCGTCTTATACGGGTGCGGTACGTTAGTCAGTGAAAGAATGGGTTATTTGTTTCCGAAACCAACTATGTAGGTTTACATGTTGGTCAGGACAGACCATACCTATATTGAAAGACAGACAGTACCTATATTGATATACAGACAGTACCTACATTGAGCCGACAGTGCCAACATGGAGCCAATGTTGAATTATCTCACCTGGGAGACGAATTCTACACATGGTTATTCTTCTTTTAGGTTGCACCTTGGATCAACCAGGTTGCCTTTACATCAACAATACATCGAAATCTTGGTACGATGCCAGACAAAGCTGCCTTAGTAAGGATTATAAGTTACTTGCTAACTTAACAATTAATGAATATGGAAAACTGAAAAATATCCTCCCAAATCAAACAAACACCTTTTGGATTGGTCTTAAGAAGGAAAGATGGCTGTGGGGAGATGGTAAGAAAAAAAAATCATTCAAATAACAAGGAAGAATTTTAATATCTTGAATTCTTGATATATTATACTGTCAATAAGAATATAAAATATATGTTTTAATCAGACTCAGACATTTCTTTTTTCAATAGAGACATACATATGTGCCTATAAGTAACAAACACAAAATAATTATTGTTAAATTGTCTGGTTTCGTGGCAGATATATCACAGTGTTTTTAAAATTAGCAGTGTATTTCAGTCTAGCTTGAAAAATAACTGAACATACACATAATATGAGTTGCACTGTATGCTAATTAATATGTACATGCATTTTAATGTACACTTTCAATTTTATTATTCATTTTAATATTCTTGACGGTCGCAGAAGTGAGTGAGATTCAGTTCTCAAACTGGGAGAAAGGTCAACCCAGTTCAGACACAGAAATGTGTCTAGAAGGAACATGGGAGGGAAAATGGAATGACAGAAAATGTAAAGAACTAAACTGTGTCCTTTGCATGAATGGTAAGTTAGGGTGATAAAATGTTTAAAAATTAGGCCTGAAGAAAAAGATTCAAACTTTGTGTAACATTGGATGGATCAACGTTGATCCATTGTGACACGTTATTTGATATATCAATTAATAAAATAAAATTTGTTTTTTTGTAGAATAACATTCAAAGCTGCATTGTCACTCAATATGACAGAGACCAAAATTGGTTGCATTCATTTCATTGTCTTCTAAAAAAACCTGATTGAATGCCATCAGGGCCTTGCTAGGTTCACTATAACTCTATAAAATTAATAAACATACCCTATCATTTAATTTTTCATGCCATCAAAAATAGCCGATTTGTTTACATTGCTAATGCTTTTATGGCCAATGAAATTAAAACAAGGAATAAACGAACATCAATATCGTCGTCGGTTTGTAATGTATTTTATTATTGTGTGTGCCTTAAACTTTCGTCCGAATTTCAAATTTCCAAGTTTCTTATGTAAAAAAATGGGTAGGTGATTCAATTTTTGCATGAATTGAAACAATTCTGATCTCAAGTTTTCATAAAATGACTGTGAAATTGCGAATCGGCGACGCTCTCCATCATGTTGCAATTAATAATTAGCTAAAATGTAGCGGCAATAATTTCTAATTTAGTCCAATCTGGACAGTTTGGGTTGTCAAATTCATCAGTATACGAAGCATTTTCTTTCATTTGGATAGCTTTTTTGTTGTTTACAAAAACCGTCGGACAATGCAGCTTTAAAAGCTGTATCTTCTAATATTGATGGGATTTAAAAAATGATGTGAGAGAACCAAAGCTTGCATTATGTTGTTTCAGACACCTATGTTGGGAGAAAGGTACGCACTGGCAGTGCTGTTCCAGGTATTTATTCATATCTTGAAATTTTGTAATTCTTTAGGGGTGATTTATAATGCCTGGTAAAGTAAGTTTAAATGAGATAAAATGTAGGCCATTACTGGTGTGCATGTATCCATTGATATTTAATGTTTATTTGCATGGACATGCAGGTTAATTGTGTTCATAAATTCTTATAATTACCATTTAAAAGGATTACATAGAACACAGTTATCTGAGTGTCTGTGGGACAGAAATAATGACTGGACTCTTACTTATCCATGCACGTTTATTTTGGGTGTTCGTCTGTCTGTAAAATAAGCCAACAGGCTGTTTTTCTTTCAAAATTCATTAACTCATAAGCTGACTATTTCCGACACCTGCCTTTATCTAGAAAGATGCTATGTTCATAGATAAAACTGAACTAACCTAAGGCCGATTGATATGTTATTATGCTGGCATATAATATGTTTTCTGTACGGGCTGACTTAAAACAATGTTTTGGACTTCCAAAAACTTTGATATACACTGTAACAGCGTTTCCTTACATGCGAGTCTGGTAAAAGATGAAAAAAATGTATTCCTGAACAATTTCTTCTTATAACCAGATTTTCGTAATATAAAGCAGACCTATTGTGGATAGGAAGTGCGCCAATTCCACATTGGCCAGCCTTTGCTCAAGGTCTCCTGTTTGATCTCCAGCCCGGGCACTCTTCATGAGCTACATCCCAGCTGGATGTCTTTGGATGAGACATTAAATTGGGGGTGCCTTGTACTCAGTGTCTATGTGGAAAGTAAAACACCCCACCCAAGGGGTTAATCAGTAACCTATATTACATCATTCTTCAATTATTGGTTTCAGGAACGCTGGTTTGGGTATTGGCTGCATTCTTAGCCTTTCTAATGATCCTAACTGTGATCATTCTCACCATTCACATCACCAGAAAATATTGCGCAACAGATACTATGCGAGGTGAGATTTAAAACTCATATCTTCCTGTTTATGAGACTACTACATAACCAAAGGCAGTGCAGAGATGAATAATAGTTTTGACACCGAAAAACCTTTAAATAAAAATGGCTGATCCCAGAGCAAACATGCACCGGTGGCCAAGTAGCTATATATTTGTTGTAGCACAAGCTTGTGAATCCTCTGGACACAGGTTCGAATCATGTTGAGAGCCGTACTCTGACGTGAGCAGTGGCGCATTCTCCAGAACGTCACTATGAGCCAGAACTGTGACGAGTACACTCGGGTCATCCAGATTGGCCAGGGTCATCAAAAATTGGCCACCCCAACAAACACTACTACACGCCTTGCAATTTCGTAATTTGTAAAACTAACTGCTCATTGACAACATTCTAACACTTCGACAGGTCTCTTAGAAGGTCTCCTAGAAGTGTTTGTGATGTACAATTTTAAGATGACTGGGCTAATCGATTTATTATTTCAGGACTCAAATTGCCAACCAGTCTCATCCTGAGGGACCTGCTAGTTATGCTCGACATCTGCCTGGACCGAGCCATGTTGAAATCCACCAAAACAATTCACTGACACTCACTACCAACTCAATTCATAGCAATGGATCCTCTCACTTTTATTTCGAAATAATTTCTGATTCAATATACCAAACACCCCAGTGTTGCCAGTAAACAATTAGTCCTATTAGTAGAACTATAAAAGGCACCTAAAGCCGGATTCTGGACAATACTGAAATTGAATTTCCAGTTCAGAATCTTTCAGGGCACCAAAATAACTTGATCATCCTCTTGAGGTTTGTTTAAATTACACCCAAGGATTTTTATGAGATGTTAGAAAATTTGGCTTTGAGAGACATAACAACTTTGTTGTAAAAAAAATTATGTATATTGGAGTGATTTAAAATGTAGAGAGTTAGTTTTCAATGACAAATCTCATGGAATAATATTTGCAAATAAAAAAGCCTGTTGAAAAAGCATGTTATATTATGCCTATATTTACATATATGATAGATAGATAGATAAATTTTATTTGACCATACGGAGTCAGTTTTGACCCATTCGTCATAAACAAAGTACATAGAATGCACAATACATTGTAAATACAGACATAAAAATTACATATATTGAATATACTAACTAAATGCTACTTCAAGAACTACTGATCCAAATATTATATATGTCATATCATGCTCTTATTGAAAATAATTGTGAAATAAATTATAGTTACCTTAAAGCCTAATTCTATGCGGTAAAACTGATTTTTAGATAAAATTGTTTTTATTTTTTTTCTTTGCTTTATGATTGTATAAAATACATGAAGCATTTTTTTCACCTTAATATTACTTAATTGCGATTGTTGTTGCATGGTCAATTGATTTTTTTATCAGCCTTTAATTTATAATCACTGTTAATTACAAAACACATCCCAGATAGCATTCCAAATCGGGCCATCATTGTTTCTATATAGGTCAGCATTGTTTTGACGTCGCCAACGTTGCACCAATGCTGAAACAATTTGGAAGGCTATCTGGGATTATCTTTAATTAATTGATGAAAACAATAACATCTTAGGCTTCCTTATGTAATTGTCAATGACAATTAAGACAATGTGAAATGCCAGATAAAAGAATGGATTAGTGTAATACATGTGAAAAATGAAATAATATATTGATTTAAAATTGACTGTATTGTTGTTTTCTTTTAACATTTTATTCATACAATGTTAAAAATATATATATACATTGATGTAGTATATTGGCAGGGGCGGGTTTAGAAGGGGGTCAAGGGGGTTATTTTCTCTGGCAAAAATGCCCCCGGACGGGTGTTTGGTTGCATGAATAAAAAATGCAGTCAGACCTTCAATACCAACAGCGTTTCATTGTTTAGGCCATTAGATGTGTTGACAAATTGTCCAATCATTTGTAATCATTAATTTAGGAATGATAATCTGTAGATAATCAATAACTTCAATTTATGGATTATATATTTTAATAAAATATGGTTATTCAGTAATGTCGGTTGGGGTTTGGGGGTGGCCGCCTCCAAAATTACTGATCTAAATTAATGTTGAAATTGCTGACTTAAATCAGTTCACTGGCCATGATATTGTCAATGAGGTAGTTCCTTTTGAACATAAGTTAGCAAAGATTAATTGCTGACCAGTTGGAGTATAGACAACATGGATCTAGGTTGCACAATGTGTCGACGACATGGTTTGTTGATAAGATGGTCTGTCGACAAGTTGGCGTGTCTACCACTTGACCTGTAGTCGTATTTAAGTATAATATATATAATTATAATAATTATTATGATATTATCGATTAATCTCATTTAATGTAATCAAAGCTTCTACACCAGTTTGTTCATGCCAAGTATATTTTGTAATTCAGGAACCCAACCAGTGAGGAGGAGATTGAAGAAAGGTGTGGTCCCTTCACTGTTTCCTTGGACCAAGACCCCTACCCACACCCAGGAGGCCAGAGATATGAGAGTTCAGGCCAGAACATGTTCTGCATCCGTCACACCAGATATTAATGACATCCAACAGGAGATGGATGTTGAAGTTTCTCGACCGTGCGAGGATTCAAACATCCCAACTACACTTACACACAGCAGTGCGGAGACACAAACAGTCATTGGTGGAGAGTTACCCCCTGTTTGTGTGGAAAGGTATTTGAACAATGATGCAGTCATTAAGATGTACACTGGGCTAGAAACCTTCGCAAAGTTCCTCTTTGTGCTTGTATCTCTGGGACCAGCAGCATCCTGTCTTACATACAGATGGGGAGATCGCCCAAGTATGTCACTCGAAAACCAGCTCTTCATGACATTGTTTTATGTTATGTAATTTTCGCGAATGTATCATTCCTAAAACTGCATAAATTATTTATGTACAGAAAACCTTGCTTAAGTTGAATTTGTCTAAGTTGAATCTTTGCACAACTTGAACTGAATTTGCAGGACATTAGCTTATTTATTATTACACAAAGTCGAACGACTCAAATCTTTACCGAACTCGAATGAAATCAAGGGGTCTATTTGAATTTGACTAATGTAAGGTATACCTTTATATGAATTTCAAATTTCATGCAGAAAAGTGGCCACAAAAATGGCTTGGGTGTAGGCCAAATACTTCACCATGATAAATGTTATAAAAATGTCACAAAATTAAATCAGTTCCTATCAGGAAATTATGTAAAATACACTAACTAATCAGGTATTTCACGAAGTTAGATGTAACTGTGCATACTTAGGGCTCTTGAAATGCATGAGAAGCAAAGAAATGCATTTGGTCACAAATGACTGGAAAAATATTGTCTTTGATAGATGTCAAATCATATTTCTGAGATCTTGGCACCAGTTTATCATCATATGTGCTAACAAGGAATGTTTATATTATGACACCTATTGGGAATGAACACATGTCCCCCATGGTGGTCAAACCATTTGAAACCAAACATCAGAAAAGTAGCAAATATATGTAGTCATGGGTGTACTCATTTTTACAACTCATAATTTGTAAACTAAGGCCTAATTTCAATTCAAGTGGCCACTTTTTTAATTTTTCAGTGTGAATTAGTTTAAGACAATGGTCGGATTATTTGGTGAGAGCTACATTCAAATGAAAACAAGTTGTTGTTTGTGACTAAATTATAATTCTTCGATAAGGGTGTACTAATTTTTGGTGATACTGTATATTATCCACAATGATAAAATGAACCAGCTTGTTTTGTTTTCAAGGTTATATTTATATATATATATATATATATATATATATATATATATAATGATTTCTACAGATGTGGAAGCGGAGTATTCAGTCATAAAGTAACTTATATGAACAAAAACATCCATGTAAAAAGAAAAATAAATTCGTATTCAGACTCGGGCTGAGACTGCATTGAATAAAGCATATCAAACGTTTACCTTTATGTTCACTTATTCATCAAATACTTATCAATAGCTCTAATACACTTTGTTCAATTATCACAATTTTAACAAATGTCTGGAGATGACGTATTTACCAGAGACTTTAAACTTGTATTTCTCCTTTCAATACTTTAAACTTCTCATTGGAAAAAAAAAAGACAATAGACAGACACAAGAAAATAATCATGTACACGAGTCCATACACTGATGGGCTAACAATAGCCTAACATGTTAAATTCAAATCTATAAAGTAACATAGCTAGAGGTAAGCAGCTTAAAATACACGTAGTCATGAAAGAAGCTGTTCAACTGTTCCAACATAATTTCTTTTACAAATTATTCATCATAAGTCATGTATTTTTAACAGGAGTCCATACAATAATGAGCTGACATCATAAGTCACACATCTTTAAAGTAATGTCGGTTGAGGTAAGCAGGCTTGAAATAGTCAAGAAAGAAGCTATTCAGCTTTTCCAACATTTCTTGCACAAATTGTTCATCATACGGTACTTCAATGATCTTGATGTCCGGCAGTAGGGTATACACCACGAAGTGACACAATCTTCGCTCAGTCGCAAGCATTTGGCCTTGGACCTATAATAGAGACATTTTGTTAATGTTATCATTGGTCATAAGATATTGCGCAAGTTTCAAATAAATACAGACTAAAATGCGCTTCAAATACAAATATATTAATTAAAGAAAGAAATATCAAATACCTGAGCATAATAATCATGACAGCCAGCAAGTTTCAAGTTTTCTCCATTAGCTTCAAGGTATGGCACAGTTTGGGGGCTAATGGGCTTGTTTCGAGCAGTATAGGGGCATTTAACTTCCAACACAATATCTTCCCCCACTAGCCCATCAGGTGTAGAAGCTAAATAGGGTGTGTCCATACAGACAACAATTCCGCACGCCTTCACAACAACATTCTTCATTTTTGCATATTTAAATATTGCGTTCGGTTCATTTCTTAAACCATGGTCTGTATATTTGCTAGTAAATTGTTTGCCATGAATAAGTTCTTGTGCTAAGTTCCGTTTGGCATCAGATGACACAGTTTTCAAGATTCTCCCAAAGCAAGAGGAGTGCATCAGGTAGTCCGGATAAAACGGCATACTCCTGAACTCTGCAGGGCGAGGGTCAAAAATAGTTTCTTCTTTCCTCTGTTGGATATCGCTTGCTTTCACTGGGGACCCACAGTGAATTTTCTTCGGTCTGTGAAAGGTCTGAAGCTTGTCAGTACAACTTAATTCAAGAAGCGGATCTTTACCCTCTGATATGTCCACAAGCGCGAGCATGGTAGCTTGAATATGTTTGCAGTGGGCTGCTGGGCCCATACCAGCTGCACACTCACAGTTCGTTTCCAGAACTTCATTGCTTTTGTCCACCAGCAAGTGAACCACGTAAGTAACATTTCGCTTCATTTCAGCCCGGCATTGGCCCATGAAGCAGGTATTCTCTTCCCCGGCTTTGGCCGAACGTAAGTAGCGTAGGAACCTGAAAAAAAAAGTTGTAAATGACAAAATCATGTGGAACTAGGCCAGTGTGGGTACATCACCTGAATTCACACCTGAATTCACAGATAATATCATATCTATCCACAGACCTGGAATATTTTGTATATTATGTACTGATGAAATTCCACGGTTCTTTTTATACCATATAATTTACAGAAAATCCTGTCATAACAATAACAATCTTTAATGACACAATTTGAAATTACATACCTTTCCTTGTATAAACGCCAGTAGGGCTGGCCGGCTGGTAGACAGCCGGTGCCTGTAATTAAGCATTTGTTAAGGCTAAAATAAATGCCTTGATATTATTATAACTACGGGTGACGAATCGACTAATTTCGGATGACGAACCAACTTTTTCCGAGTGATGAATGGACCTGTTTTGGCGGGGACGAATTGCGCAGTGACGAATCGACTAGTAAGCATATATAGCATTCATAAATGCACATGACATTGATTATAAGGCCTGTCACTCGTCAAATTCTTTGTAATCTTTAGTATCAAATACTAAATTATGAATATGACACATGATTTAATGAACAATATGTACCTTTGAGTGCAAATTCATCACAAATTCATTTTCAAGTCCTTTGCTGTAGTGCCCCTAAATGAAAATATAAACGAACATCAAACAAGAAAATAACAAAAACACATAACAATCAAACTGTAAATTGTAAAATTAAGTAATATTAAATACAGAACCATGGATTAGTAAAAAATTCAAGGGTGATACAGCACTCAGCAGTGCAGTTGTTGTATTGCAACTGTCAAATTGACTCAAACACAGAATCATTACTGCAAATATAGGGTTTCTGGGTCACTTACCGCTCAACAAGTTCGCTTTTCCTCCCACCTCTTTTTGCCCCACGCTTCCTGCACTGTTCTTGCAGTTGTTTTAGGGTCCAAACTTCATATTTACTCTGTTTAGCTCCTGTATCCATCGTTTTTATCAAGTTCAACCTTCAAAATACGACACCGCTCAACCGCAGGACCGCTACAGTCGCAGCGCTACCTAGCAGGAATTTCGCCTCGCCACCTCATTAAACTAATACTAGTTAATACATGCTAATATGGACTTGAAACTGTGTGATGACCATTGCATTATGATTGCAACAATTTAACAAAAATATTAGACCATCCCTGTGCAAATTCACACATGGCAGAATATCATGATTTAATACATTCCATAATTTATAATCATATTATTATATATGCAGTGGAACCAGTGGAACTCAATGGAGAAAACATATATTACATACCCTGTAGAGTTGAATCGTATGATAATAATATAATCATAAGTGGATTCACCTCTACAGGGTATGTGGGGGTGAGGAACACTGATTCTTTGTTCTCCCAAAATATTGAAAGAAGAATTAATTATGGCTTAATATATATAACTAGCAAAACCCGTAACAATGTACGATGAACACATCACATGCACTAT
Source organism: Alitta virens (assembly GCA_932294295.1). NCBI lineage: Eukaryota > Metazoa > Annelida > Polychaeta > Phyllodocida > Nereididae > Alitta > Alitta virens. The sequence goes on along the minus strand of OW028580.1, from coordinate 24,796,697 downwards.
GAACAGATGAACATGTACAGTAAAGCTCATGTGCTTAAAATAAAAAAAAAATGAGCCATTAGTGACTATATAAAATGGATTTACGATAAGTGTAAAAGACAGCAAATTTCGTCAGCACAGTTGAATTTTACACAAAGGTTTTATTATACATGTGTATCCTTTTTCTTGTCACTTTATGGCACTAATTTGTGTTTTCTGCCACCCCAACCTTGAGATTCTTCCAGCATATCTGGACAAAATAATTGACAAAGAACCACGATTTTCTACAACACGTTAGATAATGTCCTTTTCTGAATTAATTTTATAAACAAAAGAATTCCTTTGGGTCTAACAACAATAAAATAAAATAATTTTATATTTTTTGGGATTCTAAAATTTTGTGCAATTCACAATTTAAAACAAACAAGGCATGTATTTTCGGCCTTTTCTAGTCCATAAAACAGCAATTCAGCCTCTTTCTGGAACTGGAAATGGCGGGAAAATGGTGATGTCACTTAGCAACCAAGGTAAGTTTGATCATATGACCTGCCATTCAGCCTCGTTCTGAGTTTAAAGGCCCTGGCAACAATGGTGTGAATGGTTGCTAAGGAGCTTTGACTTGCAATTATGGTTGTTAGGGAGGGCACAGGCAGTTGCTACATCCATTCAGCCTCTTTCTGGTTTTGTATTTTCCAGTTATTGGGGACTGACCAAGCTCTGACTTGTTCCCGTCTCAAGTAAGGAGACAGGTCGAGTCTGTCAATCGGAAAATGACATCACAATGTTTGGATGCTAGATATCAGCCAATCAGATCACAGAACTCGCCAGACCCAACCTATAAATTTAATTCAGAAAAGGACATTATCTAGTGTCTTGTAGAAATCTTGGTTCTTTGTCAATTATTTTGTGCTGGCAGAATCTCAAAGTTGAGGTGGCAGAAAACGTACAAAGTAGTGACACAAAGTGACAAGAAAAAAAGATACAAATAATAAAACCTTTGTGTAGAATTCAACTGTGCTAACGAAATTTGGTGTCTTAAACTTATTGCGTAAATCCATTTTATGTTTATCTTTTCAAACTGCATGTGATGCATTCATTGTACATTGCTACGGGTTTTGCTAGTTAATATTAATTGTCATATAATATACATCCACCCTTAGGTAGTGGTATTTTGTAAATACTCGGATGTATCCCCTTCCAACACATTATACGTTCATTACTATATTACATTGCAATTGTTTACATATACATGTAAATCAATGTACTAGAGGGTTGGTAAATAATAAAATGTCTAAATATGTCTAAATATAACATCAGTTGCTTTTAGCTAACTAACGCTAACTTAAAATGACAAAAAACAAAAAAGAAGTTACAGAAATCATTAATTATTCTGCTATGGTAATAATATAAAAAATATTACCACGCTGCACCAAATATGGTAGTATAAATTAATGTTCTATTAAAACGCTATCTCCTCCCTGGATAATCCTTTTATAGGCCTATCCTTCCCGCTTAGCCAGGACCTTCTACACGTATTTCTCAAGGGAGCTAAGGTTCGGTTTCCTTCCTAAACCTAAATTTGTTGTTTTATTTACCGTTATAAATTAAATTAAAAACCAGAAAGAGGCTGACTCCCGTAACGACCATGCTTGCAAGTAGAATTAAGGCTCTTGAATGAAACTCACAATGAGGCTGAATGGCACATGACCTCACAGAGCAAGTGATCTTTTTGAACTCTTGGCTGAATAGGGGCAGCAGCAACATTTGGTTTTTATATCACAAACTTTTAAATCCAATAAATTTTAATGAAGGCCATAATGGATACAGAATTGTTTTTTTAATTTTGTCTCCTGGCTGGGGGAGTGATTAACACTCAGGTTGGGTCTGGCGTGTTCTGTGATCTAATTGGCTGATATCTAGGATCCAAACATTGTGACGTCACTTTCAGATTGACAGACCCGACCTGTCTCCTTACTTGAGATGGGAACGAGTCAAGAGCTTGGGCAGCCAATACCTGGAAAATTAAAAAACCAGAAGGAGGCTGAATGGATGTAGCAACTGCCTGTGGGTCACATGACCTCCCTAACAACCATGATTTCAAGTCAAAATTCCTTTGCAACCATTCACACCATTGTTGCCAGGGCCTTTTAATGAAACTCAGAACGAGACTGAATGGCAGGTCACATGACCTCACCAACCTAGATCACCATTTTCCCCGCCAATTCCAGTTCCAGAAAGAGGCTGAATTGCTGTTTTATGGACTGGAAAAGGCCAAAAATGTGGAATTCTAAAAAGTGACAAAAATCGGACATTGGTCAGCAAATCCTTGTTCAGTTCCTACTTGCCTGAATTGCACAGAATTTGAGAATCCCTGTCCCCCAAAATAAAAAAAATATTATTGTTGGACCCAAAGGAATTTTTTTATAAATGTAATTCAGAAAAGGACATGCTGGCAGAATCTTAAAGTTGGGGCAGAAATGTACAAATTAGTGACATAAAGTGACACGAAAAAAGGATACAAATAATAAAACCTTTGTGTAGAATTCAACTGTGCTAACGAAATTTGCTGTCTTAAACTTATTTGCATAAATCCATTTTATATAGACACTAATGGCTCATTTCCTTTACTTTGAGCAAGATGAACTATACTGTATATGTTTATCTGTTCAAACTGCATGTGATGCATTCATTGTACATTGTTATGGGTTTTGCTAGTAAATTATTATTATTGACAAATGTATCAATTATGATAATATCATGTCAATAAAATTATATATATATTATTGCAAATCCAGAGGTAAATTATTAAGACAACATGATTGACAGTAATTATAATTGAAGACTTTAATTGGCATATTCATCATCATTTACATCATCATGGTGTAATTTTTGTTATTTTTTTTATCACTACAATATGGCAATGGCAGGTAACGCTAGGATTACACCCGCCAGAATTCATTCACACGACGCCCCTGCATGGGGCCTCAAGCGAAGTGATGACGTCACACAATTATGACAAACGGACCGTTTTGATCGTCGATTTGCCACCTATTTTGCTTATTTAAGTGACTTAAAAGACAATCACAGATGTAAACTTGAAGAAACAAGCAATAGAAAACATGTTAGAATTGATCTGCACAAGTAAGTAAGGATAATGCAGTGAAACGGCATGATCGTATTTCTGCCAAAAAAAGTATAGCAAGGCCACAGAACTGTTTTTGCTTAACTGGAAGATGTCTTGAGGCCGAATCTATAAGAATGAAAAACGTTTCAGGGATAAGCTAAAATGCTGGCCAGATGGCGGTTCAACCTTTTGAAAATGCTGAATATTGTGACTTCTTTTGTTGCTAAACAATGCTAAATGTTCTGCTAGTTGTGGCTTAGCGTTGGTCTGCATATTTCGAATTGACGGTCCGCCTTTTACTGACACCAGACTACCCACAATTCCCTCAAGTCATTGCAAACAGATCACTCCCGCAGAGTAACCAAAAATAAAACAGAAACACATTTAGCATTCCCCTTATCATCAAGCTGCATTGGAACTACAGTTAAACAATCTTTATTTTCCTCATTATAATGTCCATTGAAATATAGATTACTTGTTGTGTTATTCCACAGAAACACTTTTACACTCGACGACAATGAAATTTGCCACGACAACGAGATTCGCAACCCCCCTAATACTCAATTATACACCTTGCAAGTTCATGATTTGTTACAAAACTAATTGTTTATATAATTGACAATACTCTGTCACACCAACAGCCATCTAATAAATTTTTTTTATTGCACTTTATTACGAGTGGCGAATCTCATTGTCGTGGTGAATTTCACTGTCGCCGCGTGTAGCATTAACGGGAAAATTTTTTATTTTAAATCTTTCTAAAATCCAGCAACATTATGAATTTTCATACATTTCAATGTTGTAGCATGACAACAAAACATTTTTGATATTTTACCTTTGAATATATATATATTTAGATTGAGTGGGCATGTGACCTGCTATGTCAGCCTTCATGGTAACAGGAAGGACAGTAACAGGATGGACATTTAGGGAAACTTTATGCAATATCTGAAAGGGAAATGGTAGTACCTTCACCAAAGTTTGCATTTCATTTTGTAATAATGGACTGCTTTCAGAATTGCTTGAAACTAATTTCTTGTGATAAATAGCTTCCTCACAAGCTCGGCAAGATATAATTTCCTTCAAAATGGTATGCGCATGTGCGAGTCTTCTCTGCATGTGCATCTTTATTAGATGCACATGCACAAAAAGGTGCCCATGCACAAAAAAGTGCATAAGCATGCACATGCATTTAAAGGTGTATTATTATCTCATACATTCAACCTCATTTTCACTTGTTTTTCTGATTTTGGAAAGTGCCTCACAATACAACTACTTATACATCATGGTGGGAAATCTTCCTTTCTTTTATTATTTAAGCAATAGTAGTAGGATTTTCATGGAAGGTTTGCTATATTTCCACCAGGTGGCTACAACAGAATACTGCAATTCTATTGGCTGAAAAAGTTCCCGCCTTTGATTGTGATTGACTGAAACAAAGTGCTACCTAGCAGCAGTATTTTTAGTGCATTTTAATGTATATTTGACATCTTATCATTCGATTAATTTTCGCTATTTCCCTGAGAAATTATATTTATTGAATCAGTTAATAATGATCTACACTATGCCCGAAAAGCAAAATAAGTAATAAGAAGAGACTTATGTCCTTTTTTTAATTCAGGGCTGCGCAGTGAAAAGACTCTATGGTGAACATAGGATGTTCAGTCTGTAATGGTTGAATATTGTCCCATTCTCGTTTTCTAAAATGTAAAGCCTGTTTAGAAAGTATACACTTGCCATGTCTCCCTAATATGTCAGGACATGACTCCCTGTATTTAGATAGAATGCTTAATTCATGGTACTGTGTGAGATGTATTCAGCATGAACTGGCTTTGATCATTTTGATGATGACATGCTGTGAGATCTCTTCTTTTTTGTATCGTCAAATGCAAACTTATACCAAGAATTACAGGAAATAATCTTCAACCCATTTGATAAGTCACTCTCCTTTATATCTTATGCAGATCCAGATATAATTTTTTTTAATGATGCAAGAATTCTGAATAACAGAAGTTGTAACTATTACTCTCTTCAACCATCAAATGGGTTTTTTGCTATTCTTCCCCATAACATCAGGAGTGCCCCAAAAAAATCTCGATGACTTACAAAAGCTTCTGATAAGTTTATCTTAAACATTTGATGTTATGGGACTATCAGAGACTTGGTTCAATGGGTCAAGTGTTGAACGATGAAATCAATAATCCCCCTGCCTGAAATTCACAAATGAAAATTACCCTTTTCACACACTTTTGTTTTGGAACATTTGTGTGTTAAACAGCTTTACACTTGATATCACATATCGGTACAGGTTTATAAGTTTGGAATAAGTGATCCATCATTAATTTACCTTTTGGCCAGTTTCTGCGCATTAACTGCTACTACTTGTAAAAGCGAGGGAAAGTCACAGTGGGACAGACAAAGTAGGCCTGCATCCCCCCCCCCCCAAACATCAAGAGAAATCGATGCCCCTGGTATAAAGCATGGGCCAGCAATTAGCAATTCAGATCATTTTGCAATGCCAAAGTTGAAATTTCAGGCTTTCGCAATAAAACTGGAAACTGTGAAGGTGCCATATCTCATGAACTACAACATGCTGTTGGTACCAAATGTCCTCAATACCCAAGTTCATCTTCATGTTCCACACATACTTGGGGTCTAACTCTATTATTTCCTTAGTTATTCGAGAAAAACTGGTATTTTGAGGCCGCCATCTTGGATTTATGCTAATTTGGGGTGTTCCACAACTTGGATTTTCCATGATTTTTAGTATGTATTTCTAGAGGCCCTTGGGGTTCAAATGGAACTAGAACCATTTATGTTGCAATTTTTCCCGGGTTCAGCCAAATATTTTCATATCTCTACTAGACTATCAATACAAATCAATATAAAATAAATAAATATTTTAACTCGCAGTTTATGGGGCACTGTGATCAATGTTTTGTTATGTGTGGTCCTGATCATATTCCCCATTCCTTTATATAGTCCTTCATAGTATATTTTGAGTGGAATTGACTCTCCAGTAATGTAGGAATGAATTCCAATGAGCTCTGGCTACATATGAGTTTTAATTTGTTGCTTCTATAGTATGTTTCGTTCACTTCTTGCACGCATTTTAAGTTTTATATAATTCATTTTATGTTTAATTAGCTACTGTGGACAGCATTACAAAGGCTTACTTGCAAAAATGTGGAGGTTCAACCTTGAGCGGGACGTAGCCTTTACATAAACGTTTGCCACACGAAATACACCTGCTCTAGGTTTAGACATACCTCTTTTCTATCGTGTAGCACCCAGATACGGTTGATTTCTTCCATTTTTTAACGATTTCTGTGCCATTTTCGAATTCACGTTTCGTTGATTATCCATGATAGCCATTGCCACGCAGTTCTACCAAAACTCAATATTCACGGATTGATAAGCTTTTGTGTTGACTTCATAAATTGGTAATTATTTGCTTTATTCGCACACTAGGACACTGGAAATTATATTTTAACTGTCAAATTTAAGAAACTATAGACAGGGCAGAGCTATTGCAAAATTAAATGTTTTATCCACTAGGGGCATTGACGTTTGTGCTTACTACTCCCAGAATGCCGTATGGGGTGTGGCCATGGCGAATCCTAGCTAATGCAAAGTTGAAAATGCTCTAAAATGTTTACAGCTTTTTCAGTAATATCTGACTGCGATCTAATAGTAAACAGAGTAGTCCTTGTGTGCTAACGTTAATAAGGAGAAAAATGTGTCATAAATGTTAACTTCCAATAATTCTTATGGAAGCTGTTCCGATCCTACATGGCATCTAATGCAATTTAGGGTTGATTCTGGCTAATGTTTATGTTGCGTTCTTTATATGTTCCATCCAGCCAAACACAACACAAAAGGAAAGTTTTATAATGTTTAATATACAAAATTATTCCCCCCAACAGTATGTACAATTAAATCCCTGCTAATAGTCAATGTCAATGAGTTAATGTCTCTGTTGTTATGTATAATTCAACAGCACGATGTAGACCAAGGATGGTTCATGGGTATAGACCGTATGCTCACGACAGCATGTAGCATATAGGCTCACGACAGCATGTAGGCTCACAACAGCATGTGGCATGTAGTCTCACAGCAGCATGTGACATGTAGTCTCACAGCAGCATGTGGCATGTAGTCTCACAGCAGCATGTGGCATGTAGTCTCACAGCAGCATGTGGCATGTAGTCTCACAGCAGCATGTGACATGTAGTCTCACAGCAGCATGTGGCATGTAGTCTCACAGCAGCATGTGGCATGTAGTCTCACAGCAGCATGTGGCATGTAGTCTCACAGCAGCATGTGACATGTAGTCTCACAGCAGCATGTGGCATGTAGTCTCACAGCAGCATGTGACATGTAGTCTCACAGCAGCATGTGGCATGTAGTCTCACAGCAGCATGTGGCATGTAGTCTCACAGCAGCATGTGACATGTAGTCTCACAGCAGCATGTGGCATGTAGTCTCACAGCAGCATGTGGCATGTAGTCTCACAGCAGCATGTGACATGTAGTCTCACAGCAGCATGTGACATGTAGTCTCACAGCAGCATGTGGCATGTAGTCTCACAGTGCTCAGCATGTGGCATGTAGTCTCACAGCAGCATGTGGCATGTAGTCTCACAGCAGCATGTGGCATGTAGTCTCACAGCAGCATGTGACATGTAGTCTCACAGCAGCATGTGGCATGTAGTCTCACAGCAGCAGAACCCAATTCATTCTTTCAGGTCCTTCGCATATGGTTTGACCTCATTTTCAAGGAACTCTGAAGGAACTGTGAAAAAACTGGACTTTAACCCTGACCCTGACCCTAACCCCAACCCTAACCCTGACTGATCAAAGCAGATATTGACCTAATTTCACTTGATATGTTAATAGTAAGTCATTCCGCATGATTCTGAACAATTTGACTCAGTTTCGTGCCAATAGTTTGACCTCATTTTCAAGGAACTGTGAATGAACTGGACTTTAAGACTGAGATCAAAGCAGAGATTGACCTAATTGCAGTGTTATTAGTAGTTCATTCCGCATGATTTTGAACAAATTTGACTCTGTTTCCATGCCGACCATTTGACCTCATTTTCAAGGAACTGTGAAGGAACTGGACTTAAACTCTGATACTAAAGCAGATATTAGTAGGTCATTCTGCATTTTTCTGAACAATTTGACCCAGTTTCGTGCCGACCGTTTGGCGTTTGACCTCATTTTTAAGGAACTTTGAAGGAACTGGACCTTGAGACTGAGATCAAAGTAGTGATTGACCTAATTTCACTTAATATGTTATTAGTAGGTCATTCCGCATGATTCTGAAAAAATTTGAGTTTCAATGCCGTTTGTTCGACCGCATTTTCAAGGAACTCTGAAGGAACTGGACTTTAGCACTGAGATTAAACATAGTGGTTCTTACCCTCTTGACATGGACTTCCTTGATCATACAGACTGAGATCAAACAGACTTTCATAATCATTATATACCGGACGTATTGCTCTTTCATTAAGTTTTTCGACTGACTTTTCTGTCTTGTCCTATGATGAAAGTGTTATACAAAATTTGATGAAATGACAGATTAATATTGAAAAATTGTAGTTGAAGTTGAGCTTGTTGTCTATGTTATTTCCTAGAAGTTTTATAGTCTCGGATTTTATTGTCTGGCCTCTGACATCGAAGTCTATGTTAATGTTATCTCTACTTATAATCATGGAACGCATGACACATTTTCTAAAATAACAATTAGGAAAAATAAATGTATGGAGAAAATAAGTATTGGCATGCACAGTTAATTTATGTGAGTACATATAGCTGTATAGTAGGCCTATTGAAAATTGGTGGTTTGGCATGCATTTTGGCAATGTACATATAGTTTGTATGGTAGGCCTATTGAAAATTGGTGGTTTGGCATGCATTTTGGCAATGAAAATTACCACAAATATAACCGTCCGTTGATATCTTCTGATGTACTTTGAAGTCATATCTAGACTGTGGGTTGTTATCTTGTCGTTAATATTTAGATTTTTTAAATTCATTGTAATTTTTTTTTTTTTTGCAAATTTGTATAACTTATTGAAAGGTTTCAAGGTAAACTGACATCCAATTTACAAAGAAGTACTAGCCTACTATGTCTAACAAAAATTGCTAAATCGCAAACGTAATTACTTGATTGGGCTAGGCCTATAGCCTAAGCGAATTTCATACAGTTACATTAAAAACGGCCTGTCAAGCCTAGAAAAAGCTAGACAGCTTTTGCTATACAATGCTACCTGCCACTAAACAGAACTGTCTGGCTATAGCTGGCTACTCAAAGCCAGATCTAAAAGTACATGCACCATTTGGTGCACAAGTGGAGCGTTATGCATATTAAAAATGCTATGTCAATATGCACATACATATCTATGATATATTGGATAAATTTATTCTCATTTTTTTACCAAGGTGGTAGTATAGGTGTAAGCCGACTATAAGGTAGAAGTAGGCATTAGCCAGTTACAGTTACAGCCAGGAATAGGTTACTACAGCTGACTAGAGTCGACCATATTTTATGAAACTTCACAGTAGATATACACCTGTACAGCTCTATGCCCAACAAATTAAACCCACAATATCCTATTACTTGAAGTACAATGCTAACAATGCAATGCAAACAGAGTTGCAACTAGCCAATGCCTGCTCCCCAAGCCATGCAGTGCTAATATTGATTGATCCGTGATATCTAGGGAGCTCTGCTGGGCCGTCTCACCTGAGTGATTTTCACTCATGCGGAAACTGTGACATCCACCAGGTCTCGAGTCGAGAGAAGCGAACTATATAGTGTAGCTGTCAAGCAGGTAAGTTTGGATCTTGTTCTTTGTAAAATTGTTTTTTACCAATCAGTTTACAGGCCAGGCAATGTAAATTAGTGATTGACAGTCATGCAATAGAGTATCATACAAAATACGCCTGTTTATGTTGAATTTGAGACCTTTAAATTAGTGAATGTAAGGTGCTGGAAAACCGTGTCTTTGTGTAGTTACTTATATAGAATGATCTGGAAAATTATAGGCATACCAATACAGAGTAATGCAAGATTCAATGAAAACATAGTTAAGTTTGGAACCTGGTAAAAAGCATGGTAAGGATAATATTCATGATTTTCATCAAAACATGCCATGAGCATTTCTACATGCTGAAATTTAACATCAATTTATGTTAATATGAAAATGATTAATTGCTATTATGTAAACCCTTGCACCTTTGTGTCTGGAGTTCAACATGAGATTTATGCACTGTTTTAAATAAAACGAGCATGAAATATTTGAGCATAGTGACGGCAATTCTTCATTTTAGATTCTGAATTATTATTTTTTAAATTGTAAAAGCTTTTGTTGAACTAAAATACAACAACAAGTGGCATATATAATTGTAAAAATGTTTAATGTGCTAATACAATATTGATCGAACTGTTTTGTTGTGATGGTGGGGTCCACGCTAGAGAACCTTCCAGAAAAATCAATAATTGATTTTTGGGGAGTTTACGAGCATTTTCCATCACACCATGTGTTCAAAAATTACTGAATTTAACTGGGTTGGAAAAACAAGGAAATCGGCTTTTCTTGATTAGATTCTAAATATAATAAAGCCTCATAATTACTATGGGAGTAAAATATCAGAACAGCTGGAGTATTAAATCTGATAGTTAGACCACATGTATTAATATCTAGGCTTAATGAAATTTTGGAGTTCGTGCCTTTTGACTTTAAGATCCCAAAATATTCATTGATGGACAATTTCTAAAACCTGTAACAATCTTAAAGTGGTAAATTCTCAATGATATAAATAATTTCCTCCTTTTGCATTACCATAGTTTGTTAAGGATACAGTAACTTGGATAATTGATAAATAGATTAAAATTACTTGTGGAAGTTTCTTGAATTTTCCCCGATGACCTAAAAAATAAATTATACATAGATTTATATTTCTGAAACTCTGCATAAAAACCTAACGATAAAAGATAATAATATATGATTAAAAAAAACTTTTTGTGTGGAAGAAAAAATTTGGAAACTTTTTCGCAAACAAACCGGAATACAAAAACTCGACTCATGAACAATTTGCACCCGAAATAACTGTTTTTAGTCCCTTGATGTATGTGGAGTATATGCATAGCAAGAACATTAATTCATTGAAGCCTACATGATTATAGCTGTTGCTCAAAGGAAATAGTGACAAGCAGGAATGCCTTCAAGACTGTGTCACTAGATTCCGGAAAGGCTTGAATAAACACTCTGTATAATAGAGAAGTTTCGTGACCCCTTCTGAACTTTTTACCCTGAGGGGTAAAAATAATTAGAAAGAAATGAAAATAGAGCCAGTGCCTCCAGCATGAAATCTAGAGTGTTTACAAAAGGACTTCGCCACTAGACCCACTCTTGTGAAAAATAACAGGTCTTAAGATAAAATTTAATTTGAGTCAATAAAAAAGCATCAGTGACAGTAAAAACAGTCAAACGTTTGTAAAAACGTTTGACTTGATTATATTAATAGTGAGGTGGTCTTAATATTAAACGAGGTAATTAAAATGCTTATGATTAGCTGGCCTAGAGAGCTCTAGAGAGGGGTCCAGAAAACTTGCATCTAAATTGTGAGGTGTTCTCATTTTGAGGTGGTCTTAAAGCAATATTTACATAATTATTGTTACTTTTGGTGCTAGGTAAAAATGGCAAGGTGACCTTTGTATGAGGGGGTGGGGCCTAGCTTAGTGGTAGTGCACTGGGCTTCCAACCAATGGGTCCCAGCGGTCGAGCCTAAGTTGGATGGCTGTTTCGTCCTTCATCTCATTGCCATGGTCCCTGTCTGTCCTAACTAGTATCTCAAAAAACGTAAAGCTCTAATTCCCTGCCTGTTCTAAGTAGACAAGAACAGAAATACAGGATTCGCTACAACGCAATGCCTTAATCACTAACCAACTATTACTAAGAAATTGTGACAACATTATGGCTTTAAGCTAATACATAAATGTAGTGACTTTCAATGGGATGGTCTTCTTATTGGGGTTCATGTGATCATAAGTGGATGTCATGGGAAACTTCAAAAATAACTCAAGCATTGCACACAGTAATGTTATGTTTGATCTAAAATTTAAGTGGGAGAAATTACCATAACTTACAAGTTTTACAAGGTCATGTCAACCTAGTTGAATCATAACCCAGATAGCTTCTGAAGTTCGGATGTAGTGGAACTAACCTTACTGATATGATAAAGTAAAAGCACAATATTTCAATCTAAAGTTTGTCCAAACAGGCTTGTGAACTTCAGGTCTCATTTAAGTGCAAATCTTTTTTAATTTTCAGAAGTAAGTTGAAGGGAACACCACTATTTGCATAATGTTGAGTCTTTGAACTCTGACCTTTGAAATGAAAATCAAATGAATTATTTTAAGATGGTGGAATGCATGTTCTTTATAGGTAAAGCATTTATTTGTGTGTAAATTAAAAGTGTGCTGTTGCTGTAGTGGGAGTCTTGGCATGGGGTGCAATGTAAGTTTGATATCAGAATTATTAAAAAAGAGCTAAATTTGACCTTATTTTTAACTACAAAATGATGATATTAAGGTAAATGATCTTATATATTCAATTTACTCAAGAAATGTGCTTTATTAGCTATCATAAATTTTATTTTATTAAGCAAAACATCATCTCCATGGTCTTACAATCCAATAAATAGCCCAACGCTGCTGGCTAGGTCATACTGAGTGGCACCGAAGTTTCATATTTGACCCCTCTTTGCAGGAATAAGGTCTTTATGGCAACCAAAATCTTTACATGTACCCATGGCCATCTTGTATGACTATGTAGTAAATCTAAATACCTTGATAGGTTATGTGGTTTTAAATTGACAACAATTTTTTTATAGGTTTTGAGATTTTCCTCATGAATATTCATAATCACTGACCTTTGTTGATCTCATTTGACCCAAAATGAGGTCAATGGTCATTCTAAGAGGATCAACCAAAGGTGTATTGAATATTCTCTATCAGTGGTAAATTTGACGTTTTTATGCATAATATTTGTCAAATATGCATGTCATATTACCAGTCATAGTAGATCAAAGAGGTCGTTGACCTTTAACCCCAATATTGCAAAACTGCACCTGGTGGAACTTAAAAACCATGTTTCATGGAACTAGAAGATGTCCTCTTACAAATGAAACCGAATTCATGTGGTGCCCTCATGAGTTGAACCAAGGCCCATTTTCACCTTGTCAGCCCCGAAAAATATAGCAGAAAACCTGATTTTAGTCCCAATGCTAATCCAGTTCTCATGGACTTCTAAAAAGTGTCTCACTAATGTCATCATCACTATTGGATTGATTCTAAAGTGAATCTGCCAAAGGATCTGGGTGGAGAGTCATTTGTTTCACAAGGGATTTTTCACCAATGTTAATCAAGCTATGTGTTAAAATATTGTAATGAATAGATTAATAGACAGTACTATAGCATGAAGTCCCCTGTGATTTGTTCGGTGTCGATTTGTATGCATGTAAGATAGGATGGACATGCAGTAATAGCTCAATGGTAGCACAGGACTTCCAACCACTGGGTTCTGGGTTCAATTCCCGGTCGAGCCTATGTTGGATGGCTGTTTTATCTTTCGTCTCATTGCCATGGTCCCTGCCTGTCCTAATTACCCAATAGGTGCAGAAATACAGGACATAAAAGCCATAATCCACCCATGTCCACACACATACATGTGATCGTTACTGTAAAATACCTTTGTAAAATATCATGTGTACCTTCAACCTCTCTATAAGGACCAGTTTGTTGTAGACACATTTAAGGTGGTCTTGTGATCTCAATTGAGAGGTTCATTCTGAAAAAAAAGTGTTAATATGGAGATGGTCTTTATTCCACAAACTTTACAAGTTTACATTGTAGTTTTGAACCCATTAGAGTTCTCTTAAAAAAATCTATTCTTCATAGTTGGCCTTAATTGTTAGGTTTCACTGTATTGGTTTATATCATTTACACATCGTAGTAACTTAAGCCATCAAACAGAAAAAATTTGCTTTTTATTGCTGCAATTATGTAGTCTAAGCAAAAAGTTATTATGTTTGAGTCATAAAATTTCCAAAAGTGGAAAACATATATACTATGACAATGTTAGTGCAGCAAATATTAGGTCAGTCACGAACATTTTAAACATACCAAAGTTCCTAAATATGGAATAATTTCGACACTTGCTGACTTTATCCATACAGTTAAGGCCTGCTTAAACTTTCAGAAAGCACCAAAGAAAATCTTTTGGGAGGTATATCATCTTGTAATTACCTAAATATTTATACTATATATACTTAATACTAAAATTTCAAAAAGAGGGAGGTGCCACTGACAACACAAGCAACCCTAGATTTATTGTAAGTAAGTCATCTGTAAAAATGTTAAAAAGAGTGTCAGGAAAGAAAAAATTTACCTGGCTTAAATCCTGAGTCAAAGATTCATTTTGACAAACACTTAACAGCTACTTAACAAAACTGACTTTGTCTATGCTGTGAGAAAGCTATAAGTGCATATAGAGGACAAATGAAAGCAATGCAAATGACTTGCATAAGTTCACAAAAAGAATGCACCTGCCAGGACGAAGTTCAAACATGTTAAATGCCTGCATGATTTAAGTACAAACTCAGCATGCAAATTTTCTTCAGTCATGTATGTTAGATATATATCACAGAGGAACGAACCGAGATTGTTTGAAAAGAATGGGGTGCTTTGAAATAATATGAAGCATGCCACCATGCCACTTTAAGTATAGGGTGCACTAAGGCTTTCTTTTGTGAAGTCTTATTGTTGCGTTGAATTCTAGAGTCTAGACCCTTTCACGGGGTTGGATATAGTAGTGCATACCTTAAGTAGGTCTATAATTGCTTAAGGGCTTTTGGAGAGGGGTTCAAGAAATTTGCAAAACCTGAAAAGCCAATCTAAATTTAGAATTTCATGACAACTGCTACTTCACCCTCTCCAGTGACCCATAGTCTTTGTGGATATTCTTGATGAATATAACGTGTTGGGAACAATTTCAAATCAGGTTGAGTAGGAAAAAAGAAAATATTTCAACGCATCAATTTACTAGACTAGACTAGAATAGAATAGAATGTCTTTGCTTTCTTTGGTAAACCTAAATTGATTTATAATATGTTGTCTTTATAATATATTTGCCATGGAAGGCTGGGTTGTCATAATCAGTGTTAACGCAGGTTGGCTCATTGTAGAATTACACAGTGATTGCCCTGTGGTAGTAAGGATGTTGTTAACTTTTATCAAGAATTCTAAATTTAGTATTTCATGACAACTGCTTTACTTTACAAACTCTATATGTCAGCAGTTTGACGAATGGCAACCTAACGATATGATTCATGAATAGGTTGGAATTGGATGAACTGCCTAATCTGACCTTGTACTTTTTATGTATTCACCCGCTGTTGCTTTGCAAAAATTTTAAGACCAAAGTCTTCCATATTTTTCAGATTCAACTATGAAGACACTGATATCAACTCACATAATGATTTTAACAGCCGCTTCACCTTGACATCAATGTCTTCCCAGACCGGATCACCCAACATCAATAAAGTTCAACGGCACAATACCAAGCTAAAAAAGTCATGACAAACGTCGTACGCGCTGTGGCCCTTCTAGGGATCTTGCTACTGTCGGCAGCCATTTGGCAAACGTACTATATAACCGATGTTTCGAGTGAAAATTTTGGGATCCCGATCAACACGCACACGCGACCTTTCAGCAGGATGCTTTTGGGATCAAAATTAGCGAATATGACCAAAGATGCAAAAAGGCCAAGCAGTCAAGAAAAATCATTGCCTGATTTAGTCAAATTGAGACTTGATGACTTCACTGGATCAGTGGAGAATTTTAATGCTGGTGAAAAGAATAAGCACACAGATGAGTGGTCAGCAGTGAATCAACTCATTCCTGGCCTTGTACCATCTATCGTTCACTTCACATGGTGTGGAGACAGATGGTTCGAGTTCAAACATTACCTAACTGTTCAAAGCGTCATTCGTAGCATGAACCCTGACAGAATAGTAATCCATTACCAAAAGCTTCCTAAAAGAGATAAGTTATATTACTACCAATGGTTCGACAACTTGAAACATGACTTTCCTTTCTTGCATCTGAAACGCCTTTCCAAAGAAGATTTAGTCGTCTGTCAAGATGATTACAAACGTCGAAAGAAGGTCATTCTCAACTTCCTCAAAGAAGAAGGTGGGATGTACGTTGGTGAGAATACTTGGCTCATCAACTTCCCTGCTGATTTTCGTCAACTTGACTTTGACATGTCCTTAACAGAAGCAGCTGATGAAGGATATGTCATTCTCCGAAAAGGTGTTTTGGACAACAGGACATACGAAAGTGCTCTGAACGATACAAAACTAAGAACTCGCCAATCAAACTGTGCCACTGTTAGTCAGTTTTATAATGTTTATCATTCTGTCCGCTGTATCATTGTAAAAGGCGGCCGATATGACCATTTCCTTCCCATGCACATTTGGGAATCGGACGATCTCTTCGTCAGACTTTGTCGCAAAATCTTCTACGGGACGGAGCGAGAACTCAAGCCAGAGCCATCTTACGATGAACTTGTACCAAACATTGGTCACATGATCTGGTTAGGAGGGCATGAAATGGACTTTGTATTCTACCTCAGTGCACTCAGTATGCTTTATGTTCTCAAGGTGAGTCAATATAAGATTAAGTACAATTAACCTTTGATGCACATTTGTGGTGCAAATGCTAAGATTCATGGCTATTGTTTTTGTTGCATTCTGATACAAGACTCCTGAGGGTTTCTATGGAATGGTTGGCTTTGTTAATACATATATTGGTATACATATCTTAAATGATTTCAATGATATGTTTAAGGGAATAAAAGGCTTGCTTTGAACTAAGATGTTGTGGGTAGTGTTAGGGTTACACTGAATGAATTAATCAAGAGATACTTGTTACAAGCAAACTACATGTAACAACCTCATGTACTTCCTGTGCTCACATTCAATCATGTTGCACACAAATTAAGTATGTACACACTTCCATTCATGTAGATTCTTTACATGTTGATCTTGCAATTAAATAGGAAATATATGGGGTGTGTAAATACATGATTATTTTCTACTATGGCACATGCCAATTCATAAAGGTAGTAGTTACAAAGCAGAGTATAAATTCTAATTATGAGCTTGCCAAATATGCACGTGAGAGGTGAAATTATGTAAAGGGTTACTTGTAACATTAAGAAATGAGTTCATGGTTTGCGTGTAAACGACATGCAAATAAGCCAATGGAGACAACATGTCTGCTAGGACTAAATATGTTGGTCTGAAGCTTGTAATACATGTATAGTCCTCTCATGAAGGCAAATGCGATGATGAGATGATAGAGGATTGGATTCTTATCATTATTAATTAATGCCAAAAGGCATCAACCATTTTAAACGGGGATTGAAGCCTATAGCTCAGTGGTAGCGCAGTGGGCTTCCTGGGCTCAATTAATAATAATAATAATAAATTTATTTTATAAAGCGTACATCTATAAATACTCTGAACGCTGAACAATAAATAAAATACATGTATGTATGGAATATTGATTAAAAAGCTAAATAAATTAATGTAAATATACTGTATAGAAGTCAGTCATAAAATTTTGTAAATAGAAATGTCTTCAGTTTATTCTTAAATATCGAGAGTGAGGAGGAACATCGGATGACTAGAGGTAGCTGGTTCCACAATCTTGGGGCTGCGACACTGAATGATCTGTTTTGCACTAAAGCTGATCTTGTGAATGGAACATTTAGTAACATGAGGTCGCCTGAACGTAAGTTCCTTGATGGTGTGTGCACCTGAATGAGTTCCCGGTCGAGCCTAAGTTGGATGGCCATCTCATCCATTATCTTATTGCCAGGGTCCCTGCCTGTTCTAATTAACCCATCAGGTGCAGAAATACAGGACGTAAACCCCCAATCCACCCACCCACTCCACCAATTTAACATCTTCTCGGACTGAGAATCGAAGCGGGGACCATCAATAGTCGTGGCCAATATGTTAACTGGCCAGCCACACTGCTCAGTTAATACTCATTTGACTCTTTTTAAAGAGTTCATTGGCAAAAACTGAACCCAATACCTCAATAGAGCTGGTCGGGAACTTACCCACTGGGCCACCTTGCTGACACTGGTTCAAACTGTGTAATATGATGTGATATGAACAATGATGAACACTGTTTGATATTAACATAAGAATTATGTCCCACATGTTTAATTAGACTTGTAACAAATACTAATTGTACGAGTGTACAATTGTGGTGTATCACCATGTTTTCCTGGAGGCATTAGAGCCCTACTCTAACCAAATAATAAATATAAAATAAAATAATAATTTAAAAAAATCAAACTCATTCTGTAAGTTGTCCCAATCAAAATCGCTCACTCCCCATTGAAATGTTGAGACGTCCAGATATCCCTGATACTACTTTTACCCCACTTTTTGTCAATAAAATATATCTATCTTAATCCTTTTTGTCAGTAAAATATATCTATCTCTATCCTATAAATAATGAGTATGAGTTTCCTTTGTTAGGGTGCCCAGGTCTGCCAGAGGAGTAAGTCCGTCCTTGTTGTTCTATTAGTCTAATAGACCACGCAGATATTTGTACCTGTGAAAATTTCTTTGGACTATAGCTGGGTGGCCCTGGATAAATATTGTGCTGTAGTTATAGCAAATATTTGAATTTAAGGTTAAGGGTGAAATGGACAGTATTGTCCATTGTAGTCTGTCACTGCAGGAAATTGCCCTACCTGGGTTAAATGCAAGTGGCTTGTTTTAAGTTTTATACAAGGCTTTCTAAAAAATCCGTAACATCCATTCATCAGACTTTTTTTTTTCAAAAAGTTTGTGGACTCAAAACAATACGATACACAATTCATAACAAGTGTATTTTTAATGATATTTAACTTAGTAGGGCCACTTGTTCCCAGCTTCAATAAAGGTTAATTAAATATTAATATCTCATGGTACTTAATTTAAATTTATATACTGAGACCCAACTCGATTCAAAATATATTGCAAAATAGAGTGATAAATCAACCTGAGGTCTCTAACTGGATGCTCTTATGTAAGGACAAAAATATTCTAGCATAAATTTACAAACACGCATGTATGAAGAAAAGTGGTTGAAAGAGTGCACTATGGATGCTAAGACCTATGGCCTACTTTTTTGCTCAATAATTATTTAGCTATGAAAGTGTTTTTTTAATATATTTTTCTGATTTTTTTCCTGAATATTTTGTATAAAATTTGGTCATAGTACTGCATCTATGAATTTTGCATAGGTATGTCTGTACTCTGGCCTTACATAGTCTGGTTCAAAACTTATCCTACTTTTTTTTTTAATGATTTTAGTGAAAATATGCTATGTATGTATGTGATTAAATATTCACACAGCATACAATAAAACTAAACACTGCTGAGTATGGAGGTATGATTACACATTAAAGCAGTATTGTATGAATAATACATTAGTGACAGAGCTATCAGTATTACCACTATTAGCACTTAGTATGCATCTCTATAAGTGGTGACATTTGTTTAGTATCACATGCATAATGCATAGTGGAGTATTAATTCATTGCATTGTGATCTCAGCACACAGCCTTAAAAATTTGTGAATAGCTGGATCATTTTGAGCAGGTTCGTTTTGAATCAATTAGTATAAATTTGTACATTCAATATATATATTCAATTTCAGTTGTCCATTAAAATGTTAGCTAATTGTCATTATCTCAAGACCTGTTCAGCTATATCTGTAGGGCCTGTCATATGCATGACTAAACAGGCTGCCCATGCAATGTCTACATTTCTCTAATTACTAATTAGTAGCATCAATCATACTTACATATTATGCAACCTACAGTACAACTCGTGAATTGTGGCTCAATGTTTCGTAGAGAGCAGGAGCTTAGCTCAGTGGTAGTTGCTAATGTGGGGGTGTAAAGCCCGTCTTTCCCACCCACCTCATTGGTTTGCAGCTACACTAACTATTTCATGATGCAGGTAAAATGACTGCCTCAAGATTGCTAGGCTAACCTGAATCTATCCCTTGAAATCCAGAACTATAAAATCCAATTAAAAGCAATGTTAACCACCCATATAATGTATACCATTATTCCTGATGGTCCACAGTCTGTGATATGTTTTAGAATGGGACAGGAGGGGCCCAACTTAGTGGTAGCGCGTTGGGCTTCCAACCACTGGTTCCCACGTTCAATTCCCGGTCGGACCTAAGTTGGATGGTTGTTTCATCCTTCATCTCATTGCCATGGTCCCTGTCTGTCCTAATTAGCCCAATAGGTGCAGAAATACAACATAAAGCCTTAATCCCCCACTCACCACATACGCATCCAGTCTCACTACATATATCATCTTACTAGCTTTGGCTGGACAATTTTATTCCATACATAGAACAGTCTTTAACATGAGAGAAAGCATTTGTCTCTTTTGTGTGAAGTGTCAGGTTTTGAATCTCATGTGGATGTGGTGGCCAAAGAGTAGCTTTTTCGGAGTTCTTTGCCACTCGCACATACATTAAGCCTTCGTCATTTAATATAAGTCACAGACCAAACATGACACTACCAAGCGTGCTTAGTGACACCAGGTTGAGTCTTAACCAAGTTGAGTCTTAACCTACTTGCCACATTCTTTATATATATATATATATGTCAACACTTGTAATTTTTTACATGTTGACCATGTCAGTTAACTCGGTTTGCAGTCTCTACAAGATCATAATGTCTGAATAAAGTGAATTTCATGGCCCAAGAAGCTGTTCAACATATTTGGTCAGTTTTCTGAGGCAGTCACCATGATGAGAAGATAAGACTGCACTGCATAATGTCCAACAAGAACTAGACGTACGTAGTGTAGAAATAGCAGTGTTAACGTCCACAAATTTAGTGTCTAATGTGAGTACATCACCTGAGTCCAAATTTTAATCAGGCTCGGAGTCCACAACATGTTTAAAATTTTCTACATATTTGCCAAATGGGTGGGTTATTTTACTTGCATCAGCATAGACCTGAGTACAACGTCTCATGCAATCAACATCAAGCTGAGATGTAGCTCATATTCAGCAGAGCTTACCAATGTACTAACTGACCAATTTACTAATTAACGCTTTAACCATTATGCCACTCTTCTCATCAACATTTTCTGTTAGTTTTATTTTCATAATTTTTTCCCGCAGGTGGACAACCTTTATATCCATGGCGACCAGCCCCCAAAAGGACCTTATTGGGAGAAGTTGAAAAATCACAACAGAATAAAATTAATCACTCGTCCAGAACCTCGAATGATATATCAGGTAGGTGGCAAAAATTCCAAGCGGTGTTAGGAGATCAACAACTTTTTGAGACAATATTGTAGTCTTGCCAACAAAAGTTTGCTCTAGTTTTTCGGAAAATATTTACTCCTAGTAGACATTCTAGCTAATGAGAAAAAGGTGATTTTAGAAAAATCTTGTTCAAATATGGTAACACATGGTATCGAGACACTTTGTGGCTGATGTATAAAATTTGACATTTTTATTTATAAATACCACTTTATGAGTTCTAAAACCAGAATTTGAAATTGTGAAAAATTTGTCAGTCTCCTGTTGTTTGAAAGTTGATAGAACATGGTGAATTTATATTGCTTTTATACATAATGTATCTTTGCATAACATATGAAGTCAAAACTTTCCATAAACTCTTGTTGAATTAGGTGGTCCATTTGAATTCCACTTAAGCGAGGTTTACTAAATTTAATATTTCTTGGATTTGATAATGTAGCAATTTTGAATTTCTTATATGAAATTAATCTTGTACATTTCAGGGTGAAATTGAGTGGTACTTCAAAGCATTAATGAGTGACCTGATCAGGGTGGATATCATGATTAAATATGGTGGCATTTACGCAGACACCGATGCTATTTGGGTCCAACCACTAACATATGAACAAAGAGGTTACGATGCTGTGGCTTCGTTTGATTGGGTCGACTGGTCTTACCCCTATCCCGATTCAGTTAATTTTGGTAAATTTATGCTATTTTAACATTAAAATTCATTTTTAATGCAATATTTGCAACTGCAATGATAGGCCTGCTGTTTAGTCCTGCTTTTGAACAAAGGCAGATTTCTATGTTGGCTTGGATTCAAACTGTAGATCATTTATTTTGATTTCTTTGGGATACTTTGCTGTAGAAAATCACAATGACACCTGTGGTGTCATACTTGCTAAATTCCAGTTTTACTAGAGGAGTCTGTTTAATTAAGACCATATTTTTTTGTAAACTATAATATATATAGTAATTTCAAAGTTCCATGCTATAACTTCATTTCTATTTTGCGCCTATTACAGGTTTGTCTTATGGCAAGAAAAACGCCCCTTTCTGGCGCATCTTCAGAGACTCGATGCGACAATTGCACAACGATATCCATGGCTTCTCCGGAGTTATGATGCCTTACAAGTTGCTTGAAAAATACCCACATTTGCTCAAGATTGACCCCCATTTACAGGTCGGTTGGCTTACTGGTCAAATACAGAATTTTTGTCATTACAATAACCATCAGTACAGCAGCACTGCCACTGTGTAGCACTTTTTAAACTTATTAATTTAAATCTTACCCAACCTTTATTTTTTTTCTATTTTTTCTGCAGAGGTTCGGCTATTTCAAAAGCTGATACTAATTAATATCTGTGTTACACAAGCTTAAAAGAATAGTAAAAATTAGCTTGCAGCATTTTCAAAAATTTTATTATATAACATTTTCAATCAGTTTATTTTAATCAGATTTGCATTGTTCTGGATTAACATTTAAATTTTCAATCATTTTATTTTTTATAGGTCATCTGTTACCAATTCCGTTGCCATCCCACTTATGTCAAAGACTACCACAACATGGGACGCGACCATATCACTGACAACAGCATTCCAAATTGGAAGAAAGATGTGCATGCCTTTCACTGGACCCATCCTAACCCTACAGAATATGCTAACGAAACAACTCTTTTAGCATCTACTGGACTATTTGCAGACATTGGAAAATTTGTTCTGAAGGAAGCAGGGTTATTGTGAAATTAGAATAGATATAAAATGAATATAGGCAGTTTGCAAGAGTAGCCATGATTGTGTTTTTAATGTACAGGTGTAGAGTCTATTATTTTTGTATTTTATTCTAATAAATATATAAATTATATACAAGAGTTTGTAGTTGTGAATGTTTCTTTCACTTGATGGACACAAGAATAAAATTATGCATTGCAGTGAGGGTAAATCATAGATAAAATAAATTATGTTTGTAAAACATGTATTAATTTTCATATCTGGCGTCTGGACCTTAACAAAGCCAGATATTTATAGCGATCACATACTCAAATTTTGTGAAATAATTAGGTCAATGACTGATCATTTTCCAGCCGGCAAATGTCTCTGTGAGGGCTGGCTTTCGTTATCGCTCAAGCGCCAGAAAGCCACCTTGACTTGTGAAGATGATGACTGATAGGAGATTGGGATCTGTGAAGTACGTAAATGTTAGGGTAGTTTGCTTGGTGAAAATTTAGAAAAATTGATGAATCTCTTTAAAAGATATGAAACACAAATCTTAGCCTGCATGTATTATGTAATTATTTGTAAATAATGTGAAGAAAATAAATTTTGTCCGAATTCCTACTATCCTGACGATTATAAAATCGTGATAATTCACTCAAGTGAGCTCTACAGTGACCAAAGTTTTAATTTTGGATAAAATCCTTGATTACAACTCCCAAAGTTCATAAACCAGTTTTAGTCATAATTGAACTTGTAACCATGGAATTTTACTCCAGTAGAACAAGCTAAACAACATTTTTTTAGGCGATTGACCACATGGCCTATATATAGAGCTACGGGCCATTAGTACCAGAAAAGCTAAGCTGCTTCAGCAAGCCACAGTGACTGAATTGTCTAAGGCATTGGTGTGCTTGAAAGGGCTGAGAGTGCAACGGGTTAAGTCCAGTCAACAAGAAATTTTTTTAATGTTTTTCATTCATTTCTACTATGACTATTAAGATGGATTCAAAGGTTCTGGGAGACCTTGACCTATTTTTGAGGTGATGGGGTCAATCATTCTGACCCTTATTAAAATGAAAGGATATATATAAATATATGTTGATTTTGCATCAGAGATTATGCTTTACTGCTTGTTCAGTTAAACTAAAGCAAGCAGTGAACTATTGGGTAGGGAGGGGGCAATTGAATTAAATAATTAAAACTACAATACCTTCTGGCCCACATTTGATTTTTAAGACCCTCCCTTGAATAAACAATTATATGGGCAAACAACAAACTTTGATTGGCCAGAGCTTCTTGGAACAGCATGACATCACATCAGCACAAATCTCATGTGTGAAATGTATAGTAGTCTGTTTCATTGAATGCTCTAACATAGGGGAAACCCTTGGACGAGTTTGAAGGGGGGTGACCTTGACCTTTTCAGGTCACGGGGGTCAGAAATGTCTCGAACCTTGTAAACTCTGTACAAAATGATAACTTTTGTAATATGGAATCACTAGTAGAGGATGGGTGACCTGATTGACTTTTTTCAGGCTACAGGGTCAAAAACCTTGGAAATAATAACTGGGTAAACTGATAACTGCATAGCAGGTAGGTTTCACTGACTGTCTAGGTCATCTGATATCAATATAACCAAGAATTAACCGCTTGTTCTTGAGGTAGAAGTTCTTGAATACACATTGTAGTACAAAATAGCTCATTTAGTTGGTCTGACCAGCAATATCCAGCATTTAATGCAAAACCCTCTGACCAGCAAACATTAGCCAAAGACCCATGCCCAGTTTTACATGGTCATGCATGGTTGGTGTTTAAAGGTATATAAAAAGTGTGCAATCGTAGGTAGCAAAATTTATTCAAAATGAATATAATTTAAATTTTATTTAATCTTAACTATTAATTAGTATCTAGGCCACCCGCAGACCTCGGCCTCACTCGGGTGACCAGTCACCAGCAAATCAGTTTCTAAAACTTGGGAGCTATGAAACAATATGTAAGCAAAATGCTAATTTGAAAATGAAAATGAATGAAATTCCAAGGATAATAACTTTTGAAATTTGAAGTCCGCATGGTCCGCGTAGTCTGCTTGTTCCGCTTGGTCCGCATTATACACTGAGCCGACTTTTATGCCAACGTTGCGAGACGCCATTTCCGCTAAAACGTCAACGCGTGAAGCTAAAATTAAACACATAGTTCATTTTATGCGAAATTAACGCGGTCAGCATTTGTGATGATGTTTTGAATCTTTACAAAACATTCAAATGGACTTTGACGACAATTTTGGGCCTTCTTACGCCGTGGACGAGGACGAAATGGCGTCCATGGACATAATTATTAGCATTGTTTACGTCTTGTTGGCAGGGTGCTTCGTTGCCCCTCCTACAGAATTTGTGTCAGCTGGTCTGACAGTTCAGAATCTCTTAGCTCCGTGCCTAGGCAGTGAAAACATGAACTTTATTTACTACCACATCCGCAGAACAACCTGCACTGCTGTCATTCACTCACTACTTCCATTAGGTAGATTTAGCCAGTACTCTTTCTATTTTTTTAGATCATCTATCATTGTATTAGAATTATTTAAAGTACATAAAGTTCAATTACTGCATGTTTTCATATATATATATAATCAACATTCGTTAAATTCCATAACTTTGACCAGTTTCCTTATGTCTCTGAAAGGGATGATTCATAATTTTATTTTATTATGTGGGGCCGGATATAGTACATGTGGTCAAGGAAGTCATCAGAACATCACAATTTTGGTGTATTGACCAAACTGCCCCCCCCCCCCCCCCCCCCAGAGTTTTTCCCAGGCTACGGCCCTGTTGTGGAAATTTTACACGAGTGTATACATGTTAAATTTTGGGCCCAACTGTCAATAGGTGACAATGTTATGATTCTCTGTATTGTTGTTCTTCATACATAGGTTACTACGCAATGATGGCCTTCATGCAACCTCACTTGAATCTTTTTCCTCCGTGGAATGCATCATCCAGATGGCAGCTAATATTCATTGTCGTTTTCACCTTGCCTATTGTTGTGGGCGCCATGGTGTTTTACTGGTCTCAGAAGGGCTGGAGCAATCATCCTATTTCCCGTCGACTCTCATATCTTGCAACAGCAAACAGCACATGGGCTTCTGTAGCTTCTTCTATAAATGTGGAATTTCGCCGAGTGGATAAGTTCATGACTGGCATTCCTGGTAGACGCATGTATGTCACAGACTCATGGGTGTTGAAGACATCTGCTTACTTTGTACATGCTGCACACCAAGGAGATGTAATATTGACGCTAGACAGGGCTGATCACCATGACTTTACCCCAGAAAGCAATGTTGGTGTTCAGTATCTCAATATTAGAGTAGAGAGTCTAAATCCAAGAGTACAACCATTTCAGATCAGGTGAGTCTTATTTTATTGAATCAGGTGAATCTACCTCCATAATTTTACACCAAATCTTGCATGGTTTAACACTTCAAGTTTGAAATATATTGTTAGTTGTTAATATGCTACTCGAGTATTTAATTGGGTGTGATATGACCAGTAAACAGTAAAACAGGCCTGAGCTTAACAGGCGAACGATCGTTTCGTTCTCCTGGAGGTTGCCTTAAACTGAAATGCTGTGA
The DNA here is from genome assembly GCA_932294295.1 of Alitta virens. NCBI lineage: Eukaryota > Metazoa > Annelida > Polychaeta > Phyllodocida > Nereididae > Alitta > Alitta virens. The sequence goes on along the minus strand of OW028580.1, from coordinate 24,769,833 downwards.
ACGCAAATTCGTTCGCCTTGCCCTAGTTGCAACCTTTTGCGCTGCCACCTGGCATTTTTTGCAGTTACCTAGGCACATTTTCAGGAGAACGATGTGTGGGTTACCATCTTTTTGCTTATGCTCAGGCCTGGTAAAATGTTTGCTATCTGAAGTCCTCAAAAAAAATAAACACACACAACCATCTTAAAACAAACATTTTTTGACATTGTACTAAATTTGTTATGATTATCATGTTATTTCCAGGCTGAATGCCCTAGAATATGGGGACCTTCGAGAGAAATTGTCAAGTCCAGTGAGGAATGCTCGGAACATAGTAATACAACAGTCCCTTAGTGAGAGGTTCTTGGATGCATTTCGAGAACAGCTGGCACATAATCCAGTCTTCATTGTACCAGAAAACATGGTAAAAGCTCTTATCAAGCATTATTATTAACATTCCTGAGTGCTTACAGGTTGGGAAAAAGGAAAATTGCCAGCCAGCTTTATTTGCAATATATGTATATAATAGCTGGGATCATCTGTGCTATTATTTGGTAGTTGTATTTAATAATGGTGAGACATATTTTTACATACAGCTGTAGGTGGATTTAGAAGGGGCGCAGGGGGCCCCCCTTTTTGAAGGCCAAATTACAGTGTGATGGCACTGTCTACAAGTCGATACTTGCGCCATCTATAGTGATGTTAAATTGCAGAGCACAGTGAGGGTCTACAGAATCTAATTGAGAGCAACTCACCAAATGTCCCGCACAACTAACTCAGGCACTTTTGACCTATGATCCTTGATTCCAAAGTGTGCCATTCCATACAACGAATACAAAACTGCCGGAATAAGGATATTATACGCTGTTTTCGAAGCAATCTAGAGCGGCGAACATGGAACTAATTAGTTTGGTCAGCAATACATAGTACGTGGGTAGTGATCTAGAAATGTAGGTCACTTGGAGTTTTCAGGGACCCTGACGATTCAAGGGTCCCGAGCAGAGACAGGGGGGTGTATGGCCTTAGACGGGCTTCACCTCAAGTTTTCTCTATTACTGCGAATCCCCCTCCTTTCACAAATTCCTGAACCCGCCCCTGGCCTTGTATAATTAGGTGGGTTATAATATATATTATTCTGTGTAGTATTGCACCTTTCAATTAATGGAGTGTATTATCTTTCTTTAGGAAGTGGATTCATGTGTAGGCTGTATGGTCAAAACTGCTGATGTGAAGCTGCAAAAACACTGTGATGCCTTGGAAGATGGTGAATGCCGTCAGTGCTATTGCCGACCCATGTGGTGTCAGGACTGTATGGGAAAGTGGTTCGCAAGTCGTCAGCCTCAGGATGAACCTTCTGCATGGATGTCAGGTCGAAGTCCTTGTCCGACTTGCCGGGCTACTTTCTGTGTGCTTGATGTTTGTCTTATCACTTGAATGGAGATGTATAATTAGAATATCATAAAGGTGCCTTTGATTTGTGTTTCTGATTGTACAAATTCAGGAATGACGTTTTTTTGTACTCCCTCTGCCGTACAGTTAAAAAATTATATCATATGATGCTGCTAATTTTTGTCTGTAAATTCAGAAGTTTTTATGGTGCTCTGTCAAAATTATGAGATTACAAAAATATGTAGTCTGAGAAAAAAAAAAAAGTTTCGGACACAATTGTGTATATTGGAACAGCTTTGTTATGTAAATGGATAGCCTCAAGAAAGGTTTATAAAAATAGGGACCATACAATTAGAACCACTTTTTTTGGGGCTCACTGAATGTCATCTGAAGTGTAGAATCTGATGGTCTTAATTCTGAAATTTCTTCACTCTGTAAAAAGTTTTGTTGCCCTACAACATGAGTAATTGTACATAAATTTGACCTCTTTAGTTTCATCGTCCAGCCATATCAAATGATATCAAATGATATCATGCTTCAGGAATCTGAAGCTTCATGAATTAGTGCCTGTGAATTCTTAAGGTGCCCCTGGTAGAGCAAAATTAATCTTTCAATGTTCTGAGATCGAGTATAATTTTTGTGCAATTGTTTCATAAATTTATTTACTGTAGCTGTAACAGAAAAGGTAGGCTTTAATTTGTACATTGATAATATTTATATACCACGAATATGAAACGTAGCTATTAATTAGCATGAAATAGTGATATTTTAGCTTTCAACAATATGAATTGTAACCCTGTGAAAGGGATATTCATAAATATAGTTCATTGTGAAGTACTTGTAATATGCATGTAAATTTGTGTTTGCCAATTGCATGATCAGATGGAAAGCTTTATCTATTATAAAGGTTGTGGAAAATTTTCTGTTCTTCCAAAAGGCATTTTAGTGGTCAAAAATGTTCATGGTATTAATTTTAGTGGATTATACACTGCGCATCAGTAAAATTTGCCACCTTGAAAAAGTGCAGCTAAACTGGGTATTTGTGGATCGTTGTGGTATTAGAACATTACTAATGATGTACACGTTTAGTTACACAAAATCATTCAGTTTATAAGCTGCGATTGCATAATTTTGGGAGTTTCAAGGGTGACAAATTTTGCTGATTTGGGGTGTACCTGTTTTTGGGTGCTGGTGTTAGCCCAATAGTGTCTGTACGCAACCATAATATTTTATTGCTGTCAATACACATTGATTGTTTAATAGAAGTTTTGATATTTGTTTTTAATGCTCTCGTGCAGTGTGATATTCAGTTGAAGATGTACAATAATATAAGCTAATATGGTAATTACTCATATTATTATTGTTTACTAAATGTAGTGTAACAGTGTCGACCCGTTTAATGTGCAATGACACAATGGCTAAGGGCTGTTCCATTTAAATGTGTGGTGGGGGCGGACAGGAGGGTTTTTGAAAAAGAGGGGAGGGGGAGGCTGGTTTACCAGTATTTTTCTTAATTTAGAAAAAAAAAGAGGGATTACCACAACAGACGAGAACTGTGGCATAATGTGGTGCCATCAGAAATGTTATCTTAATTTTATTTTTGGTGCAAGCTATTAAAGTAGCATGTCCCTCATCTCTCCGAATGCACCACTGACTAGCACATGCATTGTTAAATCTTGCCTTAAATATAACAGACACAAAATTAACAGTCACTATTTGAGCTTTATTTGGTGTTATTGCATAGTAGGGTTATATATGAAAATAAGGTTCTTGAAACGGTATAAAAATTATATAAATTTTGATACATCTGATATAAATATATATCTCAAAGTAATTAAAAGATTCATTATTGGCAGAATTGTAAGAACCACTATACACCATTGTCATTTTGTTAATTTACAGCATTCACGTAGACAAAATTAAACTGTAACAGCAGTATTCAAGTGGAGTTCGATGTGCATAAAATTAGTTTTATTATAACAGTCTTAATATTATTAACATTTGATTCAACATGAATTCTTATAATTGTTGTGGTGCTTCCCTACACCTAGCTGCCTTGTTTGTACATTACTAATAATAATGTCTGAATATGTGGTACATCTAAGGGCTGTGCAACTACATATAAACAAGGAGTTGGCTACTAAGTTTTTTAAAATGCTCATCAAATATAGAAAGATGAGTGCTAAGGCTGGCAAAAAATATAATACAGTCTGTAGGATACTTTAATTCAAAAACAGCAGATCAAGATTATAAAATTAGGAGAAATATTGAGAAGGGGAGGCCCTAATTTGTTTTTCTTTGCTAACCCCTACCCCAATAGCATGTTATGTCAGCTCGACATTGGCCTCGCTTCACCCAGATAACGTCGGGCCAACTTGGCAAGTTGTCTGGGTCCTAACTTTAGATGCAACAACCTGAAACTACATGTAAAATGATCGAAGAGTTGCTGTGATAAGCCTACGCAGAGTTGCCAACTTACGGAGTAGTGAATCTTGAGATTCGGCCATTAAAAGATCAAAGATGTATTCTACAGTATATAATTGTCTATGCATAAGAAGACAATGTAAAGAAAATACTCAAAACATAAAGAATGAGACGGACACCAAATGCATGGGTTTCATATATGGTGTATGTTATGACAGCCCTGACATGACAGTTTGTATATCATGCTCTAATGAATTTATGACTCAATATGAGTGAATAAAAGCCTCTGTTACAATGGAATTTTCCTGTGCCCATTGTTTTTATTATGAATACGTTGTAACATATATAGTCATATTTTGTTTGGTGTCCAATTGAAGGAAAGTAATGGATCACCTCTTAAGGGGCGTTCACACTATTTCGTAGTTCACTCCTGGTTGCGTTCACTCCTGGTTGTACCTTCTACATACGTTCTACATACGTCCATACATAGCTATTGTCCATCCGTATGTGCTCACGTCCAAACTGGAACACTCGTAAAAAATCCCCCCGCAGACAAGAAGACGGACGTCCGGCGAGTGGTGTACTATTGCCCCAAGTACGCTCGTAGAAATAAGTTATATGTGATTAATAGAGCCACGTGTGAGCACGTATAGCCAAGTTTTGACGTACGTAGTCGTACGTAGGTCTAATATGTTATAGTGTGAACGCCCCTTTAGACTTAGTATAACTTTTGACCGAAATCGTATCATTGATGGTGTATTTCATTAAAAATGAGAAAAGAGACATGTGTCACTCAGATTATATTTGCTTGTAAACGAAGCAATTATGATAAAACTGTACGGATGGGTAAAAAGATTACATGATAAAACAATTGACATAATAGGGGTGACTCAGATGATGTCATAAATCATTGCATAAAATAAAAATGTAGAATAAAATGTTTGAAAAAGAACTAATGTAAAGTATGAGGTATCTGGCTATATATCAAGCAAATGTATAAAATAATACCGGAGTGCAGTGCATTAAAATTAAACATAGAGGAATGATTGATATATAGCTACTAACTAAACATGTGTCAAGTATAACTGACTACATTTGGTGTTGAGAATATATTGTCCAGTTTTGAAGTTCTGTAATCATATTTTTTGTAACTCAACGGTGACTTCATTAACCCGTCGTAAAACTGGCAGGACTTTAATGTTTTCATTTTGAGCACCTTCTTTGTTTTGCCATGAGAATTTCTCCAGAAACCCTGAGGAAATTGTCTGGAATGAAAAAAAAGGAAAGGACAATTAAATAAGGTATTATTCATTAATTTTGCTATTCCATCTTTAAGTTTAGGGGAAGCATAACAGTGGAAGCATGTCACTTGGTGACAACATTTTGATTAAGAGTATGAAAGTAAAGACAGATACCTTTAAAATCATTGACACTAATTGCTGACCTATGCAACACCTGGGCCCACCTCCATATAAAAATAATTGACTTTTCATTTTTTCATCACTGAAAAGAAAGGAATAACCATTGAGCATCACAAAAATTATGCTAAATTCTGAAGGCATCTGAATGGTTTCTCGTAATTATTTTCCTAATTAGGACAGTAAACGTCATGCATAGAAGTCCAATTTTGAAAAAAAAATTCAATGTATACAAACCAATTTTTCCATCTGCTAGGAACAAACTCATCTGGCTCAAAAAAAGCCAATGGGTCTCTGTGAGCATGCCACGTAAGATACATCATTGCAGATCCAGCTGCGATTTTGTAACCTTCAATCTCAATATCCTGACCAAAAATAAATAAATTTAGAGAAATATGTTTTTCTTCAACTGCTGAATTAGTGTCGCCTCTAGTGCTGGTGATTAGGTGCCATAAACTAAGGGCCCTGGGTTCAAAACCCCAGTGGAGGTAAAATATCTCCCCATTTTAACTGAAACTAATTCGGCACTGGAAAAAAAAGATATTTCTCTGGGGTACAGCGTTTTTCCCACTGCAAGAATCAAACAAGTTATCTGATTATAAATTGAAAATTTACAGGCAAATAGGCACTGAAACAATTTAGTATATATATATATAAATATATATATGACATTCATTAACCTCTTCATAAATATAAATTTAGGGCTCTTCCATTTAAAAGTATGGAGAGGGGGGATCACTTGGAAATGTTATTGTAAATACCTTCTTACCTGTCTAACAAGCCTCCGACCTCCAACGAATGGAGGCCACAATCGCTGAACTTCCAACAAAATACATGCGAGATATTCTTCAGAACTTCTGGCATTATTCTGAATTATTGGCTGCAAAATGAACAAACTATAATTAGACATAATTTTTCACTTAAACTGGCACCTTTCAACGTTCGTCAATCATGACAAGTTCAAATAAATTAAGTTTTTTATCTTATCTTACATTATGTATATATGATCTAAACAGCAATAATTCACTTAAATATTAATATGATTGAGATGTCTCAATTCATTATTACAGTATTTAATGACAGTGATTAAACCTCAAACCTATTTCATCAAAGTGTTGAGTAATTTCACAATTGAATAATTCTAAATAGTTTTTCTTTTGTAGCATCGACAAAGCCCATTTTTGCTTACATTAAATATAGTAATAAACTGTAAGAAGATATTATTCATTACGTTGAAAAATATGACATTCTTTTATAAGGTGTCCTTGTTTTCATTGGATACTGCATTATCACTCAAAGATCTCCATGGTACACTTACACGAGAGCCAACTGCGAGAATGAACGATGAGAGAATAGACGCCAAAGCCTTCGGAACTAATGCTGCTGTGAAAAGCAAGAGGTGATTAGCAGCCTCTTCTTCTGATGCAAATCCCGCATCCTTGATCAACTTTGGAAAACCTTCTGATGTCTGGCATAACTGTTCATGAATCACTTTCAATAATGCTTTCTGAAAATGATACAGTACATGTACAGTAGAGACCATAGACTTTTGTTTGCTTAGTGCAAGCAATTGGCATGGCTAGTATACAGATCTGTGGAGCCTATACTCAGGCCTTGCTGTCAGGGGCGGTGGCACTGGAGTCACGTCCCCCCCCCCCTCCCCCCACTCACTTTTTGGTCCAGTAAAATTGAAGTGCCCTTTAGGCTTCTTACGTTAATAACAATTGAAGTCCCCTCATCAGAAAAAGATATGCTGCCGCCCCTGCTTGCTTCCTTATGTTGTCCTAAGACCAGACCTGCTGAGTCAAATTAAGTGGTCTTAATTTGAGAATTTTTCTCCACTGTTGGAAATTTAGGCCCTAGTGTGATGTAGTGTCCCGGTGCCTCAGCAGTGACCCCACCTTCTAGCACTTGGCTAGAAGGGATATCCTTTGTGGCCGAATGGTTAGAGGTGTGGGTAAAGCTGCTCATGACATGGTGGACACAATCCGGGCACCTCTGTGAGCATGAATTAGGGGTTGAAGGCCAGGGTAGGCAGTTCGAATCCCGCTCACAGGGGGTATATAAATAGAATTGCGATGTTTGACTTGTGATGTTAGTCAAAATCGCAAGAAAGTATGGGGGATGTGATGTAGTGTCCCGGTGCCTCAGCAGTGATCCCACCTTCTAGCACTTGGCTAGGAGGGATATCCTTTGTGGCCGAATGGTTAGAGGTGTGGGTAAAGCTGCTCATGACACTAGCAGAACTGTTTTAGTAATAATGAGATAACTTGTTTTTTTCCCCCTTTTTTTTTTTTGATTGCGGGTTTCCAGGCATGTACACTGTGGAGTTAATACTAAAAAATGTGAATTCTTACAACTGAATTCGGAAATTTAAGTAATTATAAATGGATAAATACCTTTGCTTCAATAGCTCGAGAAAACCCTGAGGAGCTGGATGACATGGGAACTTTCCAGTTGAAAGGAACAGATATGATTCCTGAAATTTAATTTTTTTTTAATTGAATACCTCGTTTAATTAAAGTACTGCAGTTAAGGTTATTTATTTAAAAGTGTGCCCTGGTTCATGACTGACCTGGAAAGGACTTTTAAGTAGATGTTGTAAAAAAAGCAAAAGTCCTTAATTTATAAATTACAGTCCCATCTATATGTACCACATACTTTCTTGGTGTCTGACATGTGGTATATCCAATACATGAACATTAATTGCTACGAGATAGCATACAAGATAGCGCGCTATAGCGTAGTTGTGCTGAATACTTCACAGGAATATTCTATGCAAAATTTCAGACAACTTTAGTACTTAAAACATCATTAATGCACAACAAGTAGTATTCACCATGCCAATGTTCTGTGGTGAGTTTTGTTATATCTTCAGCGAGATCATGATTCTTTTCAAAATCAATATTCAGAAATATGCTCAGGCAAATCTTAGTGGAGAGTCGTTTGCAGACGTCATAGGGACAGATGTTGTCTCTGCAATATTTGAAATAACAAAATTAGCTCAGTTTAATTCTAAAAATAAAGTAGAGAAACAAATGTTTGCACACTTTTAAAATATGTTTACATAGAGCTCAAAGCAAATAGGTCAATAACTCTGAAATCTCATAAAATTTTCCATAATTAAGAGTTTAAAAATATGGTACATTTGTATTTTCGTGGCTTCATTTCATTCAAGTTTAGAAATCTATGCATACACTATCAAACAGAAAACCTGCAAAAATAAAATTGTCATGGCATGAAAATAATTTACTTACTCATTAGAAATAGATTCAAGTTCTTGAGCTGTAATTCTGTAATAAAAAACACAACAAAATAATAATATGTTTGTAAATTAGTTTCATGTATTTCTCAATAACAACAGAAATATTATACCTGGAGATAATGTCCTGGAAATCTGGGCTAGTTTGTTGTTGGAGCAGCTTTTGCAGAAGACCTCTTAGTCTTATAGCTTCCTCTTCTATAAAAATATGCAAATTGAGCAAATATGTTAACATATTATTAAATTGCATAGACCAAGAAAGATGCATGTATGTAAAATGGTCACAATCACAAGCTTACAAATAACAGACATAAACCATGCATGTACCTGCTGTGTATATGAAATGACATTTCTTACCATAAATTGACTACAATTGTTTAAAAGACCACTATTGCTGTGACTATTATAGAGAATAAGGCCTAACTAATTAATCCTAAAAAATACTTAAACAAAAACATTTTCTTGAAGAAACTTACGGTTTTCAAAAAGCAAGTTGTCACCAAAAACTGGTTGCATTAATGCTGCATATCCGAGATCAACATGACCAGAACTATCTGCAACTAATAATGAAGAAATTCAATAAAGTTAACATCATATCTGGCCAATTAAAAGAAATTGTAAGATTAGAGTTCTAAAGTAAGTTGAAGTCACAAGCCCATATTGATAAATTACCATTCAGCAATTGTTGCACTCCTCTATTTGATGCTATGAATACTGTTGGTTTGTTCAAGAGCCGAGACAAAAATATTCTGGACTTAGTTTGTTTTATTCTTTTGTCTGCAAAGCCGATAGCATCCTTGTAGAATTCTAGAGACTTATCACCAACTACTGTGAGGCCTGCACTCCCAGGGACAGCTTTGGTTTTGCTCATACCTGAAAGAAGACAAATGTTATCAATCACTATTTAATTCCAAAATTATTAATGTAGCATTCAAGAGCAGTTAGTTAGATTATTGTAAAAAGGTATGCCCTTATTATGATTTGCACTTTATTGGGCATTTAATTATGTACCCATAAATTAATTTTTGTGTCAAGGTCATGAACTTTTTTTTTTGCAACATAGCTATAAAGCATGTTAGTTAAATTGTTATATCAACAATGATCAATGTATAACCATTGTTATCAGAATGGCTGAATCAATTTACATGTACACTTGACTTTGGAAAATTCTTTAACAAGTATACATGTCATTTTGGAATATCCACATTTGCATAATGCACACGTGTGCCATAATAGGCTAATTCAGAATTAAAAGATGCAAGTTCTGAGTTCTTCTTGATCAATAAACTTGATAAGTCTTGAAGTCATACTGAAGTCTCATATAGTGCCAATGAACAGTGGTAAATGCGAATTAAGTTAATTACCTGACGGCTGACTTATGTCTGTAATACGTCAAGACCTCAACACTTCATGCAAGTCGATTTAGTTACTTTCATTCGCACCTGTCACCATTTTTATTGATCATGATCACAATCAATCATGTCTTGTTTGTGTGTGTGTTGTTGTGGTCGGAATGGCTATATACACGACGGGTCGTGTACACTCATTGGTTATATGCACGACGGCGCCCAAATGTGTCGTGCGCATTGATTGGTTATATGCACGACTCAGATTTTCATACCAGATGGCGTGCTAGTCTGCCTGACAAACCATGCGCCTCTAGTGGGAGAATATATCAGTATGGGAGGTTCATCCATATTAGAGTGTTTAAAATATTGCAATGTAGGTATATGTAGGTACTATAGGTACTAGCAAAGAAACTACTCATAAACACTTTTGGAAACAAAATTAACTCAATCATGGTAAGGGCTAATTAATAAAATAATTTTTGACAGAGGGGGGGGGGGGGGGGGGGGGGAGGGGGCATTTTCATGAGCAAAACTCTAGAAAAAAACTAGGAGTAAAAATTGACATTACAATTTAGTAGGAACGTGACTGACTACTCCAAGTTCCCAGCCATGTCCCACCCCCTTAGATTGGACTAAAAAATATATATAGGCCTGTATTAAAATATAGTTTCAGGTGGCCCCCATATACATCAATTGACATGCATAAATTTACACATTTTAAGAATAATGTAGGAAAATTTAAATAATTATTGTAAAATGTAATTGTGAAGTACACTGGCAAATTTCTGTGTTTAGCATAGCATACAAATATATATAAAATATTATTCCTCATCAACTACCTTAATTATCTATGAAAAAAATAATTGGCATAATTTATGTGTCGATTCGACTTTTTTTGTGACCCCAATTTGCTATTTGATCATAAAGGTTAATGTTGAAATTATTGTATTGTTAAACACACTTTATTTTACTTTTTATTTATTATAAATTGTCAACTGCCCATGTAGGCCCTATATTCGTTTGAGCACTGTTACTGTACACAAGTTAAACACAGATGAATATATACTACAATACATGTATACTTAATTACTCAACAAAGATTGACTACTTTTTTTCTAGACGGTTTTGCCGTAGTGAACCCGTAGTATTAGCCTACATAACGGTTATGCAACAGCTTTTTTCGCCGGGTTGGCGACGGATTCTGGTGCAAAAAGAGTCCTACGGGTCACTCGGCGGGTTCTACGGGTCACTCGGGGGATTCTACGGGTCATTCGATGGGTTCTACCGGTCCTAGAAGTAAGCCGACGGGTAGTAGGAGTAATCCGCCGAGTTCCACGGGTAACCCGCCGGCTTTTTGCTACCAGCGTCAGCGTAGGCAGGGAGGGGGGGGGGGGTTGTATATATATACTTTAAACTACAATTCAGTCTTTATTTGACGAAAATCGGACTAGTATTAGAGAGCAGCCTTTTAAAGTATATATACAACCCCCCCCCCCCCCCCCCCCTCCCTGCCTACGCTGGTAGCAAAAAGCCGGCCGGTTACCCGTGGAAGCCGGCGAGTCGCCCGTAGAACCCCTGAACAAGCCGCCGGCTTTACTACGGGTAAAATTAAGGACGAATAACCCCCCGAATTTCACGGGTAACCCGCCGGCTTTCACGGGTAACCCGCCAGCTTTCACGGGTATCCCGCCGGCTTTTTGGACTTTTTGGACACCCGGGAGTTTGCCACGGATGAGCCATGCAAGCATGGAAGCGCGTTACGTCGCCGTTATGTAATACTATGGGTTCACTACGGCAAAACCGGCTAAGTGTGAAAGGGGCTTTAAGGTTTTATAAGTTAGTCAGAATTTCTGAAATTTGAAAGTTCAAGAAAATTGACTCCTAAATTTTTTTTTTTCGTTCTTCTTTTCTTTTTTTTCTTCTTACATATATATATAACTACTTCTACAGTAGTCAGTCAGTTCAGCCAAATCAGTCAGTTCAGCCAAATCAGTCAGTACACAGTCATATATTCAGCCAGTGATATCAGTCAGTTGACTCAATCAATTCTGTCTGTCAGTTCAGCTCATCAGTTCAATCAGTCAGTTCAGTCATGTCAGTCTGTCTATCAGTCTGCACAACAGAACATGACAGCTTACAAATAGTCAGTCATTTAGGCAGTCCGACAGTCATTGGTTTTTATTCTTGTACCTTTAACATCACTTGCAAATTGTAGATTCAGTGACGTAAACCTCAGGATTGTCAGCAGTATTATTTTTTCTCTATATATAAATTATAGGTATTAGTGTATTTTATCATTGTGTTTTAAATATATAGATGATAAGATAGTTGCAAATGAACTAATTAGCAAAAAACCGCATTGTTCTATCATGTATAGAAGCCAAGTAATTGCCAGTTGAAGTTTTGCACTCCTCCAACATCTTCAGGTGAGTTAAAGATGAATGTCTTTAGTTAAAGAAAGTCAGGTGAGAAGGCCAAGGCAAAAGGTGAAAAATTTCTGAATATAGGCCAAGGCCAAAGGTTTAGGCCAAGGCAAAGAGTGTTTCTCACTGACGTATGTAATGCTAAAAAATACTATGGCCCAGCCTGCAAACTAAATAGTAATTTCACAACTTAATGATATTAAATAATGGACCAATTTTGTGCCTGTATCATGTTAATAGCCAAAACAGTAAAATAATGTTAATAATTTCAGGTGTCTAGAAGTGAGACATTCAATTAGTGTCAAATAGTGTTAATTTTAATCAAATACAGATATTCCTGAGCACTGTCTTGTAGCAGATGTAAGGAATAAATAATAATTACAATGATGCTAATAAAGAAAATTCACTTTTTGAAGGTTTTGAGTTTGTATGAAGCATTAACTTAAAAAAACGCCAAATCTAACACTTGGGACATACATGTCACAGTTTGACTTATTACAACCAAAATAAATATCTGGTTGTTTTTTGGTCATACCCAGAAAAACCCCTCTGTACAAATTAACTTTTATAGTTTCCTATCTCTGCAATGATAATTTTTTGCCATATTTCCATCATTACATATATATATAGCCAGTTGTTGTGGTCAAAAGAAGCAGCAGAAATTACAAGGAATAATGTTGCATATTTCAAAGTAATATCTTGCCCAGCTAAGTAATTTCTGGAATTATTTTGTTCCTTATTAAAAAAATTTGGCCTATTATGATGTTATTTATTATTCCAACCACCAGAGCTAGAAATTAAATTAAAATAGGATACAGGTAATACATGGAGGAAGTATATTGCTGAGATAATTTTCAAACACACTGATCATTTAAAAAGGTGGAATACCAGAAAAATGTATGCCTTAGGATAGCCCCAGGATGACACTTTTTGTGCTGCAGACACATCCATGAAACAAGAATAAAATAAATAAATAAAAAGGGAAATATCAGCTGGCCTATCAATTAAAAGAAAGCAGTCAGGGCTAAAAAAACATTAAAAATAAATAGGCCTAGCTAGGTAGGTCCTAATGATGAACTTTTTTTTTCTGTGAAGATACTGCTGAGGCTATAGACCTGTGAGACTATTGTTTAGTGACATCTTGAACAATGATCTAGCTAGGAATGTTCAGTGTCAGCAAAATTTAGTTGCAGATATTATGGGTATTCAAATCATTGGAGAGTCTTGAAGTCTTTGTAGATTTGAATACCCGGCATATCTGCAACTCAATTTTTGCTGACACTCAACATATAGACGTTTTTATATGTGTATTTTCATAAGATACAATTTTATGTAATTATATGATATCAGGTATTTTTTTGGTAATTTAAATTATTTTTATGTTACCCTTTTGTATCTAGTGCTATGTTTATGTATATAATTATATTTATCCAAGGTTAATTGGGGGAATATATAGGGTTATCCTGATGGTATTTGATATTTCCGATATTAAAAGATATAATGTGGGGGTGGGGGTGTATCCTTTCATGAGGCCTCTTCATGAAGAGACAGAATCGATAATTCCTTAAACTTGCTCAAGAATGGATATGAAAATTTTTTTGGTCAATATGTGGCTAAACTATCTACTACTGGGATTTTTGTGAGACAAATGGTTAATTGAAAACGTGTTTTATATTTGAATACTAAATGTTATTTTCTCGACTTCTCCAGATGACTTGTAATACTAAATATGTTATTACCTATGTGTGACACCTCCCATCCACTAGATGGACATACAAATAAAAGAACACCTCAATGTGTGCATTAGGTACATCTCAATAGTTTTCCATTGTTAGTATTTTTCTCATTATTTAATGCCTTTCTACGGAAGCCATTTAAGGACATGAGGAAAAAAAAAATTTAATTGTATAAATGATGTAGTCAATTGTATATATGAAATACTAAATTGATATGAAATACCAAATTGTATATACGAAATACTAAATCGTATATACGAAATACTAAAGCGTATTTACGAAATACTATTCGAAATACCAAATTGAATATTCGAAATACCAAATCGTATAGACGAAATACTAAATTGCATATATATACAAAATAATAAATCGTATATAATATACAAAATACTTGACCTGATTACTTTCTATTACTATATCTTTTTACAATTTAGATTTAATTTTTTTATTTACTATTTCGTTTTTTCAATTTACTATTTGATTTATACAACTAAGTATTTTCGTATATACAATTTAGTTGTATATACAATTTAGTATTTCGTATATATAAAATATACTAAGTATTTCATATATACAATAATCCCAGTGGGCAAAAGTGGTCTCATTGACGTCATTTTGACGTCTCTGCAAGACGTCTCATGACCAGCCCATACTGGTCTCATATGCAAACTTCAATGACGTCTTATATGAGACGTCTAAAAGACGTCATCTGACGACGTCTTTTAGACGTATTTAGTTGACCAATATCTGACGTCTAAAATACGTCATCAGATGACGTCTTTTAGACGTATTTAGTTGACCAATATCTGACGTCTAAAATAAGTCATCAGATGACGTCTTTTAGACATCATCAGACGACCTCTTTAAGATGAACTTTGCAATCTTTGGACATATTGAATGTACAGAGAACACACACAAGTTTAAAATTAAAGAAAAAAACTTTATTATAATGTGTAATATAGCATACATCATTGGATGCATGCATGCACATATGATGCAAATCTATACATGGGACTGCTGCAATTTAAGTTTTAAAGAAATATATATTTTTATTCATGTATAAATACATATCAGAATTCTTCAGCCAAGTTTCATCCATAGTTCCATAGATCCCTGAAATGAATTTATATTCAGAAAATAAATCTAACACCAAATCATGAATCAGCATGTGCAACATATTTTCACAGTGGTTAGATTTTAAAAAACTTCACTTACCATGCAATGATGTGATAAATGATATATATCACTCCATAGAAGAATTAAGTTTAAAATCCAACTTCACTAGTATCCCTCCAAAGTTACTGAATGAATTTCAAATTCTTAACTGACAAGATGTGACCTGTCCTGCAGCTGCTCAAGATTTCTAGGGGTTTGATTGGTCAGCCAGTTCAGATAATGATAGGCACATGGCTATAATATAGGGTGCACTGGGGTCAGGGTGATATTATGAGCCCATTAACCCCAATTGATAGACTTCAGCTTGGTTAGAAAAGTTGATAAATTTGCTATACATTGAAATATATTCTGAAAAGGAGTTCACATTGTATTTTCTATCCTAAATTAAAAATATGAAGTTACACAAAATGTGAATTTAGTCATTATATATTAATTGCTAAAAATGTTAACTTGCAAATTGTATGAGACTTCATGGTTAAAGAATTGGTTATAAGATTACGTTGATAAGACGTAAAAAAATTACGTATTCTAGACATAATTTTTTGACGTAATAAAGACGTATAAATTAAGTAAAATAATTACGTCTGCTTGAGCACCAGAATAAGACGTGGATAAGACGTCATATTTCCTGGTCTTTTTGACGTCTTGAAAATTACGTCTCATTTACGTCTCATATTGGTCACCGACGTCATGACGAATTTGAGACCAGAAAAAGACGTCATTTTTACGACTTGCGCCTACTGGGATACTACTTCCTATATACAATTTACTGTATCATTTATAATTTTAAAAAAATTCTCATATCCTAAAATGGCTTCCGTACCTTTCACTCAAAGTTTCAGGTTAGAATATATTATTAATTATTTTATTTATTATTTATATTTTTTTAGCAAGTTCAAGATTTTGAGAAATATACATGAAATGTGCACACTACTGCAGTTACGCACGACACGTGCATACTAGCAGTTATACGCACGACGTCGTGCACACTAGCAGTTACATGCAAGACGTCGTCGTGCAGATTGCACGACGTCGTGTATATTGGCTACAATATGCACGACGTCGTGTATATTAGCGCTTGTATACCATGTGTAAGCTGGTTTCTGATTGGCCAATCCCCATGTTTTTTTTTTTTTCACCAGAGGACAGCACCTGCACGTTTATCCATTGGCACAGCAATGAATATCGCCAGCTCATTCGAGTAAATACGGTATACTGATTTTTATAGGATTTTTAATGTTATTGCACTATTTTGTTTATTGTTAAGCCACGTACTTCTTAAATGCTTAATACCATGCCGCTTTATCGGTATCTTATGTAAATTATCAATTCCAGTACCGTGTTTCTGGGGGAAAAATTTGACCAAAGGACTAGCATTAAGGGAGCAGCAATTTTGTGAAGAAACGTGTGGCTGTTTTATGTGGCCGTTCTAGGAATAAACTGTGGCCCTTCATCTTCTTGTGTGTGGCTATGACTATTCCAGAATAAAATTTCCAAAAAACTAAAGAAAGTCATTCTCAATAATAGGAAAACTGCAATGTACCAAACTGTTATGTGTGCTATAGGTAAATCGATATCTTCATTCATTTTTATGAAGTAAACTGTAAATAATAGCTTTTATTTATTGAATTTATATTGACACTCATATTGTAATTTGATGTAACTTGTTGCTTGATCATAATACGTATTCATCCTCATCTTCAGCCATTCTCATCTTCATCCTTTTTCCATTGTCACTTTGGTCCATACAACCTTCAAGTGAATAACTTTTATGATTTGTCTAAACATGAATAAATTATCAATTAAATTAAATTATTCCTCAGTACAGTTAAAAATATATTAATAATACAAAGACACTACCTAGGAAGTAAATGCAAATTTAGTAATAAAAGGAAATTGTGGAAATTAAGAAAATTATGTCATGTAAGTACACTTGTGCAAATAGTCACGCCAGTCTATAGGCCAACACGTAAATTGAATGGTTGGTCAAATTTTGAACTCAGAACAACTTAATTTAAAGGAAAGAGCCTCGTCTTGATTTCACAATATACATTTGTCCCATTGTTCATTCCTTTTCACTATTTAAGACTCAATAGTGGATTTTCACGGAAGGTTCTCTATATTTCCACCAGGTGGCTATTACAGAATACTACATTTCTATTGGCTGAAAAATTTCCAGCCCTTGGCTGTGATTGGCTGAAGCAAAGTGCATCCTAGCAGCAGTATTTTTAGTGCATTTTAATGTTTATTTGATCTTATCATTCAGTTGATTTCTGTTATTTCCCTGATAAAATTATATTAATGGAATCAGGTAGTTATATGATCTTCTATGCATGGAAAGCAACATGAATAACAAGTGGAGAAGAAAGACTTATGTCTTGCTGAATTCAGGGCTGTTCAGTGAAAAGACTCTATTGGGTGGTTGTTGTTTTTTTGTGCGCTTGAAGTTGAGGCTCTCGATAAGGGATGGCCTGTCTGAGAGTCCCTCACTTGTATAGTAAAACTTGTACAGATGAAATAAAGAATGTGAAACTGAATCGTCCACATTTTTTGCCCGTGGGGGGGGGGGGGGGGGGAGAGAGAGAAAAGGCCCAAAAGGTTACGGAAGATTTTTACCCTCACGATAAAACATTCACAAAATTACCATGAGGGAACAGAAAATATCACAGGGAACATGAAGCTTTGTGTGAGGGAATGTGATACTTTGCAAAGGAACGCCATCCTCATGAGTGAACACAATTATTTGCGGGGGCTGGCAGGGGCAGACTGGGACCACTCTGGGCCTTGTGGCACTCACAGGGATTGGGCCCCTATCAAGTTGCACAACCATAGCCTATATTTGCTTTGACTATTTTCAATGGCTTTAATGTTGATTGTTCATTCACTTCTATAATAGCTTATAATTCACTTTCAGAATCATTAGCATCATAAGCTAATTTGAATGATAATGATGTTGATAACACCAATAATGAGTCAAACCTGATCAATAATTTATTAATAAACCGTATCTTACACCGAGCTATTGATAGTGCAAAATGAAACAATTATTAGCTAACCATATTAACCTGTAAACATTCTGGATAATTATATGTTATTAACTATGTGAAACTAATCATCAGAGTGAGCATGTCCACTCAAAACACAACATTAAAGTTATCAAAGTGACCAATATAGCCTCAAACATCACATTAAAATTACCACATGATATAGTCCATATTTCTTACAGCTAATCGGTGGCACAAAATGAAGCCATACATGTGTACCTGAAAACATTCTGGATATAGTTACAATATACATTTATACAAATGTTTATAAACTGTTAAAACTGAAACTGTTGTGTGGATTTGGAAGGTGCCACTGCATGATATATGTTTCAGCATCAAGTTTCATATTTCATAGTAGTCTAACCATTCACACTAACAGAAGACGGCTCAGTTCTTTAGATGTTTTTGCCAGTCTATCAATGAGCAAGCTTCCTCTCAACAGCGATTAACATCAATGACTCCAAGTTCTGCTGTGATAGAGATGATCTTAGTCGAGTTTTTTCCAGTTTAAGCTTCGAAAATGCCCTCTTACAAGTGACTCGTGTCACACTAAGTGTGACAAGATATTTGTATGTGAGGTAAAGGTTTTCATAAGCTGAGGATAGCAGTCGGTACTGGTGGAGTAACTTGTAAGCACATGCAGTTTTTGCAAGCACTGGATGCCACATTCTCTTTTTCAGAATTACCATCCCATAAGTCAAAGTCAACCAGTGCCTGCGTGCCAGCTTCAGTGTTGTGACTATTGTCATGACTAAGAAGGCCTATCTTTAGTTCAGACACCAATTCTTCCTTAAGCATCGGTTATGGCAGTGAGATTGATCAACTCAGGACTTTCACGAATTTCTTTGAATCTGTTTGGATCGAAGCAAGCAATTTGTCGATACAATGCCTCGTGAGATGTAAATCTGTTTTTCATACTTAGAGACACTGCATCAAAAACCACATTGTGGGTTGAAACTTCGTAGTTTTTTTCTGGATCCATTGGTACAGATTCACCCTGATGATGTATCTTTCTCCTGACACCTCTGGATTGTGGTAATGCTGTTTGGATGACAATACCATTTTCTTCTATGTCCTCGTTCGGGGTGGTGGCATATTGTTTTGCAACCTCATGCACTATATCAAAGTCACGTGTGATGCTATTGATACGCTGCATGGCATTATCTATCATTCTCCATGCCTGCAATACATCCAAGGCTGATGACTGTAGATAGTCTGACACTGGTGTTGTTATGTCAAATATGCGTATGAAAATAAAGGCTGTTAGCAATGTTTCAAATTTGCACAAATTCTCTAGCAAATTCTCTGCATCATATCTAACTTTTCTTGTGAAATCAGGCGAGTCACTCACCTGACTGAGGATTTTCAGCAGATCAGGGTAAAATCCAGAAGACTGGTCATTGAAACTTCCAAATATTTTCCTCAAAGCCCTTGCTTTGCTGGACCACCTTGTTTGGCCAATACGCTCTAGTCTCCTCAGCTTTTCTTGCCCAGTCATGGCACTTTGAGGCCCAGCCTTCTGTTAGGTCCAGGCTTGGGAGCCCAGGATTTTTGGGGCCAGGCTTGGAGACTTGGGCCTTTAATATGTCACCAGGCCTTTCTGGGACCTGATAGGTCATAGCAACGATGGACATCATTTTTAACAGTGATCCTGGAAATTTTTTCCCCGGACCCTCAAGCCTATGCAGCCTAATTGGTAAGCAGGCCCTGTGAATGCAGAATTAGCACTATGTTCATATAATTGGACTGGTCTTCTACAGTGGAAAGGGAGGGTGGCCCATTGCAGGGGGGGGGGGGCATTGCAGAGGTGGTACAGAAATGATGGGCAGATAAGAATGACCTTGCGGTTATTTTCCATACTATCTTTAAGTCTAAGTTTCCTGAAATGTTGGGGGGCATGTGGGCCCCCTGAGTGGCTGGGCCCTGTGGCAGCTGCCACACTTCTTCTATGGCCAGTCATCTCAAAATCAATGCGGGCAGGGACGCATTCTTGTTCTTTTCATATGGGAACACATACTTTTTGCAAGGGAAGGCAATTTTATTTTGGGAAGGAACGCATAATTTTTGTGTGGGAATGCATTCCTTTTACAAGGGAATGCAAAAGATCATGAGGGATTGTGAACATTTTCCTTTCTTTCATTTTTTATGCTAATAACACAAGTGTTACATTTTGTATTTTAAAATTGTTGATTTAGAGTGTTATTGCTAATGTGCTACAGTTGTATGTTCTATCAATTATTAACAGTTATAAAAGTTGGCAAAAATTGTTTTTCGATATAATTACAAAATTAGGAGAGAAAAATTGATAGAGCAAACCACATCAATTTATCAATATATCCAGCTGACATCCGGGGATTATTGTATTAGCATTTGTAAACTATAATTAATTAATATCACTGATGCATAGAAACTGGTTTTAAATTTTATTGATGTTGTTACTTTTTCAGGTATTGGCAGGATGCTAAACTGGTATTTTATTTCACCAGGTATGTTTAGCATAAAGTATGTAATTCAAGGTTAATTAATTTGTGTTGACAAAAATAAGCTGAAATACCAACACAGCATGTTCGCTCAAATATAGTTAGTTTCATTAAAAACGGTCCCCTCAAATTGAACCTAGCCAAAGCTGCCATTGCTGCCTACTCAAAACCGGATCTAAGAGTACATATTTATGATATATTAGATTACCAGATTTAGTAAATAACAAAACACTGACAATTAGCCTAGATAGCAGATATTCACATCTTTATCTCACATATTAATGGAAGCCACAATATAACAGACATGAACATTGATACAAAATAACATTTTCCAGATAAACCACCCTTTGATTCAAAAAAAGTATATAAAAAAAAAATATATATATATATATATATATATTAAGTTACAATTAAAATCTCGTAGAGTTGAAGGATCAACTCAGTTAACTTTTTCCACAGATTGACTCCTTTTTAAACATTTTGTTTGAACATTTTTTACCAAGACTGGCCACTGCAACTTAGTCTATACACTCCATGGCATTGATGGATAGCCAACTAAAAGATCTACAAATAGTACTCCACAAAAATCGTCGGCATTTCCGCAGCGAGAGAAAGTTGCAAACAGGCCACCGATCACGTTATCATGGACATCAATTGTGTGATCCATTATTTTTTTGTTTTTTACTAGAACTTTTGTTTGCTGCATGTAGATAAAGGTTTAGCAAGCACAACCGAAGGTAAAAGGCTTCCCGAGAAGATTTTCAGATATTCTGGAAATATTATGAATAACTGATTGCTCCCCTGAGCTCAATCTACAAGGTAAAAAAACATGGCTGTTGCAACGCTTAGATGATCGTGAATGCAAAAGACGATATGGCACGGCTGTCTGCTGTTGATCTCAGGTGTAAATGTACATGATTTTGAGATGCAAAAACAAACCTTCGAAATGCTGGATAATATTGGTCACGAGAGCCTTTTATTTAAAGGTTTTCACTCAAGTCAAGGTAACAAACAATTTACTCAAATATGTTTTCAGAGAATCATGTCCTGATTGAGTTATGAAGATGTGGGAGAGCTGTGTAGCAAAAGAAATCTTGCATTTTCTTGTCACCATTGGTAATGTATCCCCATTTTACTGGGTGAAACATAGACTTGGTTTGCAAAAAATTGGTGAAGTGTAACACCACATTATCACGATCTTCAAGCCACAAGTAAATAGCGTCAATGGGACTGACATGCTCTTCGTCCGCCAAGCAATTCAATATTGTCGGGATAGCCAGCTCCAGGAAAACTTCCCTGCTTCGGAAAAGCCAAGACAACTGCACGAAGTCATCTGCTAATTGAGCGGGTACATAATAAAAGTCTGTCCATCCTTCGCATATATTATTATAAGTCTCAGTCCTCAATTTTAATTGGTTATAGCATCGGCGGAATGCTATGTTCATCGTTTGGTATTCCTTCATAATTTCCATCACTGAGATGATGGATGATTGGTATTTAATACGCCAACCAAATGGTCTATCATAGACATTAGCAAATCTGACGCTCTCATCAGAGTTGTCCAGGTACCATACTGTGTCCAGAGGATAGTTTGCAAGTTTTGGTAAGGATATGAGTGTATCATCACCCATAACTGCATATCCCACAACATCATAATGCATTGACATCCCCATTGCAGCACACTCATAATTAAAAGAGCCTCCAAGATGGTCCCTTGGGGTTTCTGGAAAAGACACAAAGCTAAATTTGTAGTCGTGCAGTAGATTCAACAATAGGTCCTTTTTTGCATCTGGTCCACAGTACAAAATATGTGGAAAAAATGGTCGGTATAGGACCTCGATGAAAGGAATTACATCGAAATGGTAGAAGTTGAATGTGATGATCAGCAAGACATCCGAAAACTGAGTCCATGGCTGGGTTAAATTAAATCTGACACCTTGGGGCATTTTGTCTTCATCACAAGTTTTCCTGAATTGATTTTTGATGAGTTTCAAATTTGAAACAGGTAAGTAGGGCATGTCTGCATCTCCTTGTTTCCATTTCTGTGAGTAATCTACCGAATAATACATCACGTCCTTTGATTGGCATATTTCTTCTTGGCTTACCTTTTCGTTAAAGTCCAAACCTGACTGTCCCAAAGCATCGAACCACATTTCCACAGCATTAGTCAGTTCTTCACTTATCAAGTGTTGTTGACGTAACAAACGTAGACATTGGTTAAGGCAATTTCTTACATGTGTATTGGAGCATGAAAAAAACTGGAGTTCTTCGATGATATTGATGCTTTTTCTCGACATGTCAGTAAAACCATTTGTTTCAGTCTGGATTTTGTTATCTGTATTGTGCCATAACAAGACACGACTACCCACTGACCAGACTACCTTCTGTATAAGGTACTTCAACACAGCAACTGCTTCTCTTGGAATATTTAATTCTTCAATGAATATAGGGAAACCTAGAGCCCAAAAAGCTCTTTTAGTGTAAACTGCTGCTTCCAATTGGAGGTTATTGACAAACACATTTTCATGCACAGTCACAGGTGGTGCCTGTGTGTCACAAGGAATATACATTCCCTCTGACACTGGGATAGTCATTGGTGCCATGATTGCTGGTATCTCCTGCTCACATAGGTCATAAGTTGGTCGAGTTCTCTCCACACCTTCAGGATGAATGCAACCAAAATGACGAAGAGGTGTGAAAACCCGAATACGAGACCAAGGAATTACTGTATTTAAATTTTCTGTGGAGATGAGTCCTGTCACATATTTTTGAATCTTTATTGGAAGTCCTGTCCTGTTTAGATTTTGGAACGCCCACCATTTCGGCTTAAAATATATCACCTCAGCTCCTTCCTGAAAATGAAAATATTAAAGTCCAGTGATGGAAGTGAGGCAGAACTAAGTCCCCCCACCAAAAAACGCGGAGCTCTGCAGTGCTACAGCTCCTTCAACGACTTTGCTCTATTTTATTTTTTATTTAGGTTTTTAGCACCAAGATATTTTGATTTTCAAAGGTAGCCCAGAAGATAATTGGTCCTAGCTGCAGTGTCCATAGATAAACATGGCCAAATATTGGCTCTTTGGATACAGTGGCTACAACAGATTCTGGCACAGCAAGTGGCAACATGCAATAATGGCTATGATACTGTGGCTGAAAAGGCACCCTTTGGTGAAAGGGGCCCTGGGCAACATTTCATTTTGCAGGTACCAGCCTCCCTCAACCTGGGGCTATCTTCCGGGGCCAGTCTAGTGAAGGGGCCAACTTCCCTACTCAGGCCAGCCTTCCAGGTTTGAAGGGCCAGCCTTCCAAGAAAGAGCTTTCCAGATTTGGAGCCAATCGTGTCCATTAATGGGCCAGCTAGCCTTCCAGGAATGGGGCCATATTACCAGGTGAATTGCCTGCCAGCTGGTGGCCTTGCAGTTATGGCCCTCACTGCCCCTCAGACAGTAATCACTTAATGACTGCTTAATTTCCAGTTATGCCCTTCAATACAGGTATTTTATTATCGAAAAATACATTATTAACGTTATTGAATATCTGATATATATATTTTTTAATCTAAATACACAGTGTAATCATGCTACGCCGAGCCTGAGTGGCCAAGCTGCTGGGTTAAGAGTTCCCCCTACCAAGATTTCCCACTTCCATCACTGGGTCACTTCAAGCTGATATATGGATCACTTCTCCACTTCTGACATTACTTTTGCTTCCCCTGATAACTGTCACACTCTTCACTCGATCTGCGAGCTCAGCCTTTTATATGAGTCTGCATGGGTAAAAATATACAAAATCGGCAATGTTGCCGTTCTTAACCAGGGACAAAGTGACACTGAAGCTCTTAAATGATGATGGACATACGACTCTATCTCCTTTAAAAGTGACAGGCGATAGTTTTTATATTCTTAGGTATTATTTACTTCGTGACATGGGTGACATGAGAAATTAGATTTTTTTTCTTAGATGGCGACATGGGACATTGCTTTCTTTTTTTTGAGACCCATGTACATGGCCAAATGTGCCATGTGCGTTTTGCATGAGAAGGATAAACGCATGGAAAACGCGTGGTTTTGCCTAATTAAAATGAGGTGAAAACCATGCGTTTTTCCATTCGTTTATCCAAACGCATGGAAAACACGCGTAGCACATTTGGCCATGTAGACCCCTTTAAATGAAATTCAGAATAATTTTTCTTTTTCAATTTTGTCTCTCCCTGTACACTGCAAGTACTCACCTGTATAGCATGAAGAATTGCTCTGAAGAGAGGTGTCTCTCGTAATTTGGAATAGATGTGCAATGGTGACTCATCCGGCAATCTTCTAAGTACTCCATCATCACAACTATGTACGCTGAAGCCAAACATAACAGTTCAATGAATTTCAAAATCATTTTCACTGGAATATATTTAGGTGCCCCTCAAAATTTGGTTTTTCGTTTTTTCATTGTCCACACCTCTAATTTTGTATCATTGAATTGATAATTTTCTTGAATAAATAACTCATAATTTTACTAAATATCTAGAAATCACTTTTAATTAAGATTGTAATTTCTTGGACTAAAGTGTTTTTTGCGTTTGTTTTTTTCGTATCCATGGCAACAAGTAAGCAACAAACATGAATTTTATCATATTTTAACAGACTTATGTATAAATTAATTTAATTTCCTTACATTTTTTGCATACAGTATGACAAATTGGAAAATATTTCTTAAATAGGACTACTATAAAAAGAATTTAGAAAAGCAAACTGTCATGGTACACAAGGAGATTTTGAGTGCAACTTACGTTTTGTCGTCATCTATCACAAGGAGAACATTCCAATCACTGAACTTTTTGGAGGCATTGTTGCAGATAACATTAATGGGATGACTGTGCCATGTAGTAATGACCCATTTCCTTGCAATTTCTTGAGAAGGATGTATTTGCTTTTGGATGTTAGACTCTTTTAATTTTTCTTTTGTCTGAAAACAACACCAAAGATTTTTTTCAAAATTTCATTCAATTGATTATGAAATATGGGATGTGAAACCACTTGCTAGTAGCATTGAGACCTATGACTTCAGTGTGAAGGATCGTACTTGCACCAAATTTGGTATATATTCTCTTGTGGATGATGTCATCATGTCTGAACATATCAAATGACCCTATATGGTAATTACCACCAAATGGGGTAAAATGTTATTACTTTATAAGTCTGAACGATAGAATCTCCACCAAATTTGGTTTATGTACTCTACATCCTGGGATGTAAGTTATCCTGAGGGATGTACTATTAATAACTTAAGCAAACTACAAAAAAAAGCTGTTCTTAAAGCTACCGACCTGTGGGCACTGCATAACTTAAAGTTTTGCTTTAAATATGAAACCCAAATGTTGCCTTGTAATTTTATGCTATTTTTAGAAGAAACTCAGACAGCACGCTTTCTTCACTCCCCAAATATGACATTCCTTTGCAAAAAAATAATATCAGATAGAATGCCAGTGGTATACCGTCTATAATAGTTGCCCTCATAAAATGAGGGATATGATATACACCCATAGT
The DNA here is from genome assembly GCA_932294295.1 of Alitta virens. Lineage (NCBI taxonomy): Eukaryota > Metazoa > Annelida > Polychaeta > Phyllodocida > Nereididae > Alitta > Alitta virens. The sequence continues at coordinate 24,743,616 of OW028580.1, read as the reverse complement.
TCAAAAGGTTTTACCTCCTACTAAAAGACGTATTATATTAATAATTATTCCAATGTCTGTTTAATTCATAATTGTTAATTGTGCACACAATTTGACTAATCTGTGGTGTTTCATCCTCTTTTGTCATCCCATTACCATTAACATCCCCCCCCCCCCCCTTCATCACGAATAAGACTATAATATCATAATTTAATTGTAATTCACAACCTTGCAGGCAGAGGTTTCCCACTTACCACATAGGGAGCTCCCCAGTTAGTGACAACTGATTGTCTTTGGGGAACCCCTTTCCACAGTAAATTAGTTGATATCCTATACAGATATTCTTTTTTTTAATTGTTCTGTGGAAATAAACTATCTCGAATCTTTAGGGCACTGCCATCATGTTACAACACATTCAATGACCTCGTAGCATAATAACTATTGGGGTAAAATGCTATAACTTCAGTCTGAATGATCATATGTGGTAATTATGAATGATCATTGAATATGCATAGGGTTTCTGGTAAGCATGGCAACCTAAATGAAACGACCTCGCATCTCTGTATTCATTCTGGGGTAACTACCCCCTGAAATGGGTAAAATGGCAAAACTTTACACCCAGACTTGGGTATTTCACTACATTTTGGTTATAGTTAGTACTTGACCATTGGATTCGTTACTCGATCTGAGATGGATGACCTTGGGTCAAAGGTCTAGGTCACAGGTGATCTAAAAGATATCAACTATAGGCCTAGGAAACATCTTGAAAGGTTCCTTATGCTTCTCTATTTCTTCAAAAGAGTGTAACTGGTGTTTCACAGTGAACCCCTGTACTCATGTCACACCAGTGCAAGCTGTATAATCAGTGATAAATAAATGTTAAAACTCACCACCACAGCTGCCTTTGTTGTAAGCTGCTGTTGTCGAGTCGGTTGTAAATTTTCTGTCGGTTGTTTAATTGCTGTTTTTTCTTGTAGCCTTGTCATAATATGCTGCAAATGTATACATAGTGTTTATTGCAAATATTAGGTGGTCACATTGACATATGTATATATAATCAGTCTAGACACTGAAATATTTTCTAAAGCCTATGCAATTTCCAGAAACCATGCCAGATCAGTGGACATCGGATAAATATTGGCCAACCTTAGTCGACAAGCGTTGACATGTGTAACAATTCTCCCTGAATGTGAATCGAACTCTGGTCCCTCAGACTAAAAGTCAGAATGCTAACCATTGTACCAAAGAGTCATGCTCTGGTGCGAGGTAGGGTTTTTACGTCCATGACTACACATGCAGCTGGAATGGCTGGGTGTAAAATGACTGTCCCCTTCCCCTGATAAGACATAATACAATTATACAATGGTTACAAAATATGTACACCCCAAAATGTCAATGTACAACGAGGCTGATAGGCCGAGTTGTACATAACATTTGAGGTGTACATACCTCATGCCTCACAAGGTAACAATTGTGTTATTGTTTTGTACCTGGGGGCCCCCAATATTTCTCTTAGTCAAAGTATAGGTGCCTTTTTTTTGTATTTTTTTTTCATTTTTTATTATTCATGATAGCGTCCAGTTTGGAATACTGTCTGGCCAATGTCTAAAAGGCAGTGTAAAGGTCCCACATAGCATGCCAGGTGGGGTTTACATTGGTCCAATGAATGCTGTTAGCCATTGGCAGAGCAGAGATGTCAAGTCTTCTCAAGAAGGTTTTCAGTAATAATAGTGATAGAGGGTTGATATCTGATTGAAAAGACACAACACTAAATTAATTTTAAATAATTTGAATAGTAAAGCATATGATGTAGCACTCTCATATATGAATCGCTCCATAAAGGTGAGGGTTGAAATATTACACAATGAGCATGAAAGAGATTAGAATATAAAATAATAAGAAAAATTTAACATTAAGACAAAAATTCAAATTAAACCTCAAATCTTCTAATAACCAGCTGACACCACCATCAATGTACAACAATTCCACTGAAGTACTAATTAATGATCCTTTATGAAAATTAAGAATTTCTAAAAGATATTTATTTGATAATACGAACCCAATTAGCGAACAAACAGAAGCATATGACAGCTAAATTCAAAGCTGCAAGTGCTGTCAAACATATCTTGTGCCATCTGTAATGTCTGGAGATCGCTTTCTTTGGATATTTCTGCATGTTTTTGTGGTTAACTGAAAAAACAAATTGGCCATGGCAAGATCTTGGACCTTTTGTCTGCGTCTAAAATGACTGACCTCCATTTTAAATTACAATTGAGTCAGCATCATTTAACGACTTTTTCAGTCTTAACCCAAAATGTAAAGTTACACCTTAAAAATGATATACAAAGTAATGTGAAGTAACATGGTTTTCACTGCTAAGGGGCAGTTAGTAAATAACATGAAAAAATTTTAAATAAATTACAAGTTAGATGAAGTTGCCTTCGATGGCGATGGGGTCAGTCATTCTTGGCACATGCAGTAAAATGCCTCGTGTTAGTGAAAAACTGTCAGAAAGTAAATAAATTCAGTTTATTTTGACTTACCTGCCAGTGGAACACAGAACTGAATAGTTATTAGTAATTAGTAAGCCAATCTATAATCCTTCACAGAACATGCCTGACTAAAGTGGTGTCGCACTTGCCCATACAAATATTCGTTAGGCCTATAGATGATTTGCATCACATGTTGCCAACATGCATAACACAGCTGATTGAAAAAATTGTCTTAATTAAAAATAATGGTGATTATAATCCGCATGTCAATTTAAGCATAGTTTTTCATCGAGATATTGATCACCAGAAAAAGGTCAACATCAATTGATGTTTTATAACAATTTCGAGGAATTTTGTTGGATCTATACAAGCAAACAAAAGTTGGTTGAGGGGTAAGCTGTATGGGAGAAGACTGAAAGTTATGGTAAATGTATCAATGGGCTTGTACGCACCTCATGGAAGACCATACAGGAGAGAAGAGCACAAAGAAAAATAATCATGATGTATAGGTCTACATCCTACTAAGTTAAATGCCATCACCATCAACAACTGTAACATGCCAACCACAGGAAGAAACTGAGACAAATAAGATGTCGTGTGGAATGCTCTTTTTTCCCTAGTATTACTTTTTCTGGCATGGAACAGACTCCCGGCCGGAGAGCCTGGCTGAAGCAACATCTTTGGATGCTCTGAAGTCAGGTCTGTTGGCTACTATGTAATCTCCAGGGTTGTTATCCTGTAAAAAAAAAAGTTTCTTTTATAGATTAAGCGCCTAAGAACGTCGCCACATCCAGTGATTTTATGACTACAGTTCCTTGACGACTAATGCACTAATTTCGAGATGAAATGATGACAGAGGTGTTCAAGTAACTAAAGAAGAAGCAGAGGAAGAAGCAGAAGGAAGAAGCAGAGGCAAAAGCAGGGGATGAAGCAGAGGATGAAGCAGAAGGAAGAAACAGAGGAAGAAGCAGGGGATGAAGCAGAGGAAGAAGTAGAAGCAGCTTCAGGACCCAAACCGCTATATCTAAATAAGAAATAGCATTTTTGTTTCATATCCATCACGTACAGGCCAAAATGTGCGAAAATTGCACATAAACAAAGATGGGATTATTAGTAGCGACTAAGGACTAGCCTCACTTCTTGGGTCCTTTGCTCGAATTTTCCAGAACAGCAACATTGAAATTTCACAGAGGTGGGAGGAGACTAAATCAGATGGATAAATACAACATCACGACATGTATCCGACATGGGTGATACCAGCCAGACGTCTAGCTGATGTGGAATGTTTTCTGGCCCTCACTGAGATGTAGCTCAGAGGTAGCAGGTTCAATACCCGGTCGACTCTAAGTTGGATGGCTGTTTCATCCATCATCTCATTGTCGTGGCCCCTGCCTGTCTTAATTAGCCCATCAGGTGCAGAAATTCAGGACGTAGAAAACCTATAGTAGGATTCTAAATAAATGTCAACCTGTTTCACGGTATTTTGTCACAAATGGTATGGGAGCAGCACAAAATGGGCAGAAATGTTAGCAACAATAACACTTCTGGGAAAGAACTAACTTGAAGTTTGCATATTCCTTTGTAATTTCCTCTTCTTCTTTGGGACCATAACAAATGGCTAGAGTAATGACAAAATGGCGTAAATTTTATCTCCCCCCGCTAGGTGGCGTTTAAGGGCGAATGACCTGAGGGTCTGCAAGATTTCGAATAGAGCAATGATCCTGGTGGGGGAGCAAGGAATTTGACCGTGTACACGTCATAAAAATCTACAGGCACAATAATTGACCTAGATTTGGCGCCATTGCAGCAATGCTGCAAAATCACATAGTCTGGCAAATATAGGAAACATGAAGTTAATTTGTACAGAGGTGTTTTTGTGGATTAGAAAGTAAGGATTTCACTTTTTGGTAACATTTATATATTATTTATTTTGTGCTTCACCATGACATATATATGTAAAACTAAGACAAAAAAAGAAGTGGACATTTATTTTGGATTACCCATAATCCATCCACCCACCTGGGTAACCAGTTTGATCATGCATGTTAACAGCAACATCGTTTGCATAGTCATTTTTTATGGATACTAACTAGAATTGACTGCATTAGGTTTTATCTTGATATGTAAAATTGCAGTTGATATGAACGTATATATACTCACAGGCGTTTGCCATCATGACAGCCCTTAGCAACTTAGTTAAAGTATAAGTGTGTTATTACTGAGCAATGTCATATACAGTATGTTGGCAAACGCCTGTGATTGTGTTAAGAATATGCCTACACATTGTTGACATTTTATGAATCCAACAGACTAACACACCATAGAAAGATAGAATAGAGAGATAGATAGATATGGGAAGTGCAGCCCTCTAAGGCAAGTTCTTGCCGCTATCGAGGGTTGATTGATGAGGTGAGAGAGAGGAGTCCACCCATATTACACATTTCCCCCTATGGGTGGAGTCTTTTACTTGCCTCAGCATTGACACCAATTAAGTACAAGGGACCGCCGATTAAACGTCTCATCCGAACGACATCCAGCTGGACTGTTGCTCATGAAGGGTGCCCGGGCCTGGGAGTGATACATAAAGACAATCCTCAGGAGTAAAAACTGATCCTCTTGGAGCAATGGAAGGTCGAAGGCAAAGCAAAGATGGTCTACTAGTAGATCGTGTTTCGGCAAAGTGATCAGACAAATGATTTGATGGACTAAACACCATTTTTTAATCTCAAGAAGTGTACCACTTGTTAGACTGAACTCTCAGGCAAGAATTTTAATTGAGGTGTATGTAGATTTAAGCTGTATTTATGTCACAATAACATCCCTCATTTAGCTGTTGTAACACCCTTTTCGCACGGCAATAATGTTTCATTGACCTTATTTTGAATTCTCCATTGTTCTGTCACTCTGTGACCTCGCCATGGCCATTGTCTACTGATGACCTCACAATACTATATCTGAGTGCAAAATGAGGTCAATGAGGCAACATGGCTGCTGTGTGAACAGGGTGTAAAATGATGCATTTTACAGTTATCTTCAAATGTGTGGGATCATTTTATTAGACATTGGGAATAATGAATCACTTACAAAACTTTAGAAGTTAATCCAATATATAATCATAATAATTAAATGCTATTTCTCCAATATTAATCACCTGGTTGCCTAATGGCTACAGAATCCACTGGCAATTCAGGACGCCGATTCGAATCCCGCTCTGGTCCTCAACTCTAGACTAAGCTGCTAAGATGAAATGAAAATGAATGCCTAATATGATTGTCTAATATGAATGCCTAATACGAATGAATCCATAAGACAAAATAGAACAATTGCAGCTTCTCTGACTACTTTCAATATGACAAAAATCTAGTCAGAGTAGAGTTACCCAGCGATCCGGGTTATATCAGCACAATAAAGAGGAAGATGAAGTGTAAATAAGTATCTTTTTATCTGCCACCTTAGCATTCATTTTTGCATGCTCACAACAATTGTCAGTTTGGGTGACCTTATCTTACTTTACCCCTACATAATAAATGTCATATGATTGTAATATTTCTCAAGTGAAAATACTCTAGAACAGGTGAAATAGTCAAATTAACTCTTTTATTGAATTGCATTTTGGTTCAAATCTTCATCATTTTGGTCTGGTGCAACCTGTATAACTGCTAAAATAATTTGGTTAAAAAAAAGCCAGATTTCCTATCCTGAAGAAAATTCCGGGGATTATCTTGCATGGTGGTGGCCACATACAGGAGTGGAAATAAGGTTTTGCACACTAAATACATTTTCTATCCTTCTGTATACAGGCAAAATAGTGAATACATGGGTAGAAAAGAGATTAGTCCTGACAAATAACTATACACTATTAATAAAACTACACAGAAATAATTGATTCTAGTACACGTGTTGGTGTTATCCTTAGGTGGCTGTTAGGAGGCATCATCCGCCAAAATATCAGAAATTCAATCTGTCCCTAGTCTTAAAATGTTCTTTTCAGGATATAATGAAGATTTCTGAAATTTTATGTATTTGGATAACATCTATGTGGTCCACCAGAGCTTCAAAGTTACGGGTATTGAATATCACGCGAATTGTAGGTTTTTCTTCCGTCTGTGGCTAATCTTTTAATATTACATCAATGGAAGATCAAAACACTTTTACAGAAGAACTTGCTTAAGTATGTTTTGCATCTCTACTAAATTAAGGATATTTTTAAGAAACCCTAGAAATGACCAATGCCATTACTGGTTGAAAACGAGCCAATGGTCTGCCCATTTATCCGAAAGAGGCTGTTGTGATACTACACTGACCTTGTAATGGTGTTTGGAATATGCATCTTGTTCAGGATAAGGTTTACATATTAAAATCATTTTGTTATTCAGGTATAGGGTATAGAAACTTATTTTATAGTATAGAAAACTTTACAATTGGAAATAAGCCGTTACAAGTTGATGAGACTGATGTAACTTCAAATAATTATCAGACTGAATGTAGAATAATAATAGAATATGGAATATGAAGCCTATAGATAATCAAAGCATGCCTCAGCAAGACAATCAAAAGAAATATTTGGCCTTGATTCAGGAATTACAGAAGAAGATACTGTCATAAAAGTATCTCGTCTGCAGACATCTCCTCAGGTTCTGCAGTGTGTAATGTGGTACATTCCAGATGGGTCCTCTGTTAACAGAACTGGATGGGAATCAACTAAGCAGGCCAAAATACACTTGATAGAGAGAAAGCTTAGTTAAAATATCATAATCTGATTGATGATATTGCTAAATCTCGTGATAATCCTGTGCAATGCTGCTCATGTCCACTAAATGTAGAAAAGCTGAAGAAAACTAATTGATTAGCTTTCAAACATATTAAAAAAATTTAATGTCGAAGGGACCAGAAGTAGTACGTAATGCGCGCTGATGTCAGAGCAGCGCCTCTGGTGGTAATTTTGGAACTAGGGATGTAAACCCCTAGCGGAAAGTTTTGGTACTACAGACGTAAAAAGCCCTCTAGTGTTAAATTTGGAACTAGGGAATGAAACCCCTGGCTGAAATTTTGGTACTACAGACGTTAAGCCCTCTAGTGCTAAATCGTGAACTAGGGATGTAAAAATCGCTCTAGGGTTAATTTTTAAAACTACAGTCTAGACACCTTGTGTATAAAACTTATACTAGATGTTCTATTAGCCACCTGGAGGGTATACACTATACTATTTGAACTATACTTAGCATGACTTGAGATTTGAGGTAATTTGAATTTAACAGTATATGAAATAAGTACAAAATTAAGATACAGTGAGAATTATCAAACACAAGTGAGATAGTATAAAACATATATTTTCAAGAATTACATTGAAAAACATACAATTGTACAAAACATTTTCTGCAGACTATACTGGTGTTCATGTTAATTATGTAAGATTACATAAATATAGATAACACAAATTCAAAGTAAAAGCATTATATTTTCCTATTCTACAAAGCCAAAAGGTATGGTATCTAGGGATGGTAAAATTTGTCTTTTATCAAATGTACATGTGAGTTTTTTTACCAGAGATGTATTGTAGATTATACCACCATATTTACATCTTTTAAACTGAGTCTTTTACAGAATCAAAATTAATTATTTGTGAATTTAAAAAATTAACTTTAACACCTTTAAACTTCACACCTTCACGGCCATCATTTGTCCTGTATGAATATGATTTAGGTCCAGCGCATGCAAAATCTGTTATGTAAGTACCTAATTCTAATTCATTAGTGAGGTCACCGAAACAATCACCCAACGGAGGGTAATTATCATAAACTTTGTGACCATTTGGGTCAAGAGTGGGTTCAGTTACAAAAATTATGCTATCTGTGTCGCAATAAAGAATTCGTCTTCCTACAAAATCCATATGCTTTAAAAGCTCTAATCTAGCATAACAAGTTGTCAGTGAAGCCAAAATTTCATTAGTAACATTACTCTCTTCTTCAAAAGTTGTGTCACAGTTATATTCAGCAACCATAACATCTTCATTAACAACATGAACATTCTGAATGCTATATTTTGAGTTATTCTGTAATTTTGCAAGTGATAAAGTGTCAGAAATAAACTGTGTTTTTAACTTGTTGTTTTTTTCGCCAAGTTTACCCCAGAAGGAATTAAGGAATATTTTTGCTATACTTCTCAAAGCAGGGTTGACTTGTATTTTGTCTTTATCTAAAGCAACCCCCACTTTTTCTCTGTATTCCTTTACAAATTTGTTTTTATCAGACTCACTTTCCACCCATTGAGGATAGCCACTTGCTTCAGTTTTTATTTTGATAAATAAATTAACTTGCTCTGTGAACAACCCACCTTTCATAGTTTCACTATCATATTGAGATGTCTCTGGATAATGGTAAACTTCATATATTTTCATGATGACATAACCTTTGTCAATTGCCGCCATTATTTCTGGAGTGCAATAAACACCTTTAATAGCCCTTTCTTCATTGGAATGTTCACAAACTTCTGGGGGTATGTCTAATTTACTTTTAGTAAGTTATTTTGAAATTCGCTTCCAGCGTCTACCCAAATTCTTTGTGGGATACGCCCCTGGTCGAAAACCCTAGTGAAACCTTTTTTAACTGTTTCAGCTTTTTTATTAATAAGTGGTTCTGCCCAGCAAAATTTGGAAAAGATGTCAACTATAACTAGTATAAAAGTTACATTGTCATTTTCTTTTTTTAGTTTACTTGTATCCATTAGGTCAGCAGACCATTGTTCATCTCTACAAGAGACAATTATTTTTTCTCTTTTAAACTTAGAACCTCGAGATTTATATACAGATGGTGTGTCTTGAAGTTGCAACCATTGTTCAACAATTTTTAATGTTAAACCTTTGGGTTTGTCATGCCTTGACCGGATAAACCTCCAAATTTTATCCCTGCTTGTAAAACTTCCTGGAGACTGCGGTTGGTAATAAATCTTTTCAAGATAGGAATTAAATACCTTATCCATTTGTTACATATACCTTGGCTGCCGGTATCATTGATAAGACTGAACTAGTTACTAGCTCGAAGCAGCTAAAGAAATCAGTTAGCGGTCATATCATGTGATACATGCATAAGTGACGTAATAACAATTTTTAAAGTATCTGAATACATTTATTGTCAAACTTTACACAGTGTTATTGATATAGTTTGTAAAATGATTAGTTTACAAGCTCCATAATAACTTCATATTTAATTCCAGGATTAAATCTATCGAATTGTGAATTCCAAAAATTTACCAAGCCGTCTCTTATAGTTAAGAAAGTTTCTGTACTAGAAGTAATTTCTTCCCAGTGGTCACGATAACGACATTTGTCTACAAGATACAGTCTCCATTTCATTTTCACATCTTCGGGTCGTCCATTGTGTCGAACAAAGCCTGATGGATGGGACATTGCAGGGTGACCATTTTTAGGGTTTTTTCCGAGTTTAGCAGTTTTTACGCCATTCTTGGACTCGATCTCTTCCTCGCCTTCCATGTCCGTATCTGATTCCGATTCCGATTCTTCTTCCACATTATTTATAATGTACTTTACACTGTAGCTGAGAAATTGACTTGACAATGCTGTAATCATCCCATTAACGGCGTAAATATCATAATTCCTTTGACATTTTTCCAGCGTGTTAAAAGACCTGCTTTTGAAAAGTATTACATTATGCAGTTCATTTCCACAGAGCTTCTGCCCTAATATCGCCCAATGTATTAGAATCATGATAGCGCTTGTTCACGACAGATGTCCAAGTGAAACTGAATTGTCATGATATTTTTCGTTTATATATTAAAACATTTAGACTGTACAGTAGGTCACACAGTGCCATAAACATGATGTGACAGGTTAGAATCATGATTGTACTGATTCCCAACAGATGTCCAAGTGAAACTGAATTGTCATGATATTTACTATGTATATATATATATATATATATATATATAATAAAACATTTAGACTGCTCGGTAGGTCACACATTGCCATAAACATAATGTGAAAGGTTGAGTGTGAATGACTCAATTCTCAGTGGAATGCGCAGTGTTACATCCATCTCGCCATATCGTGAATTAAACATATTAACCTGTATTTGTCAATAGTTTGAGTAAGCCAGCAAGATGTAGGGTCAGTTTCCACTTCTTGCTTGATTATTTCATCAATATTTTCTTCAACTGTGACGTATCATGCTAATACAGAGCTCAGTAATAGAAAGGATTTACATTGACACCCTGTATAATGGTAGCTCTCCAGATCCTTCAGTATACCGTAATATCTTCTTGCTATATCACTATGTTACATTTCGGATTCAAGTTGATATTCTAAAAAATCCATGTTATCCTCCATGTCTTGAAATTCAGTTGATGTGCTGTCGAGCATTTGGCATATCAAAAAGAACTTTTTGCTATTAGATATCATCCAGCAGTCATTTCTATATTCATCAATTTGGATGCCAATCAGATCATTAACAATTTGACCTTGGTGTATAATAGTTCTGAGATCGCTGTGTAGTGTGATATCTTTGCATCCACATGTCATATCTTTGTGGCTTAAGTAATCATGGCTAATTGATAGCGTCTGTTTGAGGCACCATAGAAGTTCACAATAACTTCTTGCTAACAAAAGTTTATCTGGATCTTCTTTTTCCATTTCACAGGTAATAAAGCGAGTTTGAGAAGACATATGAAGTTTTAACAACCTTTCAGGTGCCCCGTAATAAAGTTGCTTGCTTGCCATTTTTATATTTATAAGAATAGCTAAATGACTAAAGCCCCTTGCTTAGTACTACTGTGTATACTAATCCATATACTATATTTGCAATCTTATATTAAACGAACCGCTATCCCCATTGGTTAACTTAGCTTACATGTGATTGGCTACTAGTCACAACCAGTTATAAATATGCATCTGTTAAATATTGAAATTCCATAACTAATATTACATACAGCATGTGGCAGAATTATCTGTACCCCTAGTTCCAATTTTACCACTAGGGGCAGAACCCTAGTTCCAAAATTTACCAATAGGAACAGAGCCTCTAGTTCTAAATTTACCTCTAGGGGCAGAGTTATTAGTTCCAAAATGCACCCCCAAGGATAGTGTACCAAGTTCCAAAAATTTCCACCAGGGGTTTACATCCCTAGTTCCAAAATTTCCACCAGGGGTTTACATCTCTAGTTCCAAAATTACTACCAGAGGCGCTGCTCTGACATCAGGGCGCATTAAATACTACTACCAGAAAGAATACTATTCGCCAGATTCAGGAAGGTGTTTAAAGATTTGTCAAGGGGTTCCTAGATTTCAGATTCCCATAAGTTGAGTACAGAAGTTTGACCATCTATCTGGCCCTGTGTAACGTTTTAAATTCTCAATTTCTGCTAAAGTTGTAAAATGTATCATGGCCATGTTCTAGACAACATACAGGTTTACAGACTCTAGATTGTCATCTTTGTCTGTCTCTGATATCTCCAATGCTATTTATTATTCAATCATGAACTCCCCCCCCCCCCTCCCCCGCTTCCCACCCAGACAGTGTAACATCAAGGCAACCCCAAATTTAGAGAATTTGTACAATATTGTAACACATATTAAATCTTGCTTCTGCTTATCCTTTTCCTCTGATGCTCCAGCTAATGACCTCCAACTGAAAAAGCCCTAATGAGGTATACAGCTGCCAGCCCCACTGTGGACAGCAGTGCCTGACAAGCTCTGCAGTGTCATTTTTTATGATATCTGAATGAAAAAATGGTACTAGTAGCACTTTTCAATGGCAAAGTGCAACTTTGTAACAAGAAAGCAAATGCAGACTCCTTAAACCTGACACCAAGTATGAGAATGGGGTCCAGGATTTGGCAAACCAGTCTTCTCATCTGACATTTCTCCACCACTCTTGCCCATCTCATTATGCAGTTTCCTGGTATATCTTTCATTTGCTACACATAACTTCTGATTTCCTACAAATGGGTTGCTTTGCGGTCGCAACAACCTTCTTACGTAGATGGTTTGATCAAGATTGAAGCATTCACTGTGGTGAATGACTCTGCTGAATGTTTCCTACAAGACTATAATTTTGTCAGAACTGGGATAAGTGAGTGATGTTCAATATTCATGAATTTAAAAAACCTCATATTATAAGTTCCATGTTATCCATAGTCAGAAACCATCCTAAAAGCATAAAATATCAGCTGTAGATTACACTTACAATACAAGATTTTTTTACTTTTTGTATTCCGCAATATTTCTCATATTTGCCAAATATGTCATTTGGAGTTACGCAGATGCAAAGTCGGCCTTATAGCCATTCAAACCTGCTGGTGTATGGTGTTTACAACATAAATAAATTGTGGCTTGGTGTTTCACTGTCCACTGTGCATACTGTTTGAAATACAAATAAATTGGTATGCTGTTTGTTCAATGTTCACTGATCGATACCAAGAATTCATCTCTTAGAAAGTGGAAATTGATATATACAAAACTTCATTGCCTTGGTGGACCACATCGGACCTGTCCAATCTTGTTGAAATTTGCATGGCTGTCTTTGTTGGTAAAAGGAACAAAATTAACTTGGGGACAGAATGAAGAAGTCATTTTTTAAAAATCATGGGGTGGATGATGCACCCTTATGGCTGTCCGTACTCTCATATCAAGGTGTTCCCTGCACACCAATTTTGTCGCCGCAGTATATTATCCTGTTTTATTGACAGAGAACACCTTGATATGAGAGAATGGACAGCCATCTGAAGGATAACACCAACACATGTACTAGAATCAATTATTTATGTATATATGTAGTTTATAGCATACTACTGCAACTCATTGTGAGGAAACACAAATGTCACTTGATACATGAGATAGAAAACCATTCATTTATTCCGAAAAGTAAATTTTAAATTCAAATTTAGGGGAAGAGAAAATCGCATTATCAGATAAATGAAATTTATTCAGAACTACATTATTGTGCATGCTAATCTGCACACAATGTATGCCCATTGATGTAAATCGTATTCCTGCGCAAATACATACAAATGTATACACAAAACACAGAAGAGCAGCAAATAAATTTATTCCATTGCAGCTTAAAAAGTAGAGGCGGAGTGGGCATACACATTACTACTCTGTCCATTGTTGAAGGAGTCTTCGCATTGGTCATACCGGTCCTTAGGACCACCTGTTGAAATTAAAGATATATTATGGTATGGTTGTATTCAAACTGGTTTTTCTCTCACATTTTTCTGGCATTGTTGTAGTATTTTGTTTCTTTGTTATAATCTACAGTATAGTCGCTAGTATGCATAAGTTAAACATATTTTTGAAGTTCCAATAAAAGGTGAATGATGATAAATTATAGAAGCTAATAGTATGTAAAATGTGATTTAATGGGTATACCATAAAGGATGTAAGAATTTGACATGCATGTTTGAGGTCATAAGGGCAAAAGATGAAAATGGTTAAACTGCGGTCCATTGGTCACCTTACACAGCAGTATTTATTAAAAAATATAGATTAGGTACCAAGTCAAAATGAAGGGGTGAGTGATTTTGTATTGCTACCCACAATGGGTTTTTGTGCCAAATGTAAAATGTTCTTACCATAGTGCTCCTCTGTAAAGTAAGCAATTCAAAATGATCAAACAGTGAAATGCCTTTTGATGTTGGCCAATTTATCAATGTATGATTAAACTTTAAAAGGACTGCAAGTGTGCCCACCCCAAGTAACGCTGTCCCGATTTGGATTGCTATCTGGGAAGTTCTAACTGAATAACACCAGAAAACACTCACTACACAGCTCTGCATCTTTGAAGAAGTCAGAATCCATGAGACGATCAATATGTTCAAAGCAAGCAACCTCAGCATTTGAAAATTTGAACGATTTCCCCATTCGCATTTGAAAACCTGAGAGGTCAACAATGTCCTTCTTGATTTCCTGACCATTCAGATACCATGACAAGGCTATGGTTCCACTTCTAATGTCATAACCAAGGCCAATCATGTCCCAGCCTCCTTCAAGACCTGTGTTACTTCGCTTTACTACTTCATTATTCATCTTCACACCAATCAACTGGATCCATCCATCATCATCATTTTCATGAACATTATTGTTGTCCTGCAGAATGACTAGTTTGGTAGTTTTATTCCATGAACGAGCATCTACAAATGTGTACTCAACAGCAATTTGGTTACCACGACCATATTGGACTTTCAATGCAGACGGGATTTCAAAGACAGTTGTCCATTCCGTGGTTTCCTTAAAACTGAATTTGATATAAAACCTCATACTGAAAGATACTGTGTATAGCTCTTCTGGCAAGGCAGATTCACCAGACATCAGAGAACTTCCTTCAGCTGTGAAGTCCAAACCTTCAATGCCAAAAGGACCCACAGTTCGAGTAACTGTTCCATTGAATGTGTAGTCGGAGGAATCTGAGTTGTTACCAGAACTGAAGCACACATCGATCAGCACCAGAGTCGGTTGGTTGGTAATTTCTGGAATTAATTGCACAGTATGAATAAAATTATTATTCATAAACGTCAGTATTTGGTACTGAGTAGAAATTTTCATTTGTGCGAAGTTGGTATGCCTTATTTCCTTGATTTGGATTAGGTATGCCTGATTTACTCAATGCCTTCTATCTCAAAATTACTTCGACCACATTGGACTTTCAATGCAGACGGGATTTCAAAGATAGTTGTCCATTCCGTTGCTTCCTCATAACTGAAGTTGACGTAAAACTTCATACTGAAAGATACTGTGTATGGTGTGGTCTAAAATCTGGAGTGTTTCCCACGTTTTTTGATAGTACTGTATTTTATAAGGGAAGAGAGTGGTAAAAACCTGGCTTCCATTCCATGGGAACAGTTACTGTACCAAGCCTTTGCAAGATTTAAAACTAGGTACGGATTAGTAATTATTATTTTGTGCACAGTGACTATTTCACTGTTCAGGTTAACTAATGAAGAGGTCTTGTGTACCATATTTCAATGAAAATACCTTCAGGAAACTCCCAGGTAGTCTCAGAAATGGTGGAGCATATTCCAGTGAAGGTCACAGGATTGAGCACATAAAGTGGATAACATGTGTTATCAATAAAGCATCCCTAGAAAACAGAACCATTTTTTTAATATTACATTACTGATTATTTACTGAATAAAAGATCGGAATTTCTTTAATGAAAACAAATCCAAGTACTTCACCAATACAAGAAAAGTGTAATTATCCCCATGGGATGCAATCAAAGAAATGTGTTATATAAAACAGATTCATGAAATTACAGTATAACTGTTTATCAGTGATTTGTTATTTTTTAGTCTAGTTCCAAATTTAACACTAGAGGGCGTTTTACGTCTAGGCCTAGACCCTAGTAGATATCAAAGCATGGCGAGGTAGGCCATGGAAGTAGGTCAATCACTACGTCACATTAAATTTAACTAAGTGGCGAACAAAATAGTTCTCAAAAATCTGTCTGGTACGACTTTGCATCATCTTAATAAGTACAGGGACTCATAGCTTTGCATTCTTATGGTTAAAATGAACTGATCTAAACTGTCAAATTCCTTGCTCCCCCAATAGGATCCTTGCTCCTATGAATTCTCCAAAGCCCTCTCCTGCGGAAAGGCTGCGCGAGGGTCTTACGTCAAGACAGGTGCAAAAGCGTAAGGTAATTACTGGATGCAGTTTTGAGGAGTTAGTGCCACCAACTATATTATTTTCTGAGTGGCATGATATAGGAAACCTTTTTCTAAACTCCGCATAAATGACATTCACATTAAAATCATTAGACAATGCAAATGAATAAAGAACTATACTCACTTCCTTTTCTATACACCAAGGAAAGGTATACTGGCCAGGTTCACTCTTTTCATTTTCATCCCACTGACTTTTGTCATTGGACCAGTAGGGTGGGTTTCCTAAAAACAAAAATATCGATTTTGTATTAGATATTATATATTAAGGATAACCAAAGAACAAAACTACAAAATATGGATGATCTGCTGGACAATCCCATTTGCTGGCTAATGTTTTTGGTGGACGTTAAATAGAGATTTTAGCATCACAGATGGGATTTCATGCCAAATCGTCGAAAATCCCAGGAACTTTTAAAACGCGTGAACATCTCTCTAAAATTCCCATAATTATATTCTGAGAAGACCTCAAGATATAAGGAATATGGAAAATTTATATCACAGTGAAGAACAGCAGATTGCCAACTTTTGGTACAACATGGGGTGCATCCCAGATAGCATTCCAAATCGGCCAGCGTCGTTTCCATGTAACATCGCCGAAATCACGCCAATGTTGAAACAATTTGGAATGCTATCTGGGACGCTCAACAATAAAGAAAAAGATCCAATAATTTACTATTATACTCCAACAAAATGTTGGTTATCTCCTTCGTTAGTACAAACAGTCCCTTAAATCCCTCTGCCTTCGGGGTCAGGATTTAACTGACAAAAATGTAAAACTCTCTTACTCAGGATATGACTATTAAACCCAAATTTAATAAATAGTATACTGTATTGAACGACAATAATTATTGAAAAAATCATTCCACATACTTTTTATGTAATTATACATAATCTGGTCAAGAGCCACAGGGCACTCAGCAAACTGGCTGGCGTCCCCACCAGCTGTATCCACTAATGCTGGTCCATTTTCTACAAGGTCAATGTCAGGATCAATCCTTCTGAGTTTGACAGCCATCGGGTCCTTGATCTGATATTATAAATAGTTCACACCCAATTTCATAGACTTGAACTCAACTCCAAAAGACGCCATGTGAAGCCAGGACTCCTATTGGCCAGGTCAGCCCCTAACCAATAGGAGTCCTGGCCATTTGCTATGGTCACAGAGAAGCAACAGAAATTTAATTAAAGGATACCTGTAGCAAACTTTAAGCTTTTTTCTTGATTAGAAGTTTTTCATCAGCTAGGAAAAATGTGCAGTTCTATGCCAATTATAGCAAAACATTACCAAAAAACAGGAGGACAGGCCCAACTTGGTCCATGTCCACACATTGGTCCACATCAGGGAATGTTCTTTTTGAAATTTGTATCTCAATTTATGAAAAGGACGCACCTACAAGCCTGGAGGACATTTATTTTGATTCTCCAATATTTTATCTAAAACGCTTCTGATGGTACCTTCATAGGCTGAGCAACACAACTGTAGTAGGTGTCTGCCGTCAAACCGTAATCCGCAAAATAGAAGCGTGTAGTCCTGGGCGGGCATGGCATGACATCACAATAATTCAGCGGTCCTGAAAGATGCAGTGATGAACAAAAGCAACATGACAAATTCATTATACGATCCTCACTTGTCCAGACTGTCAGAGATCTGAGGATTTTTTGGGAAATATAAAATTCTGGATTAGCTGACATATCTTTTGCACTTTCATTCATAATGTTGAAATTCTGTATTGATTGGCTCAATGTCAATCTCACTGCCAGAATGGTCAAAATATTAAATAACATTGAGAATGTGCATAATTCCTGCTACAATAAATGTTTCAACTCCCAGATAACATGCCAGATCAGCTCGACATTGGCTCAATATGAGGATGTTGGTATGATGTAGTCCCAACAGCGGCCAATATTGAAATGATATTGTCCCAATTTGGAGAGCGCTATCTGGGCTGCTGTCTTGCTTGGGTGTGTATGGTCGCTTCTTCATCAGACATTTTAAAGCTTGATCTGCAAAGGGTAGTTATAAGTTGGTCCAACTCATGCCAGGCCATCCTCATTAAAATGTGAAATTGGTGTGAGGTAGATCTATTGCAGCCAATTTTGGAACGATGTCGTCCCGATCTAACATGTTATCTGTAAACCATTAAAATTTACCTTTAAATTCGTATGTAATAATCGTTTCGCATGCAATTTGCACAATGGTCAAATGACTAAATATACGACTGACAAAGGTGACAAAAGATGTTGAATATTTTTGGCATCATCTAATAATCAATTAGAATGTTGATAAAAAAAATAAAGCCATCATAGAAGAAAGTAGTCCGGGACCAAAGGCTTCAAAAATTAATTTTCATTGTCATCGAAGGGCTAAAATTAGTCTCATTTGAAACATATAATACCAAATCCGGGTAGTGTGGATTTTTAAAAAGCTGGGTCAGCCTTTTTTTTTTAAATATTTTATCTGTAACAGCTATTTAAACTCTGCCACCAGTTTCAAGTACTATATATCACAATTGAAACCCCTCCCCTTCAGGGGTATAGGGGTTCTGTCTCACAGGACCTACCCTGTGCATGGAGTCTCTAGTGACTCCATGCCCTGTGTAAAATCGTGCGTTTTACATAGCCATAGCCATATCCCTTGTTTACTCTCATCGGACTGAACTAATTTCTAAACAAACAGATTAGTCACTCCTTTTGTTAGGGGGAACCCCTGCTTGGTATAGATAGACCTCCTCGATCCTACATAGTCTCTTGTAACGAACTTTCAGCATGACTGATGCAGAGAGGCAGGTGGGAGTCCTGGGAATGTAGGTCCTGTGAGTCTAACTCACGGAGAGAACCCCTATCACTCTATTTTGAAAGATGTAACAGGACCTGCACTGTGCATTTTACATAGCCAGAATAACCAAAATGGAGGTGGGGAGGACCCCAGAAGAAACTAGAAGAGAACCCCAGGCCAGCCTGATATGCCCAAGATGCAGCCATGTGGCGGAATTCATGAACATGTGGCGGCATGCGCTGGGGGTATGTCGGTGTCATTGGCCATTTGAATGCATGCGATAATCCACCGCGACACAAACTGAGCAGGAGGATGACCGTCACCCCGATCTACCTGAGGAGGCAGTGACCTGAACACCACCCGATGCCTATAAGTACCGGCTTATGGGACGAGAGCAACTTCAGGCAAAAATCCTGCCATGGTGCATAACCAGACACCAGAGTGGTCAGCCATTGCTCGTCTTTCCAGGGGAGCAAGGCGAGCCATAGGCTCGGACGCACGGCCAGGTAGGAATCGAGGTCCTGCCGTAAGTCGGGCTGGAGTGCCAACAGGAAGAACTGAATGTGTCCGATGAACAGTCGTCCGCGACATGATTGAGCACGCCAATCAACTGCAAGAGGTGCCAGAGGCGGATGTGGGGTTGGATGCTGTGAACCAGTTGAACCATTGCCTGGACTTTGACTGGAGGTGGAGACAAAAGTTTCCCAGCCAGATCGGACGTCTGCTATCCGCAGGAACCGCAGGAATGCGGCATCAACTGGGACATGCAGATAGTCTGGGTCCCGAGGCAGAGAGATAAAGAGGGGTTGGCTGGACACTCGATCCTTGGCTCGATACATGGCTTTCAACCAACAGGGTCGGGGGTGCTTGGAAGCATGGTCCAAGGTTGATCTCTCTTCCTGCCAAGAACGCGGAGGAAAGGGTTCAGCCGAAGAGTCGGCATTACACCAAGCCGCGGCAGCTACTGATGGGCGCTGGGCAGAGGTAGCCTTAGGGGAGCGAGTGTGACGTGGCATGGCAATTTGTAATAAGCAAAATGATTTAGTCACAGGCATGAGGTGTGGGCCGCTTATATATACACAGAGAAAGCAGTCAATAAGAACAGTAATGCTGAAAGGGAAAAAGTGACCATGTAGGATTGAGGAGGTCTATATATACCAGGCAGGGGTTCCCGTATCAAAGGGAGGGACTAATCGGTTTAAGAAATTAGTTCAGTCCGATTAGAGCAAACAAGGGATATGACTGTTTTATTACACTGTAGGTCCTGTTATTTATTACGAAATAGAGAAACGTCATAGCTATGAATTAAGGAGATCCCAGTTTCCACCATTAACAATTTCTGTAGGACCATTTTCCACGTGCAGGAATTGTTGGATTTTTATTATTGATAGATTGTCATATTAAGAGTTGATCGGAGCGATTCTGGCTCTGGTTCTCTGCCATTGTCAAAATATTCTGAACTTTTATAGCAAATGTTGTGAAATGATTGTCGCAGCCTGATTGTGTTTGAAGATATAGTTTGGACTGTTGAACGCAAACAATCCCATAAGGGTGCTCTAATCTGGAATGATTTACTTGTCTTGTGTCATGTTATAGTATTACGATCCAGGGGTATACAACTACCTCGCCTACGTCATTGTCTTTCCATGTGTATCTTACATTCTTATCTGTAAATATTATCATCGTTGTATTGTGTGCAATTTCAAAGCTCAATAAATGCTTTTTAATGGTTGACTTCTCCGAAGCATTTGATTGTGTCAATCATCAAATATAGCTTTGAATAAGCTTACTAATAATGGTCTTGATACATTTCTATCATACCGTTCAAAAGATGGCTTAGGGCCTAGCTCAGATGTATTGCACTGGGCTTCCAACCACTGGATCCCGAGTTCAATTCCTGGTCGAGCCTAAGTTGGATGGCTGCTTCATGTCCTAGTTAACCCAGGTGCAGAAATACAGGACGTTAAACCCTATCCAACCACCCACCCGGTATAAATAATCTGCACCATTATAACTCCAGACTTCGGAGGTTTCAGGTCATATCTCTCAAATAAGACCTGTAACATTCATTGGCAATGAAATTCGAAAAATATGCATACCTCTCCAGGACTTTGTATAACCTGTAAAAGATAGTAGATATATATATATCTAGAGTTGAAAAATTTAATATTAAAGAATTTAAGTCGAATTGTTAATGCAATTTTTGCAATTTAGTACATCTTAAATAATTTGTTTAAATCTTTTCATCATGTGAAGAATATCAAGAATGTATGGTAAACAACAAACCTGCATTGCTGGTGGCCAAATTCAACAGAAAGAGTACGGAAATTATCAACAGAAACTTCACCATTTCAAAGCAAACTTGCATCAACACGTGCGAATTTTAGATATACAAGTACCTAAAAATAAATCATCTCACATCGTATAACGCGCATTTTACTTATATTTGTCTTTGTTGTGAAGCCGCCAATCAATTTTTCGTTATCAGTCATAAATTTTCCATAAAACGTATTTGAATTTTAAATTTGATATTTGAATACATTTTCAAATTCATTTTCGGAAATGAACCTTCTGTTAAAGGCCACATCGGTTATATATAATTATTATTTTTTTTATGTTTTTTTTTTTTTTTTTTAGAGTGATATGATTCTTTATTGTTACAAGTGAGGAACACAATTTTGATGGTGGCCTCAGAACTCAGTTCAAAGTTATTTTGAGACCACTAGTTTCATGAAAAATTTTGTTATTTGATTAATCCTCCATTAAATTTAGTTTAAAAACACTAAATGTACAATGAAGTGAATTCTATTAATAAAACAATGAGCAATAGGGATGAGTGGTGTGCGACGCAGGGTGCTTGATATAGGGGGATGGGAGGAGGATATTCACAAACAAAAATTACTTTTGTGCAACACACTTATTTTTGGGGATATTTGTGCTTTGTTTTACACTTCATAATTATCACATATCAGCAAAAGTTTATCTGAAAAATAGTTTGGCATCAATGATCCACCATTACTTTACCTCTTGACAAGTGTCTGCGTGTTAACTGCTGCCACGTGCAATTATACATGTACCAGCCAGGGAAAGTGAGCCAGGGTGTGACAAAATAGCCTGCATCTCCACATCAAAAGAAATTGACGCCCCTGGTGCGACATTACCCAATGGTGGGTGGAATAATGTATGCCCGATCTGACTTGCTATCTGGGTAATGTTGATTTCAAACCAGAATTAATTGTGGTAAATAGTTTACTTCCAGGTACTTTCAAATATTCGATCAAAATTTAATAAAGATGCTAAGAATCACTGTTTATGCCCACCTTCCAGTTCAGACCACTTCAGTGAACCACGATTTACTCTCACTAAAGGGGCATTCACACTATCACCTGATCACGGATAAGACCTAAGTATGACGACGGATGGAATTTTTTTTTTTACTCTTGCTCATCGTTGTCCATTCGTGATTCACTCGCCGAGCGTTTTACGTATATTCGCGCTAATTCGTAGATCACTCCTGGTTGCACATGACCATTCACGTACATACATTGAGAGGGCAAAAATGTTTAAAACTTTGGCGGCCGTTCTATGTGTGAATTGTTTATATTAGTTGCATAACTTGCTCGGGAGTCAGTCGGCGAGTGTTTTACATACGTTCTACGTAGCCATACGTAGCCACTGTCCATCCGTATATACTCGCCATTCACTCATGTCCACTTGTAGAATGCTTGTAAAATGCTTGGACGTCCATTGCACGCTCGTGGTCTTCAATGCCCTTCCTTGCCAATCCTTGAACCACTCGCACGGGTGATCTACGAGTGATTTACGAGCAATCTACTAGCGATCTATGAGTGCCTACGAGTGTCTCACGGATGCCTTAAGGATGCCTCTGACATCTACAATTGCCCCACGTACGCTCGTAGAAAGAAGTTATACATGATTAACAGAGCCACGAGTGAGCAGGTATAGCCAATTTTTGACGTACGTGGTCATATGTATTATATATATTATATATATTATTTATATTATATTATATATATTATATATATTATATATATTATATATATATATTATATATATTATATGATTATTATATATATTATATGATTATTAAAAGTTCATGTTTATCATTATCCACGATTGTTACATCATATAGCAAAATGAAATGCAAAATTCCACACATAAAAACCCAGATTGACACCAAAAACAATTTTTTCTTTGAACATCGATCTAAATCTTGCATATTTATTATTATAATTTTATGCACATCATCATAAATTATCGGCTTGAAATGCGTAGTATAAGGTAAGTGTAATGAAGATATAAAGGACAGGTTTACAACATAATGGTACCACCCTGCATGTACAAGCCAAATTTGGTTATTAAAAAATGCTAAAAAAAATGCAGTTAGAACCCATCTCTAAATAGCATCCCCTTGCTATGCCCTTCATTCATAGAAGTAACAAAAATATCATTTTTCAAGAGTCATTCTTCATGGGGACCTCATTGAAAGACCTTAGCCAGAAAGTGCAAATGTCACCATCAATGCCAAAAATGCCAACAACACCAACAACGCTTAGCGATACTAACAAATGGATGAGCTAAAACGGGGGGAAAAAAATGCCAACAAAACAAGACATTCCGTAATTCTAATCCAACAATCTTTTACAACTTGGTCGGCGGCAAATTAGAAAAAGTATGTGAAAACGTATGTTAAGTCAATGAGCACAAAAACACCCTGCATATGTGCCACAATTCAGGCCAGAGAAATGACTCTACACACTTGCCGTTTCGTCAGGCGCCAGGCAACCTCTTCCTTCAGAGCTGTATACTTTTTGGTAGCATTTCATCCAGTGGAAGTAGTTGCAAATCGCCAGTAAAAAGATGTGTCATTCACGCTGTGCCTCTCCCATGAACTTTCAAATTGAACCAAGACCAAGCTAGACAACTTCTGTGGTACCATCAGTGCAATTTGGCATTATAGTTCATTATGTATGCCAACACTACGCCATGGATTTTATATGGACCCAGAAGCCATTTATTTTGACCCTAATGGCTGGCTCAACATGAAAATGGCTGGCTGATAATGGCTCATGAACTTTTTGGCTGGAAACAGCTGAGGCCTTGGTAGTATGGTGAAATAAGAAATAGCTAATTTACACAGCTAGAAAATATAAAAATGCATGTAAAAAAGACAAGTTTGCAGTGACATGTAAAGGAATAACTTTGTCTTTTACCTATTTATAACTCAGCTGCAGACAAAGTGCTTTACAGCGCCCTTGGATGAAAAATTGTCACTTGAACATTTTATATTTTCAGTTAAGGAACCTACAGTAGTGTCAACTCATAAATTTCATGCTAGTTCAAATCAACTGACCACTGCCTTACACTCAATTTCTGGTCAAATTTTATGATAAAGAGCTTGGAGCAGTACAAAATGACAGAAATGTTACTTATTAATCAAAACCGTTGTACCAAATGCCTTCGACTTCTCTTCCCAATGATAATATTTTGTCACCTTCAATAGAGAAGCAGCAGAAATTGCAAAGGAGAATACAGCAAACTTTAAGTTCACTGTTTAAATTTTTTTATAAACCAGAAAGCTGGGGTTTGACTTGTTGCTTCGCTGTTGACACTTCAATTGAAGATGCCACAGAGTCAATTGCAATCTATATTGCCCCATCCCTATTCTTCTCAATTGCAATCAAAAAAGTTCACAGGCTGGACTTGTGGACACTGGCTTAAAGTTTTAGTGGTAGCTTAAAACAGCTCAGAAAGTTTGTAGCTGGCTCAGCCAAACATTGAAAATGGCTGGCGTGGCGGCTCATGGCGGTGGCTTCGGGGTCTAATTTTTAACCCTCAGCGAACAAATTTCGTAAAGGGTTTTTATTATCATCAATGTCCATCCGATGGGTGGACGGGCGGACAGGCGGATAGGCAGACAGGCGGTTGTAACACTTTCGTTTCCAGAGCAAAACTCTAACACTAATGCACTTACCCTTACGAAATTTTGTACAGTAATATTCTATATGGCCTAGTGGTGCCTTTTGATAGTCACATTGGCTATTTTTTACAAAATTTGGAAAAAAAAGAAAAAAGAATTTTTGTTTCCAGAACAGAACTCTGACACTACTGCACCTACATGCTTAAAACTTTGTCATAATACGTTTAAATTGTGTATATTGGTGCCTTTTGGGGGTCTCAGGGCCATAAATACTATAGAATTTTCAAAATTAAGTCAAAATAGAGAAATTCCTATATTTTCAAACCTCCATACAAAAGACACTATTTACCTTTACCTGAATGAAATTGTATCAATAACCTATCTAAATTATAGTATTTTCACTTTTCAAACTTCATTTTATTAATCATTCCATGCTGATTACATTATAATGGAAAATCAAAAAGAAATGCAAAATTTTTGTTAAATTGTGTTTCCGGAGCAGAACTCTAGTATTAATGCACTTACCCTAACAACATTTTATATGTTATTACTCTATATCGCTTAGTTGTGCATTTTGATAGTCACATTGACATATCTCAGCTATGTTCTAAAAAATCAGTTTCCAGAGCAGGAATCACGCACTACTGCACCTACATGCATACAAAACTTAATAAGACTATGTCTAAAATAGTGTAGAGATACCTTTTTAGGGTTTCATGACCATAACAGCATCCAAATTATTCTATACTAGTCAGTGCAGATTCCGTAAATCACACTCAACTGAACTGGCTACTCTTGAATTTTTAGACCGAATTTTTTTTGATATGGACAAAAACAAACAACCAATTAATATATATATATGGACTTTTAAAAGGCTTTCGACACATTAGACCATTCTTATTATGAAACTAACACACTATGGTATAAGAGACCAACCCTTGGACTTATTAATCAGCTACCTATGTAACAGAATCCAATATGTAAATTACAACAATGTCTCCTCAGATAACTTACTTATTAAATGTGGTGTACCTCAAGGCTCAATTCTTGGTCCACTACTTATATATGTAAATAATATAGTCAAAGTTACCAAAAATGTTAAACCATTACCATATGCAGATGATACAACCCTTTTCACAAGTATAAATTCTGACTCGGCAAACAGTTCAGAAATCCTGAATAATGAATTGCAATCTATTTCAGACTGGCTGAAATTAAACAAACTGTCATTAAACATTGAAAAAACTAAAGCAATAATATTTCATACACCACAACAGAAAATTCTGTATCCTAATTTATACATAGATGACACCAAAATAGAATTTGTAAATAAAGTTAACTTCCTGGGTCTTATTATAGATGAACATTTAAAATGGACTTATCATGTAGAGCTCATTTATAAGAAAATTTTTAAAACCCTAGGAATTAAGAAAATTTTTAAAACCCTAGGAATTATGTCAAAATTAAAAAAATAACTGCCTATAAGCACTATTAAATATATATAATACATTAATACTTCCACGCCTTAATTATTGAATAATGGTATGGGGCTGGAAGTCCAACAGATTAATAACACTGCAAAAAAGAGGAGTGTATCATGACAAGGAGCCATTTTAGAGCTCACACCACAAATCTGTTCTGAAAAGTAAATGTGCTAAAAGTCACTGATCTGCTAGGCAGGATTGTAAATTCTGTTTCAGATTTGAACATTCAATGTTAACTCATTACGTCATAACTGAAATGAAAAATTATTTAAAAAAAAAACACCTATGGATATTTAACTAGACAAACAAATAATCTTAAAACTACCGATTGTGATACATGAATTTGCCAAACATTGCACATCAAACAAATATCCACTTATCTTCAATAACATGCCTAAGAATATTAAAGAAGAAATCTACACGCATAGTGTCAATGGACACGAATCCTGTATGAAGGTGACAACATTGCAGACATACATAGATGAATGTATTCCACTATATTGCTATTCATGCTCGGTTTCATGTTAACACATACCATTTTCAAAATTACGCTGACTTTCTGCGTCTACTATATTTCTACTTGATTTCTTCCATACATTTTATTCTGTAATCACCCTCATCCCTACAGCAGCATAAATTATGCCTTTAGAATGAGTTATCTACTCAATAAACAATAAATAATAAACAATAAATAAATATGAAAATTTGGTACTCTTTTAAACTCTAATATCAATGACTCTATGATCATTACATAAGTAACATTTTGCCAATGATATATCTAGATTATAGTACTTCCATTTTTAAGCTTAATTTTGTTTCATCCTTTTTCATATTAATGGAAAATCAGGGGAAAATGCTAAAAATGTTATTGCTTCCTTCACATTCCTTAGCATCCCATACTTTGCAATAACACAGTAAATGTTGTACAATTCATTCAACAGTTTTTGTTTATAATTAGCAATTTCATAATAATTACACTAAGTTGCATAATGATCTATATTAACTTTCACTTGACTGTAATACTTATTATTGTTTTCTTCATATACACCTGTAAAGTGTTCGGTTATAAATACTATTTTATATGCTATAGATTTAATGCGAATTTGCAACCCAAAAATTCAGTAACTGTTGAAGGGAATATGGCAATTGATAATACATAGTTCTTCAGTTGCCAGCTAAGTGTAAACAGCGAGCAAATAATATTTTGACTGATAAAGGCATTAAAATGGGTGTGTTGAGTATCATTCCATACAAAATGAACCTTTAAGATTTGTATCTATTTGTATTGGAAATTATTTCTTTAAATACAAGTAAATACAGAACCTTAAAGGTTCATTTTGTATGAAATTATACCCAACATCTTTATGTGGCATAATTGTTTCTGAATTTCATATATATTCCTTATTAGGATCATTGCCATATATGACTATTTTTGACATATAATCCTATATCAAAACAAATGCAGAAATTCAAGAGTTCAGTGGTTGGAAGCTCAGTGCTCTACCACTGAGCTGGGTCCCCATCCCCTTACAAGCTCCTAACATTGAGGCTTATCTGAGCATCAAATCAAATAGTTCACTTTTGATAATAAACACTTACCTACAATTAAACATTTTAGTCATGGTTTGTCCATCAGGTCACGATTGATTGCTTTTGGATAATCATGGGCAATATTAACCTGATTGACCATATTGATTTTGTGACCAACCCAGACGAACAGTATGTCGTGCAAGCCATCATTTGTCAACATAGCATAATTATGTATAGCATATGTTTATGGTTTGTTTCAAGTCTAAATGGCAAGGTTGAAATTTGTCTAGTATGTGGATTTCTTAGTTGACATTCAGTATGCTTAAAGTGTGTTTGATGTATTTTTCTTTGCGAGTTTCTACAATTGAAGATAACGTGGTCGTAGACAGACATATCAGATTACCAGACGTTCCAGGTTTTCATCTTTGTATTTGTCTATATAATTCAACATAGGCCTGATGAGTCTCATTTATACTTTTGTCATGACCTGATGTTGGGAGATTATTGATTTTCTGAAAGTATCCTTGGTAGCATTGAAAGAATATATCATCTGAAAGTTAATACATAGAGGATTTATTCTCTTTGTATTCACTTTTCTAATCAATGCATGAGGACATCCCACTCCAGAATGCTTCTGTGCTTGAGGTTTTTAAATTTTGTAGTTTGACAAAGTGAGAATGTTTTATCGAATACAGCTAGGTTTGGCACTGAAAATATATATTTAATGTACTGAAACATATGGGACCTCCCATGAACCGCAGAGACCAAACTGAAATTGGTTTCACATCTGAAAATGATCCTTACAATGTATAGAAACATTCCTGAAATTTTCTTGCTTTAGTCATAAAATGCACAATACCTTCAAATACTTTAACTTAAGTAGCACCACTATATTATTGGCAATGAGATATGTAAACCGATGAACACAGTATTACACTTCATATTTAAATATATTTCTGGATTGTTATCTGAAAACATGATGTACTCCTGTCCTGAATTCATTTGCATTCATGAATAAAATAATATTTCAGTAACTCATTTGAAATTGCCCAGGTGTGTTTTATGGCACCATAACTGTTCAGAATCATAAAATATTTTTGCCGAATAATTAGCAGCTTTAAATTGTTACTTAGTAGTCCATGTAACGGCCAGCTCTGCAGAAGGTACTGGGTTCGAATCTCAACCAGAGCATTCTTAATGAGGTACATTTCAGCTGGATGTCGGTTGCATGACACTATGTTACATTGGTGGTGCTTTGTTTATAAATGTGGTCATAAGTTGATGCAGTTTTAGACCATATGCGAGGTAATACAACAGTATTGTATATTTTAAACAGGCTACAGGTAGAGATGGTGGTGGTGGATTAGGGCTTTACGTCCTGTATTTCTGCGCCTGATGGGCTAATAAGAACAGGTAGGGACCATGGCAATGAGACGAAGGATGAAACAGCCATCCAACATAGGCTCGACCAGGATATTGAACCAAGGACCCAGTGGTTGGAAGCCAAGCGCGCTACCACTGAGCTAGGCCCCACCCTCTACAGGTAGAGATAGATAGATAGATAGGTAGGTAGGTAGATAGATAGATAGATAGATAGATAGATAGATTTGTAAAGTACAGCCCTCTGAGGCAAGTTCTTGCCGCTATCGAGGGTTGATTGATGAGGTGAAAGAGAGAGGAGGAGTCCACCCATGTTACACATTTGGATGGGACCTTTTACTTGCCTCAACATAGACACCAAGTACAAGGGACTTCCATGTTTTGAACATCTGAACGACATCCAGCAGCTCATAAAGAGTGCCCGGGCTGGCGATCAAACCCTGCACCTTCAGCAGACCTGGCCAATGTGGATTTGGCAGATGCCTTAACCATTAGGCCACCCAGCTGCTAGAGATGGCGATTGTAGGCCTGCCAGTGGTGTAATTGTACAGTTGGCAGGGTAAGTGTCACATAATTCATAATTGAAGACTATTAATCTGAATACATTTACATTATACATTAAGAAGAAAATCCCTTCTAGTACATACTAAATATAATTATAATTTTTTTATATTTTGCTCCAATATATATTAACAGCCGTTGATTCACTGTGCCCCATTCTCCCCCACAAAACAGAATATAATATAATCAATTTTAAAAATATGGATTTAAATTTATTAGCACTGCACTATAATGGATATTTTATTGAAATAATATTCATTTCGAATTCATAATTTTTACATTTTCTGTAAATCAATTATAACAACAATGATAATATCACATTGGTGTTATATAAAGTTCACAGCTTGTTGTGTACAAAGGTTCAATTTGAAAAGATGCATTATCTCTTGAAGATCCTTGCGCTCATTCTGTCACAAGTGGCAATCAGTCATGCAGGTTGGTTACTTTCAACTATATATCATAAGATATAAAAAAATATTTATATATTTTTAATTTTGATTGGTTTTATGAACTGAAGAGAAATGTTGATTGACTGACATTATGTAGTTGAAGAAACTGCTTATTACATATAGCGATGAGTCATGGCATTCAGACAATTCACATTGAATATACACAAGACAGGATGTCTCAATATTCCATTGGCTTTTCAAAATTATAATTTTTTAGTCACTAGTCCATCCTTATCTATAATTGCCTCTACTAAGGCATTTAGAGGGACCATGTTTTTTTCTTCTTCTTCTTTTTAAATTGCAGGTTGAATTTTATTTAAGTTCTCTTTCAAAGTTCCAACATGAGGTGGAGTTGAACCTAGGACCCAGTGTACTACCACTGAGCTAGGCCCTCACCCCATCTTTAATTTAATGAAGTCGAAATCTTGAAACTACTTTTCCTGAATTTCAACCTCACTGCATTGAACGTTTATTTTAGGAGAAGCATTAACTATATATTTTCCATAATTCATTTTAGCATATCTGCATATTGTTCTTCCAGAGTTTAACTATTGTGATGTTACGTCAAAGCCATGCCCTGAGAGAACTGTGCGCATCACATACACAGACTACAACTTGGATGCGTATGACGTCTACAAGTGTGTCGCTCAGCCTTTGAAGGTACAACAAATAAAAATAATAATCATTGTAATATCAAGTACGTTAGTAGGGTCAAGCAGTGAGAGACCATTGGACCTATATTGACTGTTGGTCAAAACTCTTGAATGGTTGAGCAAATTGAATAGCTTTTGCACAGTTGGTCTCATGAGAACTTCATTGAGTTATTTTCAGTGCTTGCCCAACTCACTGTGTAACTACTAATGTGCTAGGCACTCTAAGCAGCTGAGTGGCCTAATGGTTAAGGCATCCAGCAATTCCAAATTGGCTAGCTTTACTAAAGGTCCCTGGGACTAGGGTTCAATCCCAGGCCTGGGCACTCTTCATGAGCTGGATATCGATCGCATGGGATGTTAAATTGGAGGTGCCTTGCACTCAGTGTCTATGCTGAGGCAGGTAAAAGACCCCACCCATGGGGTAAATGTGTAAAATGATGTGGCCTCCAAGCCTTATCATCTCATCATTACATCTGCCTCTAAGAACTGGTCATTTAAGCTGGCTAAGCTTCAGACCCAGTACCATTGAGACAATAGACATTGTTTATTCTGGTAGTTGAGTGATTAGCTCTCGCGGGGTCGTTTCGAACTCTGGTCCCTGGGACTAAAGACCAGAATGTCAACCATTGTACCAACACTCTGCTCATGCATGGACCATAACACTACTACAGATATCCCTGAGTGTCCTTAGTTAAGCCCTATTTCCCACCTAGAAGAACTGCTACGTATTTTGCGAAAAACTATGACCAATTCTGAAAGGGCAAAGTTCCTGGTAGTTCGCCAGTGTCCTCTCCTGATAGGTCTAATTCTTAAATATCATAATTTTCGTAATTCTACAGTGTTTTTTCATGAGATGCGACAAACTGTAAAGCCTCTCTACGACCTCTTTACGACCTCCTACCAATGGCTACGAACTCTTACAAAGTGCATATGAACTCCTACAGTCTTCTACGACGTACTTAAACGTCCGACGTAGTCTTAAGACGTCATAAAAGATTGTGGAGGCTACGATGATTTTTTAATATCTCCAAAATTTGTCGTGGCTTCCAGGAACTCGGACGAATCCTGGCGAGCTGCGAACTTTATGATCTCTGAGGAACTTTTGACGAACTAGTAGTTGGTAGGAGTTCGGCATGAAGTTCGCCAAGGTGGGAATGGGGTTTTAGATAATTAACCCAAATGAGAATGCCAGACTGGATCAATGTTGGCCTGATGTCGATCAGGCTATAGTGGGCAGGCATTCATTTAAATATTATCTGGATATTTTCATAATTGTTTTTTCAACAACTGGTGGCTGGATTATTCTAATTTCAGCTCAAAGACCCAACGGCTACCAGACAACCGCAGATTAATCCTGAAATTGACCTTCAGGAGATGGGAGAAGCCCAGATATTCAGACCAATAAAAGACGGTATGGAGTTTGTTGAATGCAGTGTTTCGCCTGACCAAACTGTGTATACCTATTTAAAAGGTCTGCAGACTGTGCATAAAAATGCTGGCAAATACACACTTGCTGTGTGTCTTGAACAGGAATTTGAGGTCAGTATTGTATTACAGCCAATTCTCTTTATATTACAGCCAATTCTATTTATATTACAGCTAATTCTATTCATATTACAGCCAATTATATTCATATTACAGCCAATTATATTCATATTACAGCCAATTATATTTATATTACAACCAATTCTATTTATATTACAGCAAATTCTATTTATATTACAGCCAATTCTATGGACTTGGAAACTATACTCCAGAGTATGTCATGTGAATCCTGGACTCCCATTGGCAGTCTTTCATGGGAAACCTGTATTTACATGACGTCCTCTTAAGTTTAGTTTCCAAGTCTGTGAAAAAGTGGAGGCCGTAAAGCAAACACAGACAGAGGGTTTCAGGAAGTGTTAAGTTTGTTCATTTGCATAAATATGCATAAAAAGGAGCTTTTTGGGGGGAAGGAGCGTGTCTGGGACTTTTTATAATGTAATATTTATTCTTTACAGATAATATTGAGTTTTATATATTTACAAACTTATTTAACATGAAGAAATCCCACATAATAACACTGCAATACAAAAAAAATTACTAAGAAGTTAGTGTTCTTAATAATTGTTGGTTATTACAAAATCCAATGACAGTACCCCAAATAGCATTCCAAATCGTATCAAACGATGTTGTGCCATGAGCGGCTGATATAGAAACGACGTTGGCCCGATTTGATATGCTATCTGGGATGTCTCATTTGCTCGCAGTTGGGCCAGTGCACCAACATCAAATCAATGTCTGACCAATAGGCTGACTTGACACGCTATCAACACTGTGGGTCGTCACCTCACAACCCAGCGACCTAACTATGTAAATGTTTCACTCATTTACTCATCTAAAGTAAATTATTCAATTTATCTTATAGTCTATAAGCTGGCTTATGGTATTAAAAGCCTAACAATGATAATTAGATATTTGTGTGCTGAGTTTATGCAATTCTTGTTCTGACAAACAGGCAATTCAGAAAAATTGCCTTAACTCAAAAAATATGAATTCATTTCTCTCGTATTTTTAAGAGAAGATTTCTTAAGTCGATACATAGTTTAGCCAATCATTCTGTTTAACTAGCTAAACTAGCAAAGAATGTCAATAATTAAAAGTCAATGGGCTGTTAGGTGACAGCACACAATGTCTAGAGCTAGAACACTCGATTCTGCAACGTTAATAATTTACCTCAGTATTATCTCCTGTTCTAATTTAACCAAGGTCTGACTAACAGTTTGGGGGAGGTGCAATGCGGCAATATAGTAAAGCGTGGTGTCCAAGCCATGTTACATGGTCAGGGTCTCTTTCTTGCCCCAGAATAGACAATGAGTAAAAACATATTTCATGCCTATTGACATTTTCTAATTGTTATAATTTTATATAATTGTCATGTTATACACTTTAAGTATATAAAGAAGTATATAAAGAATTGCATAGTTGCATCAGATGTTGCTGAATGTAATATTGATAATTGTTATATCTGCTTGCATATTCAAATATATAAGCTATGTCATTAACTCACTATGTTAATTATGGTTTTTTTTCTCAATTGGAAGTTAGTCACGTTCATGTTCAAAACCAACACCAACGGGAGCAGTTTTTACACTTTCCTTATATAACGCAATAGAATCTCTCTAGGTGGCCCCACAGTAGAGAAAACTCAAGTTTTCTTAGTGGGGTCTCCCTCCTTAATGTAAAATTTTTGTTATTGTAATGCTAATTTTCATGTAAATTGCAAATGAATGTATCTTAATCTTAAGTTCATATTTGCTTCTTTTTTTTTTCAAGGGATGCTTTTTAGATGGTAAATGCTATGGTCTTTACACACTAAATCCCAAGAACCTTGGTGAAATGTGTTCTGAGAATTCCAAGACAACTTGGTACAGTATTCCAGCAGGTACTTTCATTGCATTACTTATGCAGACTTATGTATAATGTTCATTTGTTGGAGAATCATCAAGTTGGCAATTTGTACAAGTGTTTGATTTCTTAAGTGTTAAGCTAATAGGTAAAGAAAACGAAAGAAACTAATCACTGGGCAACAAAGAGTTTGAGGTCATGTGTGTTCTACATGGCCAAATGAGCCACGTGCGTTTTCCATGAGAAGGATAAACACATGGAAAACGCATGGTTTTTAGCTAATTATAATAAGGAAAAAACCATGCGTTTTCAATGCGTTTATCCAAACGCATGGAAAACGCATGTAGCATAATAGGCCGTGTAAGGCATTCAAAATTCTAGTTGCGATCATTCCTTTGAAATCCTTTAAGATTAAGATTCTTCTATTTGCCTACGAGAGCAGGCATTGGTCAGTATTTGTTGGTATAGAAAAAATATTTGTTATCTCAGTCTGTATTTTCTGTTGTTGAGAAATACCAAAAAAAAAACTGTACTTAATACATATTATGATTGATTGATAATTTTTTAATTGACATGCGCCTATATTAGGCACCCAGCCCACAAAGAGTTTACAAGTCACATGTTACACGTAAAACAACTTAAGTCAAGGTGAAAATTAAGGATAACATAACAGAAGAAAAACAATTTAAACCAGAGTAACTTAATGGCAATAATAACAAAAATCAATCCGTGTAAATAAATACATTACCGTGGTTTCAAATACCAATTTTCTTATAAAAGTACATCTCCATCATGCTATGTTTAATGATGATTGAATAATAATACATTTACTCACAATGCTAAATTCAATGAAATCACTCTTTTCAAGATGTTCCTGATGAATCATCAGCAATTGTGTACATTGATGTGTGCTTCTGGTTTGGTGAAAACTATAACTACACATTTGAAGGAACAGTCAATCGAGCAGCCGGACCTTTTGGGATTGAAGGTCTTGATTTCACTGCAAAAGGAAGCTTCCTGCGATCAGGTGATTTTGCAATTCCTGAGAAATATTCAGTCTCATTCAGCATGAGATTGTATGTCAAAATCCATCCTGAAGAACCCACAGAAACAACAACTGTCTTTGAAGTGCCATCTGCATTGAAAATCCAATATGGTCCAAGTCAACAACTTGCAATTGAGTACACGTTTACGGACACTCAGTTGGGGAACACTACTCTTAAAACAGTCATTCTGCGAAATGAAAAAGGTGAGCTAAACAATGATGATGATGGCTGGATCCAGTTGATTGGTGTGAAGATGAATAATGAAGTAGTAAAGCGAAGTAACACAGGACTTGAAGGAGGCTGGGACATGATTGGCCTTGGTTATGACATAAGAAGTGGAACCACAGTCTTGTCATGGTATCTGAATGGTCAGGAAATCAAGACGGACATCGGTGACCTCTCAGGTTTTCAAATGCGAATGGGGAAATCGTTCAAATTTTCAAATGCTGAGGTTGCTTGCTTTGAACACGTTGGACGTCTCATGGATTCTGACTTCTTCAAAGATGAAGACTGGTGTAGTGAGTATTTTCTGTTGTTGCTTACTGCGGTTGTTTACTGATTGCAATCCTATATGATATTATTGATTCATTCGCTTGTTGTTCTGCTTACTTTTGCAGAGGGACACTATGGTAAGAACATTTCTAATATTAAAATATTTTACAGCAGGTATAATTTTAAAGCCTGGATGGTGTCTCATCACCTTCACATTTTACAGGAAACAGATGTTTTTTTGTACAAACGAATATAATTTTGCAGCCATAAGAAAATCCTTCATTTGAAATTTCAGCAGGTGGTCCAAAGGATGAATATGACAAGTGCGAAATCTCATTCGACAATGGTATCATTCCTATATAAAAGCTGCAGTTTGCAGAAGACCCTAGCGGCATGTAACAACAATTGAATAAAGTCATATGCTGTCTCTTTTTTACTTTTTTAATTTACAGTATATTATAAATTGTCTATAAAGTTATTGAAGAATGAAAATTATTGCCTATGAAAAATATCAAACGTTCTTCTTATTATATGTTACTAGCATGCAACCACTCAAAAAGCACACAACGTTATCACGACATTGCGTTGTAGTCACTGTTTGGTTGTGTAGTGTGTAGTTCCCTGACGTTGTGACAATGTGGAGACAATGTACATGCAGAGCCAGATTGACATAGGGGCCAGCGGGCCCAGCGGGACCAGCGTGGCCATGACCCTGTGCCTAAAGATCCAAGTGGGCCCTTTCTCCTAAAAAGCTGGATACCCCATCATTCAAAAATGTATTTTTTCAGTTAATCGTACTGTGATACCACATTTGTCTGCAAAAATTCCAAGTGGAAAATAAAAGATGTCGTTTGAAATTGTGAATGATGCTTGGGAACATCAAAGATAAACATTATAAATGTTGATCAGTCATCGTTATGGCAGAATATTGTATTGAAAAAATTATTGCAAAAGGAAATATGTTGTATTTTCTAACAAAATTCGTACTTTCGAGATAAAACTATACTGGTTTGAATTTCTTCAAATTTCAGATTTTTTTTCCTCAAATGTCCCTATCTTCTATGCAAGCAAAATATACCAAAAACGTTGTTTTGGAGTAGTGTACTTTTAATTTCAGGGTCCATTTAATTTAGCTTCTTTTACATAAACTTGAAAGCAACGGCAATTAGCAAGACGCAACAAAGTTGTTTTCATTATTTAGGCCTATATCTTCATAATCCAGTAAATTACTCAGCATATTATGCAACAACAAATATGGACAAGCACCCTGGAATTAGTCAAACAGCTTCGACCAGGTCAAGGCTGAGGCTGTTACAGGTTTCCCTCATGCATCAAATACGCACCCTACAAACCTTATATGTTACATAATGACAGGTGAATATGACAAAATTGTATATTTTATAGCTAATTAGTAACTTGGGATGCGGGACATCTTCTGTATAGATAATTAATAACTTTATTTACTTGATTACAGCCATGTATAATATTGGACAGAAATCATTTTTATTTCAAGATGGTAAATGCCTCAATGCTACTGGGTCTGAAGCTTAGTCAGTTTATATGAGCCACTGTCAGAGGCAGACGTATTGATGAGATGATGGTGCTTGGAATGAACACCATGTAACATGTTGACAGAAATAAAGTATATATTGGACAGAAAAGGGTGACTTTGGGTGTCAATAGATAATGTAATAATGGTGGATAGAAAGTATCCAATATAGTTTTTAGAATATTATAGGGAGACATATATTAAACTTTTCAAAGGAATTTTAAAGAACCAGATGCAACCACCAAATCTATTACACATTTTCTGACTTTCCAGGATGAAATGGTTGTGCAAAACCAGTGATTTCCTCTACCCTTCGATCTATTTCCATGGTTACCCTGGCAAATATGAGAGGGCTGATCGATCAGCAAGTCTATAACATCATTTCAGAGACTCTGAGATGTCGAAAAAAAAGTTGGTCGACACAAGATTTTACAGTAGTGTGTCTCCCCTGATGCTGTATGACACAGAAAGTATGATTGAACTTTGCCTTAATAGTTAAGGGGAGTACCTCACTCTTAAGACCACTTCACCATTAAGACCACAATAGTGATCAAGTGTTCAGTTATAATTGCCGCAGAAATAAAATCATCTTACTCTTAAGAATAATCCATATTTAGCTGTGAGTGGACTTTAATCAATTTAGAACAAACAATTATTAATAAGTCAAAATACTTTGATTTTAGTAGGGTGGCTTATTCAGTATATAACTTTAAATAAGGCCCTGACAAAAACTAGGGAGTATAACAAATCTATCTAATATTTCTAATTGATCTAATATATCTAATATATCTAATATTTCTAATATATCTAATCTATCTTATTTTTCTTATCTTATGTCTTATCTATCTTATCTATCTAATAATATATATATATATAATTTTTATTGACAGTAAAATATCATCCATGATATATATGTCATAAATAAAATAAAGAACAGAAAATACAGGAATACAGAAAATACAGAAATGTTAAAATAAAATTTGTAAACTAGATATGCTATACTAGTAACGTGGTTCGAGCCCCCAAACTTTATTTTTTATTTTTTATTTGTTTTAATCTTTCAATCTAATAATCTATCTATGTAATAATCTATCTAATATATATATATCTAATAATCTACCTTGTTATCACTCAGTCACTCATTACTGGATTTTTATATAGAACGTGCAACAAATTTAATTCAGTTATTATTCACTTATTTCCTTTCAGATTAACCTAATTAACAGCATAGGCCTACTTGCTGACATTTAAGGAACAATCATGTGTGGAGACATTTTAGGTGAAATGAATAAAACCCGTTGCCTGGATGCCAAACACTTCACAGATAATGTTATGGGACCTAAAATTCTTGAAGTGAAAAAGTGTTTTTTTTTTGTAGTGCTACAATTTGCTCATCTCATGGCAGATGTCATGTTATAGATGTACCGAGAATTATGGATAATTACAAAAATGGAAATGCTATTATTTAAAGTCTGTATAATGAGATTGGGAATTATAAGATTGAAGCACAAATAGGATATTTTATGAATGACATAGGCCAAAGGCTTGGGGAATATATTGTAAATGATTATAAAAAGAAACACAATTTGAGTGTGGTAAAAAACAGTTTTTACAACCTACTGTGAACATCAGCTCTAATTACCCCTGATTTTCAAAAATAACAAACAAAATAAGATTGTCTAGTTTAAATTAAAATATGCAAACTTACACGCAGCCCTAAACCTATTCTTGATGGTCAAGTCTATTTTGTGTTGTAAAAAGAGCATTTTTGGATATGATTGATATAATGCAAAGACCTGGCTTCTATAGAAGGATTTAAAAGCTACAGACAGCTTTAAAGTCAGCCAAAAAGTTGAATGGGTGCAGCATATTTATATTGCACTGTCTGTCAAATTTGCAATTTTCTAAGACTCGATTAATAAAGGTTAAGTTCAACTATTTGATTAAGGCACACTAAATTTGTGAGAACTAATGATTTTATCATACATTACTAAAAAAAATAAATCATATATTGAGAGAAAATCCAAACCAAATCATTGGAAACACAATGGGAATGGCATCATCATCCATTGTTCAGTATTGTGACATCACACGGTTTGTTGACATATTCAGTTTTTGATGGCATGGTAAATTGACACTAAATTCCAAATATGAAGGTTTAATCCTGACATTTGGAAGTTCATTTATGAGTTTAAAAACTAAATTGTGCAAAAAGTGGGCATTTAATGGGGAAAAATATCACGAAGCAAGAAGCCTGTATTGATTTATATAATTACTGGAATATGCTATATCTGGAGACACTCAAAAAATTGTATTGCAAGTCAGTATAAAGTTTCAGTAGCCAATATTAATGAGGTGCGTTTTGTGAACTTATGGGGGGGGGGGGGAGAGGGGAGAGTAACATCTACATAAAACTCAGTAAATTGATTTATTAAATTTATATTGACACAACTTGTTGCATGATCATAATTACGTATTTATCCTCAGCCAGCCATTCTCATCTTCATCCTTTTACATTTTCCCCCTCTGGTCCAAAACAACTTTTCAAGTGCATAGGTCTAACTTATGTATGGCCCAAGACCATATACACATGTTTTTAAATTGCATTTGTCTAAACATAGATGAATTATCAATTATCAGAACCGAACAATTCTGTCTTTTTTTTAACAAAAAAGAGTAGAGAGTAAACATTGCTAAGGACTTTTGTCATTTGCATTCGTGCTTATACCCGAAACAAACATTTTATTCAAAATCGGTTTTCTGGATTTTTCTACACCATATAACAGCAGGCAATAGGTCTAAGGGTTTGCAGCTGAAGTTAACTGATATGAACCAGCCTAGGTATACGGCCAAGTAAGCACGAACAAGAAAGCTTTTTGAAGGTAGTGAATTTTACATATTTGGGGGAGGGGGGGGGGGGGGTCGTTCTTGCTTTGAGTTGGAATCCTGGTTTAGGTATCTTGTTACGTCTCAGCGGGATGTCATTTGCACAAACTATATTATGTACTAATGTATTGTGCTGAAGCGAGTGCTGAAGTGAGGCATATTTGAATGATGCGTGCGCTATTGGACCAAGTCTACTTTCTGAATAAGTTTAGTTGTTCAACAGTCATTTATGAAAAAATTAATATGAGGAAT
This sequence comes from Alitta virens, assembly GCA_932294295.1. Classification (NCBI taxonomy): domain Eukaryota; kingdom Metazoa; phylum Annelida; class Polychaeta; order Phyllodocida; family Nereididae; genus Alitta; species Alitta virens. The sequence goes on along the minus strand of OW028580.1, from coordinate 24,703,082 downwards.
AGAATCAAAAACATCGATAATGGTTAAAATTGCCTTTTATTCCTAAGATCAGTACATTAAGGTTTGCGACAACCTTCAACAAAATGAACTAAAATGTTAAGTAAAACAAGATAATCGAGAGATCCGAAACCAGATCATCTGAACTTTGATTAACAAGTGAATTTGCAACAAGTGAATTCATATGAAGTTCTAACACCATCCTGGGGTCCATATTCCTCCGAAGTTAGAAGCATCTCCTTTTTTAACTGGGATCTGGGCCCTCAGGTCTGGGATTCTCTCGGTTGCCTTAGCTGCATCCAGTTTAGCAATGAGGTCTGCAACTTTGCCAGGTTCAGCATCAGCCAAGTTCTTCCTCTCTTCAGGGTCCTCTGTTAGGTAAAGAATTATTTGTTATTCATTTGGGAGATACTTCCAAAAAAAACAAAAAAAAAAAAACAGTTAAGAATGTTTAAAAATGTTTACTAATATATATGCATAGATGTTCTAAAAAAGCCAAAATGGCAGATTGTTGCCATCAACAAAGTAGCAAAAATTACTCGTTAAAAAAAAAGAGACTTTGTTTCCATCAGCTACATATTAGAGCAGAGCAAGAAATAGAGACACAAGATCAGGCAGTTTTCTGGTGTTACTAATTTGCGAACTAAAAAATTGATACTGACCAACAACGTTGTACAGTTGGACAACATTTGCCACGGATCTGATATAAGCAGCGATAGCACCCCAGTCGAAGTTGTAGTTGCCCCTCTTCAGAGCTTCCATGTCCTTAATGGCCAGCGTGTTGTTGCTATGGACACCCCGTTTGGATCTCATGAAGTCAACCAAGTGGGTGAAACCAAGAGAGCGGTCACTTTCATAGCCGTCGAAAAGGCCGGGGAATCCGCGAAGAAGTTTGTAGTCACCAACACGGATGGCTTCATTACCAAGGAACTGAGGGAAGGTGGAGTCGATCTGGAAGATGATTTCGTCCCTCGTGCTGCTTCCGCCATTGAAGAGAAGTGCAGTTTGGTCAATACCATCAATGCCAGAGTTGTCAAGTCCCACCATGCTCAAGATGGTTGCATGCCAGTCACTGATGTGCATCAGGCTGAAATGGAGAATGGATTTGTCCCTGACATTACCAATAGTTTTATGACCAGGATGCCGAGGCAGATGAAGTAAAGCCTCAAGAATTTCATTACTTCTTTCAATTACTGCTGGATTACAATTTTCGTGCCCAGTATAGATATTGGCATATGGACTAATAATTGCATGGTTTCTTGCACTGCGCTGTACTTGGAGACCAAATGCACGCCTGATGCGTGAACATACAATAGGATATGATATTGTCATCCAGCACTACAGGTTTGCAAGACAAAAAGGACTTCTCCAATGAACAATTTTCTAACGTTCACTATTTGTCAGTCAATTGACAGTTAAATAACTTGTATTTCATGTAACTCACTATTTTTTAGGTGGCCAAGAACACAAAAACTCACCCTTCGCTTTTTCCTGGGGCCGTAATTAAAGGAGAGTGAATGAATCCGGGCACCTTGATTCCAGCCTCATAGAAGGTAGTCTTGGATCCTCTGAGGTTTCCATTGGATCCAGCATGAAACTCAGCACCGTTGTCAGAAGTGAAGATGATCACTGTGTTGTCATACATGCCTTTAGCTTTCAGAGCTTCAGTGACCTGTTGCAAGGTGTCATCAATGCCACTGACCATGGCAAGGTATGTAGCCCTATGATGATCCAAGCCAGGGTACTTGGAGTGTACTTTTCAGGGGCCTGGATTGGAGTGTGCACGCTGGAGTGGGCAAAGTACATGTACATTGGAGTGTTGGTATCGTGGCTGTTGATGATTTCTACTGCTCGTTCAGTCAGAAGGTCCTGAAAGAAAGAAATTAATATGTTTGTACATAGCATTTATGCTCTGAAATATCTGAGGATAACTAAAATCCTTTCGGGGGCCACTTGTTTTTGTTAATAACCATATATATAAAAATTGATGACTGTACAGGGTAACTATAGTGTTGACCTGTAAATGCATAATTCTGCCTCACCAAAATATGGAAACCTTTCATGAGACCACCTCAACATTAATTAATTTTATTTAGACCCAGGTGTACATTAAGACCCAAACAAAAAAATGTAAGATGTAGTTTGATGGGGTATTTTTTTAGAATAAGTCTCACAGCCTGCTAGCACACTTAAGACCAGCTGCTGGAGGCAGACGTACTGATGAAATGATCATAAGGCGTGTGAGTCCACCATCTTACACTTAACCCCCCCCCCCCTCCCCTCCCCCTCCCCTACCATGTGTGGGGTCTTGACTTGCCCCCCTCCCCTTGCCCAGCATAGACACAGTAAAAAGGGTCACCAATTTCGACTGGATTTCACCTACCCCAGCATACTTTCCTTCCAAGTCCTTCCTGGATTTTTCTCCAGCACCAGCAGCATTGTCCCACCAGTCGTAGCCATGAGCAACCATGTGCGAGTAGTGATCAATGTAGCCCTGGTAAAATCCAAAGAATGTGTCGAAGCCCCGGTAGGTGGGGGTGCATGCCACATTGCAGAAACCAAGATGCCACCTGCAGAGAGAAATGTGCGTGAATTTTATTTTTTAATTTTGTTTAGATGCGTGTATTACAATAAAAAAAAAAGCTACAGAGCAATGGATGTCAGTATTAAAACTAATGGAAATGTATACATTAGAAAACATGAAACAAGTTCTCTAAATACTGAAGATGATTCCCTCAAACTTACTATTTGAACGTTATGGAGTTAATGTACATATGTACAAATTTTTAAAAAGCTGCTCGACAAATTGGGATTCACTATTTGCGACTTGTAAACTTGGTCTATCATAAATTAAATATATAAATTAAATAATATAAGTTGTCCCACTCACTTTCCAAGAGCATGAGTAGCATATCCAGCTCCCTGCAACTTCTCAGAGATGAATTTCTGATCTTTAGGAGCACATTCAGGTACAGTGTAGGCAATGACGTCATGTTGCATTCCAGTATGCCAAGCATAGTTGCCGGTCATGACAGCACCTCTGGATGGGGAGCACACTGGTTGGGCATAGTAGTTGTCTAAGATGACACCTTTTGTAGCCATGTCCATCATGTAAGGGGCCACTACCTCAGAGTTGGTCCATGGTACATCGTTGCTTCCTGAAAATAGAAATCAGGGCCGGATCCAGAAAATTTTCATAGGGGGTACAATGTATTTCAGGTATCGCTGATTTGTTTTTAATATAATTACAATGTACAAGGCCAAAGGGGGGGGGGGGGGTTGCAACCCCCGAAAACGCCCCCCCCCCTAAATCCGCCACTGGAAATCATGCCAAAAAAAAGGCCACTAATAAGGTTACCTTAATATTACGAAACCAAAAAAAGCTATTTTTTGCATCAATATCACCAATATAATGCCAAATGACGAGGTCTAGATTGATAGATGTATACAGACAGACAGTTTAGACATTAGATTGGGAAAGCATCCCATTAACTTGCACACAAAAACAAAAAACATGGTTTCGAGTATGCTTCCCCACAGAACCAATGCAAGAATACTTTTTCAATGATTCATGCCTTACGTCTAACAATCTTATAATAATAATAATAAAGTATTACTTTGCATTATATATACACGAAAGCAATTTTTAAACTAAAATTTTGGATATTATTTTAAGCTATATATATATATATATATTTTTTTTTTTTTTTTTTTAATACTGGAGAATGCTGTCGAAGTTACCTAAATCATCAATAAGGAAGAATATGACATTGGGAGTCCCCATGCTCCTCTTCTTGGCATTGTCCACATCAGCAGCGAACTCATCAGCGAAGGATTCCTCGAAATATTCCGTGGCAACTCTGTTGGCATATTCCTGTTGTTCCGGGGCTGAATATATGATCACGAAGTAATTAATATGGAGGAGATATGACAAAGACAATGTAAAAACCATTGGCCAACAAAAAACCAAACACTGGGCCTGGTGTTTAATTAATTTGCCAGGCTGTATTCAAGCAATTTAAACGGCTTATAATAAAACCACTATGTTAACTTGGTACCAAGTTGTCTTATATATAATCTTGTATGTGAACTTTTTTTTTTTTTTGTGCCAGATGCCCGCGTAATGAGATGGAAATGGACTAGCCCACACTCACATGTGCTTATTGGCACATTGGAACATCTTCCCCCATCTTATTATAACTTAATTTATAGCATGCAATGAAAATATTGGATGGCACACTCTTGTCATTTTAAACGAGATTAAAAATTGCTTGCAGGAATATAAAAACACAACTGAGTGCATGGATCATAATTTCAATAACCTCAAATATTTTGAAACTTAAAACTGAAATATCTATGAAATAACTAATAAAAGCTGTATACTCACTGAGACTGTCATAAGCAGCTCCAAACTGCCACTGTCTAGCTCCCAACAGGTCATTCAAGTAATACTGGGTCTGTGTGCGAGCGGCATACTGGGCTTTTTTCTTGTTTTCCAATTTTTCTTCCATCTTTTCCAAAAGTCGTTTCAAAGCAGTTGCTTTTTTGGCATTGTCCACCCCCACTTCAAATTCATCTGAAAATGCCTCATTGGCATATTCTGAAGCTACCCCAGCGGCATAGGCCTGCTCTTCTGGAGCTAAATATAAAAAAATAAATAATGTGTATTCTGTATGTATATATATGTTATTCAATAAATTAAAAAAAAAAATGTTATAAAAAACTATCTAATTGAGCATCACATTATACCAGTATGCAAAAAATAGAATCTGGACTTTACATTTTTGACATACATTGATAATAAAGATGCTCGCATATATTATGTGACAAGGGATTAAAGTCAGGTCCAATTGCTCTATGCAGCTGCTTTTGTGGAATGCTAACATTTGTCAAAACACAGGCCGAATTATTCCGATACATCATTCAGCTTTAAATGACATAACTTTAAATTTAAGAAATAAACAGTATGCCTACCCAGAGTTATCTATATATACTTTTTACGGCTCAATACATTTTGTCAAAACAGTTTTATTTTTTATTCAACTGGTATCGAACTTATCCCATCCATGATATTCATAATGTTCATATTCCACAAAAAAATAGCTTAAGATTACCAAACACGGCTGTCAAAAAAAAATAACTGAAAAAATACCGAGTGAATGTTGCTCAATTCTCAGGAATTGTAACATGCTACAGTGCATTACATTTCTTAGAATAAAAAGCATGTACTTACATAAGTTTTGGAAATATGCCAGGAACTGCAATTGTTTTTTCTCTGCAAAAAGAACAAAACGGTAATTACCGATAATATTAGTAACTGCACACAACATTAAAAAATCTGCCAAGAAATCAGCTCATACTGAAAATTAAAACCATCTTACATACACGATTTAAATTTAAGTCATAATAGCACCTGTAGTACCAAGTACCACAATACACTCACAGTAAATTACATTACAGATGCTATCCAAATTTAAGGAGAGTTATTAAGCCTAACACTGTGCGTACAAAATTAATCTATATTTTACACTTGGAAAATATTTTAAATAAAACCAAAAAAATAAACCAACAGCAAGTAAAACAGCATTAAGATATAAAATCAAATAATTACCAGTTGGTAGTGCCCAGGTTGCACAGACAACAGCCGATAGTAGAAGAAAAGCTCGCATGGTGGCGTCCAGTAGAGCAATTGATGCCCAAGCAAGGTATGTTGAACCATCTAAAATCTGGCCTTTTTATTTCACTTTCAATGCTTCATTGAGTCTGATCATTGCTCATTGCGCATGCTCAGACATACCTGACCAATCGTAGTTGATACCAAAAAAATCTCAACCAATCATGTTGCTGATTTGTTTAATTTGTTAAGTCGTACATCTGCAGATTACTTTAATGTTAAGTTGGATATGTAATTGGAATTAATCAGCAGTCTGAGACTACATCCCAAAAACATCTTGTAGTCAAAGAGTTTTTAATTGTCGATCAATCAATTTTATGTAATATGCCATTATGCACTTAAATTAATAACACTTAAGGATCCGAGTGAGATACTTTCAGATGAGAAAGTAGTCAAATAGACTTAGGAAAATACAGCAGGCTAAAAAATAACTCATTCAATATAATATTTGCCTTAAATGATGCTGCCAAGTTTGAAACCTGAACATAATAATTAATGCCTATAGAATCGGATGTATTTCTGAAGTTTCATCAAGTTAAATGTTTAATTTAAGTAGTATGTATTATAGAGAAAACAACAGACATTAAAACAGTGTATATTTATTATATATTTTTTATAATTCAGTGTCATTTTCATTTCAATTAATTTATTCACTCGGTAAACTTTCATTTTTAAAATTCATGACTTTACTGCTACTGTCAACTATACATTTTTTGTTAGCCCATTCATATTTCTAAAATTTCAAAAAGAAACTTTCCCTTTTTGCTTGAAACTGCAACGCATATAATATTTGTTCAGTTGTTATTTATCTTCAATTAGATGTCTGTGTGTCTGTCCGGAGTAAAAAAAATAATAATTTAAATATAATTTTATACTTTATTTTCTTATTACTCCACCAAGCTAATCTACCACATCCTAGCAACTCAACAATTAAAATCTGTGGTCTTAATATCGAGGTGGTCTAGCTTCTAAATTTATTTATTCCAGTAACAGTATTGGGATTTTTATGAAGTGGTCATAAAATCGAATCTTAAAATTAATTAAAGCTTTTTTATTAGGAGGTCTTAATTGTCTACGGCCTTAACTTGATCATTGACACTGTGTGCTGTCACCTTTAAGCCCAACGATCTAATTAGGACATTTCTTGCTAGTTTGCCTAGTTAAACAGTATAATTGGAAAACTATTTAGAAGATAGGCTGTTTATTGATTTAAGAAATCTACTCTTAAAAATAAAACAGAAATATATAGATATTTTTTCAGTTAAGGCAATTTTTCTGAATTCCAGCCTATACACTATGCGAGAAATTGATTATTTTAGTTTAGATGAGTAAACGAGCAAAACATGTACATATTAGGTTGCTGTACATAATTAGGTGACGATACACAGTGATTAGTAGTGACATTTTTAATTTTTGTGACTGTAAAAGTCCCTGTTCAACTTTAGTATTAATATTTAATTTTAATTTAATTTCAATTTTTAATGTGACTGTCGATAATACCCGCCCTGACGATAATACCCTCCGTTACTGTATACAAGACCTCAACTTCAATCTTTTGAATTTATCTGCTTTCTATATGAGGGAGGCCTTTTAATCTTTTTTGGAATGTCATCTACCCTAGGCTTCTATTCGGGGTGGGCTTCTATTTGGGAGAGGGGGGAGGGGGATATGTCAATGAGACAATGGAAAGGCACGACTACATTGGCCATAAGTCGATTGCTGTTTTGGACTGTTATATCTATGTACAGTTGCCCCCCGATGTAATAAATCTCTTGCCCCTTAGTTGCCCCCACTCAAGAATTCCTGGCGCTGCCACTGCCCCAAAACGTATATGAGTTCTTGAATTGATAGCTATAGCAAGGTATCACAGTCATTCTTCGTTGCTGAGTGCACTGCTTTAGTTTCTACCCTCAAAATATGGCCCAGTTGTTTATGTCATCTGCCAATTCGCCAGATCTGCTGAAGGTCACGGGTTCGATCCCCTGCCCGGCCACTTGTAAGTACTCTATGTGTGTGTCTATGCTGAGGCAAGCGTAATATTGTGTGGACTCCAAGCCTTATCATCCCATCCCATCACTACGTCTGCCCCTGGCAGCTGGTCATATAAGCTGACTCAGTTTCAGACCCAGTAGCATTGACACATTAAAAATTTTAAGTGCTTTATGTTAAAACACTTCTCCATTAAGTATTTTCGGGCGTCTTTCACATTTAGAAATTCAACCATTATGAATGGACCAATCTATCTTGTGACAAATATTTAACAGAAATAAAATCTGGTAATAAAATATTTTATGATCAGTTTTCTTTAATTGGAATTCCCTTCACTCAAATATTCGTTTTTGCATTCAATAATCTCCTCGTAAATTAGGAAGTGTGATTTACAAAAGCACTCTAAAGAAATAATGAAGTGACATTGACGGAAATTTACAACAATCTCTAAATCATAAAGAGAATTCATAATTTTTCCATCAGCCTCTGATCTTTTTCCTTTAAGACACTCCTAGAATATTTATAATGCCTTTTCATATATAAAGATCGATTTTTGAAAAATTTATAAAAATATGACGTAATCTGATTCAAATTGCTGTATCTTCTTAACCATTGACACTGGAGAATACAGGTCGAAACGTCCGAAAACCGAAACGTCCGATTCCGAAATCTCCGAAAATTTTCCGAAACGTCCGAAAACCGAAAAGCCCGATACCCGAAACGTCCAAAAAATGTCCGAAACGTCCGATATTTTTATTTTTATTTTGCTAATTTTCTTTGGGTGAAAGCACACAATGTTAGTGTGACAGACGAATAAATTATGCATGTAAATATTTCACCTTGTTAATTTTATCTTATCTTATCTTATCTTATCTTATCTTAACTTGTAATAACAATGAAATACTATAATGTACAGATTTTGTGTATTAGACGCACAACCTAAAAAAGGAACAATAAATATATATATAAATAAATAATTCATCTCCAGCAGGATACGTTGGTCAATTTCTGTACTTGGGACATTCTTCTGAGCAGTTGGCTTATTGTCAACACTTCCTGCTCATAGTCATCCTACAACTGCATCAAAACGAGTCCACAACTATATATGTTTTTATTATTAAAAAATATTCACTGTTATAGTTTTATTACTTATTATGAATTTTAATTTTATATATATAAACTATATAAATATTAGAAGTCACATTTCGCATCCCAACTTTCGGACTCGGACGTTTCGGTTTTCGGACGTTTCGACCTGATACCGACACGTGAGACCTGAAATTTGGGATTTTTCCATTAATTATATAGTCCTACAACTGGTATTTTTTGCAGAATGTTTGGAGATGGTGACCTGGGAAGTTTGCCTGAATTTCGATGAATTCATATGGATTAACCCTATTGGATGTTTGTTGTGCCCAGTCATGACATGACATAATGCTGAGCTATGTATGATATCATACTTGTAATTCATGAGGTCAAAATTTGATCTCATAATGATCTCACAGCGATCTCATACTCTCACATCATATTGATGATATCTGATTGATATCACCATGAGATCGCCATTTGTTTTCACCAGGTGTCACTAGAATAGCCCTAGTGGTGACGCCTGGTGGATGTCTGCTGGACATTGTGTGCAAGTGTTTTGGCTTATGGTGCAAGACTGTAGCTATGGCATCATCTACAATTAAGCAAAAGGTAGTTGGATTTGATCATGTAAACTTACGTTGCTAACATGTGGTACCCTATGGTTGTAAGTCCCATCAGTCATGTTTGCATTTGTTTATAATAAATTATTTGAACCTAATTTCAGGTATTATGAGTTTTATGTCAAAAAAGAAATAATGAAATCATATCACAAAGATGTCAACATGATCTCACAGGTTGATATCAAATGTCGAGATCGCTGCGAGATCAATATGTGATTACAGATTGATCTCGCAGTGATCTCATAATTATCTCGTGTGATGAGATCAGCGATGAGATTGCTATGATATCAGGTTCCTGACTTTGTGAGCACCACAATGTGATGGTTGGTGAACAGTGAAAACTGAAAAAGAAGATATACCTCTATGATCAGAAGCCATGAGAGTCTGTAGTGATAATGTAGTGATAATTGTAGTGATAATTGTAGTGAACTGTTGGAGATCCTATACAGAAAGTGCTGCAATAGTGGCATGTGAATTTCATTGCAATCAGGTTCTAAATAGAAAATGCTTGTAACAATAGCATGTGAATTTCATTCAGTATTTTTGTTCATCAATGTTTCTCTCTTGTGCTGAACTAGTGATTGTCACTCATGAGAACAAATCCTTAAAATAGTGCCTTCTTTATAAACTACACCTTGACAGTGCTAATCTATAATTACTATTATTACTATTATAAGACTTGAAATATTCAATTAAATTAATAAATTGTAATCGGTGACTCAGGAGATTTCAGCCTACCTTTAAACGCCTGGTGACCTCTCGATAGCGGTCTTAAGTCCTTAGGCCTTCCACACATAGAGAATAATACCTTTTAAATATTTTTCACTTGTGCATTTGTCTATGTATGTTTCAATAAGTGTTTGTATATGAATTGTGTGTCTCTTTGTGTAAATAAATGTTTCTGTCCATCTGTCTGTCTGGCCGTTCGTCCACCCCCCTTCTTATTTCGAACACTTCCTTTATCTTGATGATTATTTGATCTTGTCAACCATTGTCCAGTATCTTTAATCTTAAACACTGAAATATTCTGATAATGATATCTTTGTCCATTTGAATTTTTTCTATATCTGTGACAGTTTTTATTAAATTTAGAACTCCTGATGAAACACTTTAAATATCATCTAGAACAACTTCTCAGGCCTTGAATTTTAACCATACTTGGATTTCATGAGTTTTACTGCAATTTTTTTTAACTGGAGTGAACATAAGACTAATATTATACTATACCCAATATTGATCTATCTATCTATCTATCTACGTTTCTGAATCTAAATGATCTTCCAATTTTCTGCTGCTCATCGCCCAAATTAATTTGCAATTTTTCAATAAAGAGCTTTTATTACATTATTATGTTGCACAAGTGTGTTTAATCAATTTCCTATACACATAATAAACAACATAATAAATTATTGCATTTTATGAGCTGTGCTTTTTTAATGTCCATGTCTTGAGTTGATGTGGTTGTCAGCTCCTACTTTCAATCCAGGACTTCAACTGGCTGATGGAACTGTTTCAGCCAATAGGATTCCTGGATTCATATGACGTCCTCTGAAATCAGTTTCCAAGTCTATCAAATTCTGCGGCAGCTGGTCTATTTTACAGATTTAGTCATATCTCGCCAGGTGCCCAGTTCTCCTACCTGTGGAAGCCTATTTCTCCTCAAAGTATGCAGGTATGTGTACTCTGATTATGTGCTAAGAATATGCTTATTTCATGAAAAATTGTATAGGCCTACTTATGAGCACCAACAAAAACCAAAATTTCACCAGGAGAAGAAATATCTGACATGCTTTCTGGCTTTCAGTTGATCAGGGAGGACGATCCTGTTAGAACTCCCTGTGGTTCGGTTCTCCTTTACTTATGTAAATCTCTTAATGATTGGTCCTTCCCCTAAAAAAAATTATATGCTAAGCCAATGGCTGAATGGTACATAAATTCCTTGTTATCTTCTCATCGGGTAAATTCTTTAAATGTAAACTTCATCGAAAGTTGATCCCCTGGACAGATTTTAGTTGGGAGAGTGGGTGGGTGAGAAGGGTAACCTCTCATATTTTTGCAACAGACAGGCCTGATCAGGACTGGCAGGTGCCAAGGCAGTGAGGCGGAATGACGAAGCAACCTTCAAACATGGGCTTTATTTGCTAGACTTTAGTCTGAAGTAGGCTGGATAGTACATGTAAATGTTTGGTTTTTAAGATACAGTTAAGGCCCCTTCACACATAGCCGGATCAGACACCGGAGCACCCCGAAATGAAATTTCTTGCAAACCGGGGTGGGCTGGGCGAAAAATCTGGAAATGTCAACAAACGAAATATTTGGCGGTGTGGACACGATGGCAATACGGTGGCAACAAGGAGCAACACGGCCATTACACGGATGAATACGGTCGCTACACGGATATGTACGGTTGAAACACAACAGTGCACGGAGGTGCCCGGTGCACCAAGGAGCGAGCCATGGTTGTTGCCGGATGTAACACGACTGTCCTGGATGAGTGCGGAGTGAACCGGATGTTACACAGGGCCTTCACAGATATACCGGATCTTTACACGATCTTAATATGGAGTTAACCAATTTTCAACCGGATAGCTCTGAAATTGGTATTTAAACTGCCTGCGTCCACTGTCCATCATTCCTCTTTGGACTACCATACTGCAAAGGTGTTGCTGCTACTACAGAATAATTGGATATGTCTTTATCACACCACGACAGGGTGGAATTGGATGTGAAGTACCTGGACATGCAAGTCCAGCTACTTACTGCTGCAAAGGATATAATTCTGCAAGAAGAACAGAAACTGCAAGACGATGCAGAGAGGGCCACAACAACAACTGATGAAGATGACTTATTACAAAATGCTGGTGCTGCACGAAGAAGAAGGCGAATGTGGGTGCTACCTTGGCTTCTAAGAAGACCTCTTTATGGGCAGTATGAAAAACTGATGGCTGAAATGACTGCAGAAGATGTGGGTGGCTTCAAGAATTTCATGAGGATGGAGCCTGACTTATTTCATGAAGTTCTTGCCAGAGTGGGACCTAGGATTACAAAGCAGGATACATTTTGGAGGAGGGCCCTTGAACCTGGATTGAAACTGGCCAATACCTTGCGCTACCTGGGTACGGGCAACAGCTACATGTCTCTGCAGTATGGATTTAGGGTAGCCTTCAATACCATTTATATCCTTGTCATCGAAGTCTGCCAGGCCATCATAAACGAGTACTCAGCAGAAGTGATGCATTGTCCTGTAACCCCAGAAGCCTGGAAAGAAGTTGCCAATGGATTCTACAACAGATGGAACTTCCCCCACTGTGTCGGCGCCATTGATGGGAAGCACATTGCCATCAGATGTCCAAGGAAGTCTGGATCCCTGTTCGTCAACTACAAGGGATTTTTCTCTATTGTCCTACTGGCTGTAGTTGATGCTGAATACAAGTTCCTCTATGTTGACATTGGTGCCAGAGGATCAGGCTCAGATGCTGGAGTGTTTAGTCAGACAGAATTGAAGCGCTAGAAAGTGGGAACATTGGATTACCTGAACCAGATAACCTGCCTGAAGATGACCAACCAGTGCCTTACTTCATAGTTGGGGGTGATGACTTGGGACTGCAGACTTGGATGATGAAGCCTCTGCCTCACAGGAACATGACCATGGAAGACCGAAACTTCAACTACAGACTTTCTAGAGCTAGACGGGTGGTAGAGAATGCCTTTGGACTTTTGGCTGCTAGGTTCAGGTGTCTCCTCACAACAATGCCTCAAAGTGCTGAAAGATTGTGCACCATAACTCTTGCTTGCTGTGTGTTGCACAACCTACTGAGGCTGAAGTCTCCAACTGCTGAAGGTAATGCTGTGGATCAGGAAACTGCAGACACCCATGAGATCATCCCAGGTGCATGGAGGGAGAATGCCAATCTACCAGACATGGGAGATGTGTACAGAGGCAACATGGAAGGACGACTGTGCGAAGGACCTGCAGACAACCATGCTTGACTTATGATCGTCGAAGATGATGTCGCAGGAGTGGGGATCGGTGCAGGCACAGACAAAGGGGCAGACGACATGTGCGCCTGGGGCGAAGGGCCAGACGCAGGAGCGAACATCTGGGCAGCAGGGCTGGAAGAATGAGCGAACATCTGCGCAGTAGGGCTGGAAGAATGATGAGGGAACATCTGCGAAGAAGGGCCGGACGAACTGCCTGTAGTAGCAGGAGCAGGGAGGACGAACTACTGCTGATGAGGGACAGGAGGCACGAACGGACCATACTGCTGTTGCTGTTGCTCCTGCAACTGGCTCTTGCGATGATACACCTGCTTGAATTGCATGAGGTGCTGCAACGCTTGGGCCTGGTAATCCGACCAAGTGTCCGTGTCCATCTGCATGACCTCGTGGTATATCATGTCCTCTTCGACAAGCTGTCTGAGTCATTTGGCTGACTCATCTTGGTCTGCATATCACGCTGGAGATCGGTGGCTTTTTCAATCAGCTGGAAATAGGAAAGAAAACAACATTAGAGTAAGTCACATGGTAACTGCAACAGCATGTGCATTATTGACAATGTAATGAAAAAGACACATCACCATACAGTGAACACTGGAAGTGCCAACAAACAAAGCTACCACTTTCTACTATGGAAAAGCTACAACTTTAAACTGCAAGATTACAATTACAACTTTAAACTGCAAGATTACAATTACATTATCCTGATTATCACGAAAACTGAAGCAGTATACTTACTTGAGTGACAGCTTGTGTAGCATATCCACCTCCACTACCTGGAAGGCTGGATGCATCATAGTCCTGATGATGATGACAAGGCTCGTGCATCTTCTTGCTTGAAGGAGGGGCCCCCTTCTTGCTCCTGCTGCTGCCCTTGTAAGGCCCACCCTTGGACTTGCTGGTATCCGAATCCCTGCCATCATCCAATGTATCCACAATGACCTCAGCATCAGAAGTGTCATCATCCTCAGTGGTACCTCTGTTGCTGGTGGATGCGCTTTTGGCCGATAAGCTGTGGGAAAGCTGACCATCTTTCTTCCTTTTCCCAGCATCAACCCTCTTGATGTGCCTTTCCAGACAGGCAAAATTTTCCATGATCCAGTTGTCCCAGTCTGTGAGGATTCTGGCAGCCCCACCAGAAGGCTTCTTGCTTGGATCAGTCAGCTTCCCCACTGATGTCCGCATGGAGTCGATCCACGTCTTCAGCTGCTGGGCTGTACAAGACAGCTCCTTCGCCTTCTGGTCGAGTATTCGGGATTTTATGTCTATCCGCTTATATTGTGCAAGATGCCGGTTGTAGAGCATCTCCTGGGCACGGTACCAGTCAGCCACATCTTGTTCCTGGTCTTCTGTCAGGTTCAGGGGTTCTTTCTTGTGCCTCTTCACTTTTGCTGCAGGTGGCGATGGAGCTGCAGCAGCAGTTACTGCAGGTTCAGCAGGTACTTCATCAGCAGAAGGTACAAGTGGCCCAGGTAAATCCGGCATGCCTTGTGGACTTTGTGGTCTTGAAACCGTAGAGATATTACTTCCTGCATCTTCTCCAACAGCAGGTGCAGGTTCCTCTTGCACAACAGTCTTCTTGGGAACCCTCCCTTTTCCTCTCCTAGGTGGCATGGTGGTTATTATATTCAAAGCAACGACAGTAGTAGCAAGGCTTTGGTAGATTTCAGCAATCCAGAAGGTAATATCCAGAAGAAGTGGTCGATAATTCAATTAATTCGATGATCAATGATGAGCGGCGTAATGATGCTTCTCCCAAGACGGCGGTGCTATATATACTAAGTCATCCGTACTCACTCCGTGTCAGTCTATCTGACACCGTGTTGACACCTTGTTCACTCTGAATCAGGGGGGCCAACTGGAAAATGGATACTACGCATTTAATCGAGCCGTTCTCCAACTTGAGATGATCCAGTGATGGACCTTATAAAAAATATTTTATGAAGTATATATATATATACCAGAACAGTGGCAGGACTTGAATTTTAAAACAGTTGAACATCATAGTGCCATCTACAATTCAACATGGCAAAAGGATGCTAGCCAAGGTCTGAATGTCAGTATAGTTAACTGTAAATATATGGTGTGTATATATATATGCAGGTATCTCCCTGATTAACATGTTTCACGTTTGGTAAATATTGTTGAAAATTAGGTGTACCCTAGTGGTGTCAATTTAATTTCAAAAAGACACTATATTACTTATAATTATTTAGCCTCTGATTGTTATATTTAGAGAGCATGTCTTCCATGCACTATTGGTACTAAATATAACACACAACATATCAACAGAACTAATACTGATACCTGTTGTTTCAAGAAGACTTTTATAGATTGGATAGTGATAAATAATTGGGTTCTGGGTCTGAATGCATTGTTTTTAGTAGAGTAACAAGGAAATTCAGCAGTAATGTAATTTAAGATGTTTAATCTAAAAAAAAACTTTAAAAAACTATGACAGTAATGTATACCACAGCCAGACTATCTGCAATAAACCCATAAATGTAATGTTCCTATGTTCCCAAAGCATGTGAGACAAGTCAGACTGTCACAGAAGAAATGGGACTGGTTAAGTCAAAATGACTGTCAAATCACTTCACTAATTTTCAGTCTTTCAGGCCACATAACTTAGACAATCCAGCCTTGCAATACAGGAATCCTGCAGGTTTGCGATCTTATAGTGATTGTAATATGGCTAATGGATAGAATGGTGCAGGGATGCCGCTACTGTAGCATACATTTGTAGTTGTTTAATTCCAATTTACCGATAAATAACAAAATGAGCTAAAATGTTTAATGTGTGACTTAGATACTGCAATCTATGAAAAAAGGGATTTTATTGAGTCTCAGTCTGAATTGGCTTATTTTTTAATTAAAATGATCTATAATATATAAGCTTCCTAAAAATAAAAAAATCATGACCTTTAATGCACTCTATATGCTGCTATAGGTTAGGGCATGTGGTTTTCAGTGACACAGCAGTTGCTGCATACCTTAGCCTAGGAAACTTGGTTGTAAATATGCCAGTAACTTTGAATGCCTGTATTTTGTAGAGAATGTTCCACAGATCAAAATGGTGTATAGGTAATTTAAACTATTGAAGCTCAGTGCGGGGTATCTTTGGCCACGGCCAAAACGACCTCAAGGGTCAATATGTTTTGGTATATTGATGCAGTCTACATGTAATATGTGCAGAAATATGTTCATTAAAGTAACAGGGTAATATCATTGCGAAATTATCAAATAATCTGGTCGTTATATATGCATTCTTACTGACTTTGATTGCTGTAATTTAGTATTGTGATGAACCACCAACATTTGTGGGTAAAAAGGTGTATATTTTTGATTAACCTGGTTCAAGGTATTGCTGCTGTCCAACCAATGGCTGTGAAAATGACTTTTCTATATCAAGGCAGAAAATTTTAGCTGCATTATTGCAAAAGCCGTGGGCAAATACCGATGCGGGGTTACTTTGGCTACGCCACTGTGGCTGTAGCTACTGTCTACTCCTAGCTTATAGTTGGCTTACTGAAAAAATATATATCTTGGAAAATGTAAGAAACTTATCTAATATATCATATATGTAGTTTTAGATCTGGCTTTGAGTAGCCAGCTATAACTAGACAGTTCTGTTTAGTGGCAGGTAGCATCGTATAGCAGAAGTTGTCTCGCTTTGTCCAGGTTCAATTTGACAGGCTGTTTTTAATGACACTAACTGTATAGCTCTGTATGCATTGCCACAGAACACTGAACCGACTTGTGGTTGAATGTTGTATGGGACAAATGGTTATGTTTTATTTGTAGATCACAACACATGGTGCAATGGAATGCAAACTTGTTATTCAATTAGTATATTAAATTAAATAGGAAATCATAAAAATGACAAAAACGCTATTGACAATTCTTTCTTATTACACATGTGCAACATTTTAATTAGATGTGCACCATATTTATTAAATGTTTAAATATCATTGCACATTCATAATTTTCATAATTTCCCCATCTATATCGCAAAAATAACACAACACCGAAATGAAAAGACCAAATAAAGTCTCTAGCTGATGATAAATATGTTTAAATCGGCATATAACAATATTGGTCCTTGTCATACAACTGCTCCCTTTGATACTGCTTTGTTGGACAAAAGTTTTTTTTCAAAATCGGAAATAATGCAGTTTCTGCTGATCGACCTTGTGCTTTTGTTGGCAACAGTCCCATCCTCCCATGCAGGTTAGTGTTTTAATTATTCGCACAATGATGAAATAAATAAAAGTTACTATTTACTAAGAACAATTCTTTGCCATTATATATAGCACCATTTTGAAAAAGAGCTGTTGCTCAAAATGTTTTTTACCCTGTTAAATATGATGTATAAATAAATAAATAAACTTTATATGTGGATAAATCTTAATGATGTGTTACGGAAGCTTCTTTGATTTTACTCTTCAAACGCTGCAAAAAAGTTAGTACAGTGACCATGGGCATAGATTTCTCTTGACGGTTGAGGGGGATGCAGGCCTACTTTGTCTGTCCCACTGTGACTTTCCCTCGCTCGTAAAAGTAGTAGTAGTTAATGAGCGGACACTGGCCAAGAGGTAGCCAGAACCGACCTACATTGCATTAGATGCGATGTAGGGTAGGAACGACTTGCATAGGAATTCTTGGAATTTGACATTTTTGCAACAGTTTTTTCAACAAAAACGTTAGCATACCTATTTCGTCATTATATACACGAGGACTGCTCTGTTTACTATTGTGTCGCATTCAGATATGGTTGATTTCCTCCAATTTTAATCAATTTTAACTGTCAAACTGAAGAAACTATGGACTGGACAGAGCTATTTCAAATTAAATTTTTCATCCACTAGGAGTGTTGAAGTTTATGTCTACTCCAGTGAGTTTTGGCAGAACGAGGCAGATGGATTATCAACGTAATGTGAATCCGAAAATGGCACAGAAATTGATTAAAATTGGAGGAAATCAACCATATCTGAATGCGTCACAATAGTAAACAGAGCAGTCCTCGTGTAAATAATGACATAAAAAGGTAAACTAACATTTTTGTTGAAAAAATTGTTGTAAAAATGTTGAATTCCAAAAATTCCCATGCAAGTCGTTCCTACCCTACATCGCATCTAATGCAATGTAGGTCGGTTCTGGCTACCTCTTGGCCAGTGTCCGCGAATTAACTACTACTACTTTTACGAGCGAGGGAAAGTCACAGTGAGACAGACAAAGTAGGCCTGCATCCCCCTCAACCATCAAGAGAAAAAGGCTCTCCTAGTGTATATGGGTGAATGAACACCATGTGCTCATTTCTCAATTTTGAAAACAAAGTCCCTGTGTTTTGCCTGATTTTTTCCTGTTTTACTAGATATTTTCCCAGGTGATTATACAGCCTCCTGGTACCCAATAGCTGCACCTTCACCATCAAAATACCACTAAGTTTAGTGTAATTATTAAATCAACCGAGTCCATTTCAACCTGTGAAACTTAATATCTACAATGAGCCACACTGCCACACTGCCATCTAGCGTTATTAATTTCCGAATAAAATTATGATAGCATTTTAAGTATTTTTATACATAAAATGAAAAAAAATCCGTTTTCCCTGAATTCATAACCTAACATCAAATTCCCTGAATTTTTACAGGGATTTTTTTTTACAATTTCCCGTTTTCCCTGTCCAGTCGATACCCTGTCGATATCACAAATGGGCCTAGCATCTTAACACAGAGACGTACGGGCCATGATCTCTAAACAATAAAAGCCTCTCAAGCCTCAACTTTACATCCAGTGTTGTCTTGAGGACATATTGTCATGTAATATGGCAATGACAACATACCATTCTTCTGTTCCACACTTTAGGCCCAATAGACTTTTTGCTCATAACAGATTACACTTGCTCATATTGGATTATACTTGCTCATATTGGATTATACTTGCTCATATTGGATTATACTTGCTCATAACAGATTACACTTTAATCACAGGTTCAGTTGTTAGCTGTGTTTAATAAGACATTAATACTTATTTTATTGTGCAGTCTGAGATTTTAAAATATTGTCCAAGAAATTGCTCTAATCATAGTGGTAATAATAATAATTGCACATATCCCTTCTTGATAACACAATAATATTAAAAAAAAAATTTCTTTTGCACATATATTTATTCACTGACAAAATGCCCATCTAGCCTTATACATAACAAGGCCGAGAAAGCAACATTTAAACAGGCATATTGCTTCAACTTGGCTTACGGAGTCAATTATTACAAACACCATACTGTTTTACAGACTTGAAGTCTGTACATAAAACAGAGCAAAAAAAACAGTTGTACAAATAAATACCTTAAATAGCAGTAATGGTGAAATGTACATGATACACATATAACAAAAAATAAATTCAGAATATTTTTACAGCATAATTTTTAAAAGAGGTAGGGCCTATACATGTATATTGTACTGTACAATACCATTCCATGCAGCAAAAAAATACTTTACAAAAAGGAAGCACATTGCAAAATACACAATGTGCAAAATATACAGCAGTGTGGTTGTCATAGCGATAAGGTTTTTAAGTGTGTGTACACTGTAATTGATTAACCACAAATGTTGTAGATGTTTAATTTGGCAGTATTATATTATGCGTAGCATTCGTGTTCATTTTTAGTGGGTTAATCTCTTTCTTAATTCATTTACCCAATAAAAAATTACAATATTCATCGTTAATAATAAATTCCAATAAAGAACCAGCATGACTTGACACTTTTGGGAATCGTTCAAAGCTCCAACAAAACATGTCAAAAGACTCTAATAAAGGATTCCTAATTTTCACGGCAAACGTGAATATTTAACATTTTAACAAAAAAGTTACCCTAGATCATGCATGATAATTATGCATTTCATAACTCATAAATATAATTTTGTTGTTCTATTACGAATACAGCAGCTATACTCATGAATAGAAATAAACAAATATAAAACATTCCAAGATGTTTCATTCAATAACAAAAGAATCTAAGCAAAATATTTTCAAATTCAACACTGAATATCTAATGTTCAATGAATTACATATGAATTCAACTGTGTACTTTCAACCGCACCATTTTAGTAGACATGGTTCTAAAACATCGTTCCGTTCACCTTTGAAAAGCACCATTTCAATAACTTTAATATTACACATACATATTTACATACTTTAAAAAAATATATAATAAGTCAATTATGGCTAGGCCTAATCAATGTCAAAAAATTCTTAGTGCTCAGCTGGTTTTGAATTGGATAATGGACAAAAAAAGAAAATAAATGATAATTTCAGAAGAAGATATGATAATACCGTTCAACATACTCTTGATGAGAGTTTAAAGAACCTGATCAGAACATAACATTATAAAATAGCCAAGTTACAATACAAAAAGGTCACTTTCATTCTTTTATCTTAACCATCACTAACATACTGGTTTTTAGTGACTTTTTATGATATAGTGTCGCTCATTATCTTGTGATAATTTTTGAAATTAATATAATTCTTATGAGCACCAGAATGTACAGTTCTGCATTTGTGGCAGTTTTGTGTCAATACTGTTGTTTCATTCTTTGGCATTTCAAAACACTTCATGAAAGGTTAACATGTACATTTCATAAGTATTCACATTTTCTTTTCAAAATGCAGTTCCTTTATTTAAGTTTAAGTTTAGTAAGTCTATTAATGATTGTATTACAGTCATCTTTGAGATTGTAACAAGGCCTTTTACATAGGTAATACTGAAGTATAATAGCATTTACACACTGGTTTCCTTCTTGAATTTGTTTTTAGATTTCCGTTTTCGTAACACCCAAATATCATCCACACTCGTGTCCGAACTAGAGTCATCACTAGAATCGAAGTGGTTTTCCACAATGTCACTGGCAACCTGCTCATAAGCACTGATTGACCGAGGGAACCAGGCTAACCCTCGAGCGATGGGATCAATAAGTCCATTGGCACTTTGTTGAATCAACTTATGAAGGACTTTATCGTGATACTGGTGATTCACAAAAGAATAGGCAGGTCTCGGAGGACGGTTTTTGAACTCGTCTTCCCAGTTTTTAGGCGATTTGTTACTGCGTCTGCTACCACGAGATGAGCGACCGTCTTGACTAGTGTTGGCCCCTGATGAGTGATCGGACTTGTTGCCCTGACTCACAGTGTCTTGAGGAGGACTGACAGCAGTATTGGCAGACGCTTTCTTACTGCGACTCTTCTTGATTTCATTGTCTTTGTTATCAGGGAGTGGTACACTGTTACCTTGACCAGCAGCGTCATCATCTAGAGTCATAGTCACTTCACTGTGATTGTCAGTGTCACTGTGTGCATTGCTGGCATTAGGAGATACTGATTTCTCCTTAACATGATTGCCAGTCGGAGGTTTTTTGAGTCGATGGTGGGAATCACGTGGGTGTGTATCATCGCTTGATTGGTTACTTGTGACATGAGATTCCTCGCCCGATTGTGTGGTGCTGCCCGGTTGACCAGCGTGATCTTGACCGGACGTCAAGTCAGAGTCCTGGGACCACACGTCAGACGGATTAGGGGACCGGATCCCGCGGGTTAGGGTTGGTTCACGGGAGCTAGGATTGGAGCGTACTAACCCGGGGCTCTTGTTGTGAGGTATTCGTTGCTCTAACTGATCCATAAAACTTTCTCTCTTCTTGCGTTTGCGAGACCCCGTCCCACTATCAGATGAGTGGTGACTTCGTGCCTCACCCTCTTTAGAGTCATGCGAACGGTGCCCTGATAGACCATCACTCTCCCCAGAAAGTGGACGCCTGGTCACCACCGGCGGATCTGGGGGTCGGTACATCTCCATATTTTGTAACTCGGTGTTCAGGGACATCCGTTTTTCTCCGAGATTAGGAGGGCCATTTTTATCACCACTGAGGGAGTCATTGTGCAAATTTTTGGGTGGTGGGATACAGGTTACTTCAGCAGGCACCAGCGGAGATATACCATACCCCACTGGGGATAAAGAAACAAGCGGGACAGCGTCTCTACTTATGTGATTTCCTGTTGAATAACTATCCATGTTTCCACCTGGTAGTCCTTGTCTTAGGTTGCCAAGTGGGGTTGATGTCATCAAGTTGAAATCAGACATTGGCAATAAAGGCTGGGCGGCTTCTATGGTGTACGGCCCATCTAGTTTATTTACATGCGTGAGGCCCCTGGGTAGACTGTTAGGCTTGCTATTTCGAGCAGCATGAACTTGAGCACTTTGAATCTGAATCTCGATGCTTAGATGTGTATTAGCATCACTACTATTTCCATTATAACTCAATCTATTGTTTTGTTTGTGCATTCTCTCTCGACTTGATCTACCCTCCCCACCAGAAAAACTCATATCAGAATTTCTGTCTTTATGTAAGAGATTCAGATTTTTATGTTGGTTCTTACGACCCCAATACTTCTTGGCCGCTCCATTTTGTCGTGGGTTGTAAAAAGCTGGCATGGCCTCAGTGCCACTACTTATTACCGAGGGGTCTGTCATGCTCTGGGAAGGAACAATGTTAGTATTTGGTGGCTTCTTCGAGCTGTAGTACCGCAATGGATTCGAGCAGTTGGTGTTACTAGATTTACTGGTGTATTCAGAATTCATACTGCTTGTCGACTGCAGCATTTGGCCATTCATATGACGCATAGCTGAGGTGTTTGGATTCATGGCGTACATCGGCTTGCTTTGATGACAGCAACACGCTTTCTTCCAGGCTAAACGAGCATCTCTACGTGCGATGCAATAAAAACAGTACAGGAAGATCCCCAAAAATGCAGCAAAAAATGCATAGGCATAGTTAAATATAAGGTTGTGGTACGGGATGTGATTTGCTAAAGGACCAGCGATGACAAAAGCTGCGCAAGTCCAGGTGATTAAATAAAGAAACAGGACGGCAACTAATGCACGGAGTTGACTGGCTGGTCGGTACTCTAGATCCATCGTACTGTCTTCGCTGCTGGACGTAGAGATGACATCTTGAGGTATCGATTCTATTTCGTTGTTGGTTAATTCCATCTCATTGATTTCCTCCGTCTCGGGTTCATCCAAAGGTAATGGCGTACTTCCTTTCAATACACAACAGATACGCATGAAGAATATCAGATTCAGGGTTGTTAATATGGCCACCGGGACAAGAAAAGCTCCGATGCTTGGTTCGAATGACAGAAAACAGCTGGAACAGAAAAAACAGACACATTAAAATAGATATCGCATGCTAGTTGAAAAGATAATCATTGCCAGTGTCATGATATAAGTTACTGATTAAAAATTAGGTTTTAATACTATCTGAGATGATCTCACTTTTAATAGGACTAATTTCAATTTAAAAGTCTGGCAAAATTACTGAAATTTCTTAAGACTGGCACAAGAGTTTGATGCACAGGCTTTGTTTTTCACAACATTGCATCCAGAAATTGGGATGACCTTCAACAACTTAACAAGTAGTTGAATACTTATTCGACTTATTGTCAGCATTACTGTGGATCTGTCATTTACAGTATACAAGGGAACTGGCAGATGTTTTGAATAAAAGTTTTGATTCATCAGCGTGTACAGAATGCTGCTGCACGAAACATCAAGCGAATTCCCACAAACTGTCGACATTTCACCTATACTCAGAGAACTTCACTGGCTCCCTGTGGAACGGCGCATTGAGTACAAGGTGCGGCTTCACACTTATACGGCTCTCTATGGATTATCACCAATTTACATCAGTTCACTGATCAAGACCTACATATCTTCCAGATAACTGTGGTCAGAGAATCATGCTCTACTTATGGTCCCAAAAACTAATATGATATGGAGACAGAGCTTTCAGTAAAGCATCTCCTGTTCTGTGGAATGCCTTACCACACCCTATTAAAAACAGTCCATCGATCTCATCTATTAAGAAGTGTCTAAAGACTTTAAACAGACTTTTTTTTAAAATTCTAATTTTATTCCTTCAAATGTGCAGTGCTTTAGAGTAATTTTATATATAAAGGGCTTTACAAATTTCTGTATAATAATATAAATAATAATTTCCAATACTTACTATGGCTTATTACCAGCATAATGTTGAAGATTAACAGCAGCAGTTATTCCCACGACAATAAGAGCGATGCCCCAGCCGATTAAATAAAATCGGAGCATCGGTTTTGGTGGGATCGGAGATTCGATGGAGTCCAACGGTTGTGCATGTGGCCGGTCCTGCCGCGTGAATGATCTGTACATGTTGCTGTAAAAAAAATTCAATGTTAAATATTAGAGTATCCATTTATAGTATATGCCAACAATTACTACAGTTTTCCTGTTATGAAATGAAAGTGATTTGTCTGTCTGTCTGTCTGTTTGAGCTTTCATTCTGTTACAGTAACTCAGATATGGACAAATTTCATTGATCTTGAAAAGCACTTTTAAATAATCAAAAGTGCTACCAAAGACACAAAGACCAAATCTGATAAACCAAGACTTAGTGCCAGTATTATTTAAAGATAAGGATATTTCATCGATTGCAAAATTCTGGAATTCTCGTTCCAAATCACAATAAACACAAATTTATTTCTTATCATTATAAACCTTCATATTTTTGGTCAGTATTTAGTTTAATTTTTTTCACAATATAATTATAACCAGAGAAACATTTTTTTACAATTTTTAATACTTACTATGCTGTTATTAATATCCAAAAGAGCACACAAATGGACAAATAATGCAGAACAATCCCAACAATTTGGCAGGCTAGCTGCACGCGAGTCATCTTAATTCCAAAAGTGAATACGAGACACAGTAGAAAAAGACCGGTGGCCAAGTTTCCGATTGAGTGCTTGGCTTTGTTCGACATCTTCAGTTCTCTGGAAAATTTAATTGAGATACAGATGAATAATGAACATTTCGCTTACTCAAAAACCTATCTGCTAAGTATTAATAAGAATCAGTCGCATTTCTATAACTGCGCAGAAAAATTCTTCATTATAAATTTTAACCATCCAAACTATGGTTATGCAAATACATAAAGTACGATAATTCAACTGACTGTCTATCAAAGTTCCACTGATTTATTAATTATAGGTTCGGCAAAGTCAACTATTAAGCAATGTTATTCAACTCCACAGATTTCAACTCTTTTCCGGAAGTACCACTCCACAGATTTCAACTCTTTTCCGGAAGTTCTTTACTATATATATTGGTCCCTTTAACGAAGATAGACTAATAGGTGCATACCCAGGCGCAGCCGCATAGGTGATGACAACAGCAAGTGCACAGAACAGGAGGATGCAGCTTCCAGCATAAATTGGCGGTTCAAGACCGAGCAATAACCAGTACCAGTGTTGACTGAGAGACTTCACCACAGGGTCACTCTGTAAATTATGAAATTAAACAGTCCTTATTCCATACAATTCGATGAAGTTCAACTAACAATACTCACAAAGATGACTCAGTTTACTTCAGTTTAGGTGACCAGAACTATTCCCGAAATATGGCGAAATCTTTAACAGGTTGGTAATTATGTATCTATAGGATTTATGATTTCTTATACAAAATATAACTTGTCATAATTAGTCAACATTGTAATATTGACATTCTTCTTCATTACTTTAATTTGTTGAAACTCACAAGCACATCCGATGACATCAATAGCAACATGCAACATCCTCTACGGCTCAGGTAAATTCTTTATAATATTTACAATATATGAAATGATGTTGAACAACATAGAACTTACTTGTAAAATACCAAAATTGGTCAGGTGATCACACTGAAATGTTAAGAATTCCTCAGTCTCCTTGGTAACCCAACATCCATCAGTCTTCCATTGCCCATAACCACCTAGATTAACAAAATATCATCATGCATAAAAAATAAAGATCTAACCGTATATGTGAAATATCAAAGGGATAGTGAACAGCAATAATTTTTGAAACGGATGCCATACAGTTTTTTTAACAATTTTCTTTAAGATACATTTTTAATTTAAAAACACTGTATTTCAGACACATCCTTGTCTTTGCTTAGAGCTGGATTGTCAAAAAGTTTTTTATACCACTAAAAAAGCTATTCAAATGAAAGAAAATACTTTTAACTGTCGAATTCAAGAACCCACATTGTCTAGATTGAGCTAAATCAATAAATATCAGAGGAATTTACTTCATCGACTTTATTTACATTTTAGCTCATTATTCATTGCAACGTAATGAACAGCATCGCTGATTCGCGATTTCAGAATCATTTTAAGAAAAATTTAGGTCATAATTGTTTCACTTCATGCTACAAGAAAAAAAATCACACATTTTTGCGCATAATAAACTGTGAACTTTGTAAGTCGGACAATAAATGCAGGTACTGAATAATAAAATGCATTATGAACCGACGACGCTAATGACGTACGTTTATGCAATGTAAACAAATCAGCAATTTTCATGGCATGAAAAATTAAATGCATGGGGAAGTTTATTAATTTTATAGAGATATAGTGAACCTAGCAAGGCCCTGATGGAATTTAATATTTAAAACAAGCACACTTTATAGTTCTCATTATATGTTTACGAGCCTTACCCTGTGCATCAAAATCCCAGAAAACTGGTCGCCTGTTTATTCCGTCTTTAGTATTGCGCAAACTGATCATAATAGGGGATGTCAAGTTGGACATTTCTGCATTGACTGGAAAGAAAAATAATAATTAAAAATTTCACAAAACCACGAATATATCATACAGCATAATTACAAATTTTACAAAGCGATATTACAGGATTACAGAATATTTAAATGTCAAACGTTACTCAAAACTACTCAATGACACTCAAGGATTTTATTAAAAGTATTTAATAGTCATAAAACTTATAAGTGCTTAAAAGGATAAACTTCATGGCAACTGACAACTTTTTTTACCAATTTTGCACCCGAAACAGCAATGTATTTTCAGTTCCCAATGATCCTAATACTCACTATCACTTTAGTTTAATAATTTACCTATTGCTGCTGATATCACAGGTGTAGAAATACTGTCTGTCATTTGATCTTCAGGACGACCAAAAACAGGGAAAAGTCTGGCATCTTTATAGACAATAAACTGGATCTGGTAGGTGTCGCCACCAGGACAAGTTGTATTGCCGTCACACGGCGCCCTCTGTAGTATGCTAGCTGGGGTGTAAATAATGGCTAACCAATCCTGTAAAATCAAAGAAAATTGTATATGAGATGACAATGTAGAACATAGACCAAGATCAGTGACACATTCTTTAAAATACAGACAGCGGTTATTAATAACCACTGTTTAGCAGTGTTTTAAAACACTAAATATGAGTCATAAAGTTGAAATACTTAATTTGTCATACACAGTTCCAAACCGTGGCATCAAGCTCAAGAATCAAACAATTCAGATATCATTTGCTTCAAGGGCTCCAAAAAAATTAATACTCAATAACCATAATCATCACATACATCAAACATCAGGCAATTTGCAACTCTTAAGACACTTAACACTCTTCTGTCCATCTTACGAGAATGACCGCTCTGATCCACACAATAACCTATTTAGCAACACAACCAATCTTTAAGCCAACTTACGTCTTGCAAATTCATGTTTGTCATAGATGTGTTTCCCACAGAACTGCAAACAAACGTGTCCTCTTTGAAGTTCTCCAAAGGAGGCTCGGGCAACATTGCGATGCACATCAGACCTGGGAAGTTGTCTTCATTAATTTCCATCGCCTCTAACGCAATATTTCCTGAGTGCTGGGACAAAATCTTCAAACTTTCATGAAGCATTTGTTGTGGCAGCTTTTCAACCACTGTAATCATTCTGTAAAAAAAAAAAGCAAAACGTTATAGTAGAGTGGAGATTCAAACCAGGACAGCAGCAGCAGCAGCAACCCCATCTTCTAGCACCTGGTTAGTTGGGATCCCTCTTAGCTCTAATGGTAAAGGTGATGGGTACGCTGCTCAGATTTACTTTGACATTGTTTTGAAATGTTAAGAACACCATACCTGGTGCAAGCTTTGTCTTCCTTTTGCGCTTGTTTCAATAAATCCGAATTTACGTCCATTAGGTTGCTGACCAGTTGCAGAATAACATCACCGAGCTGTGGAGAAAAGTAATGGTCGTTAGGCAAACTTAATGCATAAATGGGCCTATTTTGCATTACACTGTAGTATATTACCAAAAAATTAATTTTTTTACCATATAATAGCCTTAGAGCTATGGAGTCACTCTAAGGAGCTATTATCTTCTATCATTTGATTATGGTGAAATATATAAGTATGTGAGCAGTTTAACCAATATCTCGTCTCTCTTTACTGAATAAAAATCTCCTCTTATTGAATTATAAGCATATATATAGTATTATGATTACATTTCGTCTCAATTGTCTGTCATCCCTCTTCACAAATACTCACATCTTTATTCCCAGGAACATTGTGGCTGATACGTTCTATGATTCGCGATAAATAGATCACATCCATCTTGTCTCGGATGCTGTTCTGAATCTTGTACATGTATTGCGTCAGGTGTTTTCCCCGGTCCTGCATCCAAGACACATTACCACTCTGAAACAAGACATAACAATAAAATTCAGTATTTTGTTCTTCATAATTGGAGTAACAATTTTGGCTTTTCATTCTTTTTTCATGCAATATGAAACTTTTTACATATCAGATAGAAAACAATACTTTTTTAAGAGTCCAATTTCAGGATCTTTTTCACTACTTTTATGGACAAATTATTACATGCATAACAATCCAATTGACTGCCAGCTTTATTCCATAATTGTCAAATTTCAATCCTATTTTTCACCCAGTTAACAATTAAAATCAGATGACACTTTATATAGTGATGATAAAACGCACAACTAAACTTGTTGCGATGAAACTGGCTGAATTTTCTCATTTACATTATTGTGATAAATCATGAGTTAATGTTTGTTGCTGTCTGATGGAATGGTTGTTTGACATCTGCTGTCTCTTTTTGTTTATTGTGGTTTTTGGCATTTATGCCAGTATAGTTAAAGACCCAGTATTCTTTGTAAGCACCCTGGAAAGG
The DNA here is from genome assembly GCA_932294295.1 of Alitta virens. NCBI lineage: Eukaryota > Metazoa > Annelida > Polychaeta > Phyllodocida > Nereididae > Alitta > Alitta virens. The sequence goes on along the minus strand of OW028580.1, from coordinate 24,673,672 downwards.
TACCCTGGGCAAATCCCTCGAAGAAGGGGTATTATCATAATATATTCATGTGGCCCACGTGGTCAGAGCTGTCAAACTAACAGAAACGATTAGATGGGCTTGTCCTTCGTTCATACTATCTAGTAAACAAAACCCTCATGGTTGATGGTGGTTGTATCCATTGCAACGAAATTTGAACCTATTTGAGCTAATTTAAATTTAACTTTTGGGTCTCTGCTGATTGGCCAGTTTAGGGGCCAATCTTGACTTATTTGCTGAAGCCTATGCTGGTGTACTTCTAAGAAGTTGGCTGAGCATTTTCATATTATGTTTTCTGTAGCTAGATTACCTACCATAAGTCATCATTCTGCCTCAATAAGATGAATAAACCCAATGGTATTATATGGTACTTACATATTGCCACATAATTTGACATGACTTGCCATTGACAGTTATTCTGCTATACTGCTATTAAGACACTTTGTGACATAGGGCTTGGTGGTCATTGTTACATAAATTGTTATCATTGACTACTCTTGACGTTTTATTGTTGACTACAGGTCACATTAACTTAAAAAATGTATACACACAAGACAAATTAAACCTATCACAATCTCTGTAACTATACAAAATATCAAATTCATGCAGGTTAAGAGTTTGATGTCACCATACCTCCGCGAATTGCTCCAGTTCAATCGTGACTTGTCTTTCATACTGACACTGGTCGGTGTCGAGATTCTGCCACATTCCTTTCTCGTTACACTCATGCAGCGCTCTTGGAGGACCTTTGCCAGTGTATTTGCTGGACTTTCCTGTTTTGCAGGGTAACTCGCTCCTTACACCAGCAACCTAGGGAGAAATTGTACATGCAGGATTCATAAATTGTGGCAGCAATTCGCAGATCTAAAGTCACAAATTTTTGCATGTTGTCATTAGAATTTAGCGATAAAATAAGACTGGAGTCACTTACAATGAAATACACCAAATTGTTTTATAATTTCTTTCCAATATTGTTATTTTCATGACAATATACAGTGTATACAATGTATTTACAATTTGCAGACAGATTGGAAATTTGCACCTTTTTAAATTTTATTACAGTCTAATAAGTCTGCGACAAATATGACACTAAATATAATAAACACCGATTATTAAGGCATTTCATGCACAAAAGGTAATACATTTAAACTATGACAACTTTATAATGAACTTAATTAACGATTATTTGTTATTTGACTGAATGACGATTTTTCTTGATAATGCAAATATCCAACACAGTAATAGTAGGCCATTTTGAGCAGTTGAACTTTTATAGTAGAATCAGACTGTTTTATTCATCGATCTCATAAATGAGTTAACCACTCACCGACTTCGGCCAGATGTAAGAGCCTTTATTGGTTTTGGTAGTGACCGCTGGGCAGTATGGAGTGTTGTCCGAGATGACCACAATGTTTACCCCCTTTGTTTCATTACCCCTTGGAGTTTCTACCATACATTTCCAAACACCCTTGTCTTCCAATTTAAGCGACTCGAGGACTAGATTTGAAATGAGCGTGCCATCCGGGCTTTTCTGAGTGGTTAGGAGTACTCCTTGTGTTCTAAAAGAGAACCGAGAAATACATTTGACAATGTTTAATATGCACATAAAACATTTATTGTACCTACATATGTAGGTCATACTAGGTTGATGTGTGTCACTTCAAAAGGCTTCAAAGCAGCATCTTCTGTAATACATTGCACTGCGCACATCACATCATTCTTTCTATTTCACCATTGTTCACTGGTGACATCATAAATGTTACAGCATAGACATCATTAATTGTCGACCAGTTTATTGACCACACATAACTTGCAAGGCTTGTGTTACTGCTTGTTCAATCAAACTGACCACACTACACTGAGTCCCAGCAACCCACAACTGACCAATGTGACGTATGCAAGTGAGAGCTTAAAGCATGCAGTGAACTTGTGGGTGGGTGGGGCGGGGCAATTTAATTAAATAATTAAAACTTACTGCAATACCTTCTGGCCCAGATTTGATTATAAGACCCTCCCTGGAATCAACCATTATTTGGGCAAGCAAGAAACTTAAGGATTGGCCAGAGCTTCTTATAACAGCATGACATCACATCAACACTTTTGTAAAAATCCCAAGTGTAAAGTGTAGTCAGTTTGATTGAATGCTCTATAACAGCTGTTTTTACACTGTACGGTAACCATAAATAACCATTACTTCACTTGTACACCTTAAAAATGTTCATGCTTACCGAATCGGCGATGAAAAAGTAAAGTTTTAATTAAATAATAACTACATTTGAACGTTTTCCATTTTGAGTTAATACACATATTAATGTTCCCCTTACGTGTTTGTTATGGGTATCTCTTTCCGCAGCCAATGAATCCTTGTATCAGATTCGATTCGAGATGCTTGACACTGGAATGGCAGCTTGTCACCTTCGAACACTATCTGGCTCATGGATGGTTGTAGTTCAAACACTGGAAGCAGGAGGTCCCATTCTGAAAAATATGATGGTATATATTCAAGGTTGGTAAAATGTCAAGAGAAGTGGGCAAGAAAATACTGAAACTGGTGAATAAAGAATCTATTTCTGATAAACCATTGCGATTGCATCGCATTAGAATCACCCACTTGTGTCATTTAATAGTAAAAATTAGAATACAATGCGATTTAAAAAAAAATTCTTCAAGGATGAGTCTTTCTCAACTTCATGGAGACAGTACACAGCATGAATGGTAACTTCAGTTGAAATAGGAATGTGTAATGCATGAGATCCAACACACTTTATTTGATATCAAAGAATTTCACCTCTACATTGATAGAGAAAAAAAGAATATGTGAAGAAATTCCTGCTGACACATTATACAAATTCTGAAAAATCTTTGAATAGAATCCTTACTCATCTTATGCTCATGTTTTGATTGATGACTAATCATGCTAATACAATCTAATACTGAGCAACATGTTCCCAGTCAACCCCTTTCCCTCCAAAATAAACAAAGCTTCTATTGCCTGACACAATGGAATCACAAAAGCAGACGGATCGTCTGCTTCGGTGAAAGCTGCATTGAAAACGAGGCTACTTTGCATATGAAACAGAAAGCGAACCCAAGTTCACGTGTGTGCTTGTTTGAGTTCTCATCTTCCAGGGTTTTACCCCTTCTCATCAATTCTTTTTTGCATTTTCCTGGTTTTTGTTTTCAAGGATCATTTTCAGGGTGTGTTTATCCAAGCGTGACAAGTGGTTAAATAGGTCCAGATTTACACCCCATTAGCTCAAGGACGGATTATTGTAAAAGGGGCAGGGAGGGTCCACAAATACCTTCCATTTCTCTTTCTTTTCTTTTTTTCCGGAGGGGTGAGGAAGGAATATTTTTAGACCTTGCTTCGAGTAAATAATATAACCAAAATCTGCTGTTTAAGTTGAACGTCACAATTCTCAGAAAATCCAACATTCAAATGGGTAGTGACAACTCCATATGACTAAAAATTTATTGTCAGTTAGGTACCTAAATCTTCAGCATCATTTTAAATTTCTAATCCAATGCAGAACTCAACAAATTGATCCCACAAGAATACTACACGAAGTACTTCATACATTCAATTCAACGTTTGTTGCAAAATTTCAGCTCTCAGCCCAGCTAGACCAACATAACGAAGATGTATGAAGTATCATTTTAAACAGCAGCAAAAGCCATGAACACTAATAGAGACAATTTTGGGGGTAATTTAATCAAAAATACCCCGATGTAATCAAACTAATCAGGTGTGGGACATTCCTAAACAATATTATTTAGTGCTCCATCTAACCATGAGCCATTTTACCCCCACCACCCCCCACCCAGATGATTACAGCGCCCCCTGGGGAACAATAGGCCGAACAATGGGATGCGTCTGCTTGTCAGCAAGGTCACGTGATCATTGTTCCCATTGTTCTTGCTCTGCATTGTATGCGAACATGAGGCTGCTTAGTTGAGAGCCAGTTCTGGTGTTTTACCCCTATTTATTGATCATAATAATATCTCCCAAACCCCATGTGAGTGTCTGGAGACTCTGGACCCACATATTAATGGCATCCCATGAGTGTGTGGTCATTAGGGCTAAGATTCCTATCAGAACCTAACAATAATGACATTGCGAATACTACAAATAAATATTAGTCCACAATGCGATTAGATCATATTTATCACAGGTCATCCAACAACTTCCTATATAACTGTCATTTCCAACAGTATTATTTCATAACTGACCATTCATCAGTTATGCTAATTATGAAGTTTATATTTTTCCTAAACAAGAAACCAGTCTATTTTCTGCAATTAAATTCATGATAATCAATATCGTGTAAGTCTCTCACAATAACTAAAGAATATTTTTCTATTCTATTGAATATAATGGAATACAATAGAAATCTAGTTGAAAATTGAAGTCACCATTGAGAGTCATCGTACACATCATCCCATTTATTTGGCAGGGAAACAGTTTTCAGGTAGTGAATTAAAACCACGATTAGCATTCAATACACACAAGATAACAAAAAAAACAATACAATTATTTTTGGACCTATCCTCCTTCATCCACATAAATTTCTCGTCAATTTTTTTTCTTCATCAACACCTAATTTCACCAGTCTAGTAAAATTTGACTTCCAAAATTCTGGTCACAATTTGTTCTCTCTTCCCCAAGTGTGACAAGAATTTAAATGCTCATAACTGGTCACACTCACTGGTCACCATTTTGTGACCCCATTGTGTGACCAGTGGCGCCATCTATTAACTGTGGGTGGTTTGCGGCTCGCGTGTGGTCTCGTGACCCCCATGAGACTTCAATGACACGTGATTAACCTCTTGACCTAGTTTAGCGTAAATCACGTGCGAGAATGGAACGTTATCTACAAGAGATTAACGAAGCCTGGTAGGTTTTTGGTCAGATTAATTTTATCTGCTAATATCAGCGTTATAACCAACATTAATATTATGGTCATCTGTGGTTATAATCATAACAATGCCCAAAGGCCTTTGATGGGATTTTCCCGCCGTTTTGATCTTTTGCTGAAAAAGTCCGTCTGCTCAGCACTAAACAAAATGGCGCCCTTGAGAATTGAACATAGTTAGCATAAAACGCATCTCAATCAGCGTCTGGGGCTTGAGAATATTCACAACGTGGTAAAATTTTTATCGGTGAATTTTGATTTTAATCGGTGTAAAACGTTGAATGTGCCTTACAGCATATCAAATTAGAAGAGTTCTGCTGTCTCATGTCTCATATCTACCTATTTGTCTGTCCTGTCTAACTTTAATAACCGACCCCTGGAATATACGAACATCCCTGCAGCGACTAGACCTGAGAGGTTGCTCGAATGTGACGGGCGGAACTAAGAAGAAAAGAAGAAGAACTTCATGTTTTATTCATTTATCTATCAATTAACTCTTGTCTCCATGATTTATCTATTAGATTCTATTATTTATTCACAGGACAGGTTCATCACAACCAACCTGGCTTTTTAGCCAGACTGTCTTCTGATTCAGACTACCCGTGGCTAAATCTTGCTTTTTCTAGATTATGGTTTACTGATATCAAGATAACAGGTCTCAATGGTGAAGCTATCTGAATGGTGAGTTCTACTGTATCGTGTCTCATATCTACCTATTTGTCTGTCCTGTCCATCTTTAATTCTTTATCTCTTTCTCTCTGTCTTTCCCTGACTCATTGATACCCAGTGGGCATTTCTAATTGCAGCCAGCCAGGGAGGTGTCAGTATTTCATAGCAGGTCTGTGATTATAATTAGACAAGCCCCTCCCTAGCCAATGGCCTGTTATTCATACTGTCAGGAAATTAGTTTGATTAACTGCCCTGCTCGCGGAGTAATGCAAGGCTGCTCATTTTCTCCCTGCATTGAAATCTCTTGTCAGGCTAATGACTCCATTTAGTGCCATGCGTTTTTCTGACAGCTTGTGAACATGGCTTGAGCACGGCTGACACAAATACGCAATGTCAGAAAGGTTTTAAAAAGCTTTTTGATACTGACAACTAAACTTAGTCTTTTTTCAAAAGTGTTCACAGCAACTATATGTGGCCCATTAGGTAATGGTTATTGGTCAACTCCTTTGGTAATTGCAACATACCATGGATTTCTAGCCTATCACCTCATCATTACGTCTGCCTCTGAAAAGTCTGGATCCATTCAGACAAACATCATAGAGACAATAACCGCTTTAAATTAAAAACTGATAACAGACGTAATGACATTATTTCTATACAGCAGTGCAGTATTTTGTCAAACTAAATGGTCACAACATAAAACTTTACCAATAACTTACCCCCCCCCCCCCCCTTTATTCTTAGTAAAACCGAACTTAGTCATAAACAGTAAATTAAAGTTACAAATTTTAATTACCCATTTCATTCATTACTTCATTTTACTCACGATAACATACTATATGTTATATTTGGCTTTCCTCGATTCATTAATATGATATATAAACCTACGAAGATCTCAAGTTTGGCAGAGCAAGTCAGCCAGTCTAGTTCAGCCATAGTGGAACATTATATCTCTTCTCCATTAAATTACTCCATGACATGAATTGACAATAGCAGAATAAAGGGCGGGCCCCAAATAACCCCGACTGGCTTTAAATAATAGAGCAGGTCTAGGGTACTGTAACAATTTGTTTTTAGGCAGACTAAACTTGGTACCAAATATGCTGTGAGAGTATCTTTCAGTATGTTGCAATTTTACTACAAAATTCTACGGTCGATACCAGGAGCTTCTTCATCAAGGAATTCCCAAGTCCGATGTCAAGACTATACAAGGTTCCAGGTTCAAAGTCCCAATTGAATGGTGGTCTTATCTTGAAGGTTTTGTACAATGACAGATAATAAAGAAAGGCTAAAGTTTAGTGGATTTATATGAGAAAGGAGGTCTTGTGGAGAAGCAAATTTTGTTGGTTAATAACATCCAAATTCCCTTCAAACATTTCTTGACCATGATTATTTCAAATGTAATCTGTGTGATCTTGCATCCTACAACTATTGCTTGACAAATCACTATAATTTTATTGATGATGCATAGGCCTAATAATTTTGCATGAAACAGACAATAACACCAAATAACATATCTAGACAGATATGTTTTCTACAATTATTGTGTCAACCAGCTACAATGTATATTTTATCCCACACAAATATTGGGCAATACGTTTTTTTCCCCAAACCTTTCAACCGATGCGACCTGCAGAATGACACATCTGCACTGCCGCAACTAATCGCTCCTATTCTGCAGACCTCAGCTGGTTGAACAAAAATTACGTCTGTTGGCGGGCAGAACGCACTCCGCAGACGTTCTTACACAAGCCAAATCGAGTTTATTGCATCGCTTAGAAGGACGAAAAGTCTCCAAGATCGATTTTAAGTCATATACAAGCAGAAAACAGGCCAAGTAATTGAATTATAGTGACCTGTCAGGGACTCAGCTTTTCTTTTATTGCAGATCTTAAGCTTCTATTGAAAAATACTCTACTCTTTGTCTTGTGTAACATGTGGTCAGCTGCTTGATTAGATCTATAAGTAACTATAGTTATACTCCACCACGTGACCTTTTCTATTGTTCTTTTGCGGGATATAATCAACGAAAATGTTAGTTAAACTCCCTCCTGAGTGCAAACTGATCTGTGATGCGTAATAAATGCATTAAAACAAAACAAACAATCAAACAAATCAGTAAATATGCTTAATGGAGTATAAGTTAGTTATATCCCTCATAGTCGGGAGTTAAATAACATTCGTGTTGCTTATATCCCTCTGCCTTCGGTGTCGGGATATAACCAACAAAAATGTTAGTTAACTCCCGACTATGAGGGATATAACTAATACAAAGGGTTACCGAAACACAATGACCTCTAATTCTGCTGCTTTTCCTGATTTGCTTTAGTTAAGTATTTCTTAGTGATGGCATGAAATTGTGATTTGTGAATTTAGAATTTTATCATGGTACTCAAAATCCCCCCCCCCCTCCCCCCCCCCCCCCCCATTAAATTAGCGATGGGCCTAACGAAGCGTTTTCTGGTTCACGTAAATGCTCCAAGCTCCAAAAGTACTGCAGATTATTCTCAAGTAAGACATTTTTTGACTATATGATACACCAAACCCGCAAATATTAAAGCCCGGTTATGTTGAAAAACCTTTGGGACAGCCCTAAAGACTTTATTATGTGATATTATAGGGAGTCATGTGTTACTTTAATTTATAACACTAAAGTGACTTCACAATTAAAAAAAAAACAAAAAAAATATCAAATTCTCAATCGTCACAAGCTCTTCAAACCAGAGATGTTCCCCAGTTGCTGCATCAACTAGAAAGATTCCCCACTGACCGATTATACTGTCCACATGGTAAAATGGACCAGCATAATGGTCATCTGGGATTGACTGACCAATCCATCACCAGCTAATGATGACACCATCTGGGGGAGGCAAAATGTCATCACTGTTCACAACGATTCGTAAAACTGGAGTCTGTTGATAACAAACTTCATAAACAGTGGAATCCCCCACCTTAAGTTAGAGCTACTGTAGACGCTATTATAATATGTGAAGGGCATATTTGAGAAGCTGTCTCGCTTAAAATCACTCAAAATCACTTAAATCAACCAATCAGCCAAATGTCCAGTAGTAGTCTCCGGGACAATTCGACATGAAATTCATATGGCTGGATCCAAAAATGAAAATAAAAAATACGAGCAATTTCCAAGGACATTTTCTTTCTGAAACTGCCTAAACACAACAAACTACACTCCAAAAGTCTCCCATCATCTCATTAAGTTACTCACACGAAGTAAATACATCAATGTGAACCAGCCAACAAACCAATTGAGTACAAAACTTCGTCCAACTACCAAAAATCCACCAAAACTGCACAATATGAAACTAACAACTACTCCCAAGGAACTGCCCCATCAAGCCACATATCAGCTTCACCGGACAACACTGGACATGACTGGACATCAGAAGTGGACAGTGGGCATATGGGACTCCCATATCTGCATTGACCTGTGTGTGCCCAGCACTCCATACCATGGCTTTATTTCCATGCGGATACTGGATCTTTCTTGTTCTTTTTTCCAGTTTTTTTCTCCCGGATGACCTCAAACCATAAGGGCATCAACCCGTGCGATGCAATAGACCTCACACATGAATCACACAGAGCAAGTAGCCCCACTAGGGTGCCACAAAAAATGCCCTTTTACCCATCACTTAAAGAAGAATAAGGGTGACATAAAAGGGCAAGGAAGGAAGGAAGGAAGGAAGGAAGGAAGGAAGGAAGGAAGGAAGGAAGGAAGGAAGGAAGGAAGGAAGGAAGGAAGGAAGGAAGGAAGGAAGGAAGGAAGGAAGGAAGGAAGGAAGGAAGGAAGGAAGTTTTACACTGTCAACTGATATGGCCAATAGATAGATATATAGATAGGATAGATAGATAGATAGATAGATAGATAGATAGATAGTCCATCTTATTAGTCTTCTCTTTAAATGGCGTTTATAGTTTATCATGTACAAAAAATATTGTCTCAACTCTTAAGTCTTTCTCATTTCCCACTGAAGTACTCCATCAATTTTTCCCAAATAAAGCACATTGCCATTCTTGACAGTTACATTCATATGCATTAACAAGAGCTGCTTGCCTTAAGACATTCTCTTCCCCCAGCACACGAAGTATTCAATGGTGGCAGACAGTTGACCATTTCACCTCTGAGCTCCTCATCCCAATATATATGCATCTGATGCTGTCTCCTCACTTCATCGTGGATTCAGAGGCAGAATCTCAATGTGAAATGGCAAAGATGCACTTCAACCTAAATTGAAGGCAACATTTGGTTCCAAGGATGATGGTCTTAAAAGCGAGTTCTTAAAGTATTTTAACTTTTACTTGAAAAAATAAAAATCTTGTCAAAAAAAGTTGAGAAACAAAAAAAGCCTAATTGAAAACGTTCGTCAGAAACTCAGTAACAGATGTAAATTTCCACAGAATATTCCTATTATTACAGTAATAAATCAGTTTTCCCCAGTGATTATTGGCAAATAAATGGTAAAACAATTTTGTTATTGTTATTTTCTTTCTATACTTCATTTTTTAATTTTTTTAGTGTAATCCTGGATCAAGTTTAAGTTCACCACGAAATTGCGTTTCAACTCGACGTCAATAAACACGATTGATAGAAAAAGACCATACTTAATGAAAAATAAATCACTTTTTAAGCATTTTTCTATTACATCTTGCATAATACCCTTTTGAAAATTGCAGAAAAGAAGCCAAATTCAACAAAAACACTCCGATGTCTCGTAATGTTTTTTCTGTGTTGTCCAATCCTTGCAGTTTTCAATCAATTCACAGACGTTTGTGAATGAATCTCTCAAAAATAAAATTGTCAACACAAATGTTATTTCTTTATTTATGTCTTTTCAATTTTCTCAAATCTCTTCCCACGATTGTCAAAACTGCCAATAAAGGAAATTAAGGAATTTCCATTCCAAACTGACAGACTTAAGAAGTGGTTTTTGAATACTTAAGTACAACAGACTGATTGCCAATTCATCCTGGAGAATTAAGGGAGAACATGAAGTACTCTTAAAGTACTCTTCAACCTGTCAATGTACTGGAGCACTGCATAAAAGATCCAAATACAAAAACAGATTAGATATATAGAGTTAATGTTGTGAAAAGTATCATCTATCTATCTATCTATCTGTCTGTCTGTCTAGCTAGCTAGCTAGCTCGCTATCTGTCTATATATCTATTTAGCTATCTATCTGTCTGTCTTTATTATTTCTGGGTGTCTGTCTGTCTGTCTGTCTGTCAGCCAGTCAATCAGGCAGTTACATCTGTCAGCCAGTCAGTCAGTCATCAGTCAATCAATCAGTCAATCAGACAATCAATCAATCAGTCAGTTAGTTGGTCAGTCAGTCAGTTTCACTGACAGTTCAGTCTGCCAGTTACTCTGTTATTCAGTCAATTATCTTTCAGAAATGTTTATATTAGTGCTATACATTGTATACAATTTATCAAGGACTTTTTGTATCACTTTTCCACATTTTTCTCATTTTGTTGAATTCCACTTCTCTCACAAGATGTTTTTTTTTCCATTGAAATACCTCAAATAACAAAGTTTTTGTACATCTTTCATCACACTATCTCTAAACATCTTAAGGCAACACTTGAAATCCACTCAATCAAACTTTTTGTCTTACTTTAATCTAAAACTCCTTTATTTTGTTAACACTTCAGCTGAAAACTTCTGAAACGTGAGAGGATTGTTTATTACTTATCATTCCTATCAATCACATCAGAGGTCGACAGGTACAAGTACATATGTTGCTCTTGTGTCTTGGAGGTAAAATAATCTTAAACACAAAAAGTACACAAAATGTGTAGTCATGTGAAGGCCAATGTTACCAAAGCTGACTATCAAGTTATTTAAGTCTCGCTTTCAATGTCAATGTCTCAATTCTACGGGGTCTGAAGCTCAGTCAGCTTATATGACCAGCTGCCAGAGGCGGACGTAGTGATGAGATGATAAGGCTCTGAGTCTACACCATGTTTCATGGGTGGGGTCTTTTAACTGGCCCAAGCATAGACATCGAGTACGAGACACCTCCAATTTAACGTCTCATATGATTGACATCCAGCTGGGATGTAGATAATGAAGAGTGGCGATATTTTAAATCACCTTTTCACAAGCGGTACAAACCTTAAAATAAAAAAAGCAAAGTGCAATAAAAACAAAAATATTACTGTATTCCAACTGATTTATGACTCAAAATGAGCCAAACAAATTTACAGAGTTCCCCTACATTTGTAGAATCACAACTGCTGTTAACCCATTTCCAAACTAGATTGACTGCAACCGAACATCGAAGTGACAACTTCGGCCACCAGGGCTTACTAGAGGGCGCCACGATTTTCCGGTACAGCACACAAGAAGTCCACAGCGCCCCTATCGGATCATTTCTGCATGAAGAATCAAGAAGTTCATAAAACGAACTCCCTGAAGTTCATAGAACCATGATAGAACTAACTTCTGTTCTTTTATTAGCCATTGTTCAGCTGTTGTCTGTGTTTTTGTGTGCTGCCTGGAATTTAGGCCTAATAATTTGAGTACACTGTTATCGTTTGATTATAAGCACTATAGTGTTGCAAATACAATACACCCTAGTCTGAAATTCTGTAAGTACCTACAGCCTATACACTGTATATAGTCTACACAATATGCCTTGCCACTCAAATCATGGAATACTAAATGCCTATATTTATAAATTTAGTCACTGCTACCATGGAGACAAGACTCCATGCTGCTACTAAATGATGTTCTGCATCCAAGCATCATTTTTGACAGTGCATCATTAATTCAAGTAGAAAAGTAAACATCTTTTAACAGTTTTTTTTTTCAGCGAATTTGTATGTTTTATTATTGAAAACTAAAACGAAAGAAAATCATAATTCACTTCGATTCTTTCAGCAAGAAATTACTAGAAATTACTGGAAATCATATGTTAATTGCAATAAAATTACTTTGAATTATTTACAATTAGGTAATTTGTGACAAATTTTTTTTTTTTACTAATACATTATTGTATTTTGTTGAAATTAAATTTGTTTTACCTTGGATGATAAAAATTTATCAGCGCTGTATAAACATAAAAGATTTGACACTCACTATTTTTTTTAACCTTAAGCAATTTATTTCAAGTGTAGCTCTTGTGTAAATTCCAGGAAGTGCTACCCTCAGCTGTTGACCAACCTTTAACTGGGATTAATCTGTCCAGTCCACCCAAGTGAAGAAAATCTGCCTTCTCACTTGCCAACCCCTCATTGATAATTAACCCCAAATGGGGTAGCTACCCCCTCAAGGCTGGAAATCCAGTCAGCCCCAAAAGCAAATTTTCCGAATGAACAGGCAGCCCGAAGCACACTTGGACACTAGCAACAAGAAACTGAACTGTCCCCAGTGTTATCAAGAAATGTCCCCCAACTGTCAAAACAGAAATTCGGAATGAGTCATAATAATTGTCAAGATCAATCATAATAGCTGTCAAATTGTGTCATTTCTTGTGTCAGTTTTGTGTGTCATTTTGTTGCATCATTGTTTTGTTATACTTGATTCGAGTTGATTGATGTATAAAGAAGTCCCGGACATTCTTTGTTATCCCTGGATTGTTTAAATTGCATTGCTCCACAAGTTCCCGATTACAAGCCGGGGTCCTCAATTGTTTTATAGTACTGGAAGCCCTTAGACACCTCAACCATATGCTTATAACTCCATGTTTTAACCCAGTGTAAAATTACACTGGGCTTCATTACAATGCTAGCTTCAAATCATGAAAATATTTTTGACTCCCATGACTAGTTGTTCAACATCTTTTTGTCTTATGGAAAAATTGTATGTGTCTGTCTGAGTCGATACTGGGTCTGAAGCTTAGTCAGCTTAAACGAACAGCTGCCGGAGGCAGACGCAATGATGAGATGATAGGCTTGGAGTCATTACCATGTAACATAGTAACCTAACTTTAATTGTCGACTCTGTAAAACGTTATTATTTTGATACCTCGCTTCATCCCATTCTGTCTGTACTCCTAATAATTCTGTCTCCACCCCCTCTAGCTGTCTGTCTAGCTGTCCAGATCTCTTTCTGTTGTCTGTCTTTATTTGTGTCAGTCCGTTTAGATGTCTCTGAACTCTATCCAAATTTCCCCATTTCTGGCCTTAATTCTAGGCTGCTCTCTTTGCTTAATTAAATCGCTTGGAGAAATTGGGGACATGACTCATCAGATGCAAACAATCGGGTGGTGGTCAAGTGGTCAGTTAAGGCTTCCTGACCACTGACCTTAAGCCATCAAAACGCTGTTGTTGCTTTAGCAGGGTATCGGGTGTCCATGCAGTGAGTCAGTGTGCTCAAATACCGAAAGCCAGAGGTACAAGTTTCAATTTCACTCCAGAAATGATCTAGCCTAACATTGCATACTTTGTATGTAGTTATGAATGGTGATCTCTCAAAAGCATACTACAGTTAGTCTCATAAAATATGGTCGACTCTAGACAGCTGTAGCAACCTATTCCCGGCTGTAGCTATAACTGGCTAGAGCCAGCTGCTCCCGTCTACTCCTAGCTTATAGTCGGCTTACGCCCACCACCACTAAAAATAAGAACCTTGGTAAATGTAGGAAATGTATCTTATATGGTGCTGCAAGCACTTTTAGACCCGACTTTGAGTAGCCAGCTATAGCCAGACCGTTCTGTTTAGTGGTAGGTAGCATCGTGTAGCAGAAGTTGTCTATTTTTGTCTAGGTTCAATTTGACAGGTCATTTTTAATAAAACCAACTGTACATAAAGATATCCATTAAGTCCACCTACAGGTGTAACCATTAGGACCACCTTAAACAACTTTCAAAAATACCTCACTAATAAGACCAATCATTTAGGACAAAAGGGTATTATTGCCATGTATTTTGCCTCACTGTTAAGAAATTACCATTGAAAATATAGCACACATACAAAAAGCAAAAATACAGAAAATGTTCACGTTTAGTTAGGGCCATTGGTGTTTTTCACTTCTAATTATTTCCAACATTTCTGTCCATTTTCAGCTGTTTCATGATTTGTATCAAGGAAATATTAACCCCTTATATATTAACCCCCTCCTCCTATGTGGATATTCATTTTAAATCCTTTAGAAAGTCAGCAGTGCTCTTAATGATGTACATAGTTCAATTGCACTGAATTTTTTGTTTTTCACACTGACTCCATATAGATAGACACAATATCCTCCATAAAACAAAATATAACACCAAAAAGTCAACCACCACCACATTACAAAGAGTGAAGATTTTCATCCATGTATATTCCAGTTTTATTGATTGCATTTGACCCACAGGGCAACTATTGACAGAGGGCTCTTGCAATAACCCCAACATGTCAACCACCCCTGTTAAGTTTGAGCCTTGTAGCATACAAATGACTCTTTGATATGACATGAGAGATCATGTGACTCCACGGTGACTCCACGGTGCCTCATGCGACTCCATGAAGTCTACATCCATTTCGGAACAAAGTTGGATGTCTATTTCCCGAAGAATGAAACGAATGCTTCACAATATTACCGAATTGCTGAATTATTTTTCATATCTGCAGCTGATATCAGTTCATAACTGGGCCACAGTAAGTTTCATAAAATATGGTTGACTCTATACAGCTGTAGAGACCTATTCCTGGCTGTAGCTATAACTGGCTATAGCCAGCTGCTCCTGTCTACTCCTAGCTTATAGTCAGCTAACACCCACCACCACTGAAAAATTATAAACCTTGGTAAATGTTAGAAATTTATCTCCTATATTATTAAATATGTATGTACAATAGACATGCATCTTTTCAATGAAAAATGACAAATACGGGTAACTCTCAACTTATCACTAAATGCTGCTGCATGCACTTTTAGATCTGGCTTTGAGTAGCTAGCTATAGCCAGACAGTTTTGTATTCATTTCACGCGTAATGTTACGCCAGCATGCAATATTGGATCGACACTCGTCAGTGTTCCAACAATGGCAGTCCCGGGATGATGTCGCGCCGACATCTAGCTGACCTAGCACTTTATCAGGGCAATATACGCTCCATGAAGATGAGAAAGACTCAAGCTTGGCAAAATCAATGCTAAGTATTGGAAATAACTATAACTTACGACAATGCAGATCTTCTTCACGTAACTTATGCACGAACGTTCCTTTCAGTTCATCCGGAAGAGAACATTGGGTTAATCGAACTTTTGCTCCTGAGCTTTTCATCCATCGGACGATCCAGTGCAACCGACAATCGCAAAGGAGAAGATCAGATTCAAAGTCCCTGAAAAATAGCAAATTTAGATATAGATCTATGTTAAGATTTTTACTACATGATATCTACATTAAGATAATATGTAAGTTTTATTTTTCTTCATTACGGCCTATAGACTTGGAAACTAAATGCCAGATGACGTCATGTGAATCCAGGCCTCTTGGGGCTGCCTTAGCCAATGGGAGCCCTGGATTCACAAGACCTCCTGTGGAGTTTAGCTTCCAAGTCTATGAGATTGTTTCCAAGTCTATGAAATTGGCTGTAAAAAATGTCTTAAAAATATAGAATATAAATTATGAAATCACTTTTACTGATACTTACAATCTCTCCAGCTTGACCAGAGGATCAAATGTGCCATTAGGAACAGTCTGTAGTTGGTTACCAGACAGGGATCTGGAAAAAAGAACTTTTTTTTATTTGAGTTGAAATAGTGTATTGAACAGTGCAATGACTACTAATGCCATCAAAAACTACTAATGGCAAGCAACATACAAGGCACCTGTTTACTTAAATACTGTACAAACAAATACAAAGAAATTAAACAGTCCCAAAAATGACAGTCGAAACTCGCTATTAAGACCATCGCATTAACTTGAAAACATCACAATAAAGACCACCATTTTTTTAGCTTTGGCCGCTGATCAGTTTCATACAATTCAATAAATTAACCTAATGGTAAAGGCCTCTGCCAATTCCATATTTGCCAGCTCTGCTGAAGGTCCCGAGTTTGATCCCCGGCCCGCGCACTCTTCATAAGCTACATCCCAGCTGCAGCTTATATGACCAGCTGCCAGTTGCAGACGTAATGATGAAATGATAAGACTTGCAGTCCACACCATGTTACACATTTACCCCAATGGATGGGGTCTTTCACTTGCCTCAGCATAGACACTGAGTACAAGGCAGCTACAATTTAACGTCTCATGTGATCGACATCACTGAGCTTCAGACCCAGCAGCATGGAGACATAGACACACAGACAAATTAATCGGTATGATAGCTTCCTGTACAAAAAGTTGTGATATAGTTCAGTCAATCCTGTAAAATACTGACCATAATATATCAGTTGTACTGTACAAAAATGGATGAAAATACCCAAATAAGCAAAGAAATTTTTTTTTTTGACTTGAACCAAAAATACAAACGTTTGTTCATTTACTATCGGTCCCCAGGAGCGCCGAAAAAGGCAAGAAAGCTTTGCTAAATGACATGACACTTGACAGATGACACACAAGTCTGCATCTAGACATTTCTGTCTAGTATTCCTGATTATCGCTCTTCAACTCACTGGTTTCCATGACAACCAAGAGAAGCTGAGAAGCTGGAGGTCACATGGGTCATGAGTACGCCTTATGTAAGTCAATAGGATACGAACAAGTCATTAGCATGACGTTACGTACAACGCAGCACACCTCGTGCATATAGGAACAGACAACGTCAAGAACGTTGCCTAACGTTGTAGACAGCGACCACTTCGCAGACAGCGTGTCAAATTAGCAGACGAATTCTAAGCGAATATACGTCAAACCCCGCTTTGAAGACAATCTCAATATTACGACCACCTCATAGCCAATCACAGCCAAGGGCGGGAACTTTTTCAGCCAGTACAATTGCAGTTATCTGTCATAGCCACCTGGTGGAAATATAGAGAACCTTCCGTGAAAATCCACTATTTAGGCTTACCACACATACAAGACCATTTCACCACTGGGACCTGAGAAAATTGCACTGCGGTGGTCACAATAGTAAGTTCCTATGAGACAGCAACTATTGATGGTTCCATTAATTTAGCTCAGGCGTCTATTTCTAAAACAGTTTCTAATCTTGTGTGTAATGACTTTAATCGAACCAATGTAACACGGTCATCGGAAATTTCATCTGGTAATAAGAGCCAAGAATATGATCATCTAAATATATACTTCTAAAAAAAAAAAAATTTTAATACATAAACAACCCAATAATCACTGTTCAATGCCAAAATGTTTGACTAGAAATTGTTGTAATTTCATTCTAACCCCGTGAAAATCTTACACAGAGCACTAATTTGAAAGGACTAGGCCTAATTTAAAATATCGATTCTCCAAACATTTTTCATAGACTTTTCTTCTTTAAAAAAAAAAAAATCTTTTTTCTCACCAGACAGTCACAGCATTAATATGCTATTTCACAAAATGCCAGCTAATAACAAGAGGAACACGTGGGTAAGCTAATCCCCCGAACAGTGAGGGGTAAATTAAACGCGTGTCACCCTGGGGGTGGGGAAGGAGGGGTGTGGGGTTCTCCACACCTGAACTCATCTCATTTACCTGAGCTTCCTGGCCAAATAGCAAATATAAAAAGTGCTCTTTGCATATATTGGCTACGCTGAATTAAGTACTATTCATATTGGTTAGAGTAAGATGGATAGATAGATAGAGATAGATAGGTGGATCGATAGATAGATAGATAGATAAATAGATAGATAGATATATAGGTAGACAGATAGATATGTAGATGGATAACACCTTAAAACTCAAGACACCGATCAGACTTAAGAAAGCCATTAAGGCTCATCACTGCAGACAATCAATTAATTGCCTAGTGCCAATTAACTATAATGGATGCCCCTCTAGTACAAAAGTGTGATTTTTTTATTGTCATCACCATTTTCATAAATGGAACTGCTTTGTAAGGCCATGTCTCTATAATATATATATAATATATATATATAATATAATATATATATAATATAATATAAAGATCACCTCACTGTACTCTAAAGACAGAGAGGTTGGAATACAGTTAGTTTCATTAAAAACGGCCCGTCAAATTGAGGCTAGCCAAAGCTGTAATTGCTGGCTACTCAAAACTGGATCTAAAAGTACATATTTATGATATATTAGATTAATTTCTTACATTTACCAAGGTTTATATTAATCTGGAGATAGATGTAAGCCAATTATTAGCTATTATACAGAAGTGGACAGAATCAGCTGGCTTTAGCATGTTTAGACCACAGCCAGGTACAGGTCGCTGCAGACAGCTAGAATCGACCGTATTTTATGAAAATAACTGTAGGTCTTAATGGTGAGGTTTTCTGCATTGAAAGGCATTTGACTGAACATGTGATTATCGTCTGCTTTTTGACGATTTTTTGGCGCGCAAATCTAGCAGATTTCAGACAGCATTCGCAATCAACAAAATACAATGATGAATGAGATTATTACCGTAGTAATAAGCTGCAGAAATCACCGAATGCCTATCTAAATATGGACCTCACACTTTTCAGAAATGTTCGAAATTCACCGAATAAATGGTTAATCATGATCCTAATTAAACGTGTTTGTGCCAGCTTATTGATGTGTGTTGTAACCCATCTGTAATAGCCAGATTGTCTGGTTTTCAATTAAACAAAACATATTACAAGCACGCACAATTTTAGAATTTAACAATGCTTCTGAGCTGCATTGTTCAGATACAACCTTTTACATTACATTCGAAACACACGAATTGCTCGAATGATAGCTTTTAACACATTTGCATTTTAAGTTAGATCATAAAAGTGTTTATTTAACGAGCTGAGGTACTACAGATAAGCGCAGTCTTGAGACCAGCTCTCTATACAGACCACCTCCACCTCGCCATTAAGTTCACGGATTATTCTCCTAATTGGGAGTTCCCAATAAATAAGTGTTCCCAGGATTCCATGAAAACTAAAATCTCCCTGAGAAAAGCAAGAAAAATATCAGATCATGATCATCTCCAGGCTAACTTGAACACACAGCAGATTCTCTGAGTTTCCCTTATTCAATTTTTTCTCTCTCTCTCAAATTCCTGAAGATTTCTCTGCAATTTCCAGAATTTCTAGGAACCCTATCATTGTCATTGTTGAGACCACCGATGTGTACCATACTAAAATTGACTGACTGACTTACTGTCTGACGTGCTGTCTGGCTGACTGTCTGACTGACTGATTGACTGTCTGTCTAGCTGGCTGAATGTCTGACTGACTGATTGACTGTCTGTCTAGCTGGCTGAATGTCTGACTGACTGATTGACTGTCTGTCTAGCTGGCTGAATGTCTGACTGACTGACTGACTGATTAACTGTCTGTCTAGCTGGCTGAATGTCTGACTGACTGATTGACTGTCTGTCTAGCTGGCTGAATGTCTGACTGACTGACTGACTGATTAACTGTCTGTCTAGCTGGCTGAATGTCTGACTGACTGATTGGCTGTCTGTCTAGCTGGCTGAATGTCTGACTGACTGACTGACTGATTAACTGTCTGTCTAGCTGGCTGAATGTCTGACTGACTGATTGACTGTCTGTCTAGCTGGCTGACTGCCTGACTGACTGATTGACTGTCTGTCTAGCTGGCTGATTGTCTGACTGACTGATTAACTGTCTGTCTAGCTGGCTGACTGACTGACTGACTGACTGCAACCCAACCATAGCTTAGTTTTCTTTCATATTTTGTATCAGCACATAAATTATTATAGACTTATCTAAATATCTATAGGTCTATGACAATGATCTATGTAGGAAAATGTAACCAAAGCTTACATTTTACAGGAACACATATTTTCTGTCATTTTTTGTCTAAGTACATGATATTCATCCTCACAAGCAAAAAATACAACCTATCTGAATCATCGCAATCATTTAACACAGTCCCATTATCTGGAGAGGACAGCTAAGGACAGAAGTCATGTGACTGTCACATGACCAACAGCAGGTGACAAATATAATCACGAGACAGACGCCAACCCCACGTGACACTTTCTATTTCCGGTAATCGAGTTCTGACCAATCAGAGAGCCGGATGCCCGCAAGGGGTTCTGGGAGCACTCTATGATACCGAATTTTTTCCGATTAACAAGTAAATTCAGTGATTCTAATCCAGTCGCGTATATACGCAGGGTAAAAAGGGTCTTTGAAAAGAAATACAATACCATACAGTTGATATTCTGTTATTGAAGTCAAATCAAATGCTTCAGCAGGAATACAGGTTCCTTGACATATGAGTCTCTAATCGAATAAATACGGTATCTTTAATAAGGTGGCTCAATCCTGGGTTGCAAATCAGGGTTGGACTTGAACCCGGGTTAAATCAATTTTGCCCAGCCCAGCGGGTAAAACTTGGGTATAACCCGGGCTAACCTGGCAAAAACCGTCCTGCAAGCTCACCGCATGGGATTCCAAATTAGTAGAAATACATAAAACACACACAGTTAATATATGTAGAAATAGAAGCTATGCTTTTTTAAACTTTACTTTAATGGCTATCACTGAGCTTTACACATTTTATGGGCAAAAATATCAATTGAAGAATGCAATTCCTGAATAATGAATGGTACAGAGACTTATAGTGATCTACAGAAAATTGGACAAACTGACAAAAACTGACTTCCAAATAAAGAAGTTCAATTCTTATAAAAACTATACCGCATAGGATCATGCTGTTTTAGTTTGAAAAACACTTATGTTACATGTCCTTGTCTGCTGAGTTCAATGGTGAAAAAACTGCTAAACCATCAAGTAATTTTGTGTTTTCACAATTGCAAATTGGGCGTAACAACCATTGATCTTGGTTACGTCCTACCATCATGTAGCATCATCTGTGCAAAGTTTAATGTTTCGGAAATAATAGCGTTAAATATTAATGTTTTGTCTTTCCTGCTTAATATTTGCACCTTTACTACTGAATAAGTACTGATTATAAGTTAAATTAAGGGTTTTAACCCAGGTTTAACCCACTTTGGGCAAAATGACTATTTAGCCCAACCCGGGTTTAACCCGGGTTAAACCCAGTGGGTGGGTTAAATTTGCCAACCATGTTGCAAATAACAAGAAGCTAGTAGCCCTCTTAAATGCAGTGAGGCAGGGGTAGGACCTTTCAACGGATGCAGTATTGCCAAAAGTGGCATTTCTCGATAATATGCAAACCATAGTCGGTTGATTAGAAGCCTGAACATTTCATAATGCAGTGCAATCAATATTCCATCCAGCCTTAAAAGAAGCAATATGAAGCAAGAACTCTTGGCTCCATGACAAAATGAAGTAAAATACTACAGAAAAAGTAATCTTTTTGCCTTTGTGGTCCTTGCAGACAGGTCAGTTAACAATAAATATGGTACAGTAGAGATTACTTTGTTTGATACTGAGGACTCCTTATGAAGTTGATGATTTTGGCGCTGCACTTGTATGTATTTTTAAACTTACGAGGTAAGTTACAGTACTGAAGACACATTTCTTCGAGAATCCTATGACACCGTTTTCGTACCCACAATTACAAGATTCAGATTCATTTGATATAAGCCAAAAAAGTTGTATTATTCACAAAGATGAACAATACAACAATTCATTCAAGTAATTTGCAAGGAAATATCACAATAGCAGAATTCTATCTCTTGTGATTGATAAATCTACTATTCAATTTTGTTCAACTTCGAAGCCAGCTCAACTATGTGCCGACCTACCAACCACTTTGCCAACTTGACCATATATCCCAAATGTTACACATTGTCATTATTCTGTTTTCAATATCCACTCTGAAAGCAGTCACACACAGAGTTATTATGGAAGTCTAATGCGTTTTATATTCCGTTGCCTCCACAGGCATACCACGGGGAATAAAATACTTGTTGGTTTCCATGGCAACTGCAGTGTCTCACTGAGCAATCGGAATGTAAGAGACAGGGAGATGGTATAACAATGGCAAGGGATACGATACCCCAACAACTAGGGTTCCAAATTAAGTCCACTTGGATTATAAGCCTACAGAGGAACAATGGAGTCGCCTTGTGGTCAAGGTCCTCGCTAGCTCTGCTGATGGTCATGGGTTCGATATCCACTGTCCTGCCCTGGCGAGCCAACATGTAAATATACAATGGAGTCGCCTTGTGGTCAAGGTCCTCGCTAGTCCTGTTGAAGGTCATGGGTTGGATATTTACTGTCCAGCCCTGGCAAGCCAACATGTAAATAAATAATGGAGTCGCCTTGTGGTCAAGGTCCTCGCTAGTCCTGCTGAAGGTCATGGGTTGGATATTTACTGTCCAGCCCTGGCGAGCCAACATGTAAATCTACAATGGAGTCGCCTTGTGGTCAAGGTCCTCGCTAGTCCTGTTGAAGGTCATGGGTTGGATATTTACTGTCCAGCCCTGGCGAGCCAACATGTAAATCTACAATGGAGTCGCCTTGTGGTCAAGGTCCTCGCTAGTCCTGTTGAAGGTCATGGGTTGGATATTTACTGTCCAGCCCTGGCGAGCCAACATGTAAATATATAATGGAGTCGCCTTGTGGTCAAGGTCCTCGCTAGTCCTGCTGAAGGTCATGGGTTGGATATTTACTGTCCAGCCCTGGCGAGCCAACATGTAAATCTACAATGGAGTCGCCTTGTGGTCAAGGTCCTTGCTAGTCCTGCTGAAGGTCATGGGTTCAATATTCACTTTAAATTGGATGTGCCTTGGACCTTGGATAATCCAAGCTTGTACTTTTGTGTTTATGCTGGGGTAAGCAAGCACCCAGAACATATATAGGGTATTTTCTAAAGTAAAAGTTTTTTAAAAACCACAATGAAATCCAAGTATACAACAAGCTCTCCAATTTAATAAGATAATAATCACGAATCCACAGATTCATTGTATTACAAATGACGGTCTAAATCTCCCATATAAAAAAAAAAGCTTGAACAAAATAAACAGCCTTGATATACATTTGTTTTAAAAGTGTTATATCACTGTAAAAATCCCATATTCAATCACCTATTCATTCAAAAATCACTACCAGATTGTTGCATAGGAGTTGGACTGTATTGAGGGAATACTGCATTTTTCCAGTGGAGAAAAATGCCAGGGGCTCAGGAGAAAATTGCTTTGGCCCTGATTTCCTGGCCCTGCAGACGGTTGCTAAGTGAAATCTCTTGCTGCTCTGACCTTTGACCATCCATGTCGCCACTGACGAAAAGAAACGTTCAAACAATAGAACAATGCAACAGAAGGGAACGTCCAGCCACTCAAAGACCAGCTTTGTCACAAGCTATCAGCCAAAGAGAAGAACACGCAACGAAGAGCAGTTACAGTGAATGCATCAGGAAAAGACAAGAGAAACCGGAAGCACTAAGTCACGTGACATCGTGTCCACCAATCAGATGTGCCTTATTTGCGGTAGCAAGCAACCAGAAAAATACTGAATATCAATTCAAGCATAAATTTATGCATAAAACAACGTGGATGAGACAATAAGACATTTATTATGCTTATGAAATATGATACCATTTACAATTCTTTACACTATAAATCAAGCCTGATCAAGGAATAATACAAGGCATCAAAATTCATAAACATATGATAAATAACCTACAAATTGTTTATAAGCAATCCCAACTAACATCAAATTCAGACTATTGATTATAGCATCTACACTCTACATTAAATGCTACACAAAAAGCTCCATACTTTCAGTGCAGTCTGATGGCATTGGCAATAAATCCCTAATCCGTCAAGCTAGATAAATGCAGGGGAATTTTTGCCCCTTGAAGTTCTCTTTACTTACAGTGCAACTCTGCACTAATCTCATTTGCCCAGACAATATTCTGAGCACACTGGGGCGCATAAGAAGTTAGAATACACATAGGTCACATAGGTGGCCCTTAAGTAATGCCAAGAACTTTCTCTTTGTCTGAAGTAGCTACAGTCAAGCCTCTTTAAAACAGTAACATAACAACAATGGCTATAAATGTCTACAAATTGTGCTTCAACTTTTGTTGCAATAAAATTGATTCTTATTATTATTATAAATGGGATTATTTCCGTTTATAAGGGTGAATATTACACCGTTGAACACAAAAGTTGCTATTTCTCATAGATAGCACCAGAAAGATCAGTGGAAAGCTCTGATATAAATAAATAAATCTGTTAAGTTACTCACTAAATATGATAAATTAAACCCTTCCAGATTCAGCTTAAAACTGAGAATGTAATCATAGACTACAAAAAATTTCCATTGGACCAGCAGAAGACAAAAATAAAGTTTCTGCTAAAAGGTTTGTACCAAGGAAAAACCACACTTATGACAGCCGTAGTACATTCAGTTGATTCAGTGAAAAGGGTTTTTTTGTTTGCGAGGTGGTCTTTAAGTCTGTACTGTTAAACAATCCAATAACATTTTCTGCCGCAAAAATCACCCCTTCAATAGATTAGACAACACAGCTACGTCATCAAAAAGAGCAATACAAATTTAACAAGTTTCATCTTAAATGTACTCACAGTCGTTTGAGGTTTGACAGGTCTTCGAAGGTCGATGAGTTGATGTTTGCGATTTTATTGCCAGTGAGGAGTCTGAAAAACAAGAGAATGACATTGTTTCATTAAGCAGACGATATTTCACTTTCCCATGGTAACAAAGTGAAAGCAAACAATATTTTCCCCCATTTTGATTAAAACTTGGTTAATTTATTGTCGTGATTCATTTTCTTGAAAGTAATAATAAAACTATTCATATTGTCATCTTGAATGTTCCTTTTTCTCATTAGTTTTTCGAAAAGATTCGAAAATAAAACAATGGAACGTCCTTCGAAAAATCCAAACAGTTTCTAATTAACGAGCAACTAATTAACGAAAACCAATTCAGTTAGTCAACGTCATCAAGCTTAGGGAAAATATAGAGCCTAGAGCAAGAACATACATCATTAAAACGGATTAGATTCAACTGAAAACAAATCAATGTCAAAAACAACTGATAATTGTGCATGGAATTACAAATCTTCTTTATTTTAGATATCGTACCAATTACAATGTCTAAGACAATGAAAAAGTGTCCTTGTATTGCTATCTGTATGGACAAAAGGGGGTAGCGCAAAGATACTTAATAAAATCCGAATAACTTTGTGTGGCATTCAGCCTGCTGTTGTTTAGTGGCGATATAAGTTCAACTCCACAAGCCAACAATACTGCCGATAAAATACATATAAATTTTACTATCATTTCCACCAATAATCAAAACTAATCAATTGCAATTTACTATCATTTCCACCAATAATCAAAACTAATCAATTGCAATTTACTATCATTTCCACCAATAATCAAAACTAATCAATTGCAATTTACTATCATTTCCACCAATAATCAAAACTAATCAATTGCAATTTACTATCATTTCCACCAATAATCAAAACTAATTAATTGCAATATTAATTTGGCTATCTCAAACAGTTTCGTAAAACATCATTCTAAAAAAAGAAGATCTCCAGATCTCAACTGTTACAGTAACTATGACTCCACGAGCATCTGATGAAGTGATCCAGTAGTCTTCCCAGTTGCCATGGAAACAGATCAGTCTCATTGCGGAAATGCAATTTTCCAGATGACTGCCATGACAAGCAAGTAAGTCGCATCGAATGGCACCCGGAATATGTTGCCCTTCTCAAATTCGTTACCTTGGAAACCAGTGGAAGTGGGAAGTATTTCAGAGAACAAAAAATCCTCTTAGATGAGATAGGAACAATAAATGCACTGTACATTTTCTGATTCTTGAACTTTTCTTTCTGTAAGAACAATCTGAGGCAAATATTATCAAGATATTGCAGGGTACACAGTATCAGTCAGCCAGTCAGTCAGTCAAGGTGTCAACCAGTCAGTCAGTCAGTCAGTCAGTCAGCACGTCAGTCAAGGAATCAGTCAGTCAGTCAGCACGTCAGTCAAGGAATCAGTCAGTCAGTCAGTCAGTCAGTCAAGGAGTCAATCAAGCAGTCAGTCAGTCAGTCAGTCAAGGTTTCGGCCAGTCAGTCCATCAGTCCATCCGTCAAGGTGTCAGTCAAGGTGTCAGCCCATCAGTCCACCAGTTAGTCAGTCAGTCAGTCAGTTAAAATCTTATCAGCCAGTCAGAACTAGTCCGACAAACTGCCTATCGGCGTGCTTGCAAATGACCGCAATATTTCGGTCGAAGTCAGAACATAACATGAATTGTCATTCTCTAAACAATTAAAAGTAGGTATCATTAAAGGGTCATACAGCCAACCAAGTTAGACCAAAGACATTTTCCACTCTTTAATACTATCTAAAGTTCTTAACCCTTTCAAAACCCAACTCTTATGAAAACAGTTCAACATTAAATAAATATAATCCATCCTCTCAATATAGAACATATACTCTCATCATGAACATAAATAAACTGATGAAGAGCATCATGCCAAATACATTAATCATATTGATAAGCCATAACTGTTGATGATAATGTATATTCCTGTTTGATAGATGGGGTTATTGTGATGCATGGATTCACCCCACCTGTAGCCATAGGGGTAAATAGGGCCAATTGACCTATGCCAAATGATATGATTTCAAAGCAGCTATCAAAACAATACCAAGCCAGTAAGTGGCCATGAAGAGGGTATAGGGTATCTAATAATGATAACATAACAGTAAGGGTTGTAATAAAATGTGTAAATCAACTGAAGAGGGTTTAAGTGTAAGGTAAATAAATCCAGAAAAGGGTATCTTCGGTTAAGGTTACTGCTAGACTAAGTTAATAGATTTTCCATTCCTTATCAAATATAACAAAAATCCTCTGTAATCAGACATACTTTTGAAAATTTAACTGACGAAGGCTACATTTAAAAAAATTTAAATTCTCTGTAACTTCTTTCTGTAAATTACATTCCGCATGACATTATTCTAAATTTAATAAAATAAATAACTTTTGGCAATTTTTGTGAATCAGATTCTTTGTAACTTTTTTGTCGAATAAGATTCCCTACTTTCTTACATTTCATTACAAATTAGATGAAAATCTCACCGATCTTTAAAATCCTATAGAAAAATGAAGGGGAAAATAATTTTATTTAAATCCTATCCGCATATGTCTAGAAAAAAAAAAAGCCTATTTTTCTCCAAGCTTGACACATCATGAAGCTACAGACAGCTACATGGATTATCATCATAAACATCTTTCATATCAGCTAAGCGTGTCAGCAATACCATGGGATGATGCCATTCATCATTTTCAATACTGATTTACATCCCATGTGAGTCATTTACTAGCAATTGAGCCATGCAGGTGGTCTGAAGATGCTCAGCATTCAGGCACACCTGTTTGGGAAGTCTTTGATCTTTTGATCAATTTTGATCAACTGCACACCTGCTCAGGTATCAATGTATCATTCTTACAGGTGTTTTGTATGTTTACATTCATGGGCTAAATCGTGTCATTCAGGTATATGGTAACAAACCAGTTCTACCTGGCACATAGGTGCAGTGGTTGGAGAGGTTTTACGTGTACAGTTAGTTTCATTAAGAACGGCCTGTCAAATAGTGGATTTTCACGGAAGGTTCTCTGTATTTTCACCAGGTGGCTAAAACAGAACACTGCAATTCTATTGGCTGAAAAGGTTCCCGCCCTTGGCTGTGATTGGCTGAAGCAAAGTGCATCCTAGCAGCAGTATTTTAGTGCATTTTAATGTATATTTGACACCTAATCATTTAGTTGATGTTTGTGATTTTTCTGAGAAAGTTATATTTATGGAATCAGTTACTTATTACCTACTGTGGGCTATTCAGTGAAAAGACTCTATTGAACCCAGCTGAAGCTGTCATAGCTGGCTACTCAACACCGGATCTAACGGTACATATTTATGATATATTACATTCATTTCTTACATTTGTCAATGTTAGCACTTTTCTGGTGAGTAATCATGGTAGTTTAAGCCAATTATTACCCATAGAAGTGGACAGAAGCAGCTGGCTTTAGCATGTTTAGACCACAGTCAGGTATAGTTGGTCTCAGGTTAGATTTCTGGTCAGAGCAATCTTTGCCATTTATAGTACTCCCCAAAATAAATGTGTGGTCTTTGGCAATATAGACTGAGCGAAAGTACTACTTCTCAAACTCTACTCTGATTTGGAAATTAAGACTTGATTTATTTCAATTCCGCAATAAAAAATGTTGTCAATTCTTCATATATTTTTCAATTATACTAATAGTATGCTAATAAATACTCCCTTGCAATACCGGCAACTAAACCCAACCATCTAGCTATTCTGCTATAGCTCTACAGGGGAAGCTATAAGTATCCCATACTGATTCATTAACCCTTGTACATTTTAAGGCCACATCATGACTGGTACCTAATAGAGTCTTTTCACTGAACAGCCCTGAATTCAGCAGGACATAAGTCTTTCCTCTCCCCTTATTACTCATTTTGCTTTTCAGACACAGTAATTAATAATTAACTGATTCCATAAACATAACTTTCTCAGAAAAATAACAATCATCAACTAAATGATGAAGTGTCAAATATACATTAAAATGCACTAAAAATACTGCTGCTAGGATGCACTTTGCTTCCACCAATCACAGCCAAGGGCGGGACCTTTTCAGCCAAATAAATTACAGTATTCTGTTTAAGCCACCTGGTGGAAATACTGAGAACCTTCCGTGAAAATCCACTATTGCAGTGCATGTGCTTAAGTTATGTCATAAGTTCTTAAGTCACCTTTAAGTTATTACCATTCAATCAATCAGTCAATCAGTCTTTCTCTCTTCTGTTTATTTGACAGGACTCTGTCAAACTATCTTTTGCCTATATTCATATGATATTTCTTCCTTTCAATCATTCTTCTTCGTTTATTTTTGCATAAAGCCACCACTTTTTCTGTCGTAAAGAGAACAGCTGAAGGTGAATATATACATTAAAAGGTGCAGGTCGTGAGATAGGGATTGCAGAGGGTGTGAAGTTATGATAAGTTATGCCAAAGGTACCCCAGGGGGCCTACCCCCGACTAGGGTGGTTCCAGGGGCGGATTTAACTTGGTTACAAATGGTTAGAATTATCGAGTTTCGTAATATGTGTTGTGGTGGGCCTTTCATAAACTTCAAGATGGAACTTCGCGTCTACGCCATGTAAATTATGTCTAAATACTTGGAAGGATTTTTGTAATGGTTACCACCACAATACCAGATTTTAACCATCGAAACCAGCTTCTATTTGAGACTATTGAAGCATAATACATCTAACAAAATTACTCTTAAACTGTTTTCTAATAGTCATTTTTAGGTGAAAATTTCATATTTAAATGGTGGTATATCAACCCAATAATTCATGAATTTTGGTGGATGCTGTACAATCTAGGAATATTTAGTCTCTAAATATTCCTAGGTACAATCATGACATCATCTCTACTCCCTACTCCACAGAGTCAGTCCCACTCATCTCATAGTCCCTGTACAGCTGCACGGCTTCAGCCGATGTTTGACCACGTTTGTTTGCTCAGAGAAATGACAAAGTTTTGTATCTGACGATCTGACATGTCTCTTGGAGGAGTCTGTTTCCCTTATGGCCAAAAAGTCATGTAAACAAACTCAGCATGAGATCTCTCTAGCGTGTGATTGACAGCTACCCTCAGAGTAGACCTGTCAAACACCCTTCTACCCAGCATGCATCACGGTGTGCACTTCCCATGGTGCACTGGAAACATTGGCGCGTCATCACGTGTCGTCTGCTGCGCCGTCTGCACGTTCTCACGGATCCCAGCATGCTTTGCGACTGCTTGAAAATGAGCCAATTTTCTGAGTCTGTGACTCTTGTACAAACTGAGAGCTTGACTTACATTGTCTCCCATCTTTTATGTACATAAAGGCAGTGTAAGACTTAATTCTACATAGAAGGTAACTTAATCAAGAGCTATCAAGACATAACAAAATACATTGGTTCTAATATTGCACCTTAAATCACTCCTGATCATGCTGATGCTAGTTTCTCCCACTTTTCTGTTAAGCAGTGCTATAATCTAAGATTATACCCCACTTAAGACTGTTTTCCTATTGTTCTGATAATAGAG
The DNA here is from genome assembly GCA_932294295.1 of Alitta virens. Classification (NCBI taxonomy): domain Eukaryota; kingdom Metazoa; phylum Annelida; class Polychaeta; order Phyllodocida; family Nereididae; genus Alitta; species Alitta virens. The sequence goes on along the minus strand of OW028580.1, from coordinate 24,642,985 downwards.
GCATTTAAAACCAAACAAACAATCGAACAAAGTAGTAAATATGCCTAATGGATTACAAGTTAATTATATTCCTCAAAGTCTGGGATTAACTAACATTTTTGTTGGTTATATCCTTCGGCGTCGGGATATAACCAATAAAACTTTTAGTTAATTCTTTCCTATTTGGGATTTAACTAATTAATAATTATTACCATCTTTATTTGCACTTATTAGTACACATTTGAATATAAATTTGTGTATATATACATAATTGCAAAAATTTTGGTTTCAATTACAGCATACTTAAATGTGAGTTATCCATCCAACTCTAGTTCACTAGATAAAACCAAGACAATAAAAATCCCTCTAGATGCTGGTGATACACCTACGCCAGAAGTCTGACTGCCTGTATATTGGACCTGCAACCCACTGGCCAGAAGGGATATCCAGATAAAACACTTGGCTCATGAGGAGTGTCCTACCAGGGATCGACCCCAGGACCTTTTCAAAGCAGCTGATTGCAGCCTTAACCACTTGGCCACAACAGTTAAGGTATACATTACACTTATGTACACAGAAGAAACAATAATTCATTTTGAATATAGGGGTAATTTTTAGGTCCCTAGGAGTTACATCACATCCACTAGACCTAGATTTGACTGCTCTCAAGAATTCAATATTCGTAATTTCCTCTGACACTTTCATCCACGTATCTCAAAAAGCAAATTTTTACATGACACCAACATTTTGAAGACAATTTGACCTCCTACCACTATGGGGATGGCTGTCAATCATGTGTCATTTATACCCAGATGCATGCTGGGTAGTCTGGGGCATGCTGGGAACATATCTTTAAGATGTGTTATAGACAAGTGTGGGACACCCACAAAAATAATTAAAAAAATTGATACTGCTTTTTAACACTTGGTATTTATGCGTTACCAGGCAGTGTTCACGGTAAACACGAAATAGCTGCCGGTCCCAAGAACCAGCTGTGTGGGAAAGCTGCCGGTCCTTGAGCAAACCTGCCGATCCCCACCAGACCATAACATTAGCCTTTCATTCAGACCTGCTGATCCCCAGGACCGGGAAGTAATCAAACCTGTCAGTCCTGCCTTGAAGCTGTCGGTCCGGATCAACGGACCGGCCCTTATTTCGAACACTGTTACCCAGACCTTTTTTTTTTTTTTCAGAGACACCACAATAGCAAAAACAATATTAATAATATCACGAGTCACATTTCATATATATGATGCTTCGTCAGAATTTGAAAGAGTTTGCTTGTTGCATCCAGTATACAGAGTGATAGATAGTTTGGGCAAGTGACAGTCCAGTCTTGGCTTGTAACAGACTGCACATAAAATAGCGTCGTACTGTATATTTTACTTCAACTTCATATATGCAGTCATTATAGTGCAATATACAGCACACAAAATTATTTTCTACAAATATCAGCTTCATTTCACCTTAAAAATATCTTTACTCTCCTCAAACTGAGAAAGGGAGGCGAAAAAGCTCATAACAAATGCTCTCCAGCACTTGGCAAAAATGTGCACTGTAGAACGGATGCACTCTCCAGGTGTGGAGGTAAAGAAGTAGGTGTTGCATTGTTCTTTCCATCAAGCCAAGTTTATTCTAAGTGGTTAAAAGCAAAAAAGGCTATGTGGAAAGAGGCTGCGACTGCACCTATTGTTATGGTACATCGTGAAAAGGGGGGGGGGGGAAATACAGTGGAAACTGCACATCATGAATGCTGCTTTTTTAGATTATAGGAGCATCTGTAAGAGGCAGATGTAAAGATGAGATGACATGGCTTTGAGTCCACTCCATGTTACAGATTTACCCAATGAGTGGGGTCATTTACTTACTTGCACAAGCATAGACACCGAGTACAATGACAAGGATATATAATAACTCGTGTAAAGTGTCCAGCTGGGAAGAAAATGGTATAAAATTGCAGTATTAAATTGCAGTATTAAAGCTTGGTAAGTCTGATATTGATCCTATTGGTGAGGTAGACATAAAAGGAAGTCAAAATGCACTGAGAAGAATACAACAGGGACCAAAAATTGGTTGGTCTTAAAGATGAGGTGATCTCAATGGAGGAGTGGTCTTACAGCGGAGTAACAATGAAATTTGATTGGAATACCTGTATTGTAAACTATAAAATGATGTCAATGAAATTTGAGCCTAATAAATGTTTTGCAATCATACTATTACTCATTTTTAGCTCAGAGGCAGGATGCTGCATTTTATGGAAGTTTCACATGAAACACAGCAAATGAAGTCCAGTGGACCCCTCAATAAAGACCTCCTTTGGGAAATATGGCGATCACTAAGGTTGTTTTGAATCTTTTGATATCGGGGTATTGAATAGAAATTACACTATTGCTATATGTAATGAAGTATCTTGTCTTGTCTATCTTATCTTATCTTATCCTTATCTTATCTTATCGGAATCACCTATGCTGATAGGCCCAGTGGAACACTTGCAAAAAAATAACACTATTATGTGGTCTCGGTATGAGATTTTCCTGTAGTGTATTTTTGTGGCTTTTTTGTTGGTATTTAGACAAGTGCTTAGTCCATCTCTCAGTGTGAATGCTTAAAACACTCAGAGAGAAAAACTGAAGTTGCAAGGATTCTAAAAATGTGAAGAGAGCGTTTTGTGAATTCGGCTTGCAACTAGCTATAGAGGAAGACTGTGAAATGCATTGAATATGTTGAAAGGAAAGAAAAATGTTTGGTTTACATGATGGAACATGAATTGTTTCATATAAGCAGCCGAAAAGTGCAGTGGAGTTGGTAAGAGAAAATTACTGGATGCAACAAGCAAACTCTTTCAAGTTCTGATGAAGCATCATATATATGAAATTTGAATTGTGATATTGTTAATAGTGTTTTTGCTATTGTGATGTCTCTAGAAAAAAAGGCCCTGGTAACTGCAAGCAAATACTCGATTATCGCTCGGGAGCACTGCTATTCGAAAATTATCGACCAGCTCCCATAAATATCAAGTTTTTTAAAAGAAATAACTTTGATGATGTGCCCAATATTTTATCTACTTTTTATCTGCAAACTATTAGGTTTCCCACTGTTGTTAACATGTTTTAAACAGATGTGAACTCTTTTTCTAAGTATGACGACGTTCATGACATGTTGATGTATAACTTGTTTCACGAAATTGGTGTCTGTACAAATAACACAGAAAACTCGAAAGTACTTGAGTATTGATCGATTTGGAGGCCTAACCCTCGATAAATAGCCCTACTGATAACAGTGTTCAAATTAAAGGCAGGACCGACAGGTTTGATGACTTCCCGGTCCTGGGGACCGGCAGGTCTGAATGAAAGACTAATTTTATGGCCTGGTAGGGACCGCCAGCTTTCCCACACAGCTGGTCCTTGGGACCGCCAGCCTACCGTGCTTACCGTGAACACTGATTACAAGTAACATTAGTGAAGTTGGTACAGCCATGGAGTCTAGACACTTCATGGTACAGCCATGGTCTACTCTTGGCTCCATGGTACAACTGCGTGATTTGGCATAATAACCTGTAGACAATAATGAACAACGTAGAGAAGTAAAAATCCAATATGGCTGCCAATTACCAAGATGACCACCACTTTGGTAATCTGGACATTCACAAAGGTGTATCTGATTGGCTTGTTTAATATAAAGTTGGTAAGACAACTCCATAATAAAACGTTGATAAATGAGACAATGTACAGGCCCATAATAGCAATTTTTCTTGATTGCAACCAGGTCTTAAATAGAGGACGGTCTCATTTCAAGGCGAAGTCTAATGTAGCCTTGAAGATATATAAATAAAACCGGTTTCGTTTAGATGCAGAGTAAAGGCCCCTGCTTGTGAAGTTGTGATCAATAAAATACAGTACCTGAACTACTTTATTGAATGTAAAGAATCAAATCTAATGTCATACTCACAGTTTTTGAAGTGACTGAAGACCATAGAAAGCTCCTGGTTCAATGATTCTGATTTGGTTATTGCTGAGGTCTCTGCAAGTAAAATAAAACATAGTAAAGTTATATATTTGAGAGTTTGTCACACTATACACTAAACATTTTGAAAGTTAGTCACATCAACATCAATGTTTGTCACACCAGTATCGATGTAAACTTGATAAACATGATAGTCACACTAAGATGTCTTAAAGTAGTCACCCTACTTAAAGCAAGTTTTTAATAGAATTAAATTAAATATTGTATGATTGATGAATTGATGAAATCCTTTGAGTGAAATAAAAAATATCTGAATCTAAATCTACAAGTATATTTATGACAAATTAATCTTTTGATATAACCACATTCGCAGGTAATATTCATAATTCAAATTAATAATGTTGATCTAATTTGTGATAACTTATGATATCCATTAATGCCATTTTGGTTTGCTATATAACACACTTAACAATTAGGACTACCTCACTATCACAGCAAGTACAAAATGTTAGACCATGGGTGGTCTTAATAATGGTGAGGTTCCAAAACCTCCAAAGTATTCGAACAATCATTCAAAGTCCTCTACAATTAGCACAACCCTTTAATTTACCCCACAACACCTGCACAACCACACATGCCCTCCATAACACACAAAACGAGTGTTGAAAGCATGATTTTTGACAAGACTTCGTTCATGAGATTTTGATGAATGAAGATAACACTTAGATAACCATCTTGACACCAGGGGGCCGGAGGGGTCTGGAGGGGTCTGGTACTTGAGTATATTTACAGCACCCCCTACCTGTGTTGTACCTGAACCCCCTGTAGAAACCCTAGCATTTTCAAGAGGGTAGATAGACAGATCCAGGGGCGTAGAACATGTTAGGTAATGGAATTGAGACATAACATAACTGAGAACTATCACAACAATTATGTTGTGTTGGGAGTTTTTCTTTCATTTTTAAAGTAATTGTTTTTACATAACATAAATATTTTTCTTTACTTTTTTTACTTTTCTTTTATTTTTTATTTTTAAAATACAATTTCTTTCGATCTATATTCTATCATTCTTTGATTTTCTCCTTTCCTTCTATTCTATAGATATTTTCCTTTCTATTCGTGTTACTTCTTGTTAGCTTTAATTTTTTTCTATCTTTCCTCCCTCTTCTCTGTCTATATTAATCCTCATTTATTATCTTTTTATTTTCAATATCCACTTTTTTCTTCTTCTTGATCTTCCTCCAATCAGTAGATACAGCTAAACATTCAAAAAATGTTTAACTTCTACTTCCTATTAAACTAACAAGCTTGAGTTCAGGCTTGAGTTTAAAACTCCCAAGTAAAACACAACCTGAGAATTTCTCCCCTACGCCCCATGAGCTCAGTAGGAAGCACGTGCAAATCTCGTCTTGATCGAATGAGCGATAATAAGTGACATTGCGCACGTGGCCCGCACGTGTCATGCCATTAGTTTCTTCAAGAGGAATCTAAAGTTCGACAAACTCTGAATATCAGCCGAAACGGTTCCCCTGGCAAATGCAGAAGTGCACATTGAGCTGTGGATTAATTATTCAGTTCCAGGTGACAATTCTAGGAATGGGTATATATTCTCGAAAGTCGATCTAGCAATTAATAAGTATCTCGAAAGTTTTGGAGTTTTATAAATCACATATATAGAAAGTTATATGCTTCATGAACAGTTTGCATTGAAATGTCAGTTTCTTGAATAAAGATTTAAATTTGCCGCAAGGTATTTACATTCATAAATTTGCAGCAAAAATTTTTTTAATTGTGAATAAAAAGTTTGAAACAGAGAAACCCCACTATAAGACCGCATCGGTATTAAACCCACTCACGAATTAAAGGTTACTGAATTTTCTAATGAACTCTAGATATGGTCACTATTTTAGTCCCTCTCAAACATATTATTAAAACCAAATATTTTTCACAGAAAGTGGTCTTAATGGCGATGTACTATTTATAAATAAATCTCAAGATAAAACAGCAATAAATGACCTTGAGTAAGACAGGTCAAGGACACTGATTAACATCACTTGTAATGTTCTCCACAGCCTGACAACAAACAATCCTTAAATACCTTCACCAAGTCTTCCTTAATTCAACAAATTCATTCTTGACAAGAAAATATCTTTCTGGTCAGTGACATAATTCTCTCTCATCCAGGAAATCCGGGGCTAGCAAAGAGAATTTCTGTTGCCATGGAAACGTATTTTCTTAAGCTTACCAGGATGTAAACACTATCTGTTTGGAGCCCATACTTTGTCTGTTTATAAATATATACAAATGAGACCTAAAAACAGATAAAACCTAAAAATACCTTCAGGATGGGAGGCAAATGGCAAAATATACATTAAGTAAAATATTTACCCAAGGAGCAACCACGATTTACCGAACTATATATATATATATAATTTTATTTCGTACACACCAGGTACAGAGTACATAATTTAAATTGTAATATATAATACATGTAAATAAGAATTTAATTAAAATATAATATTAAATTTAATAATTACAAATAAATGTTAAAACAAAATCTATATTGCCTATATCATCATCTTTACTATCGATCATCATATCTAAAAAGTCTATGATTGCTGCAGCTCTACTATAATTCATGAGATTGAGATAACATTTTCAAGTTAATGCCTTATTTTTAATCATGTTTCCTGCAGTGTAAATGGCAGACACCATAGCATATAAATTATTATATATCATATAATATAACAAGTTAATAAACTTTATATATAGGCAGTGTCATGAGATGTTCAAAATGCTATTGACTCAGACTTTAGTTATTTGCTATTGACATGCATGTAATGACATTGTCTGAGCATGGAGTCATAACCTTATGACTTTATGACTCCATGGTCTGACTCTGAGGCTGACTACACTGTACATAGAACAAGTAGTGTTCGACAAAATCAAAATATCGCAGATCTTTATTTATTTTTTATTGATAATTAAATAAATTTGATAAAACTATACATGTATATACATGCAGACTGCTTCTAATGAGGTTTAACTAAAATAAAAAGTTTCGTACAAATTTAATTTGGCTTTCTATATTATAATGCCTACCCTTGGTATTGGCCAGTGTACTTAATAGTGAGGTATTCTTATAAATGAAATTATTAACGGGAAAACCTATTGCATTAGTTATTAATTTCCACACCTTAACAGCAGAATGTTCGTAGTATTTAGGTAACTTCATTACAAGATTATCCTGTACCAACTTCAAACTTTTTTGCTTGTTGCTCACACCTGATAGCATAAATATGTTAATAGTGACAGGGAAACCGATTTCTCAACTAAATAGTCTCTCCATTTTCAGCCTGTCTGCACCTGGTAATAGGCGCGTGTGTTTAATGGCTTAAAAACTTGTCATCAAAGAGCTAATATACTGTAAATGCATTGGGCAAGAAGTTTCTGGAATTTTAAGCTGTGTGGTGCAGTGGGTAAGGAAGTCATTGGCATCACTGCAAGTCCTGGGTTAGATTCCGTCTAATCTTTCATCAGGAGTCTCGGTTAAGCACACTTATAGGATGAAAATTTTACCAGAGGTAACAGGGGCAGATCTAGGATTTTCAGAAGGGGGGGGGGGGGTCAGGCATAGGACTTATACGAGCAGCTTAGGTGCGATGTCTTGCTAGGGGGGTCTGGGGGCATTTTTGCCAGAGAAAAGGGGGGGGGGGGGTCATGACCCCATTGACCCCCCTGTAAAATCGCCCCTGGGTAGAGATGATAAAAATGTCCAAGTCAGAAACCATATCAATACAACTGTTATAGTACCACTGAGCACAGATTTAATTTGAACTGAATGGAAGCTATTTAGAAATACTGTGCACAAAACATAGAATTCCACATGAAAAAATAAAAAGGGAATTATCTGAATAGAATTATACGGAAATATCAAATAAAACAAAATAGAGCAAGAACCGAGCAACATTATTCTATAGGCATATTCTAGGTGTATTAAAGGCATGTATACATAAATTTAAGAACAAAATTAGCAAACGTATTGTCATGACAACCACTTTTTTCTTCCTTAGTCCTCTATGCCTGTCCCAAGTTAGCTCCAACATGCCCACCTATTGGCTGCTCATGCTTGGGGTAATACAATGACCCACCTTTTGCCCCCAGTTACCACGAGGGTGGGGGATATTACCCTCCTACCTGAATAATGTGACACGGATGACTATCATGCCCCTGAACACCTTCCAGTTGTGAACACACCATGTGTTCTACCCCTTAACACGTGTTAAGTTGTTCATATGCCCCAGAACACATGTTCACAACACAGGGCAGTGCTAAATGAACGTATAAACATATTTAGTACAAACAAATGCATGGAGTATGACTGTCATGTGGTCATAACAGGGACTAGTCATGTATTCTGTAGTTATATACTATTGTCTCCATGGATAGACAGACACTTCCTGCAAAGTGGGTGAGACAGACAGGCAGACGGAGCAAAAATAAAAGCTACATAAAGCACTAGACAAGACAAATAGACAGGCAGACAGACAGCTGCATATAAATTTAAAGCAACATACAGAGTCAGACAGACAAATAGACAGGCAAATAGACATTTCAGATAGATGGATTGCTCATAAGGCAGCATGACACCAAAACACAGACAGCTAGATAGCTAGATAGACAGCTTGATAGATAGATAGTTAGATAGATAGTTAGATAGTTGGATAGATAGACAGACAGATAGAGATAGAAAGAAAGAAAGCTAGATAAATAGCTAGACAGATAGATAGATAGAATGATAGAGATATATATATATATATATATATATATATATATATATATATATATATATATATATATATATATATATATATATATATATATATATATATATATAGATAGACAGACAGATAGAGATAGAAAGAAAGGTAGATAGATATATAGATAGATAGATAGATAGATGGATAGATCATTCCGTCAAATACCACACCACACCACACCACAACATCCTAGACAAATGGTTTTTAAAGCTTTTAAATTAAATTCCTTTAGATTTTTTTTCCTCTCACAAATACCAAAGAACCTTGCAGCCTCATCATCTCAGCATCATCAAAGATTCCACCTCCTGAATCCGAACCACATGTTTCTTATGATGTCTTGCTTAAATTATGCCTGTTCCTGTGTGGCTCTGCCATGGCTCTACCTTAACTCAAGTATTTTTACAGCCCCTGCTGAAGGGGTAGAGATTAAAACCCCTTGATCTAACCCTTTATTTTAACCCCCTACACCTGCGATGATGTTCAACATCTGATTGAAAAGGTAGTGATGATGCTGTGCTGTTTGGATAGGGCAGTGAAGTGCAGGCACAGAGAAAGTTTTTCGAGAAATAAGCAAATATTTAAGTTAAATCTAAATTGTGTAAATATCTAGCACTTAATATGAAATTTCTCTGGATTTTTCACGGAAGGTTCGCTATAGTTCCACCAGGTGGCTATGACAGAATACTGCAATTCTGGCTGGAAAAGTGACTGCCCTAGATTGTGATTGGCTAAAGCAAAGTGCATCCTAGTAGCAGTATTTTTAGTGCATTTTGATGTATATTTAACATCTTATCATTCAATTGATTTCCGCTTTTTCCCTGAGAAAATTATATGTTATGATCTGCTATGTCTGAGAAGCAAAATGAGTAATAAGAAGAGATGAAAGAATTATGTCCTGCTGAATTCAGGGCTGCTCAGTGAAAAGAGGATTGTGCTATACACAAGCACTCTTTCGTTATAACATCACACGGTAATAACGTACAGGTCGTAATGGTGAGGTGGTCATATTTGTGACGCAAAACATTCTTTACTTGCTCCATTACAAGATGTATAGATGAAGAATAGATTCGATCAGATTTAAATTAAAATAGACTACATTTCATTCCCATAAGAAGTCATACTGTTTGAGGTGTGGTCTGAACTGTGTAGGTTAGATTAGATTAGATTAGATTAGATACAGTGTCCGACGTCGGAGTTGTGGCCGACTCCGGAGTTGTGGACGTCAATAGTGACGTCCATGGGCGAATTCAGCATTCTAACAGAGAGAGGTTTTAGAATATAGTGATATCTATCATTCTGTTTATTGACAAGGTTTGGATCCGCCCCTGGTTGTCAGAATTAAAGGCCACATCTCCGGTGTCGGCCACAACTTCGACGTCGGACACTGTACCAGTCCCTTAATAGGTCAAAACGGTTAACTTAAAAGTTTGGTCCTTAATTCTGAGATTACATAAGCAATCAACTTAAGCAGTCAATGCATAGTTGTCTTAATTGAGAAATTAAATCATATTAGATTAGATTGGTATGGATAAGGTTAGATTAGATATCACTCCCTTACAAGGTCATTTTGGTTGAGGTGTGGTCTTCATTGTGAGATTTCGATAGCATGTTCTTTATCATTTATAGTAATAAGAGCAACTTTGGTAATTCAAGGCGACATATTTTAAATTGTAGGGCTTTTGTAAGAATTTTGAGAAATATTCATTTCCAGATCCAGGGTCTTAGGTAATACAATGGTGATTTTCTACCGCATCTAGAATCTTTCTCAATCTGCAATCTTTTGACAAGAGATATACTCAAAGAGCCAGATCACAGCACCATCTAGGATTTGCTGTCCTCAACATATGGCACGCAGACAGAGCACATAGTTCAGCTTAACTGCAGGCAGCAGATAAAGGGCTGACATGTATTAATGGCAGCCAAAAGCCCCTTCTTATAAGCTTAGTGTTTATCACACTAAAGAAGCATTTTCTAGAATGTATAGTCTTATAGATACAAACTTTTGTCTTTTGTCTAAATATCCCTGAAGCAATGCTAAAAGATGGGATACTGTGTAATATGTGGCTGTTCTGCAACCAGAATTATGAAACATGTCAAATGCCATGGTTTTCGTAGCCTATCTATGCTTTTTCACTATAGATATATCTACATCAATACTGATATTTTCCTATCCGATTTGTAACATAATCAAGAAAGTGTGGTTAACAAACATACAAATCAATAACAGCATTTCTATGTAATATGATTTCCAGCAGCAACAACAACTAGCAATGGAAAGGCAAGTCACTCTACTGAGATATTTCTATTTAAAGCATCATATATGATTGGCAGTAGCCTTAACAGTAGATGCATTGTTCATACAGTCAAATATCAATGTCTCATATCAGTGACACATTTCATCATCATTCTAGCTTTATGACTCCATACGTCACGTCATCATCACCATGTAGCTTTGATCTCACGTGGTGTGATAAAAGTATTGCAATCATAATCTTTCATGAAGACCAGAATTGTTATTAAATGGATGCAATACTGCATAACTATATTGGATATTATTCATGATATTAAATGATCAAACAGGCATCCAAGCATCAAATACTCATACCCAATACAGTTTGCCTTTGATGTGGGACATCACTGCTATAGTAAAACAACAAACAAAATATCATTGGCTTTTATGTTTGTCATCTACAAACGTTCCAAATAGATGAGTTCCGTCTGGAAGTCAAACCTTCATGTGGGAATCTTATTACAGCGTAAAATCCAGACAAGAGTGAAAAACAACCTCTTTCTAACGTATCCCCCACTATCTAATATCATGGAGACAAGAGTAGACTTGTCTCCATGCTAATATTATAATAGTAATAGGCCTATCTCTACTTTCAACAATTAAATCGTACCTTTTTCTTTACTCAAGTATATCCCACTATACTAACTAACTCTTCTCTTATTCAACTGTTACTTCACCTTTACGCCACTTTCCCCATAGATCTGCTTCTATATCCTATGATCCCTCATTAAAACAACGTTTAATCATTTCTCTTCTACTCTGATCTACTCCAATATCCTTTCTCCCCACACAATCTCTTCCACTCTATCCTTCCTCCCCACTCTTCCTACTCTACTATAGTTTCTACCGTGTTATCTCATCTAATCTCCCCTACTCTATCCCTCCTCCCTTACTCCACTAGGGCTCTACACCGGTTCGGTGATTATCGGTCACACCGGTAACAAGCAATCGATAAAAGAACCGGTATACAACGTGTGATTTTCGGTATCATATCGGTAAAGCAATATATAGTTATTCTGTCCCTAAGATGCAAAATATAAACCAATTTACTTTCAAAACGTAGCTAAGATCGTCGTGATTATCAGTGACAACCGCCATTTTGATTACTTTGTGTTATGCGCTGTGATTGGTCGAAATGAGTAGACCCAAAATACAACAGCCAATCAGTAATTAGCTTGCTTGGAGCAGTATCAAGTCAAAACGTCTGACAACCAAAACGTCCACACCTGAAATGTCCAATTCCCTAAACGTCCTATTTGAATAATAAATTTTTACTTATATATAGCTATGAATATGTATCGCCGATACGTATCGTGTATCGAATGAGTGTATCGATGATGCATATCGTATCGTTTGAATCAAACGATACAGAGCCCTATACTCCACTGTCCAAGCCCACTTACTCTCCTATCTCCAACTGTTTCTCACTAATTCATACGAATGAAATGGCTAGCATCTGCCAGATCACTGGAAATACAGCTGATCTTACTCCATCACTTATCCTTTACTTAACTATCACCTCACCTATTGTTCCTGGTCCTGTCCCTTACTCCACTATCCCCTACATGGTATATACTCCCTTACTCCACTATCCCCTTACTCCACTATCCCCTCCCTCCTACTTGTCTACAGTACTCCCCTACTCTTCTATCCCCCATTGTTCCACTGTGAAAGCAGCATTTGGCTAGTGTTTACATCAGCTTGTTTCTCATGGAAATATGGCTGGCCCACATCTGTTAGCAAGGACTGTGCAAATAATGTGGCAAACATCAAGTTGGTTACCTGAGCGACAAATTAATTTCTCTCTTTTCTAATTAATACAAAACAGAGATAAGTTTCCGTTGCCATGGCAACGCTGTAAACATGGCCAAATTATTATTCCTGTCTAATCTTTCATTTTTTCTCATGGTCACACTAACTAGTATGAGTAATCAGAAATGCTTTTTTAATGAAACATCAAGTAATCAATTTAATAAACAAATAAATTAACCTGCAGGAAATTCCTGATGGTAATTCTCCTACAGCATAGAATATAAGACCACGAAATTGTGTTTGAATAAGCGAGTTTTTGCTTACGTGGAAAATATGGGATAAAATACAGTTATCTCTGCACTGGTCAATTTTTTTTAACAAAAAAAGGTGTTTTATTTGACTATCTGACTAAGTTGTTAGTTAAACTGACAAACTCAAATTGCTAGGATCGTAGTTCAAATGATTTCAGTCTGTTCCTATTGCAGTTCCAAATACTATTCAACAGGTCTAAGACAAGGAGGTTCTCTTGATCCAATTCTATTCCTGGGAATTTGCATGGTTAACAAGGACAAAGAAGGGAAGTGGAGCAGTTAACTTATTTATGCAGATTAGGACACTGCAATGTGTCTTTGAAGACACAACGTCAAGAGCGCCGCGGACGTCAAGACGACGAAAAAGACTGATTACACGACAAAAGAAAGTGATTTCAATTGTATATTTTTAAAACAGAGAGCTTTGTTGAGTATGTGCTTTTATAAATTATCAATATTTCGTTCGGGTACAAAAATATTATATGCAGTATCTTTCATAAGAAAGGCTCGAATATAGCTATCTGGAGACAGAAACAACAACATGTATCTATAGCCACAATAAAACAAACAACACCATACCTAGCTGGAGACACCCAAAAGTTTGCTAAACAGAAATGTGTATATCAATGTGTAAAACACACTCAAGCATTTCCTGGGTGGTAAAACACTGTATATAAACACAAAATTTCAATTACTTCTTAATTACATGATTATGGGATATTTTAGTTTAATATAGCTTCCAGTTGATAGCTATAGCTTGATGTTGCTTGTACAAGCACTGGCGGATCCAGGGGGGGGGGAGAATTGACTTCATCACAGGCCTATAAAATGACTGATAGGGACATCTAACATGCTTTGCCCCCCCCCGGTAGAGCCAGGGCTGGATCCGCCAGTGTGTACACTGTACAAGTATGGTGGTTTAGCTCCGTCTAGCTTGGAAAAGACAGAACATGAAATATTTATAAGTTGGCCTGTAGCCAGACACTGAGAAATGTATACATGGCAACTCCTGAAAGGAGTCAACTGCAGTTCTATGTAAATCGTATCTACATCATTTTCCCCTTCATTAAGTACTTTTTGCTTTTGTAATTCAAGCATTATAAGATATGTCCCAATTAATTACACTTCATCACACTTTGCTGCTTCCGTTTCCCATATCAATATCTCATTGCAATTTTTTTCCCCTCATTATCGTATATATGTTTATGATGGCCATTTTTTGCGATGTGAATTACATAGAAATACAACCTCTGTAATATGTCATTTTAAAAAGTTCCTCTTCAGTATATTAACCGTAAATATGCAATTTTGGAATTTTATAATTACTTCTTTTTTCTCTATCGTATGTAATACTCCTGCTAGGATGCACTTTGCTTCAGCCAATCAGAGTCAAGGGCGGGAACATTTTCAGCCAATAGAATTGCAGTATTCTGTCGTAGCCACCCGGTGGAAATACAGAGAACCTTCCATGGAAATCCACTAGAATCTGATGACCTTTACAGTGTGCAATTATATAGTTTTTTAATTGTATAAAACTGAATATAGATGTAAATGAGAGCTAAATTAAATTGAATTGATATTATCATGATTATATTCCTGTTCAAACAGTAGACCCTGCCTTAAAAACCACTTCACCATTAAGATCACTCTGCAATAGAGTCTTTTCACTGAGCAGCCCTGAATTCAGCAGGACATAAGTCTTTCCTCTCCTCTTACTAGTCATTTTGCATTTCAGACATAGTAGATCATAACTAACTCATTCCATAAATATAATTTTCTCTGAGAAATAACAGAAATCAATTAAATGGTAAGATGTGAAATATACATTAAAATGCACTTAAAATACTCCTGCTAGGATGCACTTTGCTTCAGCCAATCAGAATCAAGGGCGGGAACATTTTCAGCCAATAGAATTGCAGTATTCTGTCGTAGCCACCCGGTGGAAATACAGAGAACCTTCCATGAAAATCCACTATTGAGACCAATAACTTTTTGACAATACTTCATCATCAATAGCATATTACCTGGCTATTAAGACAACCTCACCATTCACACTTTCTGCATTAAACAATTGTCTTAATAATGAGTTTACCACAAAATATCAAACACCCTTGATTTTAACCAACTGGCACGGTAATATTGCATCACACACAGCTTCATCAAGTAGATCCAGCAGCAGCATCTCCTAATGATGCGGAATTCATAGCAACACAGCCTCAGCAACTCGTGTAGCTCTTGATGCTATCACAAGTGGCATGACTCAGAGGGGTTACGAGACAAGTCAGGGGCGGAGCTAGGCATTATTTGGATGGGGGAGCCAAAGATGCCTTGTTCCCAACATGAATCTTTTGATTTTTTTTTTTTTAAATCTTTTTTTTCCCCACTAGAACCTCAAAATCTACCCTTAAACTATTGTAAATGGTGAGGTGAATTCATTTAATGTAAAACTGATAGCATTTGATTAAAGCATCCTCCAGCAAACCAAAATATGCAGTAAAAGCTGTTTAAGACCACCCCAATATCATGGCCATCTCGCGAATTTAGAACAGTGGAATTTTAACCCACCATCATTTTAAATACCTAAAGATTAACACTGCCTCACAATTAACAACTTTAAGACCAGTTAATTCTGGAACAAGTAAAATACCCCATCCACAGGGTAAAACTGTAACATGGCGTGGATTTCAAGCCTTAATCAATTATAATAACTTATCATCTCGTCATTACGTCTGCCTCTGACAGCTGGTCATATAAGCTGGTCGAACTTCAAACCAGTAGGCCTACCACTGAGACAATAAAATACAATTAAAAGAAGCACATATCTGACATCATTCTATGTTGCTTCTGAAGTTGATCTGCCACTGGACAGCTCGTTCCTTCCCCTCTCCCCAATACAAAAGAGACGGGCAACCAGAAGCCAAGAAATCCACAGAATCCACTGGCTGAGCATTGCTAAGTCACTTCATCCCACAAGACATGGCAGGGCATTCCCATGCATGTGTACGGCTGCCTTTGAATCTCATCATTAACCACTGTTAAAGTTGTCAGTCGAGATGGAACATACCAAGGAAGAACTTCAAGAGTAGAGCCAAGATTCTAATAGACAGACTTTATACGTGTATACAGACACTCAGACAGACATCAAGAGCTGCCAGACAACAGGCAAATGCAGCTACACTGGGCCTCCATTTTAAGAGCACCTCTTCGTTTTAGCCTCAGCTGGATACATAAATAGCTAGATAGATAGACTAATTGACAGATAGATTGATAAATTGATATATTGATTGACAGACAGATTGATAAATTGATATATTGATAAATTGATAGATTGATTGAGAGACAAATTAATAAATTGATATACTGATAGATTGATAAATTGTTACCTTGATAGATAAATAGATAGATGGATAGATGGATAGATAGATAGATAGATTGATTGATAGATTGATGGATTGATAAATTGATAAATTGATAGATTGATAGATTGAAAGATTGACAAGTTACACCATCCTTCGAGGTACATAATATATAATGCTAGTTTTTGTCATAACAATACAGTGGTGGCCAATGGTATCGATACCGCGACATTTCCCGCCACTATCGCCAGCTGGCTGCAACTCAGCGTCCCGGGTAATTCCGTCGATGCCCACAAGGGGCTCTGCAATCGCTCCACCAGCAGGCTGCATTGTGGGCTACATCCTTGATTCATGCAGGGTTCCCCCAATGGGAACTAGAATGCACATGGGATGTGCGGAGCTCTGCCCATAGCTGCAGAAGACTTAGATCCCGAATGGGATCGAAACCGCGACATTTCCCGCCACTTTCGCCAGGTAATTCTGTCGACACCCACCAGGGGCGCTGCAATCGCTATACCAGCGGGCTGCATTGTGGACTACGTCCTTGATTCGCGTGGGTTCCCCCAATGGAAACTAGAATGGACGAGCAAGTGAGGAAACGAGTTGTATCGGACAAAACTAAGTTGGAATGAGTCAATAACACAGAAATGTAGCGTTTAAATGACTTATCTGGAGAGGTGGGAGCCTTGAAGTGGTCAATAAGGCAGCTTGTGGAAAAACGGCAACCTTGCTGACTGGGCTTCCCCCGTTACGGGGATTCACTTGATGATGTCATAAGGACGTCTCGGGCAATGGCGAAAGCTGGGACAAGGTGGAGAGCAAAACGGGTGTAGAAAGTGGCTGTGTGTAGGATAATGGAGCCACGAAACACTCTAGAAAGCAATAGCAGCATGTAAAAGGGGAATATGTACCGCTAAACCACGGGATGTAGCGGAAGACGCCATGTAAGTTGTGATATCACAGATCGTACATTTTTGTGGGTAGGCGACGTCATCTTGCGAGATCGATGTACTAACAAAACCTCTGCCCACTCTGTGGGCAGAGCTAATTACGTTGATGACGTCATACGGCAGTCTCGGGCAATGGCGAGAATAGATAGCAAGTGAAGGACGCAAACGGGGGTATGAAATGGCTGTGCGTAGGAAAACCAAGCAACGAAAAAGGCCCGCAAGCAATAGCAGCCTGTACAAGGGGAAAATGTAGCGTTAAACCATGGGATGTAGCGGAAGACGGCATGTAACTTCTGTTATCACACGTCGTACGTTTTTGTGGGTAGGCGACGTCATCTCGTGAGATCGATGTACTAACGTGGGCAGAGCTAATAACGTCTCTTGTGATGAAACATCAGCAAAAAATCTGAATTTCCCATGTGATTGGGTATTTTTGGCCCCCACTGTATATCAGTACGCTGTAAATAGTAAATTAGTTCTATATTTTCACCTAGCTTTCGAGGAACTCCCACATTCCCATCACTCTCACATTACTACTGAATATATCAGCTTCTGACTACAGAAATTTTCTGGTTCCACATTTAGCCTACACCAGTATAAATTTATCAAACGATAAAGTACTACCGTTACAACAGCATATTATATACATAGCGCACATGCAATGAAGCCAGAATGCAGTAAAATTAGTTAATAGTTATTTCAAGTAGCCATGGTTATTTTAAAAGCAGCATCCCACATCTGTTAGAGATGCAGAAGCTAAGTCTTCTTCTCTCGCATCCCTTAAACTTATTACCATCCCAAATGCAGCACATTCTGTGAAAGCACTAGTAGCCAAAAAAAAAAGCCATTTATCATAATCTCCAATTACTAAACATCTCTCCATGGGACTGTGTTGAATAATGAAATAGATATGGTGCAAAAGTTACAAACTGAAAGAATAACATAACACTATTGCACTGGGTGACCTCTAAATAATTTTTGAATGTGAACTCCCCAAGGTGAACCATGTTTTATGTTGCCTGAAGATGATACTTTAAAACATTTAATTACAATCGCCACAGGTTCTTATTTCAATTTGGTAGCCATTTCAAATATATTGCACAGATTTTAGAAGCGTCTATGATAAAATATAGATAAATACATTTGGATAGGGCGTATTTCGGAAATGATCTCTGCTCACTGACGTTTTATGTCTGCGAACAGTACACAGCTAGATTTGTCCATGTAACCATTTCATGATTTCTATAGTCGGCTACAACTTTTGATGACGTTTCATATCATTTTAACTAGTAAAATACGCCCTTAGGGAAAGACAACTCATATCAGCAGTTGACTAAGTATTGGGATAAATCCTTAAGTATAGAAAATACACTACCATGAGTATCTCACATATCGTACGACCTTATGCAAGTGACTGCCTTTAGCTAGATATGTCTATATGACTATATGTGAAGCCAAAACTACCCTGTAGCCTATCCACGCCTATCTACATCTATCTTTATAAATCCTTTGAATGACCTAGCCCTACCTTCTTCATACATACCTCCCTCTTTAAATGAAACAAAGGAAAGATAAACAGACCCCAGCCCTTTAAATTATAGCTCCAACAACCATTACTTTATACCCGAAGACCTTTAACTTATTACAAGGGCAGTGAACTTCCAGTGTTCATCCTATACCCTCAGTGACCTCTGACCCCAGTAGGTCTTAGTGCATAATGTAGAAGGCCCTAGCAGTCATAAAAGGACATCAAGACCGACCAGGGCTTTTTGCAAACCCATTTCCATGACAACTGAGCAGTGTATGACCCTCAGAGGTTACACTCACAGGGATAAATGTAGTTTTATGTTTCCTGTGAAGAGAAAGGTTATAAAATGCATGATGTGACATGGGTTGTTTACAAAATACGCATGTGTACTGGATTACCTGAAAAATACTATGCATATAAACGTGTTTGGGTTGGAGCTGGATGGATTGGAACTGTAATTTAAAATATTTATTTTTTGCCATGAACGCTATGCAATAAAGACTTAACTAAGGAGTGGGGGTTTAGCTCAGTATAGCACCCTAGGCTTCCTACCAACATTTTTTTTTTTGGTTCAATTCCCAATTTAGCCCAAATTAGAATGCTGTTCCATCCTTCATCTCATTACATTGCCATGGTCCCTGCCTGTCCTCCAGGTGCAGACATACAGGACGTAAAGCCCCAATCCACCCCCCCCCCCCCCCATCATCTAAAATATACTAATTTGGGCAAGGTCACACTGCAAGCAGAAGTCTTTAGTATTATCAAATTTCAATGACATAAAGTTACACCAAATTTTACTATACACCTGACATTTTAATTAACAGTTTTCTTATAACTTGCAAACTACAAATTGTAGTCTATAATATGAATTTAACAATCACTTGAATATAAGATCCAATCCATGAACCATGGGTAAAACCATACTAAAATGGTGTGAACTCCAAGCCTTTTCATCTTATCATTATGTCTCCTCTGGTAGCTGGTCATATACATGTAAGCTGATTGTGCTTCAGACCCAGTAGCATTGACACATTGCTTTTAATAAAGAAATTCCATGAATTTCTTAATCTCTGCTCAGACTTCAAAAAACATTTCTGGTGCAGCAATTCTTTTAGCTCTTAGCAATGCTTAGATTCTGCAATAAACACCAGGGCTCTCTGAAACCACCCAATAAGTAGTAAATTACTTCAAAAGGATGAAAGAGCATAACAAATGATTAGAATGAGCTGCTTCTCTTGGTATTTCTCTCTATTATTTACCAAATCTGACATTTCTATTGATTCAAATAAACCACATTTGTCAAGACCAGACCAAAAGCTTAGAGTTACTTAAAGAGGATGAAAAAGCTAAAATTGGAAAACATTCCTCTCAGCCTTTGATCCTTTATTAATTCTGGCTGAAAATCCAGAATAGGAATTATATAAAACCTACATTCCATGTCAGTTGAAAGACAATGGTTTAGTTTCTGTTAAATTTATCAATAGCCAGTGACAGACTATAAGTCATAAGGTTCGAAACAGAATTTTTTATTTTCTGAAGAGTCACCGTTACTGTTCCATTACTGTATTTTGAAGCTGGTTCCCAGATAGTATTCCAAATCTATCGACATCAGCACAATGTCGGCGACGTCAAAACTATGTAGAAACGATGCTGGCCCGATTTGGAATGCTATCTTGGTTGTCTTAATAGTGAAGTGGCCTTTATGTTGAGGTGCCTCACGCTTCATTCTACCACACATGGTTATTCCTGACACACCCAGGGTAACATTATACAAAATACATCAGAATATTTCAGAGGCACAACAGGAATAGTTCCAATGGATTTTGTGGCTCCGCTTCTATGTATTGTTCTATGAACTTCTATTACTATTAACCTTCTAACGATTCCTTGCACTTGTAAATTCATAAAAGCTATACTTGAAACAATGAGAAATATTTAAGTTTCCAATTTTCAGATATTATCAACATTTACACAATTCAAGACCTAACGTGACCAATTGATGAAATATTAGTAAAACGTTTTTGTATAAAATATGATATTCATAAATTTAAACTGCTCAGCTAATATTAATTACTTCAGTTTTTTGCTATTGCTCTTAACTCTTCAACCCTTCCATATAGGATTTGGTTTTTCTTATATTACAATCCTTGTACTTTTCTTCCAACCAAATTAAGAACAAATTAAATGGAAATCCACTTAAATCAAGGTCTTGCATGTGTCCTGATATTTTGCCAACAGATTAAAGCAATAAATATTACCTGATTTTTTTTCTAACTTCGTTTTATCTCTCTCAATTTTTTTCCATTTGCTAAAAGCAGGAATGGCAGCCCATTACCGAAAACGTAAAATCTTGATTTAGAGGCAAATTACAAATCTCGTTTCGCTGCTCTTCCATTTCGTATCATGGACTCCACTTCAAGGCGAAATTATGTTCAGAATCGATGAATTTTGGGCTAAATCATATCTCGACAAATATGAAAATCTATTCATAATCTCCATGTGAAAATTTACTGAAATTTTGACACTGTAAATGTCTTCAAAAGTAATATTTATATAATTTTTGGTAGGATTTTCCCTTTTTTCTCATTAAAACGTAACTTTAACATAAATGCTAAAGGATTTTATGCTTCGTCCAAGACATTACAATATAAAATTTAATATGCTTTACAAAGGTAGGTGAAAAGGAAACTTATAGTCAAATTTTCAATCTCATTTACTCAATTCTGTTCCAAAGAAAAAAGCCAATTTGTTGCCATGGAAACCAATCTTTTTCTAACCTGCTCCAAATACAATTTTTTTAGAGCTTCTAATTCTATTTACAAACCCTGCTACTGGTGACATCAAAGAAAAGCTTTAAAAAAAAATCTGGATATATAAAATTTTGAGGGCACCAAAATCTCAATAAATCAAACCTTTCTTGAAACCCATGACATAACACCACCTCTTTAAACTTCACATCAACATTCTAAAACTTAAGTAAATATGAGATTCTGCAGAGTTTACTTTACTGTCTTGTATTGAAGTTAGCTAAGTCCATAAGAGACACTACTGTGGGCTAATACAACAATTCTATAGACAACAAAGTTGTCTTTTGTAGAGTCCTTTTTTACCTTCTTTCTTTCTTGCTTTTTTCAGCCGCATATCAACATAAGGAAATTGGACAGACCTAGTTTCTTTTTGGAGTCAATGACAAATTCTATTCCTTAGCTAACACCTGGGACTAAAGAGTTTTTTTGGCCACTAGAAAAAATTAAGAGGAGTCCCAGAATTAATCAATACCTTTATAATGGGACCACCTTGCTAGGTGCAAAAGAACAGATTATTATAAGAAATTAAAGCTGCATAATTTAGACCACCTTGATTTTAAGACCATTTCGTTCTCAAAGTGTAATTAGATTATCATGATTATTAACACAGATTATATTAGATTAGATTAGATTAGATTAAAGACCACCTAGATACCAAGACATTTACAATGTAAGTGATTCCCAAAAGGTCTTATATATTTGTGGAGTTTCACTATGCAGTATTGACTTGATTACAAGATCGGTCCCGATTAGAGGCTGGTCAAATTTAGACGCCGGGGTTCGACGATCATTCACAACTATATCTAATGTAGTTTCTATCTTATAATACTACAGCAAATTGTTTAAACATCAATGCACTCCTCAAAATATTCAATACATTCCATTTGGTAATTC
Source organism: Alitta virens (assembly GCA_932294295.1). Classification (NCBI taxonomy): domain Eukaryota; kingdom Metazoa; phylum Annelida; class Polychaeta; order Phyllodocida; family Nereididae; genus Alitta; species Alitta virens. The sequence continues at coordinate 24,620,335 of OW028580.1, read as the reverse complement.
ATTTGAAAAGTAAGTTTCACCTTTCACTCTCAGCTGTGGCAGGTGCATATTTAAATGGAAGTTAAATAAAAAATATAAAAAATCTGATTGGACACTATTTCTCACAAATTCCTCCCTCGTAACTTTTAATTGGGGCAATATAGTTATATTGGCACCTCCAAAATTGAATAAAGCCTCACAAACTTTCAAAATCTCCTTTTTAAATGTCCCCACCTCATGCTGTGAAATTGAAGAAACTATTATGGTTCTTGAAATTCTCCAAAAGGTCAAATTCCAGTTCTTTTCTCTTGTCAACAATGAAGCTATGGCGCTCGAATTCTTTATGAATTGATTAAACTCTAAAAGTGACTGTAAATAACTGAAACAGCCCAGCAGGAATCTCCTCGATATTTTACTAGATTTGATTTTCAAGAAACAGATGAGATCTTGATTGATAAAGAGGCAATACTTGTGGCTAAATTAAGTTCAACTTGACAACAAATGTGTTCTATTCCCATTCACAAAGGAGAAAATATGTGACTTAGTAAATTGCTAATAAGAAAATTTCCATTATACTGAGTTGACTACATTCCTTGTGATAAAAATATCAATATTCCCACACTTTAAATTTAATTTGTCAATTTGCAATAATATTTATTTAATAAACGTAGTCATCCGTAATAAAATTCCTTTATTCACTAAAACCTCATTATCAGGAACACACATGATTCAAAACTGTCTTAATAGTGAGGTGGTTTTATTCGAGGGTGATATACAATAGCAGTTTAATCTATCTAGATGACCTTAATTATTATAGAGTGGTCTCTTTTGAGAGGTGGCCTTAACATAAACACATTTTATGAACATGCCCCTCTACAAAAAATTAACTTAATTTTAATTATAAATGCTGAAAAGCATATTGTCTGTTAAAAGTACAAAATTACAAATTTTCTAACAGAAAAAAACTTTGATTAAACATGGTCATCGTAAAATACTGTTTATTAATTATTGAAGGAAAATGCTCTTCTACAATGATGTAAAATATCACACCTACACTAATACAACTGTATATAATCACACATAAGACAATTCACACCAAACTCCTACTGTATGAAACAATCCTATACTATAACCCTTTAATATACCCTCTGTATTTATTTACCCCCATGATTCTCAAACTTTCACCCCTTTGAGTGACACACGTCAAGTGACATTGGCTCGACCTTCAGTGACCTTTTAATGCTATTGTTTAATGTAAACTTTGCACCCTGTCATGATATTTACCCCGTCTTGTGTGTCCATAATCCTAATCCCTTATTGAAGTGCATTGGCTGAAGTCTAGTGCCTTAGTGGTGAAAAATATATCTGAGCACAAAGGAGTTTCTTGGGGCTAGAAAATACAGTGTACATTTGTATAGGAGCTTGTATTGAAAGAAGTTACTGTAAAGTTTCAGTTGAGAATTGTCGACTGTGAAGTCTGGATATTGGGGGTGTTTGGGCATTGAGCAACCTGATCAAATTGTTAATATGTTTGATTCAGAGTACACTATATTTAGGCTTGGAGAAATTTCTCCAAGATTTAGGCTAGTAGAATAAATGCATTGACAAATAGAGAAAACACATTTCTCCAGTCAAACTGTATAAACGTAGACAGCACTAAAGGCAATAAATTGAAACCTAAAGCCAAGGGCTGTAGTCTATGAGGTTTAGCCAAGTAGGGATCTTATCTAGAGGAGAGCACATTCAAACGAAATATATTTCATGTTTCCAAGCATCAACTGGTCGATGGACTGACCAAACAACCCTGACTGACCGACAAACTGACCAACCAACCAACTGGCCAACACGCCAACGGTGGCCAACCGATCGCACGACCGAACGATCAAATCATGACTGATTCACGACTGACTCACAACTGAACAAATTTACATTATCTGAAGATCCTATGCTATGATTAGAAAAAACTTGAGTTACTCGATGATTAACCTTGACTGTCATTGAAATAACTTTCGTTTACTAAAGCAGACAGATGTTTCAAGTCCTAGTCACGAACACCCTCAACTCATTACATCATACCACCAATAGAAGTGCAATATACTTCCAGCAATATTACCCCATTTCAATACAAAGCACGTAATCACCACACAACACACAACACACAACACACAACAATAACACAACCCCGCAGACAACCAACACACAACATTACCCTAACCTTCTATAACCTCACCCTAACCCTAGAGCTCCATCCATACCCCATCTGGTCTGCACCCCCACCCCATTGTCATAAGGTCATCTCTATTGACCTAGGAGGGTATGAGGAGATGCCCTGTTTGCCAAACAGGGCCTGCAGGGCATGAACTGTGCAAATCCCAGCCCATTGACAGGGCATTTCAGCAGAGAGTACATGATCTTAACACAATCAGAATGCAAGATGGACTTCAACTAAAGTTGTAGAGGTTATGACAGAAGTATCACAGAGGCTCAGACAAGATCATAGCTATTTTAAAGCTGGTTTCCAGATTATATTCAAAATTGTATCAACATCGGCGCAATGTCAGCGCGATGTCGGCGACGTCAAAACGATGTAGAAACGACGCTGGCCCAATTTGGAATGCTATCTGGGTTGTATGATAGTATCAACCATTTGGAATAGTCATAAATCAGCACAAAATGTTAATATTCAAAAGCCCTTTTTTGCTAAACATCATAGACTAGTCCGACAAACTGCCTAACGATGAATGCCTCGTGCTTATCGGCTTGCAAATGACAGCAATATTTCGGTCTACTCATAGGCTTGAGTTAACATGTAATTTTTAATCTTTAGCTAAAAATTGAAAAATATTATAGACTCTTTTCAGTTAACATTATCATAGATCTTGTCATATATATTCTGTAGAATCACCGTTACTGTTTCATTATTGTATTTTGAAGCCGGTTCCCTGAGAGTATTCCAAATCATATCGACGTCGGCGCGATGTCGACAACGTCAAAATGATGTAGAAACGACGCTGGCCCGATTTGGAATGCTACCTTGGTTGTCTTAATAGTGAAGTGGCCTTTATGTTGAGGTGCCTCACGCTTCATTCTACCACACATGGTTATTCCTGACACACCCAGGGTAACATTATACAAAATACATCAGTCTTTTTCTCACATATATTCTTCTTTATGTATTTTCTTAAAAGAAAAAAGCCACAGGGCTCCATACTCCCTGTTGCCTTATGACAGACTCCCACAACAATATCACACTGCCTCGCACACAGATCCTTTTCAGGAATCCCAGCGACATAAAAATTCAGGTGGGAAAATGCAGAGGCAACTTTGGTGCAGAGCAATGAATATGCATATGCCTCCCAAAGCAGATGCTGTAAATCTATTTTGCTTTTGTACGAGGCAAATCAGACAGGCGTCAACCTGGCGTCTGTCTCTGAGGCAATGTAACGCACAAGCAATGTAACATCATCTGCAATCAAATGAGCGAGGCAAGTATCATTTGGCTGCTGGCTTGTCAGGTTGCTTGTCTGCAAGGATTGTTTACATAGGACAGAGTTCTCTTTACACATTATACATCTAATACAATAATTTATTTATTTCAACGTCTAGAGATCACAAACAAGACACTGTCAATAAATAGTAATATAGTAATCTCAACAATAAAACACCACGAAGTCCACTACACAAGACCAATAACTAAGTTCCAAGCAATCCTGACCAAAGCAAGCTGAGAAGTCCAGTGGCCCAGCACCCTGCTACAAAGGTCTTGTGTTCTTTTAAGGTCCTCGAAAGTCACCCTGGTGACCTGAGCATAAGAATGACCTGCTTGGACTTCACAATGACCTCTAGTGTGACCCATAGAGCCCTGAGGTCCTAAATCAGAGGGCCCTCTAGTGGCAAAGGGCATCTAGTTGTCTAATCAAGTTCTCTGGGACAGAAGAGAGAAAAAGGTCCACGGATTAAGCTAACCAGATTAGCTGCTGAGTCTGGGCCGTGATCAGAAAAGGAAAATAGACCCAAGAACTGGATCTGTGCTTGGCACAAAAAAACCAACAGAATAGTGAAAGAAGATAATTCCATCAACTGAATAAAGATGGGCTTCCAGAGCTGCTACTACAAACGTTACTAGGAAAAACTCATGAGGAATCCCACTTGAGAGGGTGAGATAAACATAAATGAATCTTCGTCACAGAATGCTGTATTTGCTATTTGATACACAACAGAACCTCGCCATTAAGACCACCTATGTGCAGAACAACTGGTCTAATAGTGAAGCAGTCGTAGTGGTGAGGTAATTTCAAGAAAGGCTTATTAGGAACGGTCAGGTGCAATAGAAAGGTAGTCTTGGTATGGCATGGTATGGTATGGTATGGCATGGTAGGGTATGGTATGGCATGATATGGCATGGTGTGGTATGGTATGAAATGGTATGGCATGGTATGGTGTGGTATGGTAGGGTATGGTATGGCATGATATGGCATGGTGTGGTATGGTATGACATGGTATGGTATGGTATGGTATGGTATGGCATGGTATGGTGTGGTATGGAATGGTAGGGTATGGCATGGTATGGTGTCGTGTGGTATGGTATGGCATGGTATGATATGGCATGGTATGGTATGTATATGGTATGGCATGGTATGATATGGCATGGTATGGTATGTATATGGTATGGCTTTCCCTAACAATACTTGTGCTGCCATTTCGGAGCTAAGTGATATATGCCGCTCATGTAAATGTTTCACAGTTTAGCATAATATCAACATACATGTCTGCCACAGACAAAACGTAAGCCATTCAAGATAACATTATCATTTGTTTTAAAAATTGTCAATCCCAAGTGTATCTTACATTTTAGGCCTACCAGGATCAAATACAACTGCTTCCAACGAATGTGTTCTTTTAGTGGGTCCTTAGGTGTGAATGCTCACGGAATAAGCTGCTCTTATTGGCTGTTGTGTGGCTTATTATGCATCAAGCTCTATTTGGGAAGAGCAAATTTACCAATTTAGACTAAAAGCATCTCTCTTTTCATCCTTGAAAGGTCTTTTTATAAGCTGTCTAACAAGATTATGGTGAAAATACGGAAGCAAAACTCTGGCAACATGAGAATAATGCATGCTTTGGTCTCGGCGTTTCTCTATAGAGTTTGCCAGACAGAAGAGTCTAATTTCGTCAGTCAGTAAAAAAGAACTCCGATATATATATAGATATATATGGGCACTTCACTATTAAGACCAACAAGTTTTGTCCCCAGCAGTATTCTTCCCACTGTATTCACTTCGCTTTTAAGACCACCTCACTATTTAGTAGTTCAGTAAGTGGTCTTAATGGTGAGCTGTCATTGTACCAACTGGGCAGACTGAAAGACGTAGGGTTTGTGAAGATAGACAGGATTGATAAAATTACTGTAATCTGCATATTTCTAGCAACATATTACCATGGACTCCATGGTATTACTGATTAGGCGTCCTACTAATTACATGAGTTTGAAAACAATAACATGTAAGCTGCTTCACATGTCTGAGGCTAATTAAATTAATTAGGAAATATAACCACGAAATACATTACCATGATACCATCATTCGAATTAAATGATGTTCATGTTACACGTTATAGACATGCAAGCCATTCTACCAAATTCCAAGATAATTATTTGTGTGTCAGAAACATGCTCCAATAGAACCACTCATTAAAAGCAGGAAATTCCCTTGTTATCGCGTTTCCGGTTCTTGTTCATTGCCATGGAAACGAATCAGACAATTACAAGCTTTAATTCCATGGAGACATTCCATAAAACATTGTTTGTTTATGTTTTCGTTTTGACGAAGTTCCACGTTTGAACGGGTGCAACGAACGTGCAACGGTTTGTGTTTTGCTTTTGTTTGCACGCCGCTCAGATCAAAGAGCAGAAATGCCTGAGCAGACGACAGAAGATCGCTTCAAAATAATCACAGCAAAGTTTCCAAACAATCACACACAATATTTTTGGCATCATTCGCAACTGCACAAGAAATTCAGAATGGCGCAGAAGCGATTTGACCAGAATTGAAGATCGTAAACGGAAGAAAAATATGCAATGAAGGTACAGCCATACATTTTTCTATAGCACAACAGATGCATGGTCGTTCCAACAATGGTGGCTCCAAGCATCTGAGAACTCACAATACAGTTTTGTTTCAGCTCTATTTTTCAATGATTTTGAGATTAAATCTTATTTAATATTAAGATAACTTTAACGATACAAATCTATGTCGGTACACTTCGTATTATGCATAAGGTGTAAGATGGTCAAGATTAATGGCGAGGTTCCGTCATAATGTATATTTTACAACAAATTGAATACTGTGAGAATAAACTTAACACAACATGATCAATAAAATCTTCTTACAAATAATTCAGAATAACTAATTTGAGAAGCAATGTTTTGGTCAGTTGCACATTAGTCACGGTACATAACCAGCGGTGATCAAACCATGGAGTCACTATACATAGATCTAACAAGTTGCAATGACCACCAGCTTTGACCAGCTGACCAGAACTCTGTGCCTTTCATGCGGGTCCTGACCTTGACATGTGGGTTGACCTCTGCCAAATTGGATCACGACCTTTGACCTTGACCTACATATGAAGGTCATTGGGGTGTCTGCTGAACGAAACTGCTGCATCAGGTCAATTTCTACTCCCAACATCCAAGGTCGGTTTCAGAATCTCCTGAATTAATTAGGAACTAATTCAGTTTGACTAAGTTCGTATTGATTGGCTAATTGCTATGAACAAAACTGAGTTGTCCTCTGAGGTCAAATTAGAGTACACTAGATACATTAGACTGTTATGGATGTGTATGGGTCGAACCAGAAATGTAATCAAGTTAGATTCAGAAATATGAAATTGCAAAGCCAGCAATGTTTCATTTCTGATGTCTTATTTTGCATTCTCTCTGAATTTTCTAGGTATTAATGACCAATACCAAGTTTAATCAGCTTGAATGTACGCCTGCCAGTACCAGAAGGTTGTGTACTGATAACTTGAGTTGGAGTCCACACCATTAACCACATTGGATGGGTCATTCACCTATCTTAGCATATAGGCAGTCAGTGCAAGCATGTATTTATCAATTATTTTAAGAGTAATTTCGAATTCATGGTACATGGCATTGCCAAGTTGACGTCTCATTCAAACAACACATATAAAGCATTTTCTTATCCCACCATAATACAGCATCACCCAAACATTTATATACTGTACATCATACCTCTCATGCAGGCCTGCATAACATCTTAATGTATATAGGTAAACCACTACATGCAATAAATAAACGTACCTATACATGCTTCTAATATTTACTAAACAATGTGCAGGCACCTCTCACATACAATGAATGATATATACCCCTTTGCTTCCTATATATCTTTTGAGAATATAAACCATTCTCAGCGCATTTATCTTGTCTAACCCTCTATACCATGTACACTGGCTGCTTCCTATCTAACCAAAATGCTAACTCTAGTTTACAAAATGACAGACATTTCTGGGCAATTACTCTTTGTTTTGTAAACCAACCACTGAGTAAAAACAAAACTTGATAGGAATCCTAGAAGAATTCCATAAAGAAAAAAATGTAGAAAGGAAAGAGGAATATAAGTTCCAGGAACAACATTTCGGCTCAACATCTCTACTATTTCACTCTTTTTTCTGCATTATTTCCCCTTTTGATGCCCTCTCTAGTAACATCCAAAGCACGAAAGACATTTGCTTCACGGCCAAGAATTTACAAGCTCAAAATAAGTAGGGAAGAGGAAAAAAAAAAACTGTTAAAAGAATACTGTTAAAAGACTGCGTAGATTCTCTGTTGATAAATGGCTTAATGGCATGGAAAACTGCCATTTATGCCAATAATTCAAACAATAACAAGATATTACTGTCAAATTCCATAAAAAGCAATTGTTTGGAAATCTTACGATTTCACTGACATGTCATGGTCCTCATGGAAGCTTTTCATCAAACGTAAAATGGTCAAAGGTACAGACGGAACTAGTGATGTCACTCAGTTACATTTCGTAGTCGATCATTGGTTTGGGCGCATCAACCGATGACCGATTATTAGTCGGTTTGGGTGCAGTTGATAACTGAGTAGTCGCCTACTTTAAATCAACTGCTATCATAACTAATTTTTCCAAGATAATTAAAGGTCTCTGTACATAAATTGTATAGTATCTCAAGTGATTTCTGATCATATGAAACTCCTAAAGGTAGGAAGTGCAATAGGTTTGCTTTAAATTTTTTGACAACCAATTGATGTTGAGTATAATCGATCATCGTGACATCACTAGACGGAACCTACTTTTCTACAATTGTATTTAAGCTCTCTATTACGACCACCTCGCCATTACGACCAAGGGTGGTCATAATGTTGAGGTTAATTGTTCTACCTTGGATGAACTAGAGATTTATCCAAGGTTCTACTGTGGTAGTTTAAAGATTAAATATAGAAATTTCAGAATAGCAGCATCAACAGTTGGTCTACAACACCAATAGTTTTACAACTAAGCCACCCAATTTCTATATTCCATTTATTTTTATTTTCTTCTCATCTCCTGGTCATCAACTAAGCCACTTTCTCCTTCCAGAAATCACAAGAAACCCACTAGACCTGTATTTCTGTGTCTCTAAATTGAGACAAATTTCTCGTATTTTGTCTTCATTGCATGTTGATCCATCTTTAAATGATCTGCACCATTCGATTGATAGAACTAATGGAACAAATTGCTCATCTATACCCCAGGCAGTTTATGTTAAAGCTCTCTGGCCGATGTGCCCCAAATCTGCTGCTACAAATAAGCCTAAGCGTCTGTCTGGCAGATCTACATAAGCCTGTTTAGCCCGAAGAACATTACTTAAAGCATTAAACGGCCCTCAAGTGTATCTTATGTCATTTCTTTCCCTCTTTTTTCCTCTAGATTGCCCACAAGGATCAGCAGCCATTTTTGACCAACAAGCCCTGGTGGCAGCCACCAACCGGAAGTCAACACACACAAGAAGATCAGTGACCCACCGGAAGCACTTCGGTCTGCCCCTGGCCTGACATATATCTTCTGTGGGTAATGAAGTCAGGTTTGCAATGAAATGTCAGTTTTTCTTTTTGTCCCTTGCTAAGGTCATGACTCGCGTCAAACATCATTTGTAGTGGAAAATAAATGATGCATTAGATGTTACACAAGCACAGGGACCAAAACAGGAATTAAATTCAGACCAGGGGCCTATCTCTGTTGTAGCCCACTGGGCTGCCAACATCTGAGTCCTGGGTTGGAATTAGCCCACGTTAAAAGGTTGCTTGATCCTTCGATTCGCTGCCTTGGCACCTGCCTGTCCTGATCAGCCCTATCTGGTGCACAAATATGGGACGTAAAGCCCAGCTCACCCCACCAACCCACCGGGAATCGAACTTAGAACTGCCAGAGGAACAAACAAGTATCATAAACGCTATGAAATATTCAGACCGCCAGAAATAGGATACATTACTACCCCACCATTTAGAAGGCAGCTTTGTTGGGAAAAAGTGCAGTATAGCGGACCCAAAATTTTTACCATATGTAGCGAGTCTCGTTGCCATGCCTATGACATCAAATGCCTGAGTTCAATAAATGACGTCACAAACGACAGCGGATTTCTTTTTTCAAGGCAAGAACGTGGTTTATTTTCTCTATTCCTTGGTGGTGCCACCCCCGCGAAAATACACAAATGTTATCTAAATAGTGGCAGAACTTGAAAACTTGGTAAAAAAAAAGGGGGATATATGCTGTGTGCTAAATATGGGCATGAAGTTGGGTCTGCTATACTGCACTAAACCCCTTTGTTGTAGCACAAATTGGACATAATAGTGAGATTTTCTTGTGATATAAATTTCAATGGCAAAAATACAACTGGGTTTAAAATTGTAGTTTTAATGGCGAAATTTGCGTAGTCTTAATACTGAAGTGGCCATACTCAAATTAAAAAATAACAAAATATGGGTAACAATTTTCCAGGCACATTATCATGAATACCATTTCCAAGTGAAACGCTATTATCCCTTCAGTCAAGTTCAGTGTCACTATGTACAGTACTCGCCACATTTTTTCAGCAGTCTCCCAACACTTTTCTCATGTTTCTATATATATATATATACAGTATCGATCACTTTGGCTTGGCTTCCAGTGTATATTTGGGAAGCTGGGCTTTACAGCCTTCCTTCTTATTTCTGCCCTATGTTGCTTGGGTCATTAGGAGGAAGCTGGGCTCATCAATAGTTACTCAATACTATCAAAAATGAGAAGGAAGATGCTAGAAGGTAAAATGGGCTCAGAGATGATGTGGAAATCTCGATTTGCACTCTCTGGTATTATAATATCAAAGTGAATGAAAGAGCTAGTTCAGTTGAAAGAGATCACTGTAAAGCAAGTTTTACTCCATATTAGGATGTTGGGATTTTGTCGACAAGTAGCGCAGTTTCCGAAAGCAAATTCGCATCACGATACCGTATCCAACAACACTACACAAGTTTGCCAATATATTCGGTAATAAAAACTTTCAGTTGGATATAGCTGTTTGCTTCCAGCTGCAGTAAACAGTACTTGAAGCTGCAAAATTACTCAACGTTTTGAGTGAACTTCCGTTCGATGCTGTCAGTTCCTAAAACGGGCTGGTTGGATTCAATTTCACTATTGTTTTACGTTTTCATTTCAACATTGGTTTGCAAGGAGGCCTGGCTGAGACATTGGCCAGGTTGGGGTTTTGGCAAGCTCTGCTGAAGGCGCCAGATTTGATCCCCTCCTGAGTACTCCTCATGAGCTACATCTCGGCTGGATTTTGAAGTGGCCGTTCTTTCTACTTCGCAACGGAGCATGTTAAACCCCCCACTTATGGGATAAATGTGTAACATTACATGCTGTATAGCATTGACACAATACAATACATGGTTTCCCTCTTTTCATGTATTGAATTTTTTTGTCATAAATCTTACAAAAACATGAGGCGAAAAAATGACAAATTATCCGCCATCAAGTTTGTCACACTCAGGAGTCTAAAGTGTGAAACAATGTGTTTAATTGAACATGCTAGATGTGTTCCACTCTGCTTCACACTGTGGAAGTAAGCTGAAGCCCCTAAGGACTTGCTGCCATTCCCTTTGTGAATGAAACACTTCACCAGTGTGAGGCAAACACTTCCTGCATACAACACTATGCATATTGTTTTTACTGCATTTTACAGTCCTCTTATTCTCTTAGACGTCAGATGAAGCATATACGTTTTTGGTGCTGAGTTTATCTGCTGTTTTATTGTATACCTGGATATTTGTGTGAGGCAAAAACTTGCCATATAGGGCTGCACATATCATTCTGCCATAAAAGGTATCTCTTGGACTCATGAGAGATGTGTTATGGGAAAGGCATTGTTACAGTAAGCTTTTTCTGAAATGTCACCTGAATTTCCATCTTCCCTCTCAAAGAGATTACACATAAGACCACATCATATCCACATTGATGCATGTAGGCACACTTAGACTAGACAGCCCTGTCAGTCAGGCTTCAGTAGCTACAATGATAACACTTATACATAGATATCCCCTGCACCAATGAATGGTCCCTTTGGTGTACATACTAATTCACTCTTTTACCCATGATTGCAAAGACCCAGGATAAATCCTGACCAATTAAAGAGGAACTGACCATAGACATTTGCCAACTGACTGCAGCAGTCTCACTTGTATAGTGTAAGAAATGGCATACAACTCTGTCAGATCGCCCGTCTTTCACATTCGTAGACCTGAGAGGCAGTGGAGCAGACCTGAGAGGAAGCACTTGGATCAATAGAACTGCGTCAATGAAATGACGGTTACCGTAAACAGTGTAAGAAGTAAAAGCTGATTTCTTGGATGATGCACTTCGTCTATTTATCAAGTAAAAATGCAGCTGGGTGGCCTATTAAATGGTTAAGGCATACGCCAACTCCACATTGTCCAACTCTGTGCTGAAGGGCACGGGTTAGATCCCCGGCCTGTGCACTCTTCATGAGCTACATCCCAGCTTGATGTCGATGACTTGAGACGTTAAATTGGAAGCGCCTTATACTCGGTGTCTATGCTGAAGCAAGTGAAAGACCCCACCCATGGGTAAAGGTATATCATGGTGTGGACTCCAAGCTTTATCATCTTATCATTATGTCTGGTCATAGAAGCTGACTAAGCTTCAAACCCAGTTGCATTGAGTCATACTGATTATTCACAGCAAGTGCCTGTGTAACTGTGGACAGAACATTAAATTTTAAAAAGAATCCATGTATAGACTATACTTTGATCTTTGATATAACACTATCTCCAGGCAGAATATCTTTTTAACAAGAAGTTAAAAGCAAATTTCAGCATAGATATCATGCAACACTCACTGACTCAGTGACTGAGCACTCTCAAGCATACAGAATCCTAGACCTGCCCCGAGAATGACAGGTCCTATGGTGCAGCTTTAAGCACACAAACACACACTGCCTCTGGCCAAGTTTACCTAATGCAGAGCAAGACAAATAATTCTCTTCTAAATACTTTGCTTGACTTTCTACCGAGGGTTTTTCTTTCTCTTTTTCTTTCTTGCTTTATTTTCTTTTCCAGACTTTCTTGATAGCTTGCCTTCTCCATTTGTTTTGTCAGCAGCTGACTTTCCCTCCCCAATACTTCAATATTTTTCTTTCTAGTATACCCCATCACCAGTTTGGAAAAAAAAATATTTGAGGTTAGTTTAGTTATCCAAACGTGAACCTTCTGATAACAATGTCCAGAAAAAGTCATTCGCAATCTCAGTTCAATATTCACTTTACTTTCATTCGCAACCTTATTTTAAATAATTTTATTATTTGCAAAAATAAATTGAAGAAGATATGATTTATAGTATCTTGTGTAAATTACCTATAAATTACTAATAATTACGTTACAATTTTTACCAAATCAGTTATTTATATCACATGTTTACATATAAAGTATGATATATTATTGAATATTCATATTGCATTATGCACAACTGTGTTCACCAGAACAGTCTTTAGTTGTTGTACTGTAACTGGCATATAACTGCCATTATACTCCACCACGTGACCTTTTCTATTGTTCTCAGGAGGGATATAATCAACGAAAATGTTAGTAAACTCCCTCCTGAGTGCAAACTGAACTTGTCTTGAGTAATAAAGGCAGTAAAAAAAATAAATAAAAAAAATCTAATAAATTAGTAAATATGCCTTATAAAGTATAAGTTAGTTATATCCCTCATAGTCAGGAGTTAACTAACCTTTTTGATTGTTATATCCCTCCGCCTTTGGATATAACCAACAGAAATGTTAGTTAACTCCCAACTATGAGGGATATCACATATAGTTTAACTAAGCTTCAAAAACAAGTATCAATAACCAATTATATATTTATATAACCATGATAACAGACAAGTCAGATATCAGATATGCTGAAATCCCCCAATTATATGGATATCTGCCTTCACACATCACAAGTATACACCATGAATCCTCTTTCACAACCTCACAACACTGCTGTACATCAAACTACTCTACTTGTCATATTAATGTCAACCTCACAGCTGCTGTCAGCATTTTACACTCAAGTCATTTTCACAATCCAGCAAACACAAACATGACACAGGAGTAAAGCATGTTAAAAGCAGAGCCTAAAAACAACACAGAGACTAATCACCACATTACTTCTGACAGGGTAATCACACACAAGAACTTAAGTCAACAGACTCTCTCATTTAGTTTTGGCTGCACACAAAGCTTCTGAACTTTCAGGAGAAGTTTTGGAGAAGTTTTAGAGACATTTATGAAGTTTCAGCTGAAATACAAGTTGTTATTGGGCAGTTTTTATTGGGTCTATTTGAGGTGGTGGGTGAGTTGGCCTTAACGTCCCATTTTGCACCAGATAGGGCTGATCAGGACAGGCAGGTGCCAAGGCTATGAGGCGAATGGTGAAGCACCTTCCAACATGGCCTTGATTCGAACCCAGAACCGATTGGTTGGCAGTCCAGTGTGCTACCACCGAGTTAAGCCTCTGCTACTGGTCTATTTGTGGTAGAGATAATCGGAACAATTGGAAGTTGTTGTTTTTTTCCCCTTTTTTTATTGAATAGCTTCTAGGGTAGTCCAATTTGTATGGGTCAAACCAAAAAGTCCCGATATTAGGAGTACTTAAAATTGATATGGATAAGAGCATAAATTGAAATGTGTCTGATTGTTATAACTAGCCCCAAGCAGTGGCCTAATTTAAAACGAAGTGTGAATTTTTCATTTTCTTGAAGTCAATCTTCAGTGTCTCAATGCCACTGGTCTGAAGCTTAGCCAGCTTATATGACCAGCATAGACACCGAGTACAAGGCACCTCCAGCTGAGATTTAGCTCACGAAGAGTACCTGGACCTGGGATCGAACCCGGGACCTTCAGAAGAGCTGCCCAATGTGATGACTCTGTAATTATAAATCATCATAACATCTAATGCTCTATACAGATGACTCAACAGCACCATCATGTCCTCATCTCAATTCAAAATGCACAACGTATTGCTGGGGTGCTTTCTCCTAATTCTCAAGACCTGTTTGATGTTCCTGCCATTGTTTATGTTCAGTTTGGTGCCAAATTCTCCAGCCAAAGGGTTAAGAATATTTCTGAAAGGACCATGCATGCCAGGGAAGCAGGTATGGGGGGTAGGAAGAAGGGGTATGTACCCTAGAAGCCAAAACCCTGGCTAGCAATCAACACAGGGTTAAGCTAGGGGTATCTCTTACAAAAGACCTTTTTGTGAAATCTAGGTTTTCTTTCTTTGAATGTGGAAAGAAGTTGTTCAGTAGTTTCTTTGCATTTACTGCTAATGTAAACCTGTGATTCCTGATTTGAGGTTTTCCTGTTTCTTAATACAGATTTTCATGGGGTTATAAACGTTATTGTGTAATAGAGCATCATATTTCCCATTTTAGAGTAGGGCCTCTCCCCGGCGTTTAGTTTAGAACTTTAAATCATATCTATAGTTTTCAATCAAGAGGACTTGGCCCCAGCTTCTTCTCGAGGGGTCATGTCAGAGATTTCAACCCACAACCAGATTGCAGGTAAACATCTCAACACCTATTCACTGATTATGGTGTCTTTAAATCAAATTGTAAGAAAAGGAGAATGTTACCACCAAAACAGCATAATTACTAATTGGTAATAGCCTAATAGGGACAAAGACCAAATAAAACAAAGCATGCAAATGGATCTCGATTTGAACAAAAATTAGTTTCGAAAATTATGCAAATTTTGTTGTTAATATTGCTGATTAAAAGCCATCAATTTTCGTGGTTAAGGACAGGATTAATTTAATCAATTCCTTAAATACATTTTTCTGTGACAATTGATTAATTAGCCAGGAAATTTCATTTGAAAATGCAACCATTATCATAATGATTATTTCTGGCAGCAATAAGTTTTATTTTTGCAATAATTCTGGCTCAATTAATGCTTTGTCATCCATCATATTATGACAGATGGAAGATAAGGAAAACATGAAGATAAAAAGTAGAAAAAAAGAAGTTATGAAGGTTATCTGGAGTTATTCTAACCCTATCTATCATTATCCATTATAACTGTCTCAAAGGAATGGCACCAGCATATCTCTGGGTGCTTAGGAGAAAATCATAAGAATTTTGTTGGCAGCATTGCAAAATTTGAATGTTCTGACATTGGTTGCCTTGGATGCTTACAGTGATAAATGAATCTTGGCCTGAATTTTTAGCAGATTCATGAGTGATTTGAGAAAAATACACCAGTGTCCTTATAAGCAGACAAGTGTTTAATCACATTAAGCAAAACTCTATGGCATTACTGATAATCAAATGATTTAGTAAGTCTCCCTCTGGTAACTAAAAATTGCTAAATTATATTTCTAATAAACTAGTCAATTTCATATCACAGCCACTAAGACCATGGAGCCACCAGAACTCCATGCTAAGACAAATCACTCCACTAGCTTGTTTACAACACTCCAGCATAATAGTGATTTCACTGGGTGGGTTACAAGCAAATGCATCGAAACAGGCTTAAGGTATTCCTGGAATCGAACTCAGGACCCCCACTACTGCCACCAGACCATTAGGCCTATCTGCTAGCAGATGACTTAGCAATCTCCTGTTATCCTCATCGTTCAAATAACCCGAAAGAGTTGTCCCAGCAGGATTGTAGCTTAAGCTCGTAATAGAAACATAAATTGAGCCATTTCTCACTTGAAAGCGAGGTCCCAAATTACTTCCAATTGAGTAATACTATAAATGTCTTCCCCAATTGATCAACAGACTTCCACCAACCAGAGTTATTTCTGTGATTTCTGCAAGTTTTACAGCCTCGTGCAGACCATTACTGAGTCGGTACAACAAGGCCTTAATTATGTCAGACAAGTAGGTCACTAAAGGTCAGCCAGGGTCAACCTGGGTCAGAGGGCAAGTAAGCTTCCTCCCAGAAGGACAGGGTCAAGAAAAAATGTCAGAGAAGAGAGGAGAGGAGAGGAAAGGAGAGGAAAGGAGAGGAGAGGAGATTGGTATGTAATAGTATTTACTGCTGCTGGTTACCGTTACAAAATTAAATTATTTTAAATTTACAAAAATAATGAAGGTTATTAACTTTGTGTTTTTAATATCCATATAGAACAGGCATGTAACCACTGATGGTTATAATACTTCATTAAATGACATCAATTTCTTTTGTTTAATATCTTCAGGAAACCACTACAAAAATGCCAAATGTTGAGTACAGTATACGAAGTTTCATATAAAATTCCTTGCTTAATCTCTTAAGGAAAACCCTGTATATAAGAAAATATCATTTAGTATTAGAGAATGACCTTGTCAGACAGCACACAGATCTGTATTTAGCCCTAATGGAATCCAAGAACAGGGAAATCCCCTAATGCCTAATGCTGCAGAGACAAGTCTGACTCCAAAAGCATTAAGCAGTTAGACAGCCTAATAACACTAATCGCTGCATTAGTCTAATGGCACTTAATTAGCCAATCACAGACTCTCATGCAACGACACTGACCTTGACCCAGATTCCTGGCCTAATTCTCTGGTTGTGACTGGGATGACACAAAATGAGGATGGATTTGGATAGAATGCAGTGTATTGGTTTGCAAACTACACAAAATCAAATGTGTAAAATTTTTTAGGTGATTCATCTACTCGAGTTTCAACCCAGAACCATATTAAACCAAAACCCCAATACAGTATTTTTTTTTTGTACTTTTATAACTTCATATAAAGAGACAGACTACTCTGAAGTACATGTACAGTATACAGTAAAGTAATTTCTCATGCAAACTTCCAATTGAGTTTTGGCAACAGAGTCTTTTCACTAAACAGCCCTGTATTCAGCAGGACATAGGTCTTTCCTCTCCTCTTATTACTCATTTTACTTTTCAGACACAGTAGATAATAACTAACTGATTCCATAAATATAACTTTCTCACAAAAATATCAAACATCAACTAAATGATAAAGTGTCAAATATACATTAAAATGCACTAAAAATACTGCTGCTAGGATGCACTTTGCTTCAGCCAATCACAGCCAAGGGTGGGAACTTTTTCAGCCAATAGAATTGCAGTATTCTGTTTTAGCCGCCTGGTGGAAATACAGATAACTTTCCGTGAAAATCCACTACTGAAAAGTGGCTGGGTAAAACACTAAGTTAGGATCTTCAGCATGTTTACTGTAGTAGAGCGCTTGGATCTCTGTTCACCCATGGTGTCATTATCCAAGGTAGACAGAGCTGACCATACACCCTTTCGTGCGGCAGCCATGTTGGTATTTTTGCCTCATTGACCTCATTTTGATTACGTCATATATTATGACATCATTACTTCTCCATTGTTCTTTCAATGTGCAACCTCATCATGGCCATTGTCTACTGATGACGTCAAAATACTATATCTGAGTGCAAGGAGAGGTCAACGAGGCAAAAATGCCAACATGGCTGCCGTGTGAAAGGAGTGTATTGCCTTAACGACTACAACACCCAGCCGTCCTCCTCAGTGGGTAATGCTTGAACATGAACAGACATGATGTGATCATTTGCGATATCTAAAATAGATCATTTCATTTCCAATACTTTCACACCACAGTTCATGCATCTGAAGACTCATTAGCTAAGACAGATGATCCAAGCTTTCCATCAAAAACTTCAGACACTGACTGATACCGATCTGTCATCAACGAAACAGCAAGTTGCTGGCATGCCATGCCATTATGGGACTATACAGCCCCAGTCCTATCTCTCTTTCTTGATGATGAAAACAGATAAGTTTAATGAGGCCTAAGGCAAGGAGTTTTTCTGCCTTGCAGCTTTGCAAAGTTTAAATGGACCAGCAGCAAGATGAATTCGGATTTATTATATATGGATTTTCACGGAAGGTTCTCTGTATTTCTACCAGGTGGCTTCGACAGAATACTAGCAATTATATTGGCTGAAAAAGTTCCCCCACCCTTGACTCTGATTGGCTGAAGGAAAGCGCATCCTAGCAGTAGTATTTTTAGTGCATTTTAATGTATATTTGACATCTTATCATTTAGTTGATTTCTGTAGAGAAAAATTATATTTATGGAATCACTTAGTTATGACATATTATGTCTGAAAGCGAAATGAGTAATAAGAGGAGAGGAAAGACTTATGTCCTGCTGAATTTCGGGGCTGCTCAGTGAAAAGACTCTATTCGACATTGGCCAGCTCTGGTTAAGGTTCGATTTTCAATAAAATAGAATAGCAATTATTTCCTTTTATATATATCGTATAATCAATTTACCTAGCTCTACTTTTTCTATATTAATTAGACTTGGCTGGAACAACCATGGAGATAATCTTGTCTCCATGGAATAACTGAAAACAAAACCAGTGGAGACAACCAACAAGGCAGTTTCATGTCATCATGCAAACCAGCGTTATCCTATCAAAAGACGCAGTAGCAACAGAGACTGCAGCAGCAGCAGCAGCAGCAGCAGCAGCAGCAGCCGATGATCTGATGATGCTGGGATGCTGTTCCCCCTCATCACAGGCTGACATCACCCAGTGGCACAGTATCAGGGCCACAAAATCAGTCATTGTGAGTCTGGGGGGTCTCTTTGTTTTGTAGTATAGTGCTCATAAGTACGAAATGGCAAAAAATACTTTTTACTACATAGGGAGTATGGATGAGTAATTTGTGTTAATAAAATTAATTGAATTCGAAACAGAGATCATGCTATGGAAAATAGGGGTATAAAAATAAGTTCTGCAGCGCTCATATTTTCTGAAACTGGGCTAGTTCATAAATCATATAAATAATAGACTAAAACACCATGGGCCCAGTATTCTCTGCCTCATTCTATTCTGCTTTGCCTGACCTAGAAGAGATGTTACCATTTAGTTCTCTGGCAACTCCATAGCAAATACAATAGTTTAGTTTTCGACATGGCTTAATATTAATACTTGATGCATATAATCTCTCATATCACTGATCTCTCACAACTAATTCATACAACTGGTAATACAATTTCCCCCTTCTGTCTGTGTCTGTCTGTCTCAACAAATATCTATGTACTACTTCTATGTCTTTGTCTGTTTAATCCGTCTATCTTTGTCTTTTTCTGCTTTTTCTAAATTAATTATTAAATTTTTTTTTCTTCGTTCTTACAATCCTTCCAAAATTCCATTCTACAAGGCTACAATAGTTACAATTGGCCTCAAAAATGTAATTGAGCAAAATCAATGAGTTGTGAAGTCTTAAATCTCGTCAACTTGCAAGTTTTAACAGGGCTGTCAACACTCCAGGATAAATATCATTGAGTGTCATTCAAGTCACATGTCGCTGGGGCAAAAATCGATCTAAATTACAGTCATTAATGTGAATAAATTACTGTGACAACTATCACAGCTATTTTGACAATTACCCACCGTCATTATGGGTGGCATGTCGGCATATAATTGCGACAGACTATTGTCTACCCAAGCGTGGTGATTTATGCCGAAAACAAATAACAAAACGGTCTCTTTTCTCTACACATTTTAGTGGGGGAAAAAAAGAAAATCACTATAGTGATCATTAGAGACTCCATGATGATACGATAAAATATTGCAGCTGATTTACTGGATTACAAGTGCAGTTACCCCACAACATGGAGTCACTCTAGTGACTCCATGCCCACAACAAGGTCTCGTATATAGACGCCAGGGTAATAGCAAAATTTCTTGACTACGTGGCCATATGTGCCACGTGCGTTTTCCATGAGAAGGATAAACCATGGAGTCACTATATGTATAGTGACTCCATGGATAAACACATGGTTTTTAGCTAATTATAATGAGGCAAAAACCATGTATTTTTCCATGTGATCCAAATGCATGGAAAACGCACGTGGCACAATTGGCCATGTATAGCTCCACAATGAAATTTATTACTATATACCTGTATATTTTAAAGTCAGGTATATCTAAAACGTTCCAGTTAATATTTTATAGAACTGAGTGTCTTCTGTCTGTTAGTAATATAGTACAAGTTTACTCAATAAACATTTGTCTATCCCATCGACTCATTATGAAATCATTATATTTGAACCATGGAGACTCATGTTTGAACCCATGTTCCAAGCACACCTAGTTAACTCCTTCACCACTAGGACAGTACTTTATCCAAGGTCCAGCCACCCACAAACTATGATAAACTTCATCTTATCTCAATTTCATAAGCATATGACAAGTATTAGCCAAACAACATTTAATATTTATATATTCCGTTGCCATGGTAATAAGTCCTTAAGAGACAATTCTTAACCACTTACAAAGCTAATATAGAGAAGTAAATTCCAACATAAGCATGCTATTCACAACATATTAAACAAGAATTATTAGGCTACTTGACTTTTGTAGTGATATGAAACCTACAGTAGCGCATAGTAGTAGATACATAGCTTTGTCTTATCTCAAAACATATTACCTCAGTTGAGATGAATAACAGAGGGTAAAAGGGGTGGTTCATACATCAGGGTTAAATGAATTACCCCGATAAGATAACAGGAGTGGGTAAAAAGCATAGTTAGAGAAAACAAAAGGGAGGGTAGCCATAAAATGTGAGGGAAAAAAGAGAGGAAAGATACGAAAATACTTGTCATGGTTTGCACGAAAGAAAGAAAGAAAGAAAAAGAAGAGAGAAAGAAAGAAAACGAAGAAAGAAATAAGAAAGAAAGAAAGAAAGAAAGAAAGAAAGAAAGAAAGAAAAAAAGAAGAAGAAATAAAGAAAGATTAATGAATAAGTTATATAAGTATATAAATTTAGACTTGAATCGATCCTTGAACGAATGAAAAATTCCTTAAAAGAAAGAATGAGAAAAAGTTATGAGGGCAAATAAAAATTTTAAAAGAGAAAAAAAAATAGGGTTGCATATTTTGGACGTTTTCGGTGATGATAGAGCAAATTTGAAAACTACATATTGAAGTTTCAAATTTCTCTAAATGCAAGTTTACAGATCTCTATGTAAGTTCTGGAATCAAATAGACATTCAGAAAATAAAAGCACTAGATTTATAGCAATTTATACCCCTCGTTGCCTTTGTAACATATGAATGACACTGATAAAATCTATTGCTCAGCAAGCTTACTAAATTATCTGACACTAACCAGACCATAATTTTGGGTTTATCGCCATTGAATCACATTAGCCCTCATAGATGGAACCACTGTCTATGATCCTCCCATTGTTATACAGGCCACGTGACCAACAACAATGGGGTCAAAGGGCCACGATTGTTATCACTCAAATCTCGCAGTGCTCGTAAATCAGCGAGACAACAAGCGAGACCCACAATGCCTCATGATCATGTCATAGATACAAGAAGCATTTCTGATATGTTTGGGGTCTATGGTGCAGGATTTTGGCTACCAACATTTAGCAACAGCAAGGCATAGAGGATATGTAGGTCCCACTGATGGTAAGAATATGCTCTTGATCTGAGGCTGCTCTGTGTTTAAGGCAAACATAATGATGACATGCTCAGTTCATTGTATTAGGGTTAAGGCAGATATAATGATGACATGATCTCTGGCAATATCACACTACACAATCTCACCCTCGTATAACGAGCTATTTGGGAGTCATATTGGAACTTTCAATAATTGTTTATAATAATCCAGTTTAGCAGTATAATTGTTATATGTGAGCCTGGAGCAAAAGACAAAAAATCTGTTAGTATACAAAGTCCTCATTATAACAGAATTTTGGTTTTTAAGTGTAAGTAAATGAATTGACTGTACAGCTGGAAATATAAATCTGCATTTCATATTGACCAATCTGAAGCTGTTTGGCTCCTGTCTCAGTTGTAGAAGGCTAAAGTAATGATGCCTGATAAGACTGTATTACTGTTTACACAGTATATCACTGTATATCATCGAACTCACGTTACCAGAGCAAACAGGCAATCACCTTACCCACTGAGCCACTCAAGTGTCAGTAACACCCTACTCAATGAGATTTCGAACTCAGGACCATGATACCCCAGCAACCAAGCCCTGAAACTCTAGACCGTGCTAGTCAACATAATATAAAGCCAATGTGCACCTTGCCCACTGAGCCATTCACCAGTGCTTAACATCCAGCTCAATGAAATTTCGAACCCAGGACTCCTGAGTCTCTGATACCCCACCCACCCAACAAACCCAAACTCTAGACTGCGCTAGTCAACATAAGATCAAAGCCATGGGTAAACCCACTACAAGTTGGGTTAACTCAGGAACACTCCTACTTAACATGCTCAAGATCAGCAGACAACTTCACATTAAGGCCAGACCACCCACCAAATGCACAGCATCAATGTCAAATTCTAAACTCCCATTTCCTCAGCAAAATACCTGGTGGGCCTAAAACGAGGTCTTATGTCTCTACCAGAAATCTGATGAGGTATAAATGCAGGTATTGTAAATAGATCCAACATCTGACATGTTATAAAATATTTTACAGAATTCAGATCCAAGTTCAGTATGTACTCTAGGTTGTTATGATTTCCTATTATTAATTTAGTGCTGGTGCATTTTCATATTTGCCTTGAATATTGTTGAGTCATACACAACGTTTAAATGATTGATCTACAGTAGTGTTCTATAAATTATCCATAATTAATCCATATAATTAATAATTATATTATTATGATCCACATATATTCCAACTTCCTGGTGGACATTCATTCATTCATTCAGTGTTTAATAAATTATGAAGTACCTATCAGTCAGGAATAATAATCCTCAATACATCCATCTATTCATCCATCTAATCATCCATCCATATATTATCCATTCATTCCTTAAACCATCCATTCATGTTAATAATCACCATTAAGCACATGCAGGAAAGTGTATTTGCAATAATAACTCGCCAAATCATGTAATATCAACAATTTCAGCCCAAACAAAAATTCATAACAGAATATGTAGATCAAAATGGTCTCAGTCAAAATAGCTCAAAAGAGCATAAACAGTAAAAAAAAAACCCTCTCTATGATGAGAAATACCTAGCACAAAGAATATGACAATGTACAACAATAAAATAAGACTTACAGTTGCTGTAGATCAGGCAGTTGGCTGAAAGCTCCTCTTGGTATGATGGTAATAGCATTGCCACTCAGATCTCTGCAAAATATAAATATTCATATGATATACAATATGTAATATGCAACATTAATAGAGCGCAGAGCAATCTAAAAGCATATTTTCTGTTTATCAATATTGCAACAAAGCACCATAGATTCTGATTAGCTTTTAAAAAGCCTTTGATTATATTAGACACCAGTGTGTACTAAACTGGAAAGTAAGCTGTATTAGTCTTAAATTTCAAAGAAATTATTATGATTGCATGCTGCTCACTGCTTACATGGCCAAATGTGCCAAATGCCTTTTCTTGCGTTTGGATAAATGCATGGAAAACGCATATTTCTTCCAAGGTTTTTGTCATATCATGTTTTAAAGCAGGAAAAATCAGGTGATAATATATCAATAATCCAGGCATATAATAAGTAATGCATCATGCGAATTATCAGCATATTTCACTAATGGCAACACATCTATGACCTGCATCATAATATTATATATTTCCTTTGTATTCAATTAACAATATGATATACACGATTTTTCCTGTTTAGTTTATGCAAAGATTATCACTTTGGTTTCCTTGTTTATGAGACATAATTTTGTACTATTAGTTGCAATAGTACAATAACTTTCACCTTAAAGAGTCTTTGCAAAATGCAAATGAGTAGTCCACTTCAATATTTTATCTCTTTCTTTTCATTGAAATATTTCAAAGTAAAAAGCTTCTGTCTATAATTTTCTATTTTTTTTTCCACTGCTTACCAAAAGAGAACAGCTTCCTGCATGCTATATTGGGAAAACTATCACTTTGGGAAATGACCATCTTGCATAAAACGAGATCAAAGACATCAAGCACGCGGGTGAACTCTTCAGTGATGGAGGCGCATGGACAAAAATATATTGAAGAGCACTTCCGGTTAAAAGTTTGCCATGGAGTTTTTGGATGGGGAAGGGGGGGGGGGGTCAAATACTTTCCCTGTTTTGCAAGTATAGTTGACATTTTAAAAATACTTCAAACAAATTCTAGCAAAATAGCAAGACCACTTCTTGCTTTTACTAAAAGGTATACATTAATTACAGTTACATAACTGCATAACGTAGTGATGAAATGACACAGATGTGAGTCAATGCCTGAAGACTCAAATGTTGGTCTGAGGCTTAGTCAGCTCATGATCATGGATGTATTGATGGTCAGTTTATATCACCATGCCACTTGAGGTTGAAGTAATGATGAGACGATAAGGCCTGCAATCCATGCTGTGCATTAACATTGATTGTGAAGTCTTTATTTGCCTTGTCATTTCAATATTACAAGACTATGTATAAATAGGATGATTCATTGAATGTAACACAATGGAAAAAAAATGGAAATCCAACTATGGTATCAGCAGCCAGAGGCAATACAGAGACAAATTACCCCTCATTTGTTATTCCTTTCCCTGATTCACTTACATTTTAACTACTAAATAAAGTAAGTATACATTAATTAGTTACATAACTGCATATTTCACTAATGGCAACACATGAAACAATAACTTGTTCTCTGCCGAAATCTTCCAGGGTTCCAAAAATTAAACATTCAAAATTACATCACTGCAGTCTGCAGATTATTATGTCAATTATGACAACAAAAAGGCGGTGGCATCTAATTGAACACATTAATAATATTATTGCATTTCCATATGTACACCCATGGTATGAATAAAATGGTAACAATTAAAAAATGTTCTTGAACATTAAAAAAATTTGTGTTCACAACTTCACATGTATGTTAGGACAAACTGTATGTAATGTATCAGCCACTGGGTCACCATAAGCTTCTTGCTTTTAAGTCTATTTCCATCATAGCATATTCCAGATATATCCTATCTAGGAACAACACCGGCCAACATGCGCTTGTCCAACACACACCATGTGCTTGTGAATAAATTGTTGGGCACCTGTTGCCATGGTAACACGAGTGCTTCCGTGTCAACATAGTTGCTGGGGATGGCAAACCTCGGGCCATAACTTCATGAAGTAAATGACAGGTTAATGGCATACACAGCTCAGGCATAAAAGACTGATAAGCTGTGTATATGGCCACCTTTAAATCACAGTTATTTTGCTAAGTAAGAGTTATGAAGTACGTTGAATTGCTGATACAAGTGATAGTCACTTCAATTGTATTTGTGACAATGAATAATGATCTAGTCTCAATATAGTGCCTTTAATAGTGCTTTTCTTGGGCTTTAATATCATCATAGGTTATATTTATCACGTTTATGAAGGTTGTGTTTCTAATGAAAATGCGTAGTATGCATGTCATGTAAGTATACAGCAGACTAAATTTCATATAATATGATTTATTGTGTCATTAAGTCAGTTGCAGCATAAAAGAGACTGTGGGCACAGCAGAGACAGACCATGGAGACTGACAGACATACAGAGGAAGACATACAGCAAAAATTGTAGTACACAACAGTACAGTAGTAGTAGTAGTAGTAGTAGTAGTAGTAGTAGTAGTAGTAGTAGTAGTAGTAAGTAGTAGTAGTAGACGTAGTAGTTAGTATAGTAGTAGTAGTAATAGTAGTAGAAGTAATAGTAGTAGTGGTAGTAGTATATTTGTAGTAGTAGTAGTAGTATAGTAGTAGTAGTGGTAGTAGTAGTAGTAGTAGTAGTAGTAGTAGTAGTAGTAGTAGTAGTATTAGTAGTACTAGTAGTAGTGGTAGTAGTAGTAGTAGTAGTAGTAGTAGTAGTAATAATAGTAGTAGCAGTAGTCTACACCACCCCCCCCCCCCCACCTCTTTTTTCTACTCAACGCCTTTTGTCCGACACTCAACAAACCCCTAGCCCTCAACCCCTCTTGTAAAATCGAGGAACAAAACTGCCAAATTTGCCTTAGATTTTGTTAAATCGGGCATAGAGTCTCAACAATACCTTAAAGCAGTTCCAAAAGGGCTTTTCTTTCTTTCTTTTTAAGACTTGAGTCGAAACTCCCACACTGTGGGTCCTTGGTCACTGAAGAACTTCAACCTGCCTCTACCAAGTCTAGTGGCTATTGTATGGATAGTATTGGATACAATAAATTTGCATTTTATTGGGGGCAATAGTATGAACCTTTACCAGTTCACACTAAAAGCAATTCAATTACAATTCAATGACACTGAATGTATCAACAGGTTGTCATTAACTGAAATTTGCTCAATCACTAGGTATAGTCTATTCTTAGCTCTCCATGTTAAAGTTTAATTATTTTCTACTAGAGAATAGAAATTTATGTCCTTGCATTAATACAAAACCTAGCTGAGTTTATTGGAGATTTAAAATTATTAGAAAAGATAATTTTTCAAGAACCCCTGGTCCAAGATATTATGGTGCATATTATATGAAATTGTATATTAGTTATGAATACATGTTGGACACAAAATAACAAATAAATGTATTTGTATTACGGTATATATACAGAAAATCTATATGCAAATGTTGTAACAAAACTTTTTCTGTTGTTTACAAGTTACAACTCATAAAATTACATATTTTAATACAAAGCAATTGTACTCCTGTAAATAGAGAACTGTCGCCCAACGCATGTTAATTAATATGCATTATGGATATTCCGCATAACATTTTTGCACGTGTAGGACAGAATATTTTACAATCTAGAACAAGCATCACAAAATGTTGAATGTGTAGACATGCTGTAACACTTGTGGATTTCTCATGAAATAGCTAAACACTGATTTAAATAGCAATTCATTTATAGCAACATTGGGTCAAATTGGTCTAAATGTGTAGCTGAAAATGTCCTTATTAGGTGGTGGTGTATTAGGGCTTAACATCCTGTATTTCTTCGCCTGATTGGCTAATTAGGACAGGCAGGTCCCATGGCAATGAGATGAGGGATGAAACAGCCATCCAACTTAGGCTCGACCAACAACGTCCAATAATAATACTTCAAAATACTTTACTGAATGGTATATCAGTAACTAGTTGGTGCTGCCTTGTTCTCGGTGTCTATGCTGAGGCAAGTAAAAGAACCCACCAATAGGGTGTGGCTGGTGCCCCAAAGCTACACAATCCAACCTAACCTTTCTTTGGTATTGCCTTTTGACCTAAGGAACATGCATGTGCAGTTTCATCGAAATTGATGCATTTCTACCTGTAGCACAACTCACTTGAGTTTAACACTATTTTATATAGGATTTATCATTGAATTTCCACTATTGTCAGATTTTACATTGGGTAAATGGAATTTTTTGATGATTCCTTACACAGTCATGTGTCTAGTCAATGGAAATGAGATACAGGTCTGTGACAACTATTTTGTAGTACTGCTCCACTGATAGCTTAAAATCCTCGGGATTTGTGATTTTTTTTAAATGTATTTTCTACATAGAAAAGTCTGCAATTTAAAAAATCTATATATATATATATATATATATATATATATATATATATATATATATATATATAAAGTGCAGCTCTATTCCACACCAATGATAAACATTTATGAAGAAACATGCCACAGTTCTAATAAATCTATAATTTTGTTTTTGAAACTCTTCTATCGTACTTGATCCATTATTGTATAAATATATATACAATTTTTCGTACTCATTTTACTGTCACAGATAATATTTGCTGCTGAAACCTGTTGAAGTGTTCAGGGCACTACGTAAGCACCTGCACATCTAATGACTAAACTCATGACCAGATGAATAATCAGCAAAAAATTCCATTTACCCAGTGTAAAATCTGACAATAGCGGAAATTCAATGAAAAATCCTATATAAACAAGTGAAAAACTTCCCACAAGTTGTACTACAGGCAGAAAAGCATCAATTTCAATGAAACTGCACATGCATGTTCCTTTGGTCAAAAGGCAATACCAAGAAAAGCTTAGGTTTGATAATATTTTCAAATTTGCTGGGCACCAGCCACACCCTACGCCACCAATGGGGTAAATGTGTAAGATAATTGAACCCCAAGGCTTATTAATTTCAGTAACATTTTCTGACAACACTAAAAATTCTAGCTGACTTATTCTGTGCTATCATCATTTGGTAACTACTTTTATGCAGTCCAGCCGCAAAATCCAGGAAATGTCGGAGTGTATTAACTGGAGGCATTCTAGGAACATTGTGGAGAGCCCTGTTCAGTCTGCAGGGTTCTCTTGGGTAAAAACATTGCCCTTGCAGGGATCCAGTGAGAGGGGTAGCAGCAGAGATGGGGTATGATCTCTGACTCAAGGGTTATGGTTTTACCCCATAACAGAGAAGCCCCTGTTTGATCCCAAAATCTAATGTGTACGCAGTCTCTAAGTACTGTATAATGTGTAGTACAATTGGCTGTTAGAAGCAGTTGACTAACTAACTGGTCAGATTTCGTCAGTCTAGACACAGTCAAAAAGACTCAAAATGTGTAACATCTAATTCACAATGATTTTCATAATGAGGATGCCGTGCAGCTGGAGCATTGCCTTCTACTTGAATGAGCAGGTAAAAGACCCCAGCCATGAGGTAAATGTGAAGCATGATATGGACTCCAAGCCTCACCATCTCGCCATTACGTCTATCCCTAGAAACTGGTTATATAAGCCAGCGAAGCTTCAAATCACATTGAGAAATTGAGACTTTTTTTCTACAATAAAATTTAAAGAATCCTGATTAATGTTTATCCGACAGACAGACGGAAAAAAACACATACAATGCTGTACTTAGGAAACATCAATGCTAAATAGTTTCTGTATATACCATTTTCCTATAATCTATTAGGCCTCCAATAAAAAAAAAAGGGGGAAAGAGAGAGAAATAAACAATGATAAAAAAGACAGATGATAAAAAAGTCAGAGGGCAAAAAACCAACACGTGGTACTCACAAAATACGAACTTCCAAAAAATAGAAAAATCTTTTTAAACCCTAAACACCTGAGATGCATTAGAAAGTAGACATCTGGCAAAGTAGAGAGGGCACAAGAAAGGGGGTAAAGTTTACTCTCTCGATGTTACCCTAAGTGAAGTTATCTCTCTGGATCCTAGAGGGTGATCCTAGAGGGTGACTAGCAAATGAGGAAAGGGGGTAGGATCCAACAGGGTAAGATCTTGCAACAGGATCCCTAATGTATGTTATCCCTAGGATCCATTGGTCATTAGTGTAATTGATGAAATACCGCACTCGGATTAGTTCGTCTCAGTATACAGACTCTCTGGCATACACTGTAGATAGAGTATTTTCACTGAACAGCCATGACTTCAGCAAGACATAAGTCTTTCCTCTCCTCTTATTACTCATTTTGCTGTTCAGACATAAAAGATAATCACTGACTTATTCAATAAATATAACTTTCTCAGAAAAAAAAAAAAAATTAACTGAATGATAAGGAGTCAAATATTAATTAAAATGCACTAAAAATACTGCTGCTAGGATGCACTTTGCTTCAGCCAATCACAGTCAAGGGCGGGAACTTTTTCAGCCAATAGAATTGCAGTATTGTGCTTTAGCCACCTGGTGAAGAACCTTCCGTGAAAATCCACTATTGAGACTGACTCTATTCTACACTGTAGATTGAGAACCGAGTACTGTATCCATCTCTAATATAATACTTCCATGCTGTATCTACCCGATTATAAGCCTGGTGGCTAGTATTCCGTAAAAAAATATGATAGAGCCTAATGTGTTAAAACCTCGTGGTTATTTGTATCTGCCGACCAACTCTGCCCAAGGTCCCGGGTTTGATCCCCGGCCTGGTGGTGTCTTGTACTAAGTATCTATGCTGAGGTAAGTAAAAGACCCCACACATGGAGTAAATAGTGTGATGGAGTAAATGGTGTGAACTTCAGCCTATCATCTCATTATGTCTGTCTCTGCCAACATGTCATATAAGCTGATTAAGCTTTGTGGTAGTGGTGGATTAGGTCTTTACGTCCTGTATTTCTGCACCTATTGGGCTAATTAGGACAGGCAGGGACCATGGCAATGAGATGAAGGATGAAACAGCCATCCAACTGAGGCTCAACCGGGAATCGAACTCGGGACCCAGTGGTTGGAAGCCCAGTGCGCTACCATTGATTAAGCTTTAAACCAGTACAGCACTGGGACATTTAATAAGGTCTACGTTAAACCTAAATTGTGAATTGTATGAAGAGGTGATTGTCATTGATATCTTTATTTGGCTCTTGTGATGTATCTCCACGTGTACACCATATAAAGACACACAGATAGTTCACATGACAGCCTGATAGACAGAGTGACAGACACACAGATAACGGCAATTGGGCTCAAAATAGACTCCTGGTCTCACAGAGTTACTTGGCACAAACCTCTCTACATGTGGTCAAAATCCCATGGCAATCACGAATTACAGGAACAATATTCGGTGCAAATCTATTTCTATTTACCATAGATTGAATGATTGAATCCCATCCTACAAGCTATGTTAGGGCTCTATTGGGCATTTATGCAAATTCCCAGTGACACCAGAATGACCATGCCCTTGTTCCAGTGACCCCTGCTCCAGGAAAGGGCACTAAGTGACCTTCCAGGACCCCACAGGTCCAACTAGGTCCCAAAATGCCCTTTTGCATCATTCCATGCCCTATTTACCCCCCTGGCTATTTCATGCTATTACCATTGCCCTAGACTAATGACCTGTGCCAGGCCAAAGCCAGCCAAATTGGGTTTTCATTGTTGTCAATGGGTGCAGTGTCAGAATCTCCATTCCTTGCTATGTAATTGAACCATGGAGTCACAACTGAACTATGGAACCAGTATTTAGACTGATATAGTGTATAATGTTATAAACATAATAATAAAGTGGAGCACTACATTTACTTCAATACAAATTCCATATTGGCCAGCTCTGCTGAAAGGTTCGAACCCAGGTCCGGGCACTCTTCATGAGCTACATCACAGCTGGATGTCAATCGCATGAGTCCTCAAGGTGCCTAAAATACCCACCCATGGGGTAAATGTGTAAGATGGTGTGGACTCCAAGCCTTCTCATCTCATCATTATGTCTGCCTTTGGCAGCTGGTCATATAAGCTGACTAAGCTTCAGACCCAGTAGCATTCAGACATGAACAATTCATAGAGCATTTTAATATTTATAACTTTTATTTCCGTGTTGTTTTAGTTAAATATTTCAGACACAACACATCGCTTTAACACTACATGCGTAATATCATATTTTTTCACAACAACATCAGAATTTTAAGAATGAACATAAAATGCATGTCACGTCAATGTCTCAATGTAAAAAGTTTTGTGCATTTCCAAAGGCTTTTTAGCATAAAAATGTCATCATAGTCATATACATTATTTACATCCACAGCAACAGCATTATACTGTCTGATATAAATTGTACATAATTTTACTTGGTATCTTATATGAGGAAACCACCCAGACAAAATATGAGTTGCGTATTGTTTAAACTGCTGGAAATAATTTTGTTATTTAAGTAATATTTATCTCGCATTTTCAAAGAAAGTATATTAGTATAATATATTATGTTTTTCTTCACACACCCAAGGAATGTTCACTTGATTTCTTTTTACTTTTTTTTAAAATCTTATTTGACAAAATTGTAAGAATCATTATTTGAAGTGGTCCTAATTTGAGGGTATCATAGAAATAATAGTAATGGCAACATAGGCCTTTAAGAGACCCAATGTAGTGGTCTTTATATTGAGACAGTCTTAAGTAGTATTGGAATGGTCTTAATTGTGGGGTTCCGCTGTATTCAAGAGACACAAGCCATAGATGCCTGGTGGGAAATAACTCAGAAAAAAGCAGGTCATGTCAGGCTGTATCAAAGCATTATTCATTCCTGGTGGTAAATAGAGGGTCAAAAACAAAAACACTGTTAAACACCAGTGATATGTCACTTCACCATATTGTCAAATGTCTAAACAAGTAAAGAATGCAGTAGATTTGTAACATTGCATTATATGGACAGCTGACTATATCACTACATCTGATATGGAAAATGTGCATGAAATTTTACAGAACAAGTGAATAATGAATATGCCCTAAAACTACTCTTGTTTAACATACTTTAACATGTATAATGTGCAAAAAACAGTCACACTAGTCTACAAGTCTACAAGTTATCAACTCAGAAGATGTGCTGCAGGCCTATACAATATTTTTAAATGTCCAGTGTATTCCTTATGCCCATAGGATGCCATTTAAGACTTGTTTTTACTCTGTAATAATATATAATGTTGAAATATACACCCGTCACAAGTGGCTTACTACAAGTTAGTATGTGCCCGAGGATAGTCTGGCAGTATATGCCTAATACAATACTTTTGTTGTTTCATATTACTCCCTTAAAATTTTAAAACTGATATCATTACAAGCTGCCAAATTGGATCTGACCCAAAACGTGAAGATCCACATACTCATATTTTTGTTACGTTCAGTGATTCCTTTTAAACTCAACACACCATTTATAATCGCTTTCCTACCATAACAATCAGACTTTACTATGTCATATCATTCCTTGATATTGATTATTGATATATCCACGTACACTTCAACCAGCACATAATTGCGACCAAAATTTTCAGAGGGATGGGATATTGGTATCAGTTATTGATTATTTCTGTTGATGGAGACTTATCTTGTCAAATTTTCCAGGATGTAAATCAGCTATCATCTCTCTAAAATTTTCTAATGTCCATTAATTACATGCTCAAATGAAATATGTGAAGTACGTGTATTTTCTTTGTACCTATGCAAATTACATGCTGTACTAAAATAAAGTGTACTCACAGTCTCTTCGTTCGCTCCGGCAAATCCCCAGTGATCAGTGTTAAGTTGGTGACCTGGGGATTTCGACTGTCACATTGAACCTTCTTGCCAGGATTGTCCGAATCCTTTTCCATCTGGGTGCAGGTGCAGGGGCGCGGACAGCTCCATGCTGCAGGTATCCAAAGGTATCCGAGTAGCAGCAGGTGCAGAAGAAGATGCATGGTTGTCCGGCTGCATCTAGTGACCGATAGGTATCCAATGGTGGTCAGTCTGAAGAAGATACACAGAAGTGTTTCAAAGATTCATTCTATATGCCAACTGTCATAAGTTCTCAAGTTATCTGAACATTTTATTTGAATTGCAATGACAGATAATATTTAGTGTAATAATTTAGTTTTAAATACCAATTCATGGTTCATTCAATCATAAAACTACACATTTATACTATTTAAACAATTTATATTAACAGAATTCTGTCGGCAAAATCCACTTTATTTCGTTAATTTGTCTTCAAATCTTCATCCAACATTAAAATTTCAGGAACTATTAGTACCATACGAGGCAAGTAACAGCCTATAGTCCGTGTAATTACATTCAAGTCAATTCAAGGTCAACATAAGAAATAATGCTCAGAAACAAAACTTTTGAAAATCCTATTATTGGTAGGCACACAGGGAATATGCACCTGTACAAGCAGTCTCACAAGGACAAACACCAAGTACTATTCTATGCCATCTATTTCGTGTGTTTTGCACAGACATACATAACCATGATAATGGAAAAAGAGTAAGGACCATGGAGGCATAATACTACTGACATACACTTTCAGCAGAGCTTTGACGACCTTTCTTTGGACCTGTCCAGGTAGTGACGATGCAATTAGCTTACTTAATGAGAATTCCTTTGATGTTGGGTCACTTGTATGCTCTGCGGAACCCGATATCTTTTTGGGATTTCTTTCCATGGCAACATGAAGGTTTCCGCATGATATTGGAGACACCGGTTATTTGCTAATGCCTCAGTGACATGCATTCACATGGTGCCAAAAAGCCCATGACTACAAGATCATATGGAGATAGAAGGTAGAGCTGCTTCTGTTTGTTTACTCAACCTTTTTTTTTTACCCCTACATTATGCAAACTGCTCTTTTTTCACAAGCTTAAAATGCCCTCTATTTGTTCTAAGCTTATGAACAAGGTACTAAATAGCTTCAGATATTACGTGATGTTTACATGTTCTTTATTAAGTAATGCTCGGCAAACAGTAATCATCTTTTACAAACACACATTAATTTCTTACTATTTACTTTTCTGAAGTTTTTTGCTCCAACAATCCAATCCCCTTTGTGCTACCATTTACCCTTCTGGCTTGTGAAAGAATTTATTGCTTTAAAGTACTTCTTTAAAGTTTTAATGAAAACCTAAACAAACAATTCATTTTATGGTAAACGCGGTAAACGCATGCTTCTTATTAAATGAACTTGAACCAGACTCAAATGTCTGCAACTGTTCCTTGGTTATATAACTTATGATGGCCGGCTTAGTCTTTAAAAAGCTATAATCCACAGTAATTTGCTTAAACACTGTATCAATAGTTTCCTAACTTAGTCAAGTTTTAATTGTTTGTGTACTGGCATCACTTCAGTCTTCACTGCATGATTAAATCTTTGCATTGTTCTCTTGTCATAATGAGTTTTACGGTATAATGCCCACAAAGAATTAATTGCAATTAACAGACTATTAAGCACACAGGCACTTCAAGAAAGAAGCTTGCTTCAACTGGCACGAAGAAGCCAGACTCCTGTCAACAAGAGCAGCCTCGACTTCTGTGCCACTGTGGGCAGAATCCATGTGAAAGAAAAGAGAAAGCCACAACCTCAGCAGCGCCGCGCACAAAGATGCTGTTTACACAAATTTCTCACGAAAGAATTCGATCCTGCTACTACAGTAAGACGCAAAACATTACTTACCGCTGTTCTGGTGCAGTAATTTGTATGCAGCATCTCAAATCCACGGTAAAATCCAAAGAAAAGGTAGCACTACACTGACTCGGCCGACAACAACAGCCATTTTGGGGAACCCGGCTGGCCCCGTGCGTGACGTCATGAGGTTTTTGTGTTGTCTGCTCTGATTGGTTGGTTGCAAGCCACCCGTGACGATCTTTTACACCCAACACAATTGGTCTAAAGTTCTACATTTCTAGGCACAACACCCGTGGCGCGAAATGAGCAACTTGGCTTTGATTTATGCCTATTTTATGGCAAAATAATTATTGTAACCCGCGTGGAAACACAACTAAAGTTACATTAAATCATTTTGAAGTGAGGGGGGGGGGGGGGGGAGACTTAGGCAAGTCATTAATTAAGTTACACATTTATTTATTTGATTCTGTAGGGGAAATAGTCAAGTTTATTTATATTTATAACCGTTTTATTTATTTATTTTTTTTCTGGTGGATTGTGTCGATTTACCTAAACCCCCCCCCCCCCCAAAAAAGCCTGATGACATAAAAAAAACATTCATAGTTCAACAAATTTAACTATCTGATCATCATAATGCCTTTTGATTCTTCTGGGGTATGATCCCATGAGCTTATAATCAGTGGGCCAATCTAATTTATTCATGCGTGCTAAATAATTGGACATAATGCAAACTAAATGGGATCTAAATTATGGAACTGGTCTCCAAGTGCATAGATGAAGATGGAGACATTCTCCCAGCCAGTACCATATTCTGAGGATAAACACTAATTAATAATACCTGGATCTTATATGAAAGCTCCAACCCCCTCGGATTTGTATTTATTTGGGGGGGGGGGGGGGGGGCTTTTTACTAGAAGTCAACCTCACTTACATTCCCTGTTACACCATGGAGTCACTAGAGACTCCATGGTTACACCTTGCTACGTCCCTGTTAATGGTATCCAAAGTAATTGATACCTAGCAAAATGATAGGGAGAGACTCCGGACTTTACCGCCTGGATCGCCACTAGCCGGGCCGGGCATACACAGGCGTCATCTGGCGTTAATTCGCACAATCACTTCAATCTTTCCAACAAACAGTACTGGGGACTGCCGTACTTACACATGTCATATACATAAATGATATTTATTTCAGTTTTAAATCAGCATATATATAAACAACACAATTTTAGATGCTCATAAATTTTATTAAAGCTAATGTGACCACTGTCAGGTACTGACCAGTGTACATCTCAACAAGAGTTGACCAGACTTTTAAATTCTCACAAAAAAAATAATACCACATTATCATCAGTTCAGTGCCATTTTTACCTATCAGAAATTCACAGCCTTTTAAGTAGAACACTTAAAAAAAATCCCTTTGATTTTCAAGTTGCCTTTAACAAAAGTTAGTAAAAAATACTATAGGGTTATCTTCACAGCCACAATATTGGTGTAAAAAGCACATAACCAAAATTATTAAACTTACTTCTCACGATTTTTGTTTAAAAAGTTTTTAAATAAACCTTTGTGTACATAGAACACAGATTGTACAAATATTATTGTTCAAAACTTATCATATAAACTTCATAGATTGATTAAGTGTAAACAAGAGGAATAGCAAAAAGCTTGCATACATAAAAGTCTGAGTATTAAAAACACAATTGTAGTTTCACTGGTATATACATCCATTATACATCTTTCTAATACAGCATCTGTAAAATATTTATTTAATACTGTAACAAAGCAATTAATTTTCATTGAATATTTTGCATTATCAGCACCGTTTTTATACTCACAGCCATTTAAGAACTTGAAAGTCCTAAATAAATTGATCATTTAATTTGAGTAATTCTTCACAGCCTTCATAATAATATCTAAGACATTTAGCACAAAGTTTTACGACAATGACATCCATAGTGTTGCATAATACTTTAAAGTTGTTATCAGATGTTATACATATATTTATAATATAGAGAGATCTTGCTTGCTTTTCACATACAAATTCTTTTACGATTTAATATAACTATTAATGCCTCACAAAAAGTGTTTGTAAAAGTAGCATTTCATCAACTAACCATCAATACATATTTCATACATTACAATTTTAACATCCAACATTTCAATTTAGCTGGAGTCTCCTACAAATAGCCTGTGCTGGCACTCCTAGGTCATTGTCAAACAATACAACAGGATTTCATGTTAAACTGAGGAAGAAGTAATACCTTATTTTAATTAAAAGCAGCCAAATTCATATGTCTGAACACATAGCAACAACAATGACTAATTCTTAGCACATAAAACTTCCTATTTATATTTTCCTAACCACATACCCAACACTAACTGACACCTGCTGGAATAACATTCATAATTTCATATACATCCTGTATTGCCTGGAGGTAGATTGGGAGTTCCAATTATTCTGCCTGAACGAGCTCTGTGACATTGTCTTTGGTAACGAGCTGCACCAAACTTCCGCTGTCAGGACGTTCTGTTCCTTGTACCCATTTCATGAACAATCTGTCAAGAAAAACATATTACAGAGACATATAGCATCCTGGGAATGATTTTTGCCATTTCACTTGTAATTATTGCACGTTGTTATTGAATAATTGCAGAGAATGCAACTATTAATATAACTATTAATGCCTCACAAGCACTGTCAACTGCAGAATATTTTATGACTCCCTGAAAATCACAGCCTCGACTAATATATATATGTAGACCATAATTACCTACTAGAAAGATATATATAGGGTGACAAATTAAAATATATGGCAGGGACTACTAACTTTTTAAATTAAAATGTACTAGGTCGGGGGGGGGGGGGGGGGGGTTTAAACCTGCTAACCCCCCCCCCCCTTAATTCACTGCTGATAGATATAATAGCCAGATAGATAGAGATAGATATGGAAAGTGCAGTCCTCTAAGGCAAGTTCTTGATATTGAATATCACCTGACTGTATAATTTCTTTTCAAAAAAGAACAATAGTTTATTAATAACTAACCATACTGACAATGTTGCCATCATGTCAAATTTAATGCTGTTATTAGGCTTATAATTCACACTTGTTTCTAAAATAAAGAAGACACAACTCACTCGGCCACAAATTCCAGAGGAGTCCAAGTGGAATGGTCTGCTTTAGGCATGAATTTTCTATTCATTGGTGTGTCAAGAGTTATGCTGCAAATGAAGAAATCTAAATTGGTTATTATTAAATTCATCCACATGCATATATAAATACAATGGCAAACCTTAAGTTACGATGACGTGTAATAGGGAACAAGAATAGTTTGAATATGACATTGAAGTAAAGCTGATCATGTACTTACGGCAAAATTGCAGCCACAGTAGCATCATTTGGTAATCCAGACTTATTCCCTGCCAAACTCCTAACTAATTGGTGTACAGCTGCCTTGGCCATGCCATAACCAATCATGCCTGAAAAAAAGGCAATATGTTCAACTAGAGAGACAGTTGAAATATTTCTGGCCTAATGGGATGTCCATAGCAAAAATAAAATTAGCAAAGGAAATCCAGCCACTATAAGACACCTGTTTGGAATGATAAGATCCTCACAGGGTTCTGAGTTCAGTGACCATTTTGGGCATTCTTATAGATACAAAATATTGAATTGGCAATGTCTTGTTATCTGTGTCTGTCTAAGTGAAAGACCCCACCGGATGAGAAAAATGTGTAACAAACGGTGGACTCCAAGCATACCATCTCATCATTACATCAGTTTCTCATAACTTGTCAAATAAGCAATAAGCTTTAGACCTGTAGGACCACAGGACAATGACTCAGCAATACAAGTTCTACAAGTCACAAAAAAAAAAATTTGCTGTCTCTAACCAAGTCCTTTGATCTCTTGTTTATGCTAAGCGGACAATCCGGACATCATGTCAAACACAGACAACATGACAGTGGCAAAAAAAAAGACAACTGGAATCACTGATCAGTTACATGGCTGCCTCCTAAGATATTTTGAGCATCCTGCTGACTAACACTCATGTGATGAATGCAAATTTAGGTATTCCAAAAATACTGCACCTGGAGTGCCACTTAAGGCAGGTTTAGCTCCTGTTAATGTCAAAAGTCCTCCCTCCTTTAAATGTTTTGCAGCCAAATGAGCTGCGATGACTGATGTCCAAACACTTTGCTTCCACATCAGATCTGAGTTCTTTATCAAATCTGAAAAAAGAAATAGTTTTATTTCAAATTTCTCTAATAAATCACTATAGGTTCTAAGCCAATGTTAATAACTAGATAATTGTATAGTGGTGTTATTTCAATGTCAAATATAGACAAAATCTACATGGCTTTAATTAAAAAGATGACCATATTATTATAAGCGTAGTTGCCTGGCCAGCTTCTAGCAAACTATTGACTCCGGGAGGACTAAATCACCAGAAATGAACTACAACAGTGTACAGAAAATTCAAGTGTGTGCACAACTTGTTAACATTTGATAGATCTCATAATAATAAAAACATTAAAATAAAAATCATAGTACCTGCAGAAGCAGCATTTCCACCTGCCCATCCACCTGCCACACAAAATATACCCTCAACTTTCTCCTCTCCTAGCACCTCTTCCACCTTTTTACACACCTATTAAATAACAGATTGAATAAATCATAGTGATAAAAAGATATTCTCCAGACAAAGACTTCATACAAAGCTTGACAAATCTACCATTATCGGGGGTTACAATAAGTATCTTACCAGGGCTTCCTGTGCAGTCCATGATTCGGTTG
Organism: Alitta virens; assembly: GCA_932294295.1. NCBI lineage: Eukaryota > Metazoa > Annelida > Polychaeta > Phyllodocida > Nereididae > Alitta > Alitta virens. Next base: position 24,580,246 of record OW028580.1, on the reverse strand, counting down.
GTTCAACCAAGATGTTGGCATCGGCTTCATCGTTAGGTGCCATATCTATGGATCCAACCCACTGGATAGTAAATAAATAAAGATCAATCACATGCAACACTTCCTTGTCACAGATTCAGATTCTTTATCCTTGTGGAACACCAAGCTGTAGTGGAACATGATTAGACTGGATATTGTCTACAACAACATATTGCACTCTGTTAGTTAAATAGCTTCAAAGTAATTTCACTGAAAGATCTTTCACGCCATAGTGTTTTAATCTAAACAGAAGTATTTCATGGTCCAGTGTATCAAAGGCCTATGATAAATCAAGATAAATATTAATGGGTACTTTTTTTACGTCCATTTCATTGATGATTAATTCTACCAATTCTAACGCGGCCAATTCTGTTGAGTGAGAATGTCTAAATCCATTTTGACTTTTGTAAAATAATTTCAGAGAACTAAAGTTCTCATTAAGTTGATCATGAATAATGCGTTCAAAGACCTTTGATACACTGGGAAGGAGAGGGTCTATAGTTTTCGATTTTATTCTTTTCATTTTTTTTGTACAAACTACCTTGGCAATTTTTTTAAATTTTTCAGGGAAAATACCTGAAACAAAAGACTGATTTATCATGACCATAATTATGTCACAAACTTCAATTTTCACGTTTAGTAACTTGGTTGGCATCATGTCAAACCCACAACTGTTTTTAATTTTTAGAGACTCTATTACTTTTATTACAGTATTTCTATTTGTACTATGAAACTCAAAATCTGGGGCTACTGAAAGATTCATATAGTTTTAGAAATTTATTCCATCCGGGGTTTCAATTTTCTGTGCTAATTTAGTTCCTGCTTCAGCATAATATTCATTGAATGCATCAGCAATTTTCTGTTTGTCAGATATATAATTATTTTTCACCACAAAACATTTTGGAAATTCATTTTTCTTATTTTGACCAATGATTGAGTTAATCATGCCCCATGTCTTTTTGATATCACTCTTATATTTAGCAAAATATTTCTCATAATAAAGTTTTCCTTAGTATGCAATTATAAGTCTTTAAATTTGTTTTTATATTACTATATTGAGGATCCTGAACATTCAAAGATTTCAATTTGGACCTGATAATACAGAAAGCTCACTTCTATTAGATTAAATTTCCATCAGATTCTTCAGAATCCTGTTCATTACATGGCAATATGTTTCATGTGCCAAGCCTTTTCAGGGAGCATTTTAGCCACAGCTGAAACTATGAAAATATTTTCGTATTTATTTAATTTTTAGGGTTTGTTTCAAAACGAGGGAGTCAAGTACCATAAAGGTATTTGGTTCTACTATTTGGTTATTATTACACAATGTCAATGGCCAGTACAGCTGTGCAACAAATCTGATGGAAGTCTCTATGATGCAAGAGCAGAATCATGAACAATGCAGACCAAATTGCTTTGCAGTTTGATCATAATGCTCTTCTGGATTTACATTACTTTACATCTAGGTCAGCATGATAAAGGTATATCAAATTACATGATTTATCTATCCATATGGCATATCAGTGTAACTGTTCAGCCAATGGACGTTGGGCAAATGGACACGCCCCCTTTTATCTTGACCCTTAATTATAAAGGCTTAAATTATTCTGCTGCCTCACTAAATCGCTATAAAGATACAAAATAAACTAAAATTATCGACACACACTTTTTCAGTAACAAGTGGAGCTAAATCGCCTGGAATCCAAATATGACAGGAGTCTGACAGCTGTCAAACGTCAAAAAGCTGACAAGTCCTATCAGCTGTCAAAGTTCGTCAGCTGCACACGGCGTGACAAACTACATCATATGCTTAAAGTACATTTGACTGAAAAATCAAGTCACTTACTTTGTTTTGACCCTTGAAATACTTGACAATGGCTGAGCCAAGAGCTCCTCGGCCGCCGTAAACCAGCACACGTCCGTTCCCTGCCATTTCTGATCTTCAGCCAAACCGGAAATAACAAAGTCTGTTGATCATGTGATTTATTCAAAATATTATTTAATCAGGCACATGTATAAAATATAATAGTGCAATTGTGAATTAAATGGGAATAAAAGGAAATAATAAATAAAAATAAAAATATTTAAAGTTGATCTCACGCGTTCGAGAATTTCCGTGGAGCACCTGACGTCACGATGGGCTTGCTCGGACGACGAAAATTGCTTGGAATTCGTCACTGAGAACTCAAAAAAGTTTTTACAGTCTGATCCGTTGGTATTGATTTCATGCATGATCGTTCCTCAGAAACCCAGGAACGCCGTCGTCTTGATAGATAGGCCAGAAATTGCTCTAGTACACTTAGGATGTCTCGTCATGAAGGTAAGATTGAGGAAATCGCATTCATGGTGGCGGCCATGTTTGACATGAGAGAACAAAATTTGATGATTTCGACGCAGATTCTTGCTGTCATACCTCCTTCAAAAACCAGCCTTGCTTAATGCGTTTGATAAATAAACAGCTTCGAACCTTCCTCTACTCGCAGAAAGCCTCTAGTCTATTTATGACGCCATGCAACTCTTGACACTTGCAAAATAAATTTGACATTTGACAGCTGCAGTGACCGCAGACAAACACGACAAACAACAATATGCACAATGTCAAAAATTATTTTTACCTGTGACTCAAACATATTGACTCACTATCAAGTATTTACAATTACTATTACATCCTGTAATTATCAATTAAAAGTTTCTGGTTAATCAGCTATAAGTACTCATGACTACTGGCGACATTGTTTGTTTCTCTACTGACTTATTCTCGATCGTATTCAGAATAATGTAAAGAAGACTGACAAAGCACAATGTTACGGCTTTTTGGTGAATTCTGGTTGGCTGTCTTTACAAGTTTACATTGCTTTGCAACACTTGGATACAGACTGAACAGCCAATTCACAAAATATTTTCTTTTCTCTCAGTCTGATACTTCATATGTTATTGACTCTGACAGTTCCCACGTGTAAATGATGAACTGTTGATGTTTAATATTGTGAATAAACTTGCATGCATCATTGAATAGCCAGTATGTAAGAATATTAATATGTCATTCCTGGATCATATGTTTTGGCAATATGAGGATTATTTAGGAGATTATATCCTGTCTAATGTGAAAGCTTTTGGATCAGAATATGGCTATTCACAGTGGTATTGATTGCAATTTGTCTGAATCATGATGCAACCTGGATGTTTAAACATTCAATTGGAATAGACATGTGATTGCAATTTGTTGCGAAACAAACAATGTCGCCAGTAGTCATGAGTACTTATAGCTGATTAACCAGAAACTTTTAATTGATAATTACAGGATGTAATAGTAATTGTAAATACTTGATAGTGAGTCTCACCTCAATAAGTTGCACACAAACTGTTTAGAAATTTGAATTGGAAGTTATTTATTTTAGCCAAGAGGGAGATTTGAAATCTCAGATTTCTATTAAAGTTTTGAAAATAAACACGAAAAGACCTGAGGTATAACTTTGTAATGACTTAGTACTTTGTAAGTGCCCAATAGCCGTATTGCATACTGTGTTGATACAATCCCCAACCATGAAAACCATTAAATAACTTTGCTTAGCAATTGAGACATTTGGAGGTACAGCCCATATATAGAGAGACTGAATCATCGATGGTCTATGATATTAAGAAAGTTCAACTAGATAAACTTCGAGCACAGTCTGCATCAGTTGTGCTAAATGGGTCAGAGTATTAATTTTAGTCTTAGGAGGATTGAGGTGGTTGCTTGAATCATAGCAGTTCAATTTCACTGGTTGCCAGTGGTTTAATTTCAAATGATTGTAATTGACACATGGGGATTTCCAGGAAGTGCAGGGCTGTTGTAGGCTACATTTTTTATGATTTTAGGATAAGAAACAACAACATTTTAGTGTTTTATTATTTCTTCTTTCATTCTGGTAATCCTCAGTGCTAATGCTCTGTAGCTGGTCCTGCTGCTGGAGGTAGATGTAATTATGAGATGACATGGCTCGGAGTCTGTCATAAATACAAACTGACAAGTGTGTTAATCCACCAACTACTGCAAGCCTATAATTTTTCAGTATTGGTTAGCCTGGGTTGCTTTACTCCTGGCTATAGTTACTCCATTATATAATCTCTAATTGCCAAACGAATGACTGAAATAAAGAGTATTTTCTTGAGGTACTGTTGAGTTTTATGGAAAATTTTACTGGTGACACTGATATCCTAGAAATGGCTTGGTCTTTTTAAGTCCAGTAACAGATGAGTTGGAACATAAGGTGACAATTTCTTAAAATATGTGTCTAATAACAACTTGCTCACGAGGGGGAGTGCAAGTCGGGGTGCACTTTCACCCTTGCTGTCACACAATCGGCCATGAGCGAATTCACCACATATAGTTCCTGAGTCATTCTGATAGAAAACAGCTGTCCAGTGTCCACTCACTACGATCTAAGAGAGCCATTCTACTGTTTTGGTGCAATGACATGAAAATAGATACATTTCAGTGACTTAATAAGAGTTATTGCAGAGAAACTGGTGTAAGCACTGATACATGAGTAAAGGGGTTAATTTCCATAGTGAAATATCCCTGCGCCTGGCCAATGAAGTCAGGACTTCAAGTGACAAAGGGTAAAATATCTTTGGTCGGCGTTAAAACGGTTATAAACACGTGGGTTTTGTTGACAAAATTATATGTTTGCAGAGCTAAATTGGGGCAATTAAAAGTTTTTCTGAACATTGCAAACTGTTTTCACACTCTACATGAGTGAATATCGTAAGCTCTGCATGGAGGACAAGCCCTTCTAATTGCTGTTATTAGTTTGACAGCCCTGACCACGTGGACCTCATGCAAATTAGCTGAAAATATTTCGGCGTGCCTGCAGCGATGGAATGAAGGTACGAGTGGAGGTGCTGTGAGCAGCTTGATAGTAACACTGTCTAGCATACAATTAAAATGCTATGAAGCCCCAGTTTCAAAAAATGGTCCTATCTATTATTGATGGACTGAATTGTTGCTCTTAATGATGTATGTAATTATTGCTAATTTGTGTATCCGAGATGTGCTCAGACTTTTGCAATTATAACTGTGCAATGAACTTATTACTGCATGAGAAAACTTTGAGTGGCCTCAATATATATTTAGCAATATGTCTGTTGATTATATTGTTGAGATAGCAGTTGGTGAAGTTCTGGAGTAGTCCTCTTTATATAATTAGTAATCTGGTTTAATGAATCCTTTTTAGCAAACAGTTTCGTTAGGTTCCTGATACATTAAATGATCAAGGAGCTGCACTATAAGCCTCGTCCTATATGTTTGGCACACTTTTTGCTGAAGTTGAACTTATGCCAAAACTTTGGTAAATCAAAGTCAGGATGTAAACAAACTTGTCGAACAAAGAGGAGGTGATGGACGTTCATTTGACTTTAGTCTCAGGTACTATATATCCATGTATTAAATAGCACCTGTTGTCTTACTTGTCTAGAATTGTATATTGACACTGATATCATCTGAATGATTTATTCATAACAAAACAGGAAAATGATAAAACTGAGTGAATGTTGCTTGATTTCGAATTCATGTAGTAGACAGAAAGTTACCTTCATGGAATCAAAATGAATATCAATTAAGCATTTTCAGCAGTGTCTCTCCGCGTCTTCAGTGCTGCTGTTTTTCGAAGACTTTTTCGCTGATGAACAACAACCACTACAGAAGACGCAGTTTCGATGTCATTAATTATTACTGAAGGATGCAGCCATTAGATCCTGCTGAAAATGCTGCATTGAAAGTTGGTTCTGTGAACTTTCTGCCTACTGCAGGAAAAGGCTAGTTCGTATAATCATATTGATAATATTCTAATGGAGTTTAATACATATGTTAGATAGCTGACTTTACAACGTCGGCTGGAGCAGAAGCCATATGTGCTGTTTTTATCAGACATATCACAAATGGTGTTATGGCAGAATATAATCAGCATGTGTGTAAGCATGACTGTACTCTGTTGTCATATAATTTCATACAGGGAACATTAGATATATGACAAAGAAAAAGAGTTGTTTGTCTGGAGTCTTAGCTGACTTTTTGTAGACGTTGCTTGGAGCAGGTCAACAAACAAGTTTGTTTGGCTGTCCTGGACTCCTGACCCGATCGTCAGTTTGCACTCACAGTTTGCGCTCACAGTTTGCGCTCACAGTTTGCGCTCACAGTTTGCGCTCACAGTTTGCGCTCACAGTTTGCGCTCACAGTTTGCGCTCACAGTTTGCGCTCACAGTTTGCGCTCACAGTTTGCGCTCTTGCTGTTCCACTGTTATTGCAGTTGAAGCACTGTGGTCACTTCATAGGGCTCTCAGAGGTGTTAAACCCTGTTATTATCAGCTTTTCCACTGTCCCTTTTTCTTGTCAAGTTGTGATACTTGAAGTGGACCTTTATAACATCTTAATATGTTTATGAATCTGTATACACTGTTGTCATTAAATTTCACTTAATGTTGGACTAGACGTCGACAATATTTATATTTAACACTGTTTAACCGCACTAGTATAATTCCTGAAATTTTAACCAAATGGGTACTGATTTATTTTCTGAAATCTCAAGTTCTATTATTTGCAGACTCTTAGTGATTTTTTTATTTAAATTCAGTAGCATTTCAAACTGATGTTTGGCACAGCTGGATTGGATTATATTATTGTTGTTAATTTGATTATTACTTATTCATGGTGGAATGGTATTGTGCTTAATTTCAGGTGTTAGTTGTGATTCGTGCTCAAAAGCAAACTTCAGAGGGAGGAGATACAAGTGCCTGATATGCTATGACTACGACTTGTGTGCCACGTGCTATGAGGCAGGCGCTACAACCACTCGGCACACGACTGATCATCCCATGCAGTGCATATTGACAAGGACTGATTTTGGTAAGTAGTGAAAAGAAACATCAGTAGATAGAATAACTGAGTTATTTTGGTGAGTAAATGTGTAACATGGTGCTCTCCTTCGCTGTCTAGCCTCATGAATCAACCCTCGTTAGCAGCAAGTACTTGTCTTAGAGGGCTGCACTTTCCATATCTATCTATCTATCTATCTACCTATCAATCAATGTATCAATCAATCTATCTATCTACCTGGCTATCTATCTAGTAAATTACTAGTAATGAAAAGACAGCACTCAAAAATTTTTTGTAGGAGGTACTCTGGATGAGCTAAACTTTGGCTAGGTATAGTTTGCATGTGACATAAATTATAAAAAATATACAAAATTATTGTTTACTTGATTTTTGGCCATATTTTTCCATAGAAAGCATGGAGCAGTACAAAATTAATGTAAATGTTTAAAACAAAGTTAATGCCAATTTTCTAAGCTATGATGACGCTTCTCAATAACAAATAACTTAAGTTTTAGACTTTTTCAACGTACCTTCTGCTCTGTCTCAACAACTGTGTCACCTGCACAAGCTTCACTACCAGCTACAATCACAATTGGGACGTCACAATGGCCATTGTTTTGATGGCGTCATAAAGCAGTCAAAATTGGGGTTAGGAATTAAGAAATAAATCATCGCAGTGAGGAGCTGGGGAATGTTTTCTTGCATAGTCAATATGACTAAAAATCAAGTATTCAAATTTTTGAATATTAGTATAAATGTACTCATCTACACTCGGCGACAGTGAAATTCGCCACGACAACGAGATTCGCCACCCCCCTAATACTCAATTATACACCTTGCAAGTTCATGATTGTTACAAGACTAATTGTTTATATAATTGACCATACTCTGTCACCCCAACAGCCATCTAATAAATGTTTATTGCCCTTATTACGAGTGGCGAATCTCGTTGTCGTGGCGAATTTCACTGTCGCCAAGTGTATGTCTTTGCGGATGGAAGTGAAATATCGCATCCATGGGATTTAATTTTTAGTAGTCTTTACATGCATTTGCTTATTAGCATACTGTCGTTATGATATTGATAATAGTGTACTGTGAGATTTATTCATGGAAAAATTATTACTTGATTGGAATTCTTTTTCTGAAATTTCTGTTACTGCTATAGATAAAGCTGAACTGTCAGTTTCCTGTATTTTGGTTGTGTCTGAGGTTTTGTCATAAAACGTCAATCTTATCAAACAAGCTGTTCTCAGTCATGTCGAAGCACTTGAAAAGCGTGTATGTCTTCTAGTGTGGCTATAAATAGATGTAAAAAAAATGGTTGTGTTTTGGTATTAAAAAAGTTTAGTGTGAGATGTATAGTGCTGGTTTTGAAAGTGTGAACTTAGAGCTACTTGAACATGTAATGCAACAAGCCTAATTTTAGGGTCTCATTGGTTGTTGAATGTTGATGGAAGAGAAATGGGTGGAAAAATAATCGAATAGATACCAAGTACTTCAAAGTCTTCAGAACAGTTCATTCTGGTACATATTGTGTTGGCATCTTTGTGAAACCAAATGCAGTGCCACTCTCCAGACTGCAGTGACAGTGCACTCAGTACATCATTTACTGTTTATATGATAACAAGATGGTCTTAAATATGAAGTCATTGACTATATTAAGAATAACAATTAACGAATAGATTCATTGATCTTGTTCGTGAGATGGTGTTAATGTTTTGGTCTATTGTATCATTACCTACACTAGTCTGTCCTGACCAGCATGCAGACTGTTGTTAATTCTCAGTTCCAGCTATTGTAGAAACGATTGACCCCTGATTCTACTCCATATTCCTTTTTAGATATTTTTCTTTGATGGTCATGAACTCGAGGGCTGATTATAGCCATACATTGTGATGAATTTGTGAGCTGAAAGTTGATCAGAAGTCCATAAAAATCGCCCTTGGATTAGCAAAGAGTCTCATATCTGATTTTCTGAAAAATGCTTCAATAATCCTATGAAATTTGAACAGTCCAAATAAACTCCAGGTTATTCACAAAAAAAGATGACATTTCCCACTTTTTCATTTCACAGCTCTCATCTTGTTTGTCATATATTTTATGGGACACACTGTGGTGCATTATATGCATCCAGACACTCATAAATATCATTACTTAAGTATAACCTGATGTACAATAACAAATAACTGTCGCTTTTTTGCAGAGCTTTATTATGGGGGTGAAACGTTAACTGCAGAGCAGCCTCAATCATTCACTTGTCCATACTGCAGTAAGATGGGATTCACGGAGCAAAGTTTGCAAGAACACGTGACATCAGATCCGTCAGATCATACCGATGCATCTGTGGAAGTGGTAGGTTGAATAAAACAAAGATCTTTGAGTTTTCAACCATGTTATTCAATTTGCTAATTAATAGGGAAATGTTGTAAACGATTTATGTTGTTTTCTTGGGGATGAATAAGCTGACCAAGAAAAAGGTTGCATTTCCTAATGATTTTCATTGGGGTTAGAGGTGGAAAAACGACTATCGGTTGCTAAATATCATCGTAAAATTGTCTTGAAGCTCGTCACAGTTGTTATACGAGCTTGCGTGGTTGTAATAAATGCAAACAATTTGCATATTGCCTCTGCAAATGTCTGAGAGACATATTGTCCATAAATATAGTAGAAGAACATATTTAGCAGTGATGTTCAGAAATAAGATTTATTTCTCTGTAGTGCCTAAAGACTTATAATGCACATCAGAACTCAGTAAATTACAAATTTTAAAGTATTTTATCAAGACCGCTCCAGTATAGTAAGTATCTGGGGTGATACAGACCTACTTCGTCTATGAATCCTATTTGAATTGAATTGAAATTCTCATATTTTAATTTCAGGTTTGCCCGATCTGTGCCTCTCTACCGGGAGGAGACCCAAACCATGTGACAGACGATTTTGCTGCTCATCTGACCATAGAACATAGAGCTCCAAGAGATTTTGTAAGTTGAATAAATTGTCTTATAGCGGCCATAGCTGTTTTCTATCAATCAAAGCATCGTGTGAAACTTCACGTATTGCATTGCATGGCCTTAACATTGAAGTACTGTAAACCTTGCATAAGTCTAATTTGCCCAAGTTGAAGTACCATTTGCTATTTATTCCATTTATGAATCTTTGCGTAAGTTGAAGCTTTGCCTAACTTGAATGAAATCGTGTGGTCCATTTGAATTTTACCTATGCACGGTTTTATTTATTTGTAGTTGGCTAATTTAACTCATTGCACACCATGCAATGAACGCGATTGTATGTAATAGAAAACTCTGTTCTCTGTTTTCCTCTACAGCAGGATGAGCCCTTAGGAAGTATCAGACACCACGTGCGAAGAATACCACACCCCAGTCGCGGGATGGGGGGCACCAGGGCTCGTCGCAGTAATATGCATTTTCAATCGGCCGGATCCAATTTGCCAGGACTGTCTCCAAGTGCCAGGGATGTCACGATGGATCCTATAGCAGGTAGAATACCTCAAAATTCTCGTGAGTAAAACCCTTTGCCTCTCCCCCGGTGTATCCGTAGTTGATGTTGTGACACTGTTAGGAGTCTAACGCAACAACAGTGTCATTCTTTCTACGAAACGTTTGCGCTGTTGATCTGGGGTAGCCGAGTGTGGTTTGTCTTTATTTTATCCTTAGCTTAAACTTTAATGCTTAAGATTAATCATTTCTACTGCATGTGATGCTTTGCCTTCCAAGTGAAGCACGAGTTGCTGGGTGTAAGTAAACACACTGCTTTGTTCTAGAATTTCGACCAGATATATTGTTTCGCAAAAACTAATAATTACCTATTCTAATATGTACTGTATTCAAATTAATTCTACTGTAACTGCAATAATAGCGTTAACTTTGTTTGCCTTCCTATTTTGAGTTTCTTGATTGTAATAACTTCAATAACAGCAATAACATTCATAAGTAAATACTTTCATGTTTTTCCCATTTTTCTCAAAGCTATGTTTTTGTGTGAATGCTGCTCTTCGTTTTCTGTGTACATGTTGTGCCTGTGAGAAATGCTCATACTACCAAAAGTAAAATATGCTTCTGTCTGTGCTTTTGTGTGTTGTGTGTAGTCAAGTGTTCTTCATATTTGTCAGCGGTCCCGCTGTCTTGATAGGTAGAGGCAGAGTTTAATTGTACATAAACTTGAATTAAGGATTTCCTTTGTCAATATGTGAACTGTTATTCCCCATGTTGTCTTGTAAAGGGTTTTGAGATGTTTCTATTAAAGCAGTTAAGTCGAATTTTTCTGATATCAGAAAACCACCTGTTGCGCGAGCACTATCTATGTCATGGTTATTTGCATGTAAAATATTAACTTACAAAACTTATGTGTATCAAAATATAACTTCTAGTTATGTAAATGAGTCAAATACTTGACTCATGATGTTTAGTATCACTTATAGAGTCATCAAATGTCACAAATTTACATAATCGGAACAATACAATTCGCGTCGGATTGGGTGACCCCCCCCCCCCCCCCCTCAAAGGCTTAATGTCGCTGCCACCGTATGAAGAAAAATGAAGTTTGAAAATGTTTTCTTTTTCATTGCAGAACTCCTTTCCCAGTTATCAAGTGTGCGAAACCGGGCAGCTGCCGCTCAAAGCGTGTCCTCCCAGCTGCAACAATTGGAGATGCAACTGCAGTCTACCAGGTAATTGTTGGCTTGTGTGTTACATTGAACTATGCACTTGCCTTACTATTCTTTTCGGTAGAGCATTTAAAATCATTTTGCATATTTTGCAATTTAAATCTCTTCAGTTTTACATATTGTGATAAGTTTGGCATTGTATATATAGGTCTAATCTTCTTTGATGATTAATATTGAGAAAAACATGGCACTTAAGTAGCTGTCTTTTTGGAGTGAGTTGAGTGTGAACATTGGTGATATATTGTTGGATATGTGTCCGTAACTAATCTCGGCAGGATGATGGACATTTTGTGTTTCATATTTTTATGCACTAATTGGCTGTGTGTCTTGTCAATTACTGACTTGCTTGTGTATCGAAAAGAAAGACAAAATTTATTTATTTAATCTCTTGGAGAGCTGATACATAATTGTGTGAATTCTACACAAAAAATTCATGGTGCATGATGTCTTATTTGGTTGGCAGTTACGTTTGTTTTAAATTAAATGAAGAAAACAACCAAATATTTATTCCTTCAGACCCCCTGAGCATCCTCTTATTCTGCGCTTCACGTAAGTCGCTTCACTTAAACTTAGCATTCTTGAAATAATTTCAATCCCGTCAAATAATTTTGGGTATAATTCTTACAGTTTCAAAAGTTAATGCACAATTTAATCGGAAGTCTTGGAGGAAAAAAAAGTAAATTACTCCTAAATGTTATACGTTTAAGTGCTTGCTATGATTGCAATTCCTCACTTATGACAATTAATTTGACAGTTAAATTCATGCTTGTTGCTCGCTTTGTTTCATTTGAATATTAAAGCTGACTGTGCACTTAATACGTTTTAAGTTAAAAGCCCGCATGTAAGTGTGTGCATTTATTTCTGAAATTTTTTAAAATTTGGATGACAAATCCTCCAAATTGAAATTAAAAAAACTAAATATTAGGGCATTTTATTTTGCAATTACAACTCAAATCCCCATTTGAGTTGTCAATTCTCTTTAATATAAAATTTTATACTGCCGTTATTTTTGTTTAGTGTATAAAGCATGTAGCCTATGTGATATTTATTGCATTGTAAAAACGTGCATGGCTCGTGCTCGTGGCTCAACACTTTCAGAATTGCAACTTTGCAATTCTTTCCAATCATCTGTTTTAATATCAATTTTTGCTTTGGTTAAAAAAAGAAAAGTACAAATTTCATGCCAAGCAAGTGAAATAAAGACGACAGCCAATATGCACAGATTTTAATAATTTCATCTTATCTTAAGTTCCTTTTTATCCTTTAATAAGTAGTCAAATTCAACTTGTCTGTTTATTGTTTAACTACTCAAGTCTTTGAATTCTGTCTGTATTGCCTTTTATTGAAAAATGTACACCTTGAATTTGTTCCATTATGTTATAAGAAAAATTACAAAGATAGTTGTTACCAAGTCACCAGTTTGAAATGTATGGAAATTTAGGGAGATGTTTGCATATTGATGTGTGATTTTGATCCTGTGCATTCTCTTTCAGACAACAATTGGAACGGTTACCTAGGCGACAAGCTGAAGCTGCCGCTGTTGCCAAGGCAACGACTGTACCCAGTCAACCGACCAGTATATTAGATTTCTCTAGTGCCCCATCAAATGTGAACAATGCTAATTCTAATTCTCAATTCTTATTAGCCAGGTAAGATTGATTCATTATGAAATACTAAGGTGAATGTAATTTTGAATGATGATGCATGTATGACTTGTAATTAGCTATCAGTCAATTCGCTATTTTCCTGTCACATATTACTTAGAACGACTCTGGGGAAATAGACAGGTCATATACTTCATTTTCTGTGACCCTTGCCATTCATTTATGTACAAATATATTAACCAATGTTATAATCACAAGGGACTCTATTGTTATCAAAAAAAGTATTGGCAGGACAAAATAATGTGTGTGAAGCTGAGTGACATTGCTAGAATTAGGTTGAGTTGTTATTTACAATTTATATTAATGACACCATATATATTCCTGTTTCTAGATTAGGAGAACCTGAACTTAATGAGTTTGAACGACAAATACAGGAGACAGACAGAGCTGACAGGAGTCAGTTTGTACAAGAGCTAGCGCTGTCGACCCTTGCTGAGTGTCTTCGTCTGGTTGAAGACGATGAACCAACGAGCCGCCATGATACTTCAAGCAGTGTGAGCTCACAATCCTCTCCCGCAGATTCTACAGACAATAACGTGAGGGAATCCTCTCCCTCTTCTGCAGGACATGTCAATGATAGTGGCGGTAACGGCGGAGGGGGTGGTAGCGCTCGTAGCTCGCCTCCCACGAGTCAACAGCAGCAACAGCAAGCGAATAGTAATAACAGCAGTCTACATTCTGCGTCGGGAGCGACTGTCAACAGTAATGGTCCTAGCAGCCCTCAGGGGGGCGGACTAGCGGGGGGCGGCGGAGGTGGGGGTTCAAACGTTCCCCCAACCCGTCCTCGTGTCGCCCCCCATGTCTCTGCTGCCACTGCTGCTGCCCATCGTAACATGGTCAAACACAAGGAAGTGGCCAATGCCTCTAGGAACTCAGGCAAGGAACCACCCCCTTTGGCACGTCACTAATAGGTGCTTTGCTTTTGGGGCTCCGCAGGACTCTTACAATCTTGCGTAGATGGGGGGGATTTCAAATTCTGCGGCGGCAATCTGTAAGCATCGACGTGTTGCTTCAGTTATCGTCCAATTGGATTATCCAACTAATGTGATTTCTCTTGGGTCTGTCTGCACAAGGTCCAATCTTGGTGATGAATATATTGTATTACAATAAATACAAACAAATTGTAATATTACTCTAGGTATCTTGTGCGTTTTGGAGCTTAAGGTGTTAAGAAGTTCCCTAAGAGTTGGTATCTTTATTATTATCAAAGTGATGAAACCCTTGTTTTTTGCAGCTGTCATATTGTGCATTCATGGGTATCTAGCTCCAGAGACACAATGTGTCTTTGCTCATTAAATATTTTACTGGCCTATAGACTGTCAGAACATGCAGATTGTATATCGGCTTAATTCTTAATGTTCCTCAAGAGTTCTATGTTTATTAAACACCCAATAGTAGTTTAATTTATTGCTATGTCATATTGAAGGAGGATTATGTGAGTGTTTTGATTTTGAAATATACGTAGATACAGGTCAGATATTCCCAGGGGTTCGGGGGGGCTGACAGCACTGATATGTGCTTCATTTCATTTTTTGCTGTGTGCTCTATGTATCCAACACTATAACATGCCATATATATCCACATGGAATCAGCTGGTCGACAAATGATATCATTATAATTTTCATACATTTATTAAGTCGTTTGACCTTCGAAAGAAGTTTGACTTTATATTTTTCATTCAGCTTATGGTCTGCGCATCTCTTAAAATATATTTTTACCCTCCCAATTTCAAATTTATGATTGTCATCAAGGTTCTTTTTATATGTACAACTGTGTATTGTAGCAATGAAGCTGGCTTCTTTAAATATAATTTGAAAGGTTGTCCAATAACTAGTCAATGCTAGAGGGCCTTTGTTTGCTCATGAATTTGATATATTTGGTTTATCATCAATAGCATCGAGTCTTGTGGTTGACGTGTGGATGAGAGGAATGCACTTGATAATGAAGTTGTGTGTGTCGCTTTGTCAGTCACAAATCAATCACAATATTATCTTAATCACAGATTTGCCAATTAATTTGGTTATTAATGATGTTTCTTTTTTTCATTTTGCATTTTACTTTAAATTTGTGTTTCCTTTTTGAATTTGCACAACAGAAGTAGCGAGGATGTGTGTTTGCGTGAGGTCCACAGTGCGGTTTTCCAGAACTGTTGCATGTGCAAGTTTGCATTTTGTTAAATGTTGTACGTTCTGCAATAGCATTAATAACTTGTGTATGATAATAACTCCTCATGCTTCATTCACTATATGTATAGCATATTTTACCTTGGATAAAAAAAAAATATATAGTCTTGGATACGTTGAGCATAGTCACTGTGATTGGTACTTGAAAATGTTTTGGTAACACTATTTTAACCTGTATAGACTGTTATTTCTTTGTTAATTATATTGCAGAAAAAAAGTGGATTCTTTGTATATAATATTCTCAAGATAAACAAGAAGTTTTTGTGTTGTCGGTGTACCAAAGTTTGTGGGGAAAAAATTGCCACTAAAAGGACACTTAGGTAATTTTTTTCCGGATTGCAAAATATTAATCTGCTAGTAGGTATTGTATAATGTGATTATTCTATGGTTGGACATAGTTCTACTCCCTGATTGCACTTACACAAAGAGTACTACTAGACTGTGGGTAGGGAGAGTTCCGGGTGAAACGCTGGAATTAAAAAAAGTGGATAAGTTGGAAAAAATGACAGTCGAGACTTGCATATTGAGGTCAAGTTAAAGGATCCACATTTTAACAAATAAATAATCTTGAAAACAAAGTTTAATTGTTTGTTGTGTGTCTTTTCATGCACTCTGTTGGTCCTAATGAAACTGGTGCAGTAGCTTAATTATGAAGGCTCAAATAGCATATTAAACTTTAAACAGCTGAATGCTTACCGAATGTATAAAGGTCCCATTAAGATTTCTCTCTTCATTAAACTGAAAGAGTTGAAAATGCTACTTGGGCTGTCTGATTGATGGGACAGTCATGGACTCGAGTGCTCTCACCTGGACTGTTCAGTAATTAAGCAGGTCTTAAGTAACACCCCAGTCTTGATGACTGTCTTATTACTGATGGAAATTTTCGAATACATTTGGCATTTGAAATACATGTAGGAAAATTTTGGCATTTGTTTATTTCACTATGCAGTCTTCGCTCAAAATTTTCGCAAGGTTTTTTTTTTTATGTCTTTTATTATTTGTTTGCCTTTATCGCTGAGCATTAAATGTCTCAGTAGGATTGTCAGGAACTTATTAGAATCAATCAGATATTGGAAGGTCCTAGTAAAAGATAAATAAAAAAAGAAGGATCAGATACATGCTGCTCATGATAATGCCAAATCAAAATCAAGGCCCTAAATGATTAATTTAAGGGCAGCGAATTATTTTGAATCTGACATCTGCTACAGAGTGACGTGCTATGCACGACAACCTGTCAGTTTTCACAAGCGGAGTCTTACTGTACCTACACTCTAGCACGCATGCGCAGTTGTGTTTGTGTCTCCTAAAAATGGAGGCATGTTTGGCTGTGGAGAGAGAAGTAGACAAGGTTTTATCAAAATTTAACGATGTAGACAAGCAAACGGCGAATACGATTCAAAATTTAGTCAGCCAAATAGAGAACATAAAAGAAGAACTCATTGAAGGTGAGTTTACACGAGATTAACTGGTGCTAAACAAATGTTTTTCTGGTCAAATTTTCCACTGATCTGGCAGCTGTTCCTTTGTTGGTAAACAAATGGGTATGTATGTATATATATAAACAACTTCACAAGGACGATAAACTAAATAGTTTAAGATGCAAACTGTTTGGACTCTTTGGAAACGTTTTTGGTGCTTGGCTTTACCATAGCAGTTAGTATTGACGTTGACCACTGTCACTGTTGACATATTTCGGAAGTGGTAACACTGTGACACTCGCACACACACTGTCACAGACAGCTCTTAGTCTTACTACTGGTCTTGAACAGCACTTTGACATTTTCTTTTAAGTTGTAATGCAACTCTGAATATGAGCTGGGACGGGCAGCCACGGGCTAGATTTTGACATAAAAATATAGCACAATTCTTGCAATGTGTACAATTCAATATAATAATGATAAGGGCAAGTGCTTCGATCATTGCCATAAGGGCCAGTGGCCGCTGCATCAAAATTTCCTGCTCAATGAACTTTAACACATTCACAGTTAGTCTATATTTTACATATTAACTTGGTTATTGCCGCCCAATGCCTTTTGCTAATTGGTGAATCCAAACAATTATTTAAAGCTGGATTGTCAAACAGTTTTTGTTATACCAAAATAGCTGTCCAAATGAAAGAAAATGCTTCTAAATGATGAATTCAAGAACCCACAATGTAAAGATTGAACTAAATGACTAAGTATCGCAGGAATTTACTACATCGACGTGCGTTTACATTTTGACCAATTATTCATTGCAACGTAATGGAGAGCATCGATGATGGTGCTGTTTAATAAAATATAACGCGAAGCGACGACACCCATGATGTTCGTGTGTGCCTCTTTTTCATCCCTCATATACCATTTATGTATATAATCTCATGTAAACAAACTGGATTTTTCGTGCCATGAAAAATTAAATGCCATGGAAAGTTTATTTATTTTAAAGAGAAATATTGCATCTAGCAAAGCTGTGATGACATTAATCAGTGTTTAAGAAGACAATGAAGTGAATGCCATAAATTTTGGCCACGGTCATACTGAGTGATAATCCAGCTTTAATTAACATGCCTACTTGTACGTACTACTATAATAGATCGAGTGAATTATACAAGAGCTAGCGCTGATCTGTTGATCTCAGTTTGTGTAATGAAATGCGTTGTAAAAAAAGAAGATGATTCAAATATGATTTTTCCCATACTTCTATCTGTAGATATGTCTATGATTATAATTGATATATATGTATAACTATTAAATTTGTATCATTCCAGTTCCAGGAAATACTAGTCTAACTCCAGGTCAGTCTCTGGTGCTATCACAATGTTTGAAAAAACTACGAGAAACTTTGAGCAAAATCAGTGGGGACCATCGCGACTTGCACAGTAGTGTGTCCAAGGTCGGCAAGGCCATTGATAGAGTAAGTGGAATTTTTCATCCAGGTGTGGCAATTAGAAATTTAGCTGATATGTGGATATTTTTGCCTCAAGAAGGTTTATTGTTGTCTGTAAGAATCCGTCAGGAAAGTGAGGAAACATCATTTATCAAGAATTTATAAAACAATGGAAGCAGCATCATTGTTGGTTAAATCACAAGAATTTATTTTATCTAACAATTGGCTCTATACTCGCCAAACAAATGGGTCCTTTTTTAGTATCCTAAGCATGAATTAGAATCTAAATCATTTATTGTCACATAACTTTTACATTTACATATACATATATATATATATATATATTATATGTACATAGAAATGTTAGTTAACAACATAAACAATAAACATGGAATTTGCTCAGTAATGAATATAAATTAGCAGCTTGTTAACAATCTAAAATAACAAAGACATTTTTCAAGACACATCTTGTTGGTTGACTACATCTTCTAATTGCGAGTTGTCTTGATTTTCCAGAATTTTGTTTCGGATTTCTCATCTGTGATCACTGATGGAGCTTTCACAGGGGACGGCAGAAGAGATGAGCTTAATAAAGTTATCGTGGAGCATTTTCTACGTCAAGGCATGCTGGACATTGCCGAGACGCTGGTTCAGGTAAGCTTCCTGCTGTGTTCCCAAGGTTGGCAGATTTAAACCAGGCATTTTAAATCATTATCAGGGCAAACAATTCAACTATTGAAAAAAAATTTAACAAGTTTATTCTATTGAAAACTGGATTATTTTACAACTCAAACTCAAAACACCACTTATTTGAACAAATTCATTTATTTTTATGAAATTATGATAGTGTCGGAATAATTCTGTAGCTTGTGTAATGTAAAGAAAGTATATTTTTCCTCTCACATCATTTTACAAAATAAAATCATTTACAAAATTTCATATTTTGTGACATATAGTAAAAACATAATAACATTTTATAATTGAGGGGGAAATGCCCCTGAAGTTTTAAGTAAAACTACTCTGAGGTGCAGCCCAAAAAGATTAAATAATAATAAAATTAATGTTATTGAGTTTCCAATTTGTGTTTTGTATGACCCTCAAGAGCAACAAGTACTTGATTTAGAGGGTTGATCTAGCATTATCATTATTTTCAACAGACATGTTATTCAATTAATTGGTTGGTTTTTACCAGGACTGCCACATGGATGTTGACCAGTCACAACGAGCTCCGTTTCTTGAACTGCACAGGATTCTCGAAGCCTTAAAACTACAAGATCTCACCCCAGCCCTTCTGTGAGTGATTTTGCAAATTCCTCTTAGTAAAAATAAACAAATATTTTCATTCCTCTTAGAATCAATTTAGGTGTCCGCATTTAAAGAGTATTATTGTTTGAAAAATAAGTTTTTTCTACGTTCAGCTGAGCTCCACAAATTCGAGCATGTATTGTATAACAAATAAACTTTATTCTACAATCAGGTGGGCACAACAAAATCGAGAAAGCTTGCGGTCTCAGAATAGTTCTCTCGAGTTCAAACTTCATAGACTAAGGTTTATAGAGCTAGTACGGCAGGGACCCTCCAAGCAGAGAGAGGCTCTGCTTTATGCCAGGAATTTTGAGCTTTTCGCTTATTCTCATGTAAAAGGTGAGTTTATAATTTACGCAGTCTTATTTCATGTTCATTGCGGTAACAGGCTGTATTTTATTTATATTTGTGCGTGAAGTATTTGTATGCCAGTCTGAGATAGGTATTTGATGCGTTCATCAAGCGTCTCACAACATGTACCATTGCACATTCCTGAATGGACAATGCACATCTCAAATACATCTACACATATTGCAATGTAGTTATATATGTAAGACTGTATACAGCTATAGGGGGAAGGGCGGGGGCCTAGCTCCGAGGTAGCACTCTGGGCTTCCAACCGCTGGGTCCCGGGTTCGATTCCTGGTCGAGCCTAAGTTGGATGGCTGTTTCATCATTGCAATGGTCTCTGCCTGTCCTAATTAGCCCAACTGGTGGAGAAATACAGGACGTAAAGCCCTAATCACACACACACACTGCCTATCCTAATTAGCCCAACTGGTGCAGAAATACAGGACGTAAAGCCCTAATCACACACACACACACAGCTATAGGGGAACCCTAATACTTATGTAACAGTGCACCAAATACCCTCGAGCAAATGATAACAAATCTAAGCATGTTCAAGTAATAAACTTGCAATTTATTATTAAGCCATTATTAAATATTATGATATACTTTAGGTTTGTATCTCAATCACTGACAGTATATATATATATATATATATATAAATTTCTGTTGATCCTCATGATTATCAATCATCTAAAAATCTGATGTTTCTTTTTTCTTCCAGAACTTCAGGTGCTCATGGGCAGCATGCTGTATATGCATCAGGGCATTGACCACTCACCATATGCGAATCTTCTGGATCCGGTTAATTGGGCTGAAATTTGTGATGTGTTTACGAGAGATGCTTGTTCTTTGTTAGGTCTTTCAGTCGAGAGTCCTCTTAGTGTTGTGTGAGTAAAAGTTTTTCAGACTATAGAAGAATACATCTTGCTTATGGCGAAGAATTTAATATATTTTTTAAGGCATTTAAAAGATCATTTTTAAGGCATTTAAAAGATCCTGCAAGTGGTATACATGTGTATGTGTATTGTATAACATTATGCACACTCATTCCCGCATCACCTCATCATTATGTCTACATCCAGCAACTTAAAAATTGCAAAAGGTGAATACATTTGTTTGGGGCTAAAATTTCAATATCTTGTGTGGTTGGATGTCTAAGCTGACTGCAGGGAACCCCAAGTTGATGATGTGCCTTAAGTTGCATTTTTTCGTATCCAACGTTTGAATTAAAATTGCACATTTATTAAAAATAATTTGCATAAGTTACAATTTAGCCAGAACTCAACTGAAAGCAAGTGGTCCATTAAAATTCTACCAAAGCAAAATTTACTGTAATTTGTGTCATTGAGACTTGTGTAATATGCTGATATTTTCAATGGCTTTGGCTTAACTTCAACATACTGTTCCAATCAATGTTGTGCCCTAATATTCAATTGCAGAGTACGAGCTGGGTGCGAGGCTCTCCCGCCATTGCTAAACATCAAACAAGTCATGCAGCAAAGACAGTGTTCCGGTGTGTGGAGTGCCAAGGATGAATTGCCTGTGAGTAGTTTATGCTTTCTATTGTTGAGTAACAGTGAAACAGAGTTATGTTCAACAGTTCAATATATTTTCTTTTTATCTGGTCTAATTACGAAAATGTTCATGCATATACCTAATATATGTTATGATTGAGCTGTCATTCGTTGGTTACGCATTATATCATTTTCAATTTTGTTTGTTGTATTTGAGAGCTTAGTTCCCATAAATATAGAATGCTCGGTCATATTACTGTGATGTTGTATTACCATAAGATGGCGCACTGTGACAGTACTTACAGTTGACAGCTGCTGCCACCTATGTTATAGTTTGCATTTAACTTTTACCAACCATATTTTCGACCCTATTTTGAAAGATATACCCATGATTAGGAGGTGCTCTGCATAATAAAATATCTTGCTTAGTCAATGGGGCATGCTTAGGAGGTGATCTCCGTAATACAATATCTCACTTTCTCTATGGGGCACCTATCTTGTATTTCAGTACCCATATTTTGAGGCAGACAATTTTATTGCTAGTCAACCTCTGAAACAATATTAGTCATTGATGGACACTTTTAAAATGCTTCCATTTCAGGTGGAGATTGACCTTGGCTCGGACTGCAGGTACCACTCTGTGTTTGCCTGTCCAATTTTGAGACAACAGAGCACAGACAACAACCCCCCTGTACGACTTGTGTGTGGTCATGTTATATCAAGGGATGCCCTAAACAAACTGGCCAATGGAAATAAGTAAGTTGAAGTTATAAGTTCATTTAGTGCAACAGCTGCACTTTCGATTGGCCTGGTAGAAAGCTACTGTAATGTTCGTTTCTCCCCAACGAGACATAGGGCGAATTCAATGAAGTTACATGTATGACACAAGTGACTCGGGTGAAGAGGGTTTTAAAACGAACACCAGGTTAAGTTGGCCAGAACGAGAAGTCACGTGAGACAATTTATTGGACCTCCCGTACTCTTGAATTTTGTCGGAGTAAACAGAAATGGAACATAACGTAACCCGTTGAAAATCATTTTCATGCAATAGCTCCCCAGGAGCCCTGGTGTTTATTTAATGAACACCCGCACGAGTCACTTGACATGTTTTTTTAGGGCAAGGAAGCTACAATGGCACGCATGCGCCATATTACACTAGTGTCACGAGAGTTTCTTTGTCGAATTCGCTCATAGATGGCTCAACTTGTTCACTTGTAAACAGTAGGTGGCATAACTATTTTGTTGTGCATGATATCTCCACCTGGTGTATATCAGTATAAAAATAAAAATTTAGCTCAAAAACACCAAACATAAGCTGAAAAGCTATTCACAAACTAGTGAATACCGTTATATCATTAACTATATGCAACCATAAATCAATATCATATACACTAATGGACTTTAAAAATGCATAGGTAAAACATTTTGTACAAACCCGAGATAATGCGTTTTTCAAAGTCCATTAGTGTATTATTTTTTTATGAGTTTCTTTGTTGAACAGATATCCTCAGTATACTAAGAAAACCAGATGTGAAGTCACTTCAGTTGATATTTTTGGATGCTGAAAACTTTCAAACACACTAAGATGTAAATGTTTTGGACATACAAGAAGAGTTTCAATTTTTTTTATTTTAAAGATATCACACATTGTTGAAACAGCTAATTTGACAACTGCAACCTTGTTCTGTTTTGTTTTTCAGAGTGAAATGTCCGTATTGCCCAGTCGAACAGTCGCCTGGAGATGCTCGGCAGATTTTCTTCTGAAGTTTGCAACTTCGTGATTTATTTATTTTCATGCTTTGATTACAAGTACACGCATTATGAATGGCATATATATAGACAATTTTCACTATGAACTCTATGATAATGCATATTGTTTTTAATAACAATTGCCACTCATTTGTTAATTTTGAGTTTCTTGTATAGTCTTCACTTGTGCTTGACTATGGTCACTTAGTATATCTAAACTTATATGACTCTTTTATTGCATTACATATCTGCCTTCCATGGTTTTTTCATATTGTTATGATATCGGTATGGTTAGTATGAAGTTAATGAATCAAATCTAAAGTAATGTTAGAATTATTAACGTAGACATATGTGGATTTTGAAGACTTTAGATTACAAAGTTTTTGTACTTTTTGTGTCATATGAAATGTAATATAAGGTGTGTAGGCCATAGAGAGATCCAACTGCCAAAGAAGAGTATTGTAGGTCTAACATTTAGTAATATATTGACGTTTTTCAACTATTTAAGTTATATGTAGAGGTTTGTTTTTGTAATGGGAGTGTTGAGGACAGACATCTGATGTGTTGAAAGCTTTGAGAGAGTGTTAATTAAAGCTGTTTGGTTAATGATTATTTCAACATTTCAGAGGATAATGTAACACGTTGGATAAAGTTGATATAAATGTTCTGCTAAGATTGTCGCATCTTTATAATTTCCTATTTGCAGTTATTACTCCGAAGTACTATGAAATATGCTGTGATTCTTACATTAATGATAGGTCTATAGTATTTGACATGAAATGTCATTCATGAATATCGTGCATACGAAAATAAACATTTTCAATGATTTGTGGTTACAAAATATGAAGTAGCTTTCCATGTTCATGATTTCCAACTGATTAGCCTTGTTGCATGTTTCATTGCGAAAATATAAACTTGAAACTTCAATATCTTAATGAAGCGCAGACATTAATAATATTTGGCATGGCATCATATAGTTTACCTTTAAGGCTTAATGTTAATTACTTTGTCCAGCAGATCGATCCATTATAGTTATTAATTAAAGAAGATGTTTAATTGGCTTCATCATAGCTCCTGTTATATTCTAAATTCCCAGACCCTTAATCTGACACTAAAAGTGCCCTTAAATGAAATTTGCACTTTCTTAGTTTTCTGAGTCATGTGAAAGAATATACCCTAAAATACAAATTTCCTGAATGGTTAATTTGTGATGGTTAAGCCTTAAAAAACTAACTTCAAAGTTGACATTCTCCAGTCAGAACTAATGTAGTCGCAGAAGTAGCTCATTACATATGCAGGATGTCACATCAGGAACTAATTACCCTGACCAGGGGTCAAGTGCCTGGGAGTCACTGAGGTGTGACCAAGATGCAATGATGCTGCAGCCTTGCATCACAGCTCACCTGTTGTTTATTGGCTGGCTGCTGATTACAGGAATCATGGGATATCCTGATGTGACGTCACTGGCTCAATAGAGGGCACTGTGGTATGACCAAAAGTTTTAGTAGGAGAATGACTCTAAATATGCATTTTTTTGGGTTTCACAATCACACAATGGCAGTGTGATTAGTGGATTAGTGAAAGTTTGTTTGCAAGATATATTCTAACACTTTGAAATTAAAAAAGTCCATTTTAGTGCACCTGTCTATGGAACAAATTGTTGTGATTGTAAATAGCCTTATGATGGTACAAATTGCTAAATTTGCATTGTCAAATTGCCGCTTTTAATGCAGTAGTTAAATTTCTTAGCACTCGTAAGAAACATTTATGTGTTTTTGATAAAAGTATTCGATTCGACACACTTGTATGACATTACAGAAAACTTGGATGTTCTTGTGCTGAGTTTAAGCAATTTTCGTTCTGACAAGCAGGCAATTAAGATAAATTGCCGAAACTAAAAAAATATATGAATCCATTCCTCTTGTATTTTTAAGAGAAGATTTTTAAGTCTATACTCAACTACCAGCTACATAGTTAAACCAATAATTTTGTTTAACTCGGTAAACTAGCAAAGAATGTCCATAATTAGGTCGCTGGGCTGTTCGTGACAGCACACAGTGTTCAGTTATTTTTCCATAAAACCTTGATGTTCGGTACATGATAACATCCTACATTGTATACACGAAAGACTATTATATTTTATGGCACAATGGTAAAGTTGGGACCAGGAAATCAGAAGTCATTGGTAGCGACTTCTAACCCTTCAACGCAAGATGGGTGGACCTAAGATGTGTATCGATCTTGTCATGACCAAAATTACTTCCGCTTATGATTTGAGCGCTCGGTTCAATCCATGCCCTGATGCCCACTCCGCTATATGCAAGTTGCTCATAAATTCCTATAACAACAACCTAGGTGTTAAGTGTATTGCCAAACAGTTTAACCATTTGGCTAAATGCTGCCAATGTCAAGTTTGGCCTTTATGAACGATTGCTAGATCATTAGCTAAAGAGTTCCCTTGTGAACTAGTCAAGCAAGCATGTCCCTCACTTGCGTCCGAGTTGGCAGAATATACTTAGAAACTTTCTGGTCTCAATATTGGCATGAAGACCACACTT
This sequence comes from Alitta virens, assembly GCA_932294295.1. Lineage (NCBI taxonomy): Eukaryota > Metazoa > Annelida > Polychaeta > Phyllodocida > Nereididae > Alitta > Alitta virens. The sequence goes on along the minus strand of OW028580.1, from coordinate 24,554,499 downwards.
GGTTTGGTCTTAAATTTATGGTAAGCCTATCCCAAAAGTGTTCCAAATCAAAAATGGTGGAAATTCTGGTAACCTGAAAGTAGAAAGTTATACTGGTCATAATTTAGAGGTGGTCTCAATGGTAAAGTATCTTTGTGTTGGGTTCACCTGTACAGGTTTTATGATCTGTGATTTATATGTTATCTTAACAACATTATAATGACATTTGTAGTATGTCATGCATGGCTGACAAAGTCAATAACATGCATTAGGCCTAATCAGCTTGGCATTATAGAGCAATGATCACTGAACACTATTGGAGTTAATGTCTTTTACATAGAGCAAATTTACAATGGGCCACCATACCACGGATATAATATGCAAAATGTAAGACTAAGGAATGATATTCAACACTGCAAAACAATTTAATATGCTGTGGGAATTTCAACTCTTATTGGATATACTTATGTTGAAGACTCATATACAACACCACAAAATTTCATACTGTGGGAATTTTTAACCTTTTGGTGGACATGTTGAAAACTGGTTCGAGAGCAATATGATCGGATCTTTGTATCAAAATGACTGAGTACAAAAGTTATGGAATAACTGGCAAAACACTAGAAAATGAGAATGGTATAATTAATGATAACTGCAAGACATTGGCCATTGCAGAAAACCGTGCTTCAAACAATGAATTCAAGAAAGTACCCGTAGTTCAATTTAAGGAGACGAACAATTTTGCTACTGGCAGAACATCAAATTCATCCTCCATCATTAGACTGAATCAAGTCAGGAATAAATATGGGAATTACTGCCATTACCGGAAGCCTCCACAAGCTTCAGATAGAAGAACTTCAGGGTCTCCAACGGAAAATCTGGTTTTGCCTTTCAAGGCATCGAAAGAAGATAAAGCGCTTGCGCTGCTACACTCTGAAACGAATCAAACAGGCCAGCAAAAAGACATAAATGGCAAAAGTAATCTAGATATGGTTCAAATGCTGAAAAACGCAGAAGAACCAGCAAGTATACCTAATCGTGAAAATGATGCCATGCAAGGTTTCAAATTAAAAGGAAGCCCATTGCCATTGTTAGAAGAAGCGAAACAGGAAAATGTGACGGGTGTCCCTAGATGTTGTCGGAGTGCTTCTCCTGCATCATCCGTGACTTGGCGCTTGAGTCAGGATGAAGGTCAAGGGTCAAGGTCATCATACTTCCTTGGCAAAATGTTTCGGAATACTTTACAAAGACTATCTCGGTACAGTCCTGGTGTAGGAGCAAATGCACCTCGGATAAAATCTACCAGTTTTAATGCAAACTCGCAAAACCAAGAAAACAGCGAAAAGGATACATTCAGTAAAAGTGACTTAACAAAGTCTACCCAAAGTAACTTCCATATAAAACGCAAACCCCTTCTCGTTAAACCGCATAGCCATTTGCTTCCTGATAAAGACAATATTTTGTTGACACCAAAGGAGTCGAAAAGCTATCGTCAACTAACAAAGCGTAACATTGAAGCTTGGGACTGCCACATCTTAAAAAGTGACGATGTTTCGTCTTATGACCGAATCTCACATTGGCTTCAGCAAATTTCAACAAACAGTAATTCAAACCGAACAGAAGCCAACAATTCTGAGGACGACACAGTCATTTGACATGATTCATTACATGATAATTAATCACAGAATACTCCTTTATTACTGACAAGTGTTAAAAAAGAACTGTATAAAATTTGAAATTCTTAATTAAAATTTGACAACCTTGTGTCACTATAACTAATGCTTATAGTTCAGTTCAGTTTATTTTTGTACCAGATCTAAATCTATAGAACACCTCTAACTTAAGATATTCTACTGCTCAAGAGGTACTCCACAGACTGCCCTTCAGTGTAACTTGAATGGGCAAGTTTCAGCCGATTTTAGCCAAATATTGGTTACCAAATGTATGCAAAATGCATAAATTAACATTTTAGACATAAATGAATCGATAACCATTGTATTTTACTGCAATAAAATAAGTTACACAACATGTGTCTTACAAGGGATTGACATTTGACTGTGATTTACTCCAAGGAAAGTTGTGCTATAAATAGCCTGCTGCAGTGGCCAAATTGTCAGAGGCGCTGGTATGATTAACCAACAGGTGGAAACTCTTCATTTTTTTTTTTCAATAAATATATTTACATGTCATTCATTTAAAGTAATTTTTCCATTTACAAAATAAATAAATAAATAAAAGCAACCAAAATAATCTTTATTCAGCACAATCTAAATAATCTCAAACAAGTCTGGTATAGGTGTCTTTTTTTAAAGACAGCTTTTCTTTTTATTTATGTGACCAGTGTCACAAGATACCCAGCCTATTGTAGGCTTATAAGTCACGGTTAAACAAATACAATATAAATATATATTATTTTTATTGACAGTGGTCAAAACGCAATTGGTAAAAAAGGTGAACAGATGTAAAAAAATCCAGTTCTTAAAAGCAAGTAAACAAATGAGAATTTTTTTTTTAATTGCACATAGCCCTTTGCCCTTTTTCCATACAATCAAGGATATGCTTAGCAGTGTCTTTAGCTACAAATATAATGTTCATACAAAGTTTCAATTTTTCACAATTGAGGATAAAAAGTCAAATCTTAAAGAGGACAGTCAAAAAAGAAATTCATTTCATCTTCAATACCATTTTCTTGACACAATATATATAATCTGCACTCCAATGGAATTTAAGTGTATTGCCCTGTTTCCACTAAAAAAAACGGACTTAACAAAGATCTGTCTTCTGTCATGTATTACATAAACAAACAAAAGGTTCGGTTTCATAGTTTTCTTTAAACTTATAAGTTCTTAACTACATTTGTTTAAAATCAAAATATTGTGTGAATAGTTTATAATACCTCATGGTATTGTACTGCATTACTTTAATACCCTACACAGCTTTTTATTTTTAAGCATCCGTTATTGGGAAAAAAATATTGTGTTTATATTATTCTTTAGGCATTCAGACAATGGAAACATAATATTTGCCCAGGACTTCACTGCAATCAGTAATTAATCCCAGTAATTAATTGGCATTAAAGAAGTATAATTAACACCTGGTGTGCAATCTATTGTTTTTTCTTTAATTGCAATGAAATTAAGAAACCGATTGCAATCTATTAGTTAATATGTAGGTAGCCTAGCTGTATTCATACATTCAGTAGGACATAAGTGACGTCACTAGCCTTGGTGCCGTGTGCAATAATGGCGGCCCCCTACATGTTAGCAGTTGGTGTAAATTGCACTTTTAACTGGCCTAAAACCACACTAAACTTGACTTCTAGACATACTTTTTCACTGCAATATATTCTTTTACATCTAATTGATCATTTAAGCTTAACATGCAAACTTCCTTTAGTTCCCCTTTCACTTAGCATGAAATTGTCTTTTTGCTAAACTTAGATTTATGCACAGAAGATTTTCATGATATATATGAGGTAAATTTGAGTCTGACAATAACTTAAAAATATCCCCTTAGCAACTTCTAACAGATCTACGTCTCTGATAATCCCACAAAAACACCTTCTTGATTAAAAGTTTATCATCAAACTTGAAAAGTCAATTCCAAAATCGTAATAAATTAACCTTACGTCTGACATGGCTACACATCCAGCCAATGTCACCGTTTAAAGCTAGATTCGGGGCAAAGCTATGGGTTCCAAAAAAAATACGAATGGCTCAATTTTGGACTGTGTCAATTTGGTTAAATTGCTGATATCCCCATATGCTTCAACAGTAATCTAGGAAAGTGATTATCCCAGCTTTAATGACGTGAAGGTATTGAAACCCAAACCTTTCAATTTTTTTGAAATTTGAAAGAATACCCCCTAGGGCCTGACTACCCGTATAAGCAAGTACTGTTGCGGTAGTATTAATCTATGTTCTCATCCAGTATAATACCTAAATATGTATATATATTAATACAGTCAGTTTTTTGTTGCTGTTAAACATGAAGTCAAAGTTAATTTGTTATTGTGATTTTTCTCTAAAATGGAAAACTTCATTTTTTAAATTTTTTTGGGTTTTCTTTTTACCCTCGTAAGCCATTTCTGACTAAATTAAAAAATAAGAAATAAAAAATGTATAATGTATGAAGTTAATTGCTTCAAGACATAATTATAGTGCTAGTGCACAGGAACCCAATTGTGCATTTTTTTTTACACACTTTAATGGACATTTAAAAGAACTCGCGAAATCTCAAATTGGTGTATGCTTTTTTATATTTCCTATGTAACTATATTGCGTATTTATATTAAACGAGGTGATGCAACTCAAAACTCTTATCTTTTTTTTTTTTTTTTTAGAGTTAACTCTGAAAAAAAATAAAAATTATATATATATATATATATATATATATATTATGTAAATGATTATTAATAGGGGAATGCATTTAAATATAGCTTTTTTTAAACTCACGCATTTCCCAAACCAGTTGCTATCTTGTTTTGATACTACTGCTGTTTATTAAGACATATATACAATTTTCTGGTTGAAAATAAGAAACCTGAAAATCTGAAATCAAATAAATGTTTGCAAAGAATGACCTTCAGAGCATTAAATTATTTCTAAAAAAATGTGTGATGATAGCACATGTCTTTTTTTATTTTATTATTGTAACTTCCTTAATTTTTGGCCAAATACACCCCAGGTGTCAGTCCATATTGTAACCACATAATTTCTTATTTCTCCTTTTACTTTAATGATCTTAACCCATTGACCCAGTTTCGGTGATCTAAGTCTGACCGACTTTTGTGAAAATAGGTACAATGTAAGGTAAACCAATTTGCGTATCTAGTGCTGAATGTTTTGTCATGGTTTCGGGGCAATCAAAAGTAGAAGATCAAAGTGATGCTGCTAAATGTTGTCCAATAAGCTTATCTAAATTGGAGACTTGGAGTAACTTTGATCTTGTTGGAGACTGCTAACACTTATACATAACAGGTGGATGGAGCACCATAAGCAGCCTGCTGTGCGCATATAAGGATGCCTGTTGTCAGCACATATAATTAATATGTATTGTGAAGGAGTCAGCCCAGTGAGCCAATTTAGCTACATGTTGAGAATAATACATATTCACAGAGTCGTTCTATTAAAGTTATTTTGAGGTGGATAATTTGTTTACTAACTTCCCTATTGGGCAGTTATATAGTTATTATATGGTTTCTTATTAGGCTTGTCACAGCCAGAGCCTTCATAATAGGTAATATAGTCACCTGCTCATGGCAGCTTCTACTTGCTAATTAACTTTGACCAAATTTCAGCCCCATTTAGTGACACTAAGATGATGAAATTGTACCAAAAATTAGACCACTTATTATACCTGCAAATAGTGCTCTGAGCTGTATCCTGACTTTTAAACTTATGGTGCCCCACTATCTGCTAACTCCCTTGTATTAAGTTTCACAATTAATGTAATACTTGGTGAGATGAGTCATGTCATCCTATATACCCTTTAGTGCCTCTGACAAACTAATGTTGGCTAATCTTTGCACAACGAATGGTTGCCAAGACTGCTTTTAAATGTAATGACATTGAATTTCATTAAACAGTCATATTTAGAACCATGTAAATACTCTTGATTTTTCCTTCTGGTGAATACATGCACCTTAAGCAATATATGTTGAACTTTTTAAAAGAAATTTAAATAATCGGTTAGATTCATGAAACTGTGGTTCTTAAAACTGTAATTCAACAAATTATTGTAATGGGTGGGCTCCGAACAAAGATGTAACCATGTGTCATAATGATGGACGAGAAAGAATCCATTTCTTCCCCAGCGTGCAGTGGAGACCCAATTCATTCAGATCATATTAAAGACGCACTTGCTAACACCCTGACAGAATAGTATGGAATCCATACAAGTGGTTAAGGCAATTCCATATTGGCCAGCTCTGCTGAAGGTCCAAGGTTCGATCCCAGGCCGGACACTCTTCATGAGCTACATCCCAGCTGGATGTCTTTGGATGAGACATTAAATTGGAGGTACCTTGTTCTCGGCGTCTATGCTTAGACAAGCAAAAGACATGGTGTAGATCCAAGCCATATCATTTCATCATTATGTCTGCCTCAGACCCCCAAAAGCTATACTTCAGAGACAATAAGCCTGGGTTGTTAAATTAAGTCTGTTCATCATAATAACAGTGCATAATTTTGAGTAATTTTCATCAACTACAGCATGATTCGCACTTGTTCAATTTCATCATTATACACCAAGGCTTCTGACTGTTTCAACTGGCTTCTCATCTCAAGAGGCAGTTATGTCATTAGCAACAGCCAATCAGAATGTAGCTGAATACATTAGAAAATGCCCTGAGCTTGATGGCAATTATTTTGCTAGTTTACCAGTTAGACTTAAATACAAACAAATTTACCTAATTAAATCTACATGCGGTCGTGATGGCCTATGGCACTGAATGTCTGACATTGAAATTGCATATTAATTAGTTTTGTTTGCATTGATTACAAAAACAAAAACAAAAAAACTGAATGTAATCTACTAAATGGCTGTTTATGTTCGGTTTCTACAATTTTTTTAAATCACGCTGACTTTCCGCATCTACTACATTTCTACTTGATTTCTTCCATATATTTTGTTCGTTAATCACCCTCATCCCTACAGCGGCATAAATTATGCCTTTGGAATGAGTTATCTACTCAATAAACAATAGGCAGTACAGCTGTATATGTTTTGGGGAGATGTCCATAACGATTCCATAAACAGCTAAGCATTTAGGCTGCCTTTTACTATGTTGAATCACCGAGTTTCAGTTGATGCTAAGCAGCCCTCAATTTATGATTAGTATATATATAGATTTTATTGACATGTAAAATATCATAAGTGATACATATGTCATTCAGTTAAAAGATAACATGAAAGAGACATTAATGTAAATACAGAAAGCAATAAAATTTCAATAATCAAAGTTCCAGCCACCAAGTTAACTATTAATACGTGTTTAAAATCCACATACACAATAAAAAAATACAAGCCGCTAATAAAAACATTTCACTCTTAAAGTCCAAAACATGACAAGCACATCATAACTAATAAACTAATAAACTAAATTAATAACTGTGTGGATACAGGAGATGGTTTTCTCTAAACATCGGCTTGAAGGAGAAACTTTCCTAAACTATTTAATAACTCAGGTTCCTTGTTTGTTATTATTGCTGTAAACTTAGTTATATCATCTAGAGACAAGAAGTTGTTAATAAATTGTTGCATTCAAAAAAAGGTTAACACGATGTTGCTCATTACCAGGACAGACTATCAAACAGTGAATTTCGTCTTCTACAAAGTTTAACGTACACTTTTCACATATTCTATTTGGTGCGGGAATTATTGGTTTATGGTGTCGACCTGTTTCAATCTTCAGGCTATGTGAACTTGTCCTAAATCTAGCTATTTTATTTAACACTTTGCGAATTTGTTGCAATTCAAGATAAGGTTCTATTCTACAATCAGTTTTAAATAGTTTATATGTCCTAAGTTTTGGTTGTTGTGAACTGTCATTTATCGCATTTATAAGTCGCTCATGTTCGGCTTCATAGAGTCTTAGTTTCACTGTGTTAGAGATATTATCAATGTCAAACTTTCTGAGGTTACTAATATCATATTCAATGTTGCAGTTATTTAATACATGACACACTTTACTGAACCAGTTATTTCCATTTACTGCATTCACATAAATTTCCTTCTGAAAATTTAAACATTTCTTAAGTAAACTGTCATCAGGTGCTCTTTCCAATCTTATCCAGTAATTCACCATTCTAATTTTCTGTCTGACATGCAATGGGAATCTACCTGTTTCACCATAGACTGCTAAAGATGGTGTTTGTTTTCTAACTCCTAATATGTTTTTAAGATATGCAAGTTGCAAATTTTCTAATTCAGGCATAGATTTTTCACCTGTCCATATTTCACTATTGTACTCCAGGATAGGTAAAATATAGGTATCAAACATTCGAAGAGATAGCATGGGATCGATTTTTCCTAATGCTTGTTTTGAATCACCTTGCAGTGCAAAGAGCGCTTTATGAGCTTGTGTTGAGAGGTATTCCATCATCTTGCTATGTATTCTACGCTTATTAGTAAGCATATGGCCAAGATATTTGAAGCTGTCAAGATTAGTGCTATAATCACTGTTGAACAACAATACAAGACTCTAGTCCTGAAAGGCTAAATTTTGGTCAGAAAAGTGTAGTCTTGTCCAGTGTGTGTGTATGATTAGGGCTTTACGTCCTGTATTTCTGCACCAGTTGGGCTAATTAGGACAGGCAGAGACCATGGCAATGAGAAGAGAAATAAGTTAAAATACTGATTTAAAATGATAAATGAAGTCAGATTCTGAAATTAAATTACATAGACCAGCTGCATTTGCAGGATTGTGGTGTCCATTTCTTTATTTTACACTTATTGCTTTCTATAATATAAGAAAAAGTTAATTAGTAAGCCTGAGTAGCTTTATGTAATGCTTGGTAAGTCCTGCATGGATATCTGCATAATGCAGCCCCTGCAGACAGCAGTCATAGGCAGCATGCAGTCATAGGCAGCCGCTGGAGCAGCCGCTGGAGAAGCATGAAGCCAATTTGCCAAAAACGCATAAATTTGGATTTTAGGTTCCTGCCATTCGTGATTCTGGGCAAGGAGAGCAGATCTCAAAAAGTCTGGTAAGTGACTTAAATTTTCATTAAATCTCTAAAATTCACAGCAACGTTTTGCATTGTTACATGTTAAGCATACTGTTTTTAGGCACAGTTAATTCTGGATGCAGGCTGAATGACAAACTTGATCTAGATTCTCATACATAGAAGCAATAGTACCAACCCTGTAATTACATAACATACAGGGGTGTAAAATATAAGTCTCTGCACACCCATTAAATAGGCACAATTTTGGTGTCTAAATGATTTTTTAGTTTGTTTTTGTCTACCTATGTATAAATTATTATGCAAGTAATAAGGTGGGAAATTTGCCAATCCGACTGCTAGTGAGGAGGATGTCCAAATTATGATAGGATACTGCAAAATTACTTACACCTTTGAAAATTTGGCACAGAGGTAGAATACAGTCAGATAAAAAAATTAGATATGGAGGTATTTTATTTTTACGTTTCCATGGCAACCAGGAGGGGTGGGGTTGCACACAGAGTGCTTGGTTTTGATAACCTAATTAACTGGACTCGCATTATAGTTCCCCTTTAATATCAAAATGTCAATTTAATTTTTCTGAAAAAAATTTAGATGTTTAAATATTCTGTATTTTTTGTTCTGAGGAATGCATTTGGTAACCATGGAAACTAGAATAATATTCAAGGAGCCCATAATATGTGAACAGGGCAATTAAGCTAACTCGTACCATTGAAATCTTCCCCTTTAAACTTTGCCAGATATTTTAGTATGCTATCAGTGGGTACAGGTAAGTGGTGTCTGCATTTTGTTACCATGACAACAAATTTTGGTAAACAAAGACATGGAATGGGTGGTACATGAGTAGTATATATGACAGAAAAAATGGGCTTAGTCCAGTAGAAATTGAAAACACCAGAAAAGGATTAAACAGGGAAATTTTGAAAATGGTTTTCATAGCAACAATAATATGAGATTCAAAACCAAATTGATAATCTTCAGTTCTGATTGTTTACCACAAGAGTGCAGCCAGAGAAAATTTGTGTTTTTGTTATAATTTGTGTTAGCTTGAAAAGTCCTATTTCCAAATATAGAAGCATCTTCGGTTGGAGTGCAACAAACATTCCAAAATAGAATGTTTTCGAAAAAGATTGCAAGATTTTACAGACCTTACATTGCTAGCTTTCCCCGTATTTCTGTAATTGTACTGACACTCCATTGCATGCTATATATCATTCAAGAGAGCATGTAGTGAGGTTTCCTGTAACCAAAAATGTGTGTGTGTGCGTGCGTGCGTGCGTTTGTGTGTGTGATTAGGGCTTGAGGTCCTGTATTTCTGCACCAGTTGGGCTAAATAGGACAGGCAGAGACCATGGCAATGAGACGAAGGAGGAAACAGCCATCCAACTTTCCTCCCCCCTTTCGTTGTCAAGGAAACTCATTATGAAGTGTCTCTTAAATGTTTTAGGGCTGTGTTCTATTTCTATACACTATTGTATGCCTCTAATTGATTTTATCACACTTTGGTTAGCTATCATCAAGATCATAATGCAGTTCATTGAATTTACTCATTACTTAATTAAAGCATGCGGTAACTATGGCAACCACCAGCAGAAATAATTCATGTTGGATATTAGGCCTATTTGTTAAAACCAATATGTAATAAGTAAATCGTTATGAAAAATCATGATGAATTTGTACCCTGAAATAGGGTCTCATATACATACACACAAAAATTTCCAAAATACACAATTTATGATACCCCCTAGTTGCTATGGAAACATGAACATGAAATGCCTCCATATCTAAATTTCATTGAGATGCTGTTTTGCTTTTATGCCAAATTTCACATCTCTCCGTATTTGTTGGACAATTGAATGTACTAATTAAGGGAAGCTCACTTCACTGTCACATAACCTGTCGAAAAATTTGTTACCATGCCAACAATGGCCAAAATCATCAATTGTAAATAACATTCAAATCTAAAAATTGTATAGCAAATTATCATGAAAAAGTATGAGATGCAGAAAAAGTCTTTAAATGCATATTTTCCTGATAACCCCCTGGTTGCCATGGAAATGTGAAAATGAAATGTCTTCCATATCTGAAATTACATTCTGAAACTTATAGATGGTTATATTGGCACTGCATAATAACTGGATGATGAAGACTGGCCCCTTTCCATGAAGCACAAGCCCATGGGAGGTTAGCACCAGCCCATAGGAGGTATGGAAGATTGTCCTGCGTAAGGAAATTGGCCCCTTCATCAGATTGGTCCAGGAAGATAGCCCCAAGTTGAGGATGGCTGGTACCTGCTCCATGAAAGGTTGGCCCTGGTCAACAAGGCTCCCCCAGCTCTTCATCAAATGATGGCCCCTTCAGCAAAGGGTGCCCTTCCATCCACAGTGTCAAAAGCCAAAATTGTCTGTAGCCACATGCTACTTATGCAGTGCCAGTAGTCAAATTTTTATTGCTACTGCACCTAGGACAAAAATTTGTGAGGCCACCTTAAAAAATCAAAATATTGTAGAGTAAAAATCCAAAATAAAGAATTCACCAAAGGGTGCCTAATTTATCCATGGACACTTCACCTGCAACTACGACCAACACTTCTAAGCCAAAATATTGTAGTGTGTAAATCCAAAATAAAAAATAGGCTGCGCTCCAGCTTAACCCTCAGCGAATCCCACATAGCACACAGGCATCATTAAAATCGTTATATGTTTGTCCGACAGGCAGGAGGGCGGGCGTTACACTTTCATTTCCAGAGCAGAACTCTAACACACACTTTCGTTTCTAGAGCTGAACTCTTAACACTAATGCACTTACCCTAATGAAATTTTATACAGTAACACTCTATATGGCCTAGTGGTGCCTTGTGATAGCCACACTGACATATATCGGCTATGTTTTACAAAAATATTATTTCTTGAGTGTTTATATAGTGTGTGTGATGAACCAAAGCAATTGCCACTTGGCCTACATAGCCTGTTATGCAATGCTAATAAGAGTCCAAGATGTCCTATTTTTGAACTGTTGAATTTCTTCATTTGTTCATTATATTCTGTCAAGTGTAAAATAATAGTGTTCCTACGTGTTATAAAAACGTCTGCGAAAGTCTTACTTTATTTTTGTGAAAATTAAGGCCTGTATTAAGACTTACTTTTGTCCACTAAGTCCTATTTTGATGCAAATATGAATAGAAATTATGAACTTTCTTTAAATACACAAGATCTACATTTATCTTATTGCCTTATAGCCATTACCCTGATTTTTTTTTTATCAGGGAATTTTTTTATGTTGAAATTAACTATATTGGTGTATGTTACTATATTAGTGGTCTTATTTTTCATGTGCGCATGATATTATAATGTCTTACAATATCTTACGTCTTATGAAGGTAAACCTGCAGGAACCCTGTATTAACAGCAATCCATTATGTTCAGAATAAAGCCAAGTGAGCATAAAAAGTATTCTCTATTATTTTCTTGCCATTTAATTGTTCTGTTTTAAAGATTTTATGCACAATAAGGAGTATTCAGTTCACTAGAAATATCAACACAATAGCATGTTCCCTTAACTAATCTACAACTAAGATTATCATTTATATGTCCAAAATAGTCTATGGCAATGATCCTTAGGAATATATATGAAATTCAGCAATAATGTTATGCCACATACAGATGTTGGGAATAATTTCACACAAAATTATCCTTCAAGGTTTTTATTTACTTGTATCCAAATAAATAAAGGCTAAATACATAATCTTAAAGGTTTATTTCATATGTAATGATACTCAACACACCCATTGTAATGCTTTTATTAGTCAAAATATTTTTTGCTCCCTGTTTAAATTTAGCTGGCAACTGAAGGAACTATATATTATCAATTGCCATATTCCCTTCAGTTACTGAATTGTTGGGTTGCTGATTTGCATCAAATCTATGGCATTTAAATTAATATTTATAACCAAACACTTTACAGGTGTATATGAAGAAAACAAAAGGAATTAGGGGTCAACTGAAAGTAATATATAGATCATCATGCAACTAATTATTATAAAATTGCTAATTATAAACAAAACTATTGAATGGGTTGAGCATTTAATAATTGCACATGAATTGTACAACATTTACGGCTGTCATTGCTAAGTATGGGATGCTAAGGAATATGAAGGAAGCCACACAATTTTTATAATTTTTTCCAATATTATGAACAAAAAAAGAATGATGAAACAAATCAAAAAGAAGCTATATAGAGTAATAACATATACAATTTTGTTAGGGTAAGTGCATTAATGGTAGATTTCTGGTCATCATTATAGCCGTTTGTTACGGTCAAAAGAAGCAGCAGAAATTACAATGGAGAATATAGCTAACTTTCTAAACCACTCTGCTTTTCTCAGTTTTAAATGATACTTTTTATTTTCCTAGGGAAAAATGACGACACTCGGTGACACCACAACTGAAGACGTTTGGACCTCAACACTTTATTCTACAGTGGCTACACCTATACTCCCCCAGAATGCCTTGTATTTTAGTTTACATATAATTGCCTTCGTAAGTTTGGGAGTCAGCATTGTATGCAGTGTGTACACCATTATCCTGCAAATGAGAACAAGCAACAGACATTTCTGGAATCGAAAATTGGCCGAAAGGCTTGTCGTGTACCTGGCCATAGTCGATTTAATATTCAGCGTAAACCAAATTGGTAATCATGTTATCATCGTCTTAGCTAATGGCTGGCCACCAAATCAATACGCCTGCATTTTCATATCTTCAGTCCTGGCAGTGGTAAGTTCACAAACAAACTGTATATTCAAATCAATCATTACAGTTGGTGTACGTAAAGTGCTTAATTTTGCCTATTATTCATATGAAAACTGGCTATCAAGACTCATGCCCCTATCTGTTTCATTATAGATGAGCAAGTGATATGGTGCTTGCACACCTGCCTGTCCTCTGTTGCACATTTGCATGTGATAAGTCATGACCACAGTTGTGTGTCATAATTCAACCTCCAGCTGCTTGGCCATGAGGATTTGGTAGCTTTAAGACCTGATTACACATAAAGTCCTCTAGAGATTCAGTATCGCTAGGTCCACTGCAATGGCATTCACAATGTTGACCAGTTTGCAATTCAGGTTCCTAAGCTGAGTCATTATTGCATATGATCATGAGTCATCATGGGCATTTTAATATGAACAACTAGATAAAGTAAGCACTTTACATTGAACCAACTGCTACTTAAAACATCATTTGCGCCCGTGCAAGGTTTGGGAAAGCTGGACAGTGACAACCGAGGGGTGTGTATTGAACAGAGCCATGTGTTGGCAACTGCGTTTTGCATGTTTTGAGGTATTCTCCTACATTTATGTACCCTTTGCCACCAGAAGCCCTAGGACACAAGTAGGACATTCAAGGGTGGGTGGGTGGGTTTAGGGCTTTACGTCCTGTGTTTCTGCACCAGTTGGGCTAATTAGGACAGGCAGGGACCATGGCAATGAGACGAAGGATGAAACAGCCATCCTACTTAGGCTCGACCGGGACCCAGCGGTTGGAAGCCCAGAGCGCTACCTCTGAGCTAGGCCCCCGCCCCTGGGACATTTAAGGGTGTTTGTCCAAGGAACAAAATGAAATAGAATCATAGGACATAGCAACCGGATGCCAGCATGTTTGGTCTTGAACAATAACCATGTTAAGTGTGTGAGTTATTGTTTAACGCCTCATCAGCACCTGAGTGGGCTATGTAGAGGCTCTCTAGGTTAAGATTGATTAACTATATTTGGTAGTAGAAACCAGAAGCATATAAAAAATCAATAATTGTCTGGGTTGGATATCTGGTAAAGAGATGTTGTAAGGTATTAATTAGCTTGAAACAAAGGTCTTCTAAAGCGTTGTAAGTGGCTGCAATCTAATAAAATATGTTTGATTGTTAGGGGGCACCGACAACTCTGGCATACCGGTGCCGGTTCATTGACTAAAAGGTGTAAATGTGTAAGTCTTGAATGTCCTATGAGGCATCTGTGATATATTCCTTGATCTTTGCGAGTATTGAACCTACTAGGTATTTTATTTTTAATGCAAGGTAAGATTGAATGCAACTTGTTGTTATTACATTCATTCCATTGTCTTTGCCAGCAAGACATGATAAAAGATTTTATAGTCATTTTAAAATCAGTGTATGGAATGGTAAAATCAGTTATCTCTTTTGTAAGAGCCCTTTTTGCTGCCAGGTCTGCTTTTTCATTCCCTTCAATGCCAGCGTGTCCAGGAATCCAGCAGAATACTATGTCTTTGTATTCGTGAAGATAGAAATACTTAATAAGAACATCTAAGATCCCAGGGTTATCAAGTTGTTTATTTTGGATTGCTTGAAGAGCAGATTTGAATCAGAACAGATAACATAATGATCTGATTCTAAGTCCTCGATGTTCTTTAAGGCAAGGTAAATAGCTGTTAATTCTGCAGTGTATATTGAGCAGTGGTCTGGAAGACGACATTCAGCTATAACGGTTTTATAAGAAGTGACTGCACAGCCTACTCGTCTTTCCATTTTTGAGCCATCTGTGTATAGAAATTTGTACGATTCGTATTTAAACCTTATACTATAAAATAGGTTTTGATAGTCTACCGGATTGGTTCCGCTTTTCTTAAACTCTGCCAAATCCAGTATAACTTTCGGGACTGGGAGAATCCATGGCGGAATGGGTGGTACTTCCGTCTCGGCAATGATTGTAGTATCAATTTTTGCAGCCTCAAGATAGAATTTCATGCGTAATCCCAGTGGTCGAATGGCGTTTGAACGAGATTCATAATGATGCATGTATTTTGGATGAAATATTACATCATATGTTGGATTTGTTGGAGTTGAAGCTACTTTTAGTATGTATTGCATGGATAACTTGATACGACGAAAGGAAAGTGGAGGTTCCCTTGCCAGTACATATAAGCTCTCTACAGGAGATGTACGAAAAGCTCTTAAGCTTAGTCGCAACCCTTGATGATGTACAGAATTCAGGCATTTTAGATAAGATGGTCTGGCGGAGCCATATACCACAGAACCATAATCAAGTCGAGAACGAGTAATTGCTCGATAGAGACGAAGGAGGACCGTTGTGTCCCCACCCCATTTATATTTGCTCACTACTTAAAGGAGGTTCATTGATTTCAGGCACTTTGCTTTCAGTGCTTTGATATGCGGAATGAAAGACAATTTGGAGTCAAAGAGTACACCCAAAAATTTTGTTTCATTCACCACTTTTATTTGACAGTTGTCAATTATTAGTGATGGATCTGGATGGTTTGATCGTAAATAATAGAAAGGCAGACAAACTGTCTTCTGTTTAGAGAACTTGAAGCCATTTTCAAGTGACCATTTGTGAATCCTATTCAAATTTAATTGCAGTTGTCGTTCTATGGTTGGCATATATCTGGAACGGTATGCAATGAGGAAATCGTCAACATATAGGGACGACATGAGATTTTCTGAGATGGAATTTACTATACTGTTGATTTTGACGTTAAAGAGGGTAGGCGAGAGAATGCTACCCTGAGGGACTCCATTCTCCTGAGAGTAAGGGCTTGACATCGTTGATCCCACTCGGACCTTAAAGAAGCGATCCTGTAGGAAGGATCCGATGAAAACTGGAAGGCGACCTCGAAGCCCTAAGTCGTGGAGATCTTTCATTATTTCCATGTAGTGTCATAAGCTTTTTCTAGGTCAAAGAATATGGCTACTACGTGTTCTCTGTTAATGAAAGCATCTCTAACATAAGTTTCCAGTCTGACTAAATGATCTAATGTGCTCCTGTGACGGCGAAATCCAGATTGGAACTCTGTAATAAGCTGGTTCGACTCCAGGAACCAAACCAGTCTATCAGTAACAATTCGTTCCATTGTCTTACATAGACAACTGGTTAAAGCTATTGGTCGATAATTCGTAGGATCACTATGATCCTTCCCCGGCTTGGGAATTGAGATGACCGTGGCTTGTTTCCACAGGGATGGAAGACATCCATTCTCCCAAATTTGATTAAAGATATACAGTAATGTTTTTAAAGAGGATTGAGGTAGGTGTTTTAAGATTTGATAATGTATATTATCAGGACCTGTTGCAGAGTCAGTCGCTTTTGAGATGGCCTTCTGAAGTTCTTCTAAGGTGAAGTAGGAGTTATAATCTTCGCTGTTATCAGACTGTATATTTAGGGTTAATCTCTCAGCTTGAGCCTTATAACATTGGAATTCTCTTGTATAGTTCTCTGACGAGGAGTTGTACGCAAACTGTTCTCCTAACCCGTTTGGTATTTGTTCTGGTGAGGAGAGATGTTCTCCATTCACTTCTAGAATGCTTACATGTGAAGATAGGTTCTTTCCTTCAATCTTCTTAATCATTTTCCAGACTTTATTGCTGGGAGTTCTTTCAGTGAGTCTGGAGACATAGTCTTTCCAGCAACTACGTTTTTTTTGCCTTACAATTCTACGCGCTTTGGCTTTCAGGCACTTAAAATTATTCAGATTGCTGATGGTCGGCTGAGATTTAAAAATTCTGAGGGCTCTCTTACGGTTTTTAATAGCTTCTCTTACTTCGTCATCAAACCAAGGTCTTGCACTACGTTTAGAATTATTTTTTGTCATCGGTATTGTTTTATTGGCTATATCAGTAATATCATTAGTAAAATCTTCAATAAGACTATTACAATTTCTATAATGCGACATAGTAATTGTTTCTAAGCAGTGCTTTTCGAAGGAGGTCCAATCTGCTTTATGCAATTTCCATCGGAGTTGACCCACTTCTCTAGTACCTTCTACGTTTTGTAGGACAATGGGAAAGTGATCACTTCCGTGAGTGTCCTCTAATACTCTCCATTCAAATTCCAGAAATAACGCTGGATCACATATACTAAGGTCTATCGCTGAAAATGTTCCATGACCTGGGTGAAGATATGTAGGTGAACCATCATTGAACAAGCAAAGGGTGTGGTCATTGAGAAAATCTTCAATGGTTTTTCCTTTGTTGTTGTGGGAAGTGCTTCCCCACAATTGGTTATGGCTGTTAAAATCTCCTAGGATAAGACGCGGTTCAGGAAGTTGATTGTAAAGGTTATGCAAATCACTGGCTGTAAGGTGAAAGGGTGGAGGAATATATAAGGAACATATGGTGAATGTTTTATTCAGGTTCAGACGAACTGCTGTAGCCTGAAGGTTAGTGTTAAGAGCAATATGGGTATGAATGATGCCATTTTTAACTAAAATTGATGAGCCACCAGTGGCTCTATCGTGGGCAATATTGCCATATGTATTATACATATGATAGTTTCTCAGTTTAAAACTATTTGGAGGTTTCAGAAATGTTTCCTGTAGACAGAAAACACTAGGGTTTAAGTCTTGGACCATGCAACCTATTTCATCGAAGTTGGCTCTGAAACCTCGACAGTTCCACTGAATGATACTGTCCATTAATTAGTTAAAAGAGTTTAATATTATCATAGTAAAATCTGTAGTGCATGGTATGAATTTGTATGAATATTCACTTTTTCTTCAAAGTCGCTGCCTCTTTTGGTGTTAAGATCTTTTTGGGGGCCCCACCATGCTTAGATGGTGGTCTTATGATACTCAGTGCACTAGATTTTTCTAGTGTTTTTCTGATGAGGGGGGGGGGGTCTTTTGGGAACAATTGATCTTTTATCAATTGCCCCCTCCCGTTGAGGCCTAGGGATGGTGGTAGTCCCTGCCTCCTCTTCCATCGGCTGGTGTATCGCTTCCGACTCATCGCCGGAAGGTGCACCCTGTGAGGGTACACTAAGCTGTGAAGCAGCAACTAATGGAGATACGAGATGTCCTTTACCAACATCTGTAGCATGCTGCTTCATTCTTGCCAGGTGATCGTCTGACTGTGAAGTCTTCGATTCTGGTTTATCTTTCTGCAAGCTTTGCCCTGCCTTGGAATAATTATAATTAGGATCTAGGTCAATCCTTCGCCTGGGCGATGATCTGGGTGAAGGAGATCTAGGTCCAGCCACCTGAGACAGGACTGAGGCATAGCTTGCCCCAGCAGCCTGTTCAGCTATACGGCGCGCTTGGGGAAAGGAGATATCCTTGGTGGTCTTTAACTTCAGGATCTCTTTCTCTAGCTGCCATTTGGGACAGCCACGGTGATAGGCTGGCCCATCACCTCCACAATTAACACAATACGATGTATTCGTACATGGTGAGTCACGGGAATGGGTGTGTTCCCGTGATCCACAATTGGCACAGGTTGGTTTGGCACGGCAGGAGCCGCTGAAATGGCCAAATCTTTGGCAGTTGTAACATCGTTTTGGGTTCGGGATGTAGGGACGTACCCTACACCACTCGAACCCAATGCTGACCTTGTCAGGCAACACTGTGCCATCAAAGGTCAGAGTTAGTAGCTGTCGTGAATATCTTGGGGGCTGGCGATGAATGTGGATGACATTGTAGTCATCCAGCCAGTCCCTCAGTTCGTCATCGGAGCAGAGACTGCTCTCATGCGATGTTACAACTCCCTTGCAGGAGTTGAAAAACCGATGGGGCTCCACCTTAACAGGGGCACCCGCAAAGGCCTCCAACCCCAGCAATCTCAGGGACTGGTCCCTGTGGGCAACCTGCACCAGCAAGGACGTATTGCTTAAACGTCTTGTATTTTCAACAAAACCAATGCTTTCCTTAATTGTTCTGCATATTGTTATGGCTGAAAGTCGGGAAAACCCAGCATCACTGCCAGTAACAACAAGAAACTTTGGCCAAGGCTTAGATATATCTGCATTATTTGAACTTTGATTTGTGTCATCTAATGATGGACGCAAACGTTTACCAAGTCTGGAACCAGTAGCCAATTTTTCGACCTCAGCCTGGTTTACCGCTGAGGGACGCGCACCTTCTTCACCCGGGGGACGTGCGAGCCGGTCTGAAATTGTCGATTCGGACATATTCATTTTTGTTTCCCCTGTATGGTAGGGGACACACCCTCCTGTAAAGCTGGAGCAGCTTGTGCAATGCGCACGGTCCTGTTTTAGCCACTGGGGATAGAGGACTTCACCCCAAGTGTTTCCACCCTCACCGCGTGGAGGCCCAGGACCTTCGAGGGCATAACCATGTTAAGCTACATACAATATTACTAGGGATGTGTATTGTTAAGATTCGTGATATGTATCGTCAATACAGTAAGTTGATTTTTGGTATGTGTCGTCAAAAATTGAGAGTTCCGCCGGGCCCGCCTTTTAGTAGAATCTTGCGAGAGCAGCGCGACTGCAAAACAAGGCACAAGATCAACAATGGATGTGTTGTTGACAAGCAATTGTTTTCCCTAAAGCTACTTAATGTTCATAAGATGTGTGGACAGTACTAATAGACTCGAACTGAAATTTCCATCACTCTTCTTCTTCTTCTTAATGTGTGCTATAATACCCCGGATTGCCAGGTAGCTCTACTCTGACTAGATTAGTGAGAGGAGCTGCGCATATGCGTGTGTGCTGGTTTTTCTTTTTCAATGTCAATTTTTCGTGTTAGACTTTCTTTTTGGGCTTTCGTTTCACTTTCGTTTCGTGTTAGGCTTTCGTTTTCACTTTTGTTTCATTTCAGTCTTGAGTAAAGCACCGGAGCGGGATTCGAACCCGCGTCCTGAAAAGCCAGTGGATTCACAGTCAAGTGCTGTAACCATTAGGCCACCAGGTGCTTGTTATCGATTATTGTAACGACCAAAATTACTGATAGTCGATATATCGTGAACCGTTACACGACCCTAAATCATATTACACAGTAACAGGTTAGGTGTGACAACAAATTTTGATTTGGTACAACCCAGCAAGCAGATTATATCACCATAACATTAACTTCCTTCTTCAGGCAACAAAACCAGGATGCATAAACAGCCATGGCCAATATTTTCGAACACTTTAAAACACTTGAATTTTGTTGTAGCAACATTGTGGCAATGTTGCATTTTGGTGAAAGTTATGTTATTTTCAATGTTGCCACAACATAACTTCATCCTCAATGCACAACGCAGGCCTACTTTCTGTGTACAATATATTATAGTCTTATATAGCGCTGTCTTCGAAAAATACATAATCAGATGTGCTTGACAAGTTTGTGAGGTATAAGCTAAAAATATATAAATACAAAATTGGAGAATAAAATATATAAAAATAAAATGATCATTAAAGTTATAAATATTTAAATATTTTAAAATCAAATAAAATCTATTGTCATTAGCTACCGTCGTCAACCCTTAAAAAGTGGGAAACTGCGCGTCAGAAGTAGACCATCTTCTTACCTTGCACTTTCAATGACTAGATACCTTTCATCAGATGAATTATTCCAATACAGATTCAGATACTTAATTTTTTACCTACTAACTCAACAGTTACAGAGATATGGATTGCCCTCTAAGCAAGTTGACTTCCACCTTCAAGGGCAACCTCAATTAATTTGTATATAGAAGAATTATTTTACATAATATTATAAAGGTATATAATTATCAAATAACATAACATGTGTCAATAATTTTAGAATTCAAATAGAAGTAGTAATAAGAGGTGAGGATGATGCTTCAATGTGACAAACGTAACAGTTTCTAATATTGCATGTATTGGAATAAGAGGGGCATACAACCATCCATTACTGCGATATATAGCTCTCCAATAGTGGGAAATTCTCAAAATGAGCAAACCATCAACAAAATAGTAGTATCTCAAAAACTACTGGGAGCTAGGTTCTATGATTTAGCATTTGGTCATCATTTATATATAGTGGCTTTCCTGCAGAGGGCAATTCCCATATATAGATAGATAGATAGATAGATATGAAAAGTACAGATCTCTAATAAGGCAAGTACTAGCCACTATCGAGGGTTGATTGATGAGATGAGAGAGGGGAATATCCACCCATGTTACACATTTACCCTATGGATGGGGTCTTTTATTGTCTCAGCATAGACACCAAGTATAAGGGACGCCAATTTAACATCTCATCCGAACGACTTCCAGCTGGGATGCTGCTCATGAAGAATGCCTGGGCCGGGATCGAACCTGAATCCTTTAGAGGATGGGTGGGTGGATTTAGGGCTTTACGTCCTGTATTTCTGCACCAGTTGGGCTAATTAGGACAGGCAGAGACCATGGCAATGAGACGAAGGAGGAAACAGCCATCCAACTTAGGCTCGACCGGGAATCGAACCCGGGACCCAGCGGTTGGAAGCCCAGAGCGCTACCTCTGAGTTAGGCCCCTGCCGAATCCTTTAGAGGAGCAGGCAATGGTCTTACTACTAGACCAGCCAGCTTCTTCCCTGAATATAACTTATCATGTAATATTTCCATGACCTTCCGGTACTATTGTAAAAATGATTATGATTATGGTTGGAATAAATGCATCTCTCTCTCTCTCTCTCTCTCTCTCTCTCTCTCTCTCTCTCTCTCTCTCTCTATTACCATTTTCTTGGAATTCGTTAATGCTTCAGTGGACATGCCATCAGTTTTCAATTATATGGCAAGCTTGTCTACCTGTGATCCTCTAGTTGAAAAGTTGAAGAAAATGGGCACCCACAAAGAAGAATCTTCGTCAAAATACAGATAACTACTTTTCTGGCATATAAAGACTATACATAGGCCTAATGGAGTATCGGTAAGTTTTATCCTAACGAACATTTCTTTAGCTAAATTGAAGCAACAAAAATGATAGTTAGCTCTCTACTCAGGATATACTATTACCTACTTGATAGCAGGTGTGTGCGCGTGTGTGTGTGATTAGGACTTTACGTCCTGTATTTCTGCACCAGTTGGGCTAATTAGGACAGGCAGAGATCATGGCAATGAGACGAAGGATGAAACAGCCATCCAACTTAGGCTCGACCAGGAATCGAACCCGGGACCCAGCGGTTGGAAGCCCAGAGCACTACCTCTGAGCTAGGCCCCCACCCACTTGATAGCAGGTAGTAACTACAATTTCATTTATAGGATGGTTAAATATGCTGTCTGTCATTATGTTTATGCTGATAATGTGGATTACTGACCCTAAGCAGCTGAAGAGTCCTCTTTTTTCCTATTGCTTGTTGAGCTTACCTGTTATTTTGATTTTTCTTTGCGTCATTATGAAGTTGCTTGTAGAACCATGCTATGAACACAAAAGCTTACCTCTGAGATTTTAGGAGATCCATTATGAGAGTAACTTTAATGAAAGGGTCCAAGAAATATTAATTATTGAATTAAACACATTTGTCTTGGCTGGAAAAATTTGAACTTTCCTTCAGTTACCGGAAGAAAATCAGGTGATTTTAAATAATTTGGGCATGCTGATTCCAAATAAAAAGTTGGAGTTTTTCTATGCGTATGACATCATAGTTTCTTCTAAGATATGCATGGATGTCAATGATTTTCAAATTTGCTGACTTGCACTACTCCCCATCGTTACATTAATTTGATGTAGGGCAGCAAATACCATTAAGGAGAGTTTGCAAACCACACAGGTAGGGAATTTTCTTTTTTCTTTCTTCTGTGTCTTAATGTTACTGGGTCTGAAGCTTAGTAGCCAATTATATGACTAGCTGCCAGAGGCAGATGTAATGATGAGATGATAGGCTTGGTCCACACCATGTTACACATTTACCCCATAAGTGGGGTCCTTTACTTGCCTCAGCTTAGACACTGAGTCGAACGCAATTCAACGTCTCATGCGATTGACATCCAGCTGGGATGAAGCTCATGATAATCATGGTGGGTGGGTGGATTTAGGGCTTTACATCCTGTATTTCTGCACCAGTTGGGCTAATTAGGACAGGCAGAGACCATGGCAATGAGACGAAGGAGAAAACAGCCATCAAACTTAGGCTCGACCGGGAATCGAACCCAGGACCTAGCGGTTGGAAGCCCAGAGCGCTACCTCTGAGCTAGGCCCCCGCCCTCATGATAATCATGAAGAGTTGCCCGGGCCGGGGATCAAACCCGGCACCTTCAGCAGAGCTGGCCGATATGGAGTGCGTGTGTGATTAGGGCTTTACGTCCGGTATTATTAGTACAGGCAGGGACCATGGCAATCAGATGAGGGATGAAAAAGCCATCCAACTTAGGCTCGACCGGTAATCGAACCCCACACCCAGCGGTTGGAAGCCCAGAGCGCTACCTCTGAGCTATGCCCCGCCCCTGTGACCTGGCCAATATGCCACCCAGCCTTAGTGATGGGTGGTGGTGGTGGTGGTGGTGATGGATTAGGGCTTTACGTCCTGCATTTATGCACCTGATGGGCTAATTAAGACAGGTAGGGACCATGGCAATGAGACGAAGGATGAAACAGCCATCCAACATAGGCTCGACCGGGAATTGAACCTGGGACCCAGCGGTTGGAAAACCCAGCGCGCTACCTCTGAGCTAGGCCCCCACCCGCCTTAGTGATGGGAGGGGAATGGTATAAAACCACAGGCCATATACATTTTGTAAATCTATTGGGGGTGTGAATACAGCAAATTAATCGTTTAATTAATTCATTAATTAACAACAGGTACAATCCTGGAAATGAAGGCATTTATGGAATTTATATTAATTTCCAAATATTGGAATATAAAAATTGTTATTGGACAGTGGACACAAAACTCAACGAATTGAATCTCTTTAATGCTGTCTTACAATACCCACCAAAATAAACCTTCTAGAAGTTCACCATTTTCATATTGATCATACTTAGATTAAATCTCTACATGCTACAGGCAAAGATCAAAAGTTATACTTAGCATACAGTATGTTAGTAAACAAGTCTTCATACAATTTGTTAAATTACCCAAGCCCTGATTTCTCATTTGCTCTCAGTCATCATGTTCCTTCCGATCAAACAGAATAATTAATGGACATAAGCCCATGATACTAGAGGACATCTAGGATCTTTAAAATAAATCCTCTTATGGATGGGTCATAGTTGACATTTCTTTGTTAATTTATACTGATGAGCATGGTCTGTGGCAACCCAGTATTGTGTACCTTTTAAGATGAGGCATGGTCATACAGGCTAAAAACCAAACAGGCAACACTAATGGGAAAATAGGCAACTAACAAACCAAATCGGCTACTACTGGAAGGCGTAGAGTGGGCTGAGATTAACGTGTTATAAGAAGACCGCATGGTTAGAAAATAACTGCACCAAGAGGGCAAAAGTGAGGTAATTGCCTGTATACATATAGAGACATATATAAAAATAAGCAAAGAGCGTGAAAGGGTAAGTCAGATCTTGTGGAGAATTTCGATGGTGACCACTAGTCCGCTCCAGGGTCCGTCAGTCCAATGGTCCGCCAGTCCGAGGGTCCACTAGCCCTAGGGCCCACCAGTTCGAGGGACGCTTGCTAGCCCGCCCCCTCCCATGCAACGCCCCCCCTCCTCCTCCGCCCTTTTCACACATGCTATATTAATTTTAATTAAGTTACTGTATTTTCAAGTTGGCTACTAATGGAAATTGAAATGAAACTAGCCCTTGTATGCCCCTGCAACGAAGCTGGGGGGCATAAAAGCCTTATAAATTTATAGATTCTTGGCTGCTTCGATACAGGGGTGGTGGGTGGGTGGGTGGGATTAGGGCTTTACGTCCTGTGTTTCTGCACCAGTTGGGCTAATTAGGACAGGCAGGGACCATGGCAATGAGACGAAGGATGAAACAGCCATCCAACTTAGGCTCGACCGGGAATCGAACCCGGGACCCAGCGGTTGGAAGCCCAGAGCGCTTCCTCTGAGCTAGGCCCCCGCCCCTTTGATACAGGGGTACTGCTGTCCCCAAAGGACAGCATTTCATACCCTTTCATCATCATCCTAACAAATCAAGGTCATACTCATCTAAATATATGTATACATATCATGCATCTTCATCAGCATTATCATGTACATATTATGTATCATCAGCACCATCATGAATGGAGCTTGCATGGGTCACTCTGTAACTCCTGGGGTGGCATCATGCAAAATTAGTCTTAATGATGCCACCCCACTTATTGTAACCTCTCAAGTCTTGCATGTATCAGTGTTGACTTTCTACTTAGTTGTAAGGTCAAGTGAAATTAGCTATAAAAAGAGCCTCACATCTGTAGTATAATTGACACTAATCCATAAGGCTTAGAATAACATTATCAGTACATTTTAGAATATATATGACTGTATATTGTAAAGCAAATCTTAAGATACTTGACAATACTACTAATTTCAATAATAATATACATGTATATATATATACATACATATATATATATATATATATATATATATATATATATATATATATATATATTTCACACTAATATGATTTATGTATTTATCTAATGGATATGTATACATGCACATGCATGATCTCAATTATTGAGGCAAATAAAGATTGATTGATTGAGTGATATCTACTTATGTTCCATAATTTAAATGTAAGATTCAATAGTTTTCCACATTTGATATATTGTAAAATGTTAATTTCCAGCCGGCCCAGTCTATCTATCTATCTATCTATTTATCTGCCAGTCATTCACTCTATCTTATCTTATCTTGATACATATAAGTAACAAAGTAACTAAACTAAGTAACTAAACTAAATAAGGATATGGTTTAGATGTGTAAGTAAGTAAATAAGTAAGTAACTAACTAACAAAGGAAATTATTATTACAAAATATGTATTTGAATAAGTGAGCAATGTTCCATTAAAATTATATATAGTTATATTTATTTGCAATATGTTAAAACACAGGCTGCTGCAGCAGCATACCTTTGGCTTTTTTTAGGAAACATCAACAGACCTGTGAACTTATTAAGGTAGTCCAAAATGAGAATACACAGCAATAAACAACTGGAATGCACCTTTTCATATATGGCTTTTATTGACATTTGTTCATGTCAGAAAAGATACATATGTCACATACAACTATAGCTCTACTCCCTAAGTCTATCTAGTTTGTTTGTTTGTAATTAGGGCTTTACGTCCTGTATTTCTGCACCAGTTGGGCTAATTAGGACAGGCAGAGACCATGGCAATGAGACGAAGGAGGAAACAGCC
The DNA here is from genome assembly GCA_932294295.1 of Alitta virens. Taxonomy (NCBI): domain Eukaryota; kingdom Metazoa; phylum Annelida; class Polychaeta; order Phyllodocida; family Nereididae; genus Alitta; species Alitta virens. The sequence goes on along the minus strand of OW028580.1, from coordinate 24,527,830 downwards.
ATCCAACTTAGGCTCGAGCGGGAATTGAACCCGGGACCCAGCGGTTGGAAGCCCAGAGTGCTACCTCTGAGCTAGGCCCCCACGGTTGGAAGCCCAGAGCGCTACCTCTGAGCTAGGCCCCCACGGTTGGAAGCCCAGAGTGCTACCTCTGAGCTAGGCCCCCACCCCCCTAAGTCTATCTAAAGCTACAGAAGTATGATATACAGGTTCTCAATATTTCATACATAATATGCAAATAGTATATAGCTAAATTCAAGGTCCCAGTTGCCGTAATTATACGTTTTCTGGGCCATGCTCTAGGTAATTTATACATAAAAGATAAATCACAGATCAAACCGCAAAGCATTAAACAAATACTGATCACATTATCAATATAATATTTAAATTTACAAAATTATATACAGATACTGATAATATCAAAATAAGATTAAAATTTACAGTTTACATATTTACATAAGTTCCACACCAAAAAATTTTTCACATGTATACATATTTAGTGTCCATGGTTGCATATGAATATGGAAAAGAAAATACCAGGCAACATTGCACTGACCCTGTCATTTGTAGACATTTCAGGGGATTCTTTGTGTTCTTGTGGAGCCGTCAGACACAATGTGAGAAAAAAAGTACCAGGCAACATTGCACTGACCCTGGCATTTTGACTCATCTAATTTGTGTTGACCATCAGTTGTAATTGGGAATCCAGTCAAAACTGCATAGGTAACTGCATTAACCTGATATTAGTGCAGTTACTTGATCCCTGACCATGTAGTAGGAAACAATGCTTACTTATGATCAGCTTGAAAAATGGACTATTGAGTTATGGTGGTGGTGGTGGTGGATTAGGGCTTTACGTTCTGTATTTCTGCACCTAATGGGCTAATTAGGACAGGTAGGGACCATGGCAATGAGATGAAGGATGAAACAGCCATCCAACATAGACTATTGAGTTAAGGTCAGCTATCTTTTGCTCTAGTAACTGCAGTTACCAGCACAGCTTTGCCTCACATGTAAAAAGTCAATGGAATTTAATGATTAGCAAGATGCTCTGTTTCAGAAAACTGAGCAACTTCATCAGGTGCAGCATATAATGTGAACAATGAGGCTAGTCTTAATTTACTAACATCTGTGACAAGCAATGGAAAACCTATGAGCAGGGTGCTCTTGCCAGGGAGCTCACTTCACCAGGTGAGGCATATGTGAAGTTGGCTCCCTGTTTTCAGCTCCCTGGTAGCTCCCTGGCAGCTGCCTGACAGCTCCATAAGTGCTCCCTGGGCCATGATATGGGGAAAAGCTGCATGGGTAAATACATTCCTGATCCTAGTACAATTTTTATGTATTTTTTTTTTATTTATGAATATATTTACAACTGGCATACACATGTGTACAACAAGACAGTTTTACATGTGGTCCAGTAAAAAATATATATATATATATATATTTAGGAACCAGTGTTGGCACCCTTTTTATAGAACCTTTACATTATTTTCTTGAAAGTTTCAACATTATTAGCATTGTGCACCTCATAAGGCAGACTGTATAATCATCAAACCGTGTACTTCTATCACTTGTTTCACAAGTCATTACAAAGATAACTATCAGTATACAATTTTACATCAACACATTAAGAAAATAATCAATTCTTTCACTAATTGTTGCCCATCTCAAGCTTCTTACAATATCAATCCCTCCAGTACTGACAATATCAAAATTTCCGGTGATAATACAGGCTGCTCTATTCTGTAACCTTTGGATAACACAAATATTATTTGTAGTACAACCCCATACTGAGCAAGCCTAGTCAAAGACTGGCATGATAAGTTAATTCCAGAACCTTTTGAGGAACAATACATCTCAACCTCGCTAACTATGACAGCTTCTTTGACAATAAATTAGTGAGTTCACTAACATGAACATCAAATTTAAGTTTTTCATGAAAGTAGACACCAAGATATTTTGTAGATTGAACCTGATTTACAAGATTACCATCTTATGTAACTTGAAAAGCATTTCTATGATTTTCATTAACAGTTGATCCTATTAACATAGAATTAGACTTTATGATATTCAACACTAATCTATTGGCTTTGTATCATTCACTAACTTGAGATAAGGCGTCATTAATACAATTAGTAAGCTCCTGGACATTATCACTATAAAAATAAATAATAGTGTCATCAGCATACATACTACAGCGTCCAACTATATGCATTGGTAAGTCATCAACAAATAGTGAGAACAGCAACGGACCTGATGTCGATCCCTGCAGAACACCTGTCTTAATATGCAATGGTTTAGAGAGAACACTGTTGCGTTTTAAACTTTGATTCCTGTCAGAGAAGTATGATTTAAACCATTGTAGTTCAGTATTTCGTACACATATTTTTTCATCTTTTTAACAAGGATATCATGGTCATTAGTATCAAAACACTTAGAAATATCAAGAAAAGTAACACCTGTTAATAATTTGTCATCTTTATTCCAGAGCCACTCATCAACAGTGTTCTGGTGGCATGTAGTCGTTGAATGAAAAGCCTTATAGGCTGATTGATCTTAAGTTAAGAAATCTTTGCTAAAATTAGGAATGTAACAAGTTGAAGTTGTACGGGGTGGGGGCCTAGCTCAGTGGTAGCGCGCTGGGCTTCCAACCGCTGGGTCCCGGGTTCAATTCCCAGTCGAACCTATGTTGGATGGCTGTTTCATCCTTCGTCTCATTGCCATGGTCCCTACCTGTCATAATTAGCCCATCAGGTGCAGAAATACAGTACGTAATGCCCTAATCCACCACCACCAGTTAAAGTGTGTGTGTGTTATTTTTTAACGCCTCATCAGCACCTGATTGGGCTCTGTAGAGGCTTCCACCAGTTGAAGTTTTACTTCTTTCTCAATGATCTTCGAGATATGTCCTAGTACAGAAATAGGCCTAAAATTGCTACAGATTTGTGTTCATCAATCTTATCAACATCTTTTGTTTGTGTTGCAAGTTTGTGCAGGTGGTCCATAAGTTTAACAATAATGCTGTCAATCCAGGGATTGAACCCATTTTTCATACTAGTAACAAAGACAGGGGCATGTTTGTAGCTGACCCTTGAAAAATTCATCTTTAAACATTGCCCATGCATCATTTACATTATGGTTATTTATATTTTATATTCAATATCTGAATTATCAAGGCCACTGATAAATTGATGAACATCGAAATTCTGGTAATGTCTAAATTTATCTTATTGTGAATCTGCCTAATAATCTTCAGGTTTACAATGTGTTATTACAGTGTGAACCAAATAGTGTTCACTCATTGTAACCTTAAATACACCAACTAGTGCATTCATGTCTTTTCCAAGATAAAGATAATATCTATAACAGACTTAGAGTTGGGTGTAACCCTGGCATACTCAGTAACGAGTTGTGTGAGACCATTAAGATTTTCAATATGATGAACAGGATTGTTGCACAGAATTTCATCAATGACATAGTTAATATTGAGGTCACCTATGATAATTTAATTTTATCCTCAACAGTAGCTTTTTCAAAGTATCCAACAATCAGATGTTAAATATTTCAGATGACCAATATGAGGCAATAATCTGCCTTAGTGATGAGAAATATGGTTTCCTAACTTGGATTTAGGGCTTTACGTCCTGTATTTCTGCACCAGTTGGGCTAATTAGGACAGGCAGAGACCATGGCAATGAGACAAAGGAGGAAACAGCCATCCAACTTAGGCTCGACCGGGAATCTAACCCGGGACCCAGCGGTTGGAAGCCCAGAGCGCTACCTCTGAGCTAGGCCCCCGCCCCGAGGTTTCCTAACTTACTACATAAAAGAAATACGCCCTCAGCACCAGCCATGTCCAGTGTGTGTGTGTGTGTTATTCTTTGACGCCTCATCAGCACCTGATTGGGCTATGTAGAGGCTCTCTAGGTTAAAATTAACTATCTATATTTGATAATAGAAACCAGAAGCATGTAAAAATTCAATACTTTTCTGAGTTGGATATCTTGAAAAGAGATGTTGCTTGAAAGAAAGGTCTTCTTACGCGTTGTAAGTGGATGCATTCTAATAAAATATGTTTGATTGTAAGGGGGCACTGACAACTCTGGCATACTGGTGCTGGTTCGTTGACTAGAAGATGCGAATGCGTAAGTCTTGAATGTCCTATAAGGCATCTGTGATATATTCCTTGATCTTAGCAAGCATTGAACCTGCTTGGTATTTTATTTTGAACGCAAGGTAAAATTGAATGCAACTTATTGTTATTACATCCATTCCATAGTCTTTGCCAGCACCCCACTTTATATATCTCTATACTCAATGAATGTAATTAGAATTCATTTATAATATTCACATAAATATAATCAGGAGAAGTTGAATTTTCAACTTTCAAAAAAAATTATGAAATATTTGTAGTGTCATGTTAAAATATTAACTTAATATAAATATCTAGGTTCACAATGTTTTATAATTTCTATCATAAATCATAAATGTTAATTGTATATATAGAAATGAAATTCAAGCTTGATCTAACAGTATAGTTAAGAATATTACAAGGACTCAGTTTTACAGTGAACTTAATAGTGAGGTACATTTGTAGTACACAATATTAAGTTGCACCTTTATTATATAAATGTTAAGGTAGTCCTTTGTATACTACCAAACAATGGTAGGCCTTAATTAAAGGTTAAAGGCTCTAGGCCTGCAATATGTAAATAAGCTACTGCCTTCAACACACATGAGTGAACTTGAAGGCACCTATAGTAGAAGGTTTTGGTACAAGCCCTTGAGGGCAGCCAATAGCAAATAAGCTTGTATATGTACATTAAGGTACTCACAATCCCGCATGATCTGGAATCAATCACTTGCCAAATAGTCCATGAGGTGAGCGACGTCCAATTTAGCACAAATCTGTTCTGTGCGTTTGCGCGAATAAATTGGAACCAGTTCGAACTATACACCAGTAATCGCAGAGTGCTCCTTCCCTCCAAGATCAGGATTCCAGTTTTACAATACAGAGCATTCCGTCGCCTTTCTAGGGATCGCCACACCGTCAAATTGGTGTTGATCCAAAACCAACGGTCATTTGTGGTCTCCACCTGGTCACGTATGACGCAGGACGTACAACATCCCCATCGGGCACTCCCAACCCCCACCACAGTACGATACCAACCACCCGTAGACCCCAACACCACCACTTCCCTCCTATTTACCGACTCCACTATAGCAGCAGCCACTACGGCAAACACCCCATCCAGAGATTCCGATGCGGATTCTGGTCAAGGTGCAACCGCGCCCCACCGGCATTCAGGCACTTCACGTCGCTCGTCCCAGAGCGCCCCATCCGTCGAAGGCCAAATACTTCATTCAATTCGTTATGAATGACATAACTGATCCTGTGAACCAGAGGCGCAGATCTAAGATATAAACTAACAGCTCATTATGGCTATTGACCGCTCCATCATTGGTGTCAAGATATCAAATTTAAATTCAAATTACATATATCATCATTTGTTTTAACAAACCACACACTGGGTACTTTATTACAACATCAACAAAACAAGGCATTTGTTTAGCAGCTATATTGTAAAGCCAATATCCTTTAAAATGACTTTGTACTACGGCTCAAAATTCAGCTAAATTACAGCAATCTTCAGCTAGTTATAGGTATTAGTTTAGTAAACAACCATTTATTGCACAATTTTTAGTAGTAGTAGATTTTTTTGTCATTTATTTTGGAACCAGTAAAGATATGTGTGCTGTACTGATACAATGTGTGCCATCTATGCCTAATCATGACATTTGACCACTTGCCCAGAACATTTTTTCATACAAAACATACCAGGGTCAGCATGACAACAGCAACCAAAGGGCAACACGTCGTCACGTCACCAAATAGACAGGCATACCGATGCAAATGGCATAAAGCAAACTACAAGGGCGTCACGCATCAAGATCACCATCCATGGATTTGCACCACCAAAAAGGGCAGCTGTTAGCAATATATGCTTGTTAGTATTACTGAATAGTAACTTGTACTTTGATTTCTTATGTATGATATTTCCACTAGAGGTATCATTGTCCATTACTTCCATGTGTTCCCTACAGGGGTCTCATGTTTATCAATTTTCACAGCTTTCCAGTTTTCCCTCCTGTTTACGGATTGTTTTCCTGTTTGGGTGTTATAACTTTGACAGTGAGTTGTCTGTGAGCAGCCATACCATTAACATGAATTGAGTACCAACATATAGAATTGTCAACCCAGATATGTTAAACAGAATTGCTGAGTCATACAGGGAAATTGCATGTTGTTATTACTGTTAGAATCGACTGAGTCAAACGAAGTGATGTAATTTTGCACTGTCACACACACACTCACAGTATTCACTATGAGTTTTGAGTGCGTAATAAACTGCAAAATTACATCACTTCGTTTGACTCAGTCGATTCTAACAGCAGCACTCAACCAAAATCACTGTCCAGAGCACCAGCAAACAAGTCAACTAGACCAATATCCAGGGGAAACATCATCCGGAAGCACAGTACACCAAATATGAACTTTACCAACACATACTCCACTATTAATCAAAGGCATGTCATGTTGTATAACAGTGGACTATATGAAACCATTATATTCTATATATCAGTATATAGAAAGTAGTAAAAGGTAGTAACTATTCTTTTACAAATTTAACTTCTATTTGAATATAAAAGTTAACCTACACACATAGTTGAGTAGAAATACATTTGTTAGAATAGTAACAAATAGTGCATTCGCACAAGAAAGCTAAAAGGTCTGTTGTTTACAAGTTTCTATGTATTAGGTATGATGTACCATCAAGTAACAAAGGGTACAACAAGGAATGCAAAAATAATTATGATTCTCATGTTAGCTTAACATCAACATGTTCATAGAATATGTTTGCTTATTAACCAAAGGCATGTCATGTTAAAATATTAATTAATATAAATATCTAGGTTCACAATGTTTTATAATTTCTATCATAAATCATAAATGTTAATTGTATATATAGAAATGAAATTCAAGCTTGATCTAACAGTATAGTTAAGAATATTACAAGGACTCAGTTTTACAGTGAACTTAATAGTGAGGTACATTTGTAGTACACAATATTAAGTTGCACCTTTATTATATAAATGTTAAGGTAGTCCTTTGTATACTACCAAACAATGGTAGGCCTTAATTAGGCCTGCAGTATGTAAATAAGCTACTGCCTTCAACACACACGATTGAACTTGAAGGCACCTATAGTAGGTTTTGGTACAAGCCCTTGAGGGCAGCCAATAGCAAATAAGCTTGTATATGTACATTGTGAATGGTCAGACATGCTGACAAAACCCTACTGCTTCTTGTGTTCTAATCAGTTTGGTTCCTGTGATGAACAGGCAACAATTAACAGAGGCCACCCTCTCTCTAGCAAAGCACCAGACTTTGTCTTACATCCAAACTACATCCAAATTATAATACTACAGTAGTTCAAGTAATATTATCCATTTGTTTAAGTTTGTCCACAGAATCAATGTCCCTCCTGTTACCATGGTATTAAAATGCCACTGGATGAAAAGCAAAAATTGTTAGGTTTGTGCACTTTTCAAGAGATGAAAGCACTGGTATGGGAGTATTCAGGATGTCCGTTTATATTAGACATTTCAAATAATATTTTTCAACATTTAAAGAAAATTTAAAATGCCTGAGTTTGTTTAAACTAATAACTAGGCTGTACTTCAGAGAAGCAGCTAAACTAAAATCTTGATCAGCTCTAATCGGTGGTCACAGGTTCAATTCCAAACCTGGGCTATGACCAAGGGAGCGAACAAATTTTGCTATGTTAGAGAAGTGTTTGTGTGTGTGATTAGGGCTTTTACGTCCTTTATTTCTGCACCAGTTGGGCTAGTTAGGACAGGCAGAGACCATGGCAATGTGTGTGTGTGTGTGTCATTGGGGCTTTACGTCCTGTATTTCTGCACCAGTTGGGCTAATTAGGACAGGCAGAGACGAAGGATGAAACAGCCATCCAACTAAGGCTCGACCGGGAATCGAACCCGGGACCCAGCGGTTAGAAGCCCAAAGCGCTACCTCTGAGCTAGGCCCCCGCCCTATCCCATGGCAATGAGACGTAGGATAAAACAGCCATCCAACTTAGGCTCGACCGGGAATCGAACCGTATGTATTTATGGATATTTTGGGGTGTGGCAGATGCGGCAGAAGTGCCACTCGTGGCACGCTTGAGCCCGGGACCCAGCGGTTGGAAGCCCAGAGCGCTACCTCTGAGCTAGGCCCCCGCCCTATATTTTAGACAAGACTTAGTAACTATTTAATAGAGGGATAAAACAATTCAGGTGGTGGTGGTGGTGGTAGAATAAGGCTTTACGTCCTGTATTTCTGCACCTGATGGGCTAATTAGGACAGGCAGGGACCATTGCAATTAGATGATGGATAAAACATCCATCCAACTTAAGCTCGACCAGGAATTGAACCCGAGACTCAGTGGTTGGAAGCCCAGTACAATACACTACCATTGAGCCAGGCCCCACTGCAATTGAATTGTCGACCGGGTGTTCAATTTTTATTCAAATATGTCAAGACACCGATCAAATTGAATTGCATGGTTTTGTTCATTGAATTCTTTCTCATTACAGGCAACATTTTTCCAGGGCATCATAATTTTCTCCACAGCACTTAGTCTCTGTCTGTTGGTGTGCAAGAACAGGAGAATCTCCTTCGGGAAGTACGACTGGGCTCTTCTTGCACTTTCCATTGGCCTTCCCCTTGCACTTGTCATTTGGGCATGTTACAAAAACTACTTTGGTTACAGTGGGTTCTGGTAAGTCACTTAAAGCGGCCTCTACAGCTTGGCTTTCGAAACATTTGAATCCTTTCTGATGAGCTACAGAAAAGTTGTGGCTTTTAAATTGTGTCAAACAGAGATGTAAACAGTGTGTTGGACTCAAATGTTAATGAGTGAAAATACATTGTAATCAGTTTAATAAACTGAAGAATACACGAAAAATTATAAACTAAATAGTCCATAGTGTAACTCAATCATACATAATTCCTATTATTAAATTACAACTGTAAATAAGATTTTCACAATTCAAATGTTTATATCTAGGCTGTGAGGTATCTGTGTAAGAATCAGGTCACCCACCAGATGCAAATTAATAGCCATTTATTGCCACGCATACTTTTGACCACAAAACTTCTTTGTTGCTCATCAGATGGTGGTGGTGGGTGGATTTAGGGCTTTACGTCCTGTATTTCTGCACCAATTGGGCTAATTAGGACAGGCAGAGACCATGGCAATGAGACGAAGGAGGAAACAGCCATCCAACTTAGGCTCGACCGGGAATCGAACCCAGGACCCAGCGGTTGGAAGCCCAGAGCACTACCTCTGAGCTAGGCCCCCGCCCAACTTTTGCTCATCAGATCGTAAAGTTTCAAGAGCTGTATATCAATAGCGAATGGTGATGAGTTCAACATGCAATTTTGTAGGTTGAGGACAAAGTATAGGCCGATTGCACGAGGCGAAGCCTATGGTGTCCTTTTCACTCCTGGTTAAAAAAAATAAAGGGCTACAGCCAGGAATAGGTCGCTATAGCTGTCTAGAGTCAACCATATTTTATTGAACGAACATTGCTATGCAAACTGCGATCAATCCTAGTGTTTGTTTATTCTGCAAAATCATAATTAACTGTGTGAAAACTGTGTATATGTTGACTGATCAATAGTTTTCCTTCACTTTTTGATGTATTTTAGATCATATCTCCATTTCGAGGCTAGCCAACAACTTTAGTGTATCGGATTTACCAATAAAGCACATGTACTTTTGCAGGTGTTTTGAAAATATTTTCAACACTGGAGCTGCTATTTTGGGACTGATCTATGGCATCACTCAGTTCACTATTGCATTTGTTATTGCTCTCCTCTACTCATTGGTATGGGTTGCGATAATGGTCTCCAGGCACCGGTTACAGAAATTCAATCAGAGGGATAACACATCTAATGTGATGGCAATTTCTGGATCATCAGGCAACAGTATCGAAGAGGACAGAAGAGTAGCATCTCCACCATCACAGCTCTCACAAAATCACAGCTACACCAAAACTGCTAAGATATTAACAATCTTTGTCCTGGTGTACATAATCCAATGGTGGCCTTCCATTGTTCACTTTATAATAACTGTAATGGTAGGTCGGTGGAACCTAGATGTACGTTTCTACATCACCTTTGTTATATTCCCCTACGCAGGTGGTTTGTTCAATATGCTAGCTTACACGGTCCTAAAAAAATGGTTATTGGTTAAGAAAGCACCTGCCAGCAAATCTGAAAACAGAGTAATAACCGCAAGTAGCTTTATGTAAGTGTTATTGTCAGATACGATGAAGTGCTCCACTACTGGCAAACTGATGTCAGCTTAATGCATCTGCCACGTCATAAATTGTCATGCTGTTGATTACCAGTGGCTAAATTCTATTGAAAACTGACATTAGACACACTTGGGCTATACTTAGCATTGTTTAACTAGTGTATATCTATTGGTTAATTGGAAAAATGCAATTCTGCCGGATTAAGGCAGCTGTAATGAGGCCTCGAGAAAACGGCATGTTACACATTTCCCCCGTGGGTGGGTTTTTTTAAACTTTGTCTCAGTTTAGTCGACTGCATGCAAAATCTTGCGGTCAATATACAGAGATAGCTTTAAAAAAAAAAAACAGTATTGCAGCCAACTGCTCTATCATGAATAAAATTAAAATGTTAATCATGTAATGACTTCACTTCTTTTGTTCACACTAAGCCTCACCAATGTGTTATTGTTTAACGCCTCATCAGCACCTGATTGGGCTACGTAGAGGCTCTCTAGGTTAAAATTAATTATCTATATTTGATAGTAGAGACCAGAAGCATGTAAAAATTCAATAATTGTCCGAGCTGGATATCTTGCAAAGAGATGTTGCAAGGTATTAGCTTGAAACAAAGGTCTTCTTATGCGTTGTAAGTGGATGCATTCTAATAAAATATGTTCGATTGTAAGGGGGCACGGACAATTATGAAATTCACAGGTACAAGTTTGACCATTTCAAAAATCCGGTCTTTTACAAACTGGTAATAACAAAAGATGGCCAAATAATTTTTGTCCAGTCGACATCAGTAATACTCAGTATTAAAAATATTTACTGTTACTACCCTACCTCCTGCTGCTAAATCAGCCGCTTAGGTCTAGACAACTGACCATACACTGGTGGGGCTTCATACTTTTGCCATAAAATACACGATAAATCAAATCCATGCACAAGCAGATTCAGCCATAGATGGATATTTAGCGTCTTTCGCATAGACACCTTGGAAACGGATCAAATACATAAAAATTTTGATGAAATTCACAGGTGTTCGACCTTTTAAAAAAATCTACTAGTTTTCAAAAACAAATTGTCAGTGTCAGTGTACTGAAAATGCGCAAATTACATTAGGAAAAGTCGGCATTTAGTATATAAAATTTGGTAAAAAAAAATCGGCTACCGACAAACCGGCCACAACTTTTTGGATTAAAGTCACTTGAGATGAAACTAAAATGGTCAAGCCACACAACCATAGATAGATATTTAACTAGCCACAATGTAGGCACCAAGAAAACAGAACAGTGACATAACACAGAAGTAATTTTTTTTTTCTTGCCCATTTATTGATGAACAGGTTGAACAAGGCTGTATAATTATGATTCCATGATGCTCTCCTCTGTGTGCTTGCCCTTGTCGGCCTGGGTCTGGCGAGACTTAGCTTTACGCTCGAGAATTCTCTTGCGGTCACGGTCCATCTTCAACTTGACAATGACGACCTGAAATGAAAGACAAAATTTATAATAAGGCCTGTTAAATTGGCTGAGTTGATCCTACACAGAGATGCAGATATTGGTTATCCAGTTGTCCAAGACAACAAGAACTAGAGTTCATTGCTATTTGTAATGAACCTCTCAAGACAGCCCTAGTCAATAACATGCAGCCGTTTAAATGACTTAATACATAAATATTTTTTACAACTTCCTGGTAAAATGCGTAAAGCCCCAGGGCCTTGTTCAGTCTGGAGCCACTTACAGCGCTGGCGAGGGCCGACATTACGCTGGTGAGGGAAGACATTTCTTAATTGTTGAGAAGAGGTTAATATTGGCTTTCTCTGTACATTTTATGATTGAAGTCCAGGAACTTTGTTAATTGCAATTATGGAAGCCAGTTTAAGAAAGCTGGGGTATGGGGAAGTTGATTGAAATCAGTCAATAAGTATACCAAGGTGTGAAATTCTGTGAAGTACAATTAACCATCATAGAACTCAAACAGGAACAAAAGACACTGCTATGCAAGAGGAATATTTTTCTTCTTTGATTTCTATTTCATTTAAATTGTCAGTATCGAACAAATTTACCTAGGTAATATTTTTTGTGTTGCTTTTTTTAGCTAGAACAAACATTTACCAAATTATAAAAGGAAAATACTTGAAACCTGAAAATGACTGAAACAACTTGATATATTTTAGAAGGACCTTTAAAGATAGATAGAGAGATCTATGTTACTTTCCATCATATATAAGCGCCTCCCAGTTTCATAACGAAGCAAAGACAGGAGAGGGTCTGCATAGGAGACTGCTCAACAGGCATAATGCAGATTTTTACATATCCTGAAGAATCATATACTTTACGATCATACAGAACTTCAAACGTCTGCCAACGGTGGCAAATTCAAATGAATATCCCAGGAATTTAGGTATGAAATTTAGACACATTGGAAGTGATTATCAATGTAATTATCCACATAACTATGTTATAAATATCTTCTTACGTAATGATAATTAATTCACTTGCATGCAGGACATCAACTAGAGCACATAGAAATGTGCAAATTGGCACACAGGTATACATTAAATAAAAGGCAGAACGTCATAGAAGTCATTTCTGAAGAGATATCCGTTTGTCATGAATGACATGAAGCTGTCGAATAAAAGGAATTCGGGTGAATTCGGCGCAAATACACATTCGGCGCTTCTAGAACGGTGAATTCTGCGCAAAAAATAGTGAACTCGGCTTAGTGAATTTGGCGAATGGTAAATTCAGCGCCATAGATATAAAGAGAAAAAAGAGAATGTGTAAAATACGATTAACTTTAATTATATATATATATATATATATTTTTTTTTTTTTTCACAATTGCTTGTCATTCAATTCAGCATGTAATGGGACATAAAATATTTGAAAGTTTTATTGTGATGTAAAATAATTTTATTTTTTCATGAAGAACTATTCCAATCTATTACACTTTATCATTTCATGAAAAAAAAAAGAAGGAATTTATTAATTATTTAACGAGTTTTTTTGTTGTTTTCGTGGTATATATTTGCATGTCATGTTGTATTAAGCAACACCATATTTTTGCTAAGTCAACATGCACTTCATTGTCTACAAAAAAATGTCAGTAAGTTATTTAAACCTCAATTGGATAAAACTATGGTTTATCCAAGTTTAAACATTCAGGGCAAACCCAAGATCAACGTGTGTACCAAGAGGTTGAAAATCCTATACAGTATGTTTTTTATACTGCTCCAAGCAAGCTAATCACTGATTGGCTGTTATATTTTGGGTCAACCCATTTCAACCAATGACAGCGCATAACACAAAGTAATCAAAATGGCGGTTGTCACTGAAAATCACGACGGTCTTAGCTACGTTTTGAAGGCGAATTTTGCCGTTTTCAGAGGGAGTGGATACCGTATTTGTTCAGAAAGGTATTCTATGACTTTCTATCTTTTATTTAATGTTTACTTTGAGAAATTTGATCAACTTTTGACAAAGTTATGCACTCTGGTTGGCTTTGATAATGTCACTGTCAGCCTCTCCCCCGAACACGCACGAAGCTGTACAAACGCACTTCGGTCATTTCCGTCGGAGTTCGCCATCTTGTGGCCGGAAACAGCCGAGGTACTCGCGGAGGCAACAAACAACGATTTCAAGAAATGTATGGAACACATAAAACAAAACATAAGTGGAAAACACTCCTAAGGCAGTACACTATGGACGGACAAGGTGGCAGGGCGCTACGACGTGTAGAAGTATGCTATATACACGCTTGAACGTATACCCGAACTGGCCCCATTGGATTAACATGTAAGTTCGAATTTGCCGCTCGAAAAATGGCAAACCGGACGCATTACGCGAAAACGCCTCCACCAAGCAACGTAACAATTGGCACTTTGTGCCAATAATTAATGAATTACCAGTACTTGGCTTTGTTAATATTGTTACTTGAAATACATTACATACCTTAGATGGGTGAATGCCAACATTAACTGATGCACCGTTGGCCTTGTCCCGCTGAATTCTCTCAATGTGGATGACAAATTTCTTTCTGTAGACTTGAACAACTTTGCCAACTTGCTGAGAATGGTAATGGCCACGAACAACCTGCAAGGATACAAATCATACATACAAGCTATAACTTATAATAATATACCACGGAACAGTAAACCAATGACAATGAGTACGACACCAGAAAATACAGGCTTATTAGCATCTCATATCATGGTGCTATACTATTACAACAAACATTGTTAACAGGTAAAACTTATTGAGATATATTTACCATGAGAGAAACTCGAAACTTATTGGAACTCATAAATGGCATCATATGCATGTTTTGGGGACACCCATCAACATTAAATACTTGCATCAAATGTATGGTCATGGAGGTAGCACTGAGCCGTTTTTCAGAAAGACTATTTAATTGGCTACCGTACTTCACTTTTGAGCAAATGAAACCCCGACTTCTAATCGATTCTGACGTATACCTGCTACAATACGTTGCAACCAACTTGTCGGTTCTGACAATCGTTGATATTTACCTGCACTTCGTCATCCTTCCTGATGGGCATGCTGCGCACATTGTGTTTTTGCCTTAAGTCCTTAGAAAGAGGGGAGCTCATAATCTTCCTACGGATGTGAGAGGGGGCGTTAAAGTGCCTCTTCCTGTTCTTCCTCCTGGAGGAGGACACCATCTTATTAAACTTCATAGTGGCGCTACTGCAAAACAAAATATCAAAAATTATCATCATAATCATAATAGTACAACCACAACATCATATCTGATGTCAATGATGACTGCAGCATGCATTATGCACAGTTGTAACCAGTCAATCAGCTGTTCCACACAACCTAGCAGCTCAAGAACAAACGAATAATTCACTGTCAAACTGTCAGTTGCTGCATTGTTCTTGCCAAACTTTTTAACTGTAATTACACACAATATTGCAATAAATGACTTGTTCAAGTTATAGGACGGATAAAGGCTGGAGCAGCAAGCAGCATGAACTGTCAGATTGTAAGACACCCATTTACCAAAGAAATAAGACAGACAGTCGACAAATAGTTACACAGCAAGGTTTAGATCACATTATTAACCTTCTAAATTGATATGGTGGGCTTAGATGGGCTTTAATTATTTAGATTATAGCGGATATTCTACTCGTTTCTTATCTATCAACATTACCTGATCAGCAATGGCCGAAAAAAGGAAGCGGCCTCGGTGTAAACTTCCGGTGTTGACAAATTTTTCACCAGAGGGCGTTAGTCGTCATAGGTGGCAGCACAGATCTTCTTTGGTGGCAGCACCGGTCACTTTTGCAGCAAGGACATGTAAGGGGGATTACATTGATCATTTCCCCTTCCCAAAAATTGTGGGGTATAAATTATCCCCACATCACCCCTGAATCGACACCCCTGCAATTACAAGTTTTCACTTGATAGCTTAAAATGTCTTCATTGCCAGGCCAGGAGTTTGTTTGTGGCAAATTGGTGACATACATTGCTTCAACCTCTGCCAGATCCATTGCAGGGTGTCCTTAATGTGCAATGCATACAAAACACCAGAAAAAGACGAATTATGAAAAATGGGACACTTATTAATTATAATTAGACAGTTACAGTGACCCTCGTTTGGTGCCATTACTGCTTGCTCACAGGTGCGACAACTGAATTAACGCTCCAGGGAACCCTACTTTGGTGCCCCTGCATATTTTAATTGTATATTTTACATTCCACTACCGTCCAATCTAATAAAGATCTAACAATGCAGGTACCCTATCTTTACTAACTGTCTGTGCTTGGACAAGTAAAAGATGTCCATATGGGGTAAATTTTTTTTTGTAACACGGTGTGGACTCCCCAAGCATTATCTCATTAATTACGTCTGCCTGGCAACTGCTCAAATATGCCGACTTAGCCTCTGACCCAGTAGCATTGAAACATTGAACCATTGTATTGATCGCAGTGCTTGGAGTCATAGAGCTCAGGGTCTCCCTTGTTAATTTTTTGTTTCATGGGTTTTTCTATTCCATACTATGATAGGAGCAATAGCACAACAAAAATTTTGCATGAGTAAATATACAATTTATTGCTACCAGCAGTTGACACAACAAGTGAAATGGGACAGGTACATATTTAAAACGTGAACACAATATAAAGACATAAATTACATTAATAGCATACAACCAGTAGCATATTTAAAGGAATGATGTAATTTTTCATATCACAATGTTGCACTTAATTACAGTGTAAGTTGTGTTAAATGATACGTAACACAATATATTATTATATAGTATAAAGACACCATTGATATCACATTTGACACGGGATTCAAACTGTGGCACTTGTACTTTCACTAAATTTGAAACATATTCCATAGGCATTCTATCATTCCATAAAAAGAGGCAAAATAATATGACTAAGCTAAATCAGCACCATGAAAAAAACGGCGTGCGTTTGCCAAAGCGCTGTGTGAATGTCTCTGATGACGTCCTTGTTCGTTCCGTTCCAAAAGTATGTTTACTCCTCTCCACGACAACAACAGGCATTTGCACCAACTGAACGGGCGACTTGCCATCCTTCAGTGCTTGTGTTAGGTTTAAAATCTGCAACAGATAGAATGACGTAATGCATGAAAGTTAATATAAATCTTCTTCATTAATTTGACCTAAAGACTTTTTTGCTACTTTCATAACTTTGACAGTATCTCAGAATGTCCCGTTGGCGCCATCTTAGAATTTCATCCACATTAATTGCCACTAAAAAAAATACTGTTTTCAATTGTATATTGTGCCATAATATTTAAGATTAATTAAATTTAAAGGCCATTTTAGACAGTTTGCAAATCAAATCTTATTTTACAAATCACTTCACATATTATATTATATATAGAAACAACCCAAATCATGACATACTTGGCCTCTCATGACTGACATCTGCTTCTCAAAAGTAGTTTTATCAAAGCCTTTGTCACCCTGAAACAAATATCAACAAAATGAATGACAAGAATCGAAACATAATTCATATAATATCTGAAATGCTACATCGATAAGTTTTAACAAATTAATTGTTATCAATTGCTAAGAACATACCATGAGCAAATATAACACACTTTGCGTAACTGTTTAGCATAATAGTGACATATTTAGACGTCGTTAAACAATGGTTAACCCAGTTACTGATATATATATAATAATAGCTCCCTCTGTTGATACAGTACACAATAGTTTCAAAAGGAAAACAGCAACTGTGTAAGACTTTCATGTCAACATCGAAAATAATTCTTGAAACCTACCTTGAACAACAAGTAAAGCTCATCACACAAATCTTGAACAAAGTTCATGTCAGACAACTGTGGTAAGACTAGGTCTCGGATTTCTTGAGAAAATGGTTGTTTAGCTTGTGAAAGCCAAGCCCAATGATAGGGATCTGAAATGTAATGCAATTTTGCAATATAAAAACTAATCTGATTGATTGATTGACTGACCAATTGATAATATGTACTTAAAGGAAATTCTAGTTGCTTATATGGTGGCCCTTGGTAAAAACAAAATTATTTTAGATTTTATGATAAACAAGGTATTAAATGAATACTGCTTGTGTTAACGCCTCAAATACTGAATAAAAACTTAGCATTAAAACCATATTATTTTCCAACACCAGCATTTAACAAACTAATTACCGAAAGGGATAATAAAGTTATATATCTATCTATCTATCGTTCTACATGTATCTATCTATCTATTTAGGTATACATGTATTCAGTCATCAAATAAAACTCAATTAGACACATAATTTGCATTATTAACTACACAGCTGCAGCATTTTACATCTTAGATGTATTTAATAAGTCTTCGGTTCAATATAGGCTACCGTGTGTGGCATCCACTTTAACATCGGCCGAATTATTATTATCAGGCATTAACTCATGTTGAGTCAAGCAACAGGTACAACATCAGTTTGTTTGCTCTATGCTAACCCAGGGGATTATGGAGGTCAATTTTGATTGTACATTTTGTTCGTAATATGCTGCGATAGTTATTGATTAAGGCAAACGGTTTTTCGTGTTAAACCTAAATTTGTATCCAAAAAAATAATAATATATATTTGCTTTGTTTTTTATTTTTTATGACACATGTATCTGCACTGATATTGCGTTGTCAATAAAAGAATATATATATATATATAATTTTTGATGTGATTCATCCAACAACTTTAACAGCAGGGTATAATATACATCATTATAAAGTGAACAGGTGATAGAGCATAGACAAATATGAATAGTGATACAGAAATTGATTGAAAATAATGACATGATTTATATGGTTAGAAGACATACAAGACCTTTGGGCCTGAGTGGTTTGAAACTCAATGTATTTTTCTGTAATTCATGTTTACCATGTCAATAAAGATCTAATCTAATCTTTAAGAATGGCAAATAAATATGTATGCATTGGAAGAATATGACACAAGTTTGGAACAAATAAAACGGATTAAATAAATAATAAAAATAGAAGGAAATAATTTAATAATTATAGATATACAGTGATAAAGAAATTTAGGATGGACCACTTCTTTTTTTTTTCAACTCCTAAATGAAAATTTTCAAGGTATATAAAAGACTTACAAGCTCTCCATTCATCGGGATGTTTGTACGGAAATGCTAATCCATTGTCTATCGCTGCTATCCTGATTTCTGGTGGCTTCACCAAGTTCCAATCATCGCCCTGTCAAATAGACAAGAATAAAAGTTCTGATACTGCATTTGCATGTCACAATTTTATTTTTATTTTTTTCTCTCACTGAGGTGCGCAATACTTTTCAACCATATACAGTAAAATATTCCAATATTAACAGTCAAATTTTTTTTACAGGGAGTCCTTTCCCAAATGCTAGATTTTAATAAAGGCTGTTCCATTGAAATGGGGGGGGGGGGGGGGGGGGGGCAGGAACATTTTCAGACCCCCCCCCCCCCCCACCATTGCTCTTTGTTTTTTTTTCACCCCCTTTTTCCACACTAAGATATTAGGAAAATACTGGTCAACCACCCCCCTCCTCCTCTTTTTCTATTTTGGAGAAACCCCCTCCCCTCCCCCACATTTTCAAAAACTTTCCTGTCCACGCTGCCCCCCCCCTTTTTTAAAAATAATTGAAAAGCCCTAAAATTTATCATGTATTTTTTCGAGGTGACTTTCAACCCAGTTTAAAATTTGAAACAAGACATGGTTTGTTATCAAGAAAATGTGGTTTGGACAAGCTGTGTGTTGATGTTGTTTCAGTCATGTAGTTTATGTGGTTCACCCACGAATCAATACTGTAACAGTTTGTTTGCTCGCTAGATTATATTACAACTGACATGTAATCATATTCATAAGCTTGCTTCTTCTTCATTTTTTTTTTGGTGATGAGTCAGATTGACCATACAATTGTGATTAGAGTGCGAAGTTGCAATCGTCATTAGGTATCAAAGCAGATTGGCTTGTCACTAACTGTATATATATAACCAAAAATATGGCATTGACACAACTATTCATTGTAATCGAGGTCACTCCAATGCATATTGTTCAACTTCCCATATATTTGCCATAAATCAATGTGACATCTAAATCAGTATCAAGGTCCAATTCAGGGATGTGTACCTCATGATCTACTATCATCACATGTCAAAAATTGTTTATACAACTATTTAAGAGTACAAGTAGATGTACAGTTGAACTTGTGAACTTAGTATGCGTGTTAAGTGTCCAATATCTCACTCTTAAGCCATTTCATCTGTCATGATTGTGAGCTCCTGTGTTTCATAACAAAATATTCATACTGTTTACCAATAACAAGGAGGCCATCATCTGGATATCGATTGTTGAAAATTGTTGCCATTCTTAACAGCTTTACAATGGTCTTTAGCGTAAAAGTTAAAATAATATCAAGCCACTGATATGTTATTGATAATTTGAGACCATACATTATACATACAATATTTTCCTGATACCAGCCTAGAGATCAATTATTTTGGAAACAGCTATCCTGACTTCACAGTGAATTCTTTATACACTTTTCCAAAAATTTCATAGTGACACTCGGCCAAGCCTCAAATCAAGTCTCAGATTTCTATTTTGTACTCGACTTGCAATCAAGGACAAACTGCATATACAAATAATCCTCATACATATGACAAGTATTTCGGATCGTAAGGCTACGCTTCTTTGATCTTTAGCTTCTCAGGTCCTCTCAGGGCATTTTTTAGTGGGTCGGTTCAAAATGCAGCAATTAAATAACATTTCATATTCAATGACATTGGGAGTAGTATATTACATTGTTGAGTGAAACTGCTTAAATTGGACTTCAGTATGACATTGGAACATGTAATATAATTAATACAACAATGACCTCACCTCATTTTCCATTACATCTGGCCGATCGTATCTTATTAGCCAATTGTCATTTCCTCTATCTGAAATTAGCAAAATGGCGGCATGTACAACAATTATACAAAAATGTCTTTTAAATATATCTATTATGAAAACGTCAATTGTATCTGGTGAGTTTAAGTTAAATTAAATTTTAATTGATTCATTGTATACACTGTTTGTTGTAAAGGGTGAGGTATGGGGGCCCTTTGTCAGCGACAGGATGGCGGTCTTAGAAGGGCCCTCCTGATCTTGCATATTTCATATATTTTGTCAAATAAACTTGTTCTGAGTTCAGGATATAAAATTCTTGTAAAATCTTACAATCAAAGCAGGGAAAGTCTGTCTTACCTGTATTTCGAATGATATAATCCAAGACTACTAATCTCTCAAACTGTGATTGAAGTTGAGCTGACGTTGTAGGTGCCAGAGGTTCTGAGTCAAACTTGCGTAGCCAGAATTCGGCATCTTTGTACTCAGTGACAAATAGTTGGAATGATCCAGTCTGAAGTGAAAATAGTAAGCAATTAAAATAGGATGCACAGCAAAAATATCCCCATTCTCCCACACCAACGAAAGTTTGAACAAGTACCTTTTATCTTATACCAAAGGCCTAACAGCTCCTAACGTATCTTATGTGACTACATTATAAGCAAAAAATATCACAACATCTAGCAAACTGGACAATTGAACTCAGCAGTGCTCAGGTTACCTTTGGAGGAAGACCAAGTCTGTGAAACTTTCTTCCTAATTCTGGAAATCTTTCTGCCACTCCCCGCTTTGTTTTTGATTTGGCTCTGTCAATGGCATTGTAGTTGAAAGTTTCGCTAGACAATTTCACCATCTGGAGAAAAGGGAAACGATGTACTGTATGTATACCTGATACTTTCATCAACCAGATTATCTGAACTAAATCAGTATCAGTATTATAATTTTGTTAAACATTTCAAATTCATATCTGGTCTTATTATAAAATATACCCTGCACAATGACATCAACAAATGTATTCAATAAGTACACATTTAACATATACCTTGGTCTTTGGAACTATATTTAGCTGCAGTTTGACGTCTACGAGACTGGCGCCTGCTTCAGACAGGTAACCCTGATTTGGCACGAGACAACTACGTCCAAAACAACACGGACAGCATAATTTATGCATCCATTTGGTCCACTTTGGATTGAGATGTCCATAAGGTTCTTCATCTTTGGGCTTAAATACTCCTATTGTTTTCTGAAATTAACAATAAACAAATGGCATATTCAGTATGGATCCGCTTTTACAATTGTTGTGTTGTCTTTGCCTTCAGATATCCCAACTTGATTCACAAGTAAAAAATTAACATATCTTCAGCTTCCTGTACTCGTTCCAGTTGAATAAATACTTTCATTTATTACTATAGTTTAAAAACGTCCATGAGCTAATAATGTCATGGCTTACTTATTATCCACAGCAGAATGTCCATAGCATGATCAATAACTGCCTACAGTCCATAAATGTCTAGCTTTCACAAAAGTAATTGTAAGAATGCAATGCTTGGCAAGTTGCCATTCATTGTTTGTGATATTCATTACATTGTGCACAATGGAAGTGTTTGTGTATCACCAATTTAGATTATCAAAGAACGTAAAGCCTGAACCTTTCTCATAGCAGCAAAATGGAAAATTAGGATAAAAGAAGTGTTTATCACATTTTCATTATGTTTATCACACCATACATTTCTGTTTCATTCAATATAAGGGTTTAAGAAACCCCTTTTACTCCAAATTAACGAAAACTTAAGACACCACGCTGTACAAACATACCGCATCTAGCATAGGTAGCCTCGTAACTGGGGTGGGGAACAAGTTACTTGCCTGGTTTTCCTGAATGTGCGTAAACAAACACGCACAATCTCGATTATAAAGTATAGAAAGCATATCTTTACAAAAACAGTGTTGCATCAAATTACATGCTGTATTGGAAATACCTATATACCATTCCAGTGATGGTGCAAGCTGTTTAATTGCTTTAAATCGCATCACAGTTGAGACAGCTAGGGATGCACGGTCGACACACTAAAGCTACTGTGACGTGATTTAAATTATCTAATGCTAAATATCTTTAATCAACCAGTGCCGTTACCTTGCTGTTTTAGTCTGGCATTTTATGCCCAATAAGTTAACAACATACATTTTTCCTACTGCTCATAATTAGCCAATTTGTTGTTTGTTTACATTTGTGATTCCTGCACAGTTATGAGGTAAACCAGACTAATTCTGCATTGCGTTTGTACAGCATGGACACAGAAATTGCTAGAATGATTTTTCCCAACATATGATTTTCCCAATATAAAAATTAAAATGTAATCTTACTTATGGATTCCAGTACAGATGTTGCATATCAGCCTAATTTTTTTTTTCAAATGAAACTGAAGTTCACCAAATTTATAAGGCAATTCTGTCATGCTATCATATATCATTGTGAAATAAATTAGTTGACATAAACTGCTTAGGGTACACATAGGTCAAAGCGCAAAATTGTTATGAAGCCTGGCCAAGGTTGCCTGGGAGATCGAAGTGCACCAACTTATACCTATTACTTCTTCATAGGCAACATCATTAACTATAATAGAATATTCTTTTTTTTACCACATAATTTCTTCAATGCTATTTTGAGTGATAACACTACACACATATCATCACATGACAAGTATTATGCAAGAATATTCATTTACCCCTTCACAATTTTTCACAAAATAACTCCCACTAGATCCTTGGTAGATTCTCTCCGGATAAATTCCATTTTCAATGGCAGTTTCTGCAGCTCTAACAATGGCAGTATATTCCGGATCCTCTGGAAATACATTGTCCACATGGCTATAGTCACAATCCAGTCTGCCTAGAAGAGGGGTCCCTTCACCATTGTCCCTGTGACTATTTCTAGGAGATCCAGACTGATCTCCCCCAAAAGTCACATCAGGAGGGGGCATAACGCCGTCAGATTCTAACACAGAAGGTAAATCTGTCTCAGGTTCCATTTGTTTAACTTTATAATCACCCCATGAGGAATTTCACAAATTATTTCCTGTCAATTTGATACGTAATTGCTGACAAGTGTTTTGGTCAGATGATGAAGATGACGTTTGGGTGACAGGAAGTCATTTGAGATTTGGTTTCGAATCCAATTAAAGTTAATAAAACTTCATCCTAAAGATTTTGTTCAAATATATGATAATGAAATTGATTTAGTTTAATAATTTCGACGTAATAATGATAATTGTATTTCGCATTTTTGTTTCCAGTTGTAACTTTTCTGCGAAACTAAACTAGACAGTCACGCCATCTTGTTCATTAAAGAAGCGTTGGCGTGGTGGCAAAATGAGTGACGAAGAACAGCCACCAAATAATGATGACCAGGGTGAAGATATGCCTGGAGGTCCGATGGACACCTCCCCTAAAAGATTTCCTCCTCCTGGAAGGGGTAGAGGGTCATTTAGACCAAGGTGTGATGTGTGAAATTTGCAAAATTGTTGGCCACCTTTTGCCAGTTTTGGTTGTGGCTTCAAAATGGCTGCAAATAATGACATTGAAGCAAGCATGAAGCCAGGGGTTTTGGGAATCGGTTGTATGAAAGCGAACTAGTAGTATAATGAGTATTAAAGATAGTAGCCCGATTGTAATTAGCAAAAAATGGGCACCACTGCTTATTTAAACTTCAGTTGCAATATAACAACTTAAGAAATTGGGGTTGGGCTATGGCATGGGGTGTGTATTGATATGAATTGATTTTCTGCCATTGTATCAAGTCCACATGTTGCCAAAGGTTTACTTTAATTTATATATGCTAATTTTCATTAGAATGTACCAGCATGAGAATATTTTACTGACATTTCCCTGCAATTTCAGGGGACCTCCACCTCCATATGGCCGAGGGCCTCCACCGAGATTCCGAGGACCCCCTCCTTATGGAAACAGAGGGCCACCACCCCCTGGAATGAGGGGACCCCCTCCACCTGGCATGCGCGGTCCACCTAGGGGCCCTCCACCTTATGGACGTCCTCCATTTGATCCAAACTACGGACCTCACCCAGGCATGCCCCCACCTCCAGGGATGGGGCCTCCACCTGGTATGGGACCCCCTGGTATGGGGCCACCAGGGATGCCCCCTCCCCCTGGGATGCCCCCACCTCCAGGGATGGTATGTGTTACACATTTCTACTGACGCACCTTTTAGCTTTGGTTAGGGATTTAATGAGTGCTTTCTGACCAAGAATTGTAAATTTTTGTAGTTTATATTGATAAATGATTAATGTCTAGTTAGACGTATTAAAGTGTCAATTAATTGCTTATGGTACCATTTTCATTAGTACTAGTTAATGTAGGTGAATAACTAATTTGGGATTTGATAAATTGGGATGATTATCAGTTGACATTGGATTTTGCCTAGATAACATGTATATACATCAAACCATTTCAGAGACCGCCAATGATGCCACCCCCTGGTATCCCACCCCCCAACTTCTCAGTGCCTCCCCCTGGCTTTAATAACAGCAACGACAACCAGGAACTCTGGGTTGAGAACAAATCGGCAGATGGAAAGGTATTTTATCATTATGGCTTACAAAAGTAAATATTTGTTGGTTAATTTACAGTATGCGTAAAAATAAAGAGAATGGACCTTTTTCACAAGCGATTCATTCAAAATACTACAAGATGTTCACAAGTCTTAATTAGACAATGGAAGCTAAACTGGGGTCATTTTCTTCTATCACCAAAAACAGTGGTATTGATATGAGTGACTAAAATCTGTTAAGAGCTTTTCACATTCAATTCCAGGTATATTACTACAACGCAAAGACAAGGGAATCTGCATGGACGAAACCTGAGGGGGTTAAAATCATTACGCAGACTGAAGTTGAAGCTATGGCTGCTGCTCAGGCCCAAGGAGGCGGTGGACCTGCTAGTACCTCATCTTCATCAACTGCCACAACCACTGCTGCACAGGCTGCCATTTCCCAAGCACAACAGAGCGGAGATGGTCCTGAAGGGGTAAGTGAAAAGATGAATGAATAGGAGATAAGATGTTTATTGCTTGATTCATGCTACTCAAATTTGTCTTTGAGTAGTGCGTTGACCATGACATCATAATCTGCCTGTGTGGCGAGTGCACAAGCTGGTTATTTAAGGAGATTGTTCGTACCAAACTAACCTTCTGATCTAATCCAGTCATGATTTATTGAAAATAACTCGCGTCAGTGAGTCAGAATTGGGCAGTATGCAATAATTTTGGGCATTAAATAGTTTTCCTTTTTTATCATCACATGGTAAAGAAAATATCAGAGATTGTCATTATGTTTTTAATGTACATAAACTAATAGCTTTATTGTTGTATTTGTGTGACCACATCTTGCTGTTATTCGTGTGACAAACAATGAACAATAAATTGTGTTATTACATTTTCAGGAGCAGTCAGGCCAGCAGAACAATTCCATGCAACATCCTCCAATGCAGCATCCTTATCATGGATATCAACCTAATTACAATCACGGTTATCCTCCTTTCAATCCCAACATGATGCCGCCTCCGAACATGATGCAGCCCCCTCATCATGTGTCTCCACCGGTATGTTTCTTTCCTTGCTAGTTACGGATGTAATGTCAAGTTGGTCCAATGTGTGGCGTCCTGGTGTAAATACTGATGCGCCACCTTGTGTGTTATGCATGGATATCGTCCAATAGAGAATAAAGCAGACTATAACGAACCACCATACTTGGATTGATGGTGCACATGGCTAATCATTGTATATTCTGACATCTGTTATTCATTTGTTAATTTACTTTAAAATGGTCACTCAATATAACCTTATGGTTTGGCGAGGTCCTTTTTTGAAATAGAGACGAACAAAGCAAAGCAGTAAAATGTATATTTAAGAGTGGGCATTGTCTTGTGGTTGAGGAGTAATTGATTACTGTTCATCTCTGTTGCCTGTAAAATTTGTATGGTGATTCTGTTGGTTTCTAATACATACTTAATTATTTTACAGCCACCAGAGGTCACTGAATGGTCAGAACATCGCAACCAAGAAGGGCGAGCGTATTACTACAATGGCAGAACTCAGGAATCTACCTGGGAGAAACCGCAGGTCCTTACTGACTGGGACAGTAAGTGTTAACATGCTAAATTGGGAAGTAATCTGAGAAACTGACAGTTTAAATTTTAGGACTAAACAAAATGATGTTTTTGTGACCGTTTGCTAGCTTATTAATAGGAGGGGCGTAATGATCGTTGATATGTTTTATTTATGGGTTCATGCTTGTTGGGTAGTACCGGTACTTTACTAAGATCAAATTGCATTAATTGAATTGAAACTTGGATAGTGTAATTTGAGTAAGGTGTCATTTTGATGAAAGTGTTATTTAAGTAAGGTGTCCTTGTGTCTTTTGATGAAATAGCTGAGTTAGTACGGTGAGATGTGAGGGGCCATTTATCTGAATCAATAATGAGCAGGAGCAGGTGGCAGCTGGTGTACTTAGAGAAACAGTGTGGCTCAACACTTAGGACATTGTTGACCTCTTGCAACTTATTTTTTCACAGACAACCAGCATCAAGCTTCTCAACCTCCTATGCAGCCTCCCCCTGCAGTGAACATGCCTCCGAGCCAGCCATCTGATTCTGGAGGAATGGGGGAGGTCTCACCTGCTATCGAAACTCCTGCAGAGCCATCAAGTAATGGTCCGAGTGATAGCGGAGATGCTCACACTAACGGAATCGAACCTATGGACACCAGTGAGATCAAAACTGAGGAGAAAAAGGAAGAGGTATTTTGAAAGATATTTTATTAGCGGATATATTTCATGAGGTCTGGTTACATTGGTTTGTAGTCTGACCTGTTTGTAACAACATCCTTAAAACTGAAGTCAGGCTGCAATGAGGTCATTGCCAATTAACAAATATTTTGCCAGTCAACATATGTAATGGATTTTTTAGGTTATATTTGTTAGGAGTAGGTTTAATTGACTTTTAAAATTGTAGTAATATGTTGATTTCCTCTCTATCACTTTAAAACTTTAAATGTATTCGATATCTTCTAGCCTGTTTGTAACTTGGCTTGATTGGTTGATTAATTTTTCTTCAGCCAAAAGAAGAGCTTACAGAGGAACAGAAAGCTGCCGAGAAAGCCAAGCCTGTCTCAAGCACACCAGTGCCAGGAACACCTTGGTAAGACCTGAAATATTCATTTACAATCACAGCTTCAAACTTAAAGTGTTCACACCAAATCTTTGACACCACAAAAGACTAGCGACACCTCTACTCTAGTGCTTAATCCACCAGGTGACACTGTGACCATTTTGTTACCACAGTGTAATGGTACCTAGAGGTAGACCGATCCATCAGTCCCTACATGTAGAAGTAGGGACTTATTCTAAGCCATAGGTTTTTTCAGCCCATAGGACATTTTCAAAAAGTCGCTTTTGTAAACATTAACAATTTTTAAAATATTAGGGCACAATGTCTTGAGTCAATGAGGTAGGCAATATATTTTCTAAAAGTAGCTTACTTAATTATCTTGAAATAAGACAAAGATTGCGGGGAAGTCGTGCTAAAAAAAAAGGTTGCGTCCTCAAAAATATCAACAGCAGTGAATTGGCGGGATGACGTCACAGGCCATTCCTCATAAATTAACAAGTTGTGGCGTCACGGAACCATAATCTGACTATCCTAACGTGTTAAACACATCAATTATAGCATCAACACATACAT
Organism: Alitta virens; assembly: GCA_932294295.1. NCBI lineage: Eukaryota > Metazoa > Annelida > Polychaeta > Phyllodocida > Nereididae > Alitta > Alitta virens. The sequence continues at coordinate 24,499,326 of OW028580.1, read as the reverse complement.
CTACATACCTAAAAAACGCAATAATCATATCATTTCAAGTAGTGACTTGATAGCATGCCATTTTGTTCTTAATATTACGGATGCAGATATAACAAACCCTTATCGTTAATCGATTGTCATGTGCTCTGTGTTGCAGGTGTGTTGTATGGACAGGAGATGGTCGAGTGTTCTTCTACAATCCCACATCAAGACAATCAACGTGGGACAGGCCAGAGGACCTGAAAGGCAGGACAGATGTTGACAAGATGCTTCAGTCACCACCTGAAAATGTACCAGGTGAGTTTGACAAAGTTAATGTGGTTTAGTGCAGTAAAGCGGACCAAACTTTATGCCCATATTTGGCCTCCACTAAATATGGACATATTCACTATTTTTTACCAAATTCAGTTTTTGCAAACAAAACAGACCCCGATTAAAAAAAACCCAACTTTCTTGCCTTGAAAATGATCACCGTCGTCTTTTATTTGTGACGTCATCCATTTAATTCAGCATTTCTACGTCATAGACCTGGCAGTGAGTTCTCGCTCAAAAATGGTTAAATCTGGGTCCGCTATACTGCACTTTTTTCGTTGATGTACACTTTCTAAAGCCAGTTTTTGGATGAGGTATTATGGTAATGTGTGTTTGTACTTACACTGCCGAACATTAAAAAACTTAAAGTATTAAATAGTAGTGCTTTCAGTTTGATGCTGATTCTAATAAAAGATTTATATCAATTATCTTCACGTCTCTTACAAAGCGCATCAGTTTTCTGTAAATTCTGTGTTCAGCATCCATTTAACTTTTACTTACTCCATTTTAAAGGCAAAAAGAAACCGTTGTTGTTATCCTCGGGAGATGAAGAGGAGCCTGCTGCCAAGAAAAAGAAGTAAGTCTTCCATTCTGTTGTCTTGTTTTATTTCTCAGAGCTCCAGAGTTTGAAGTCAGAGGGTTTTGGGTGGAGTCGTTGTCAGAAAAATAATAGTTTGACTCCCAACTCCACATGGGAAATTTTAATCATTCTTGATTACTTTTGTGCAGATTATGCTTAATTTAATTTAAAATTGTGGTGGGGGGTGGGGGTGGACAGGAATGTTTTTGAACCCCCCCCCCCTAACCACAGTTTTAAATAGAACAGCCCTAAATGTGAAATATTCAGAGTCGAGGAGTAGAGAGTTTTGAGTGGAGTCAAGAGTTGCCTTTTCAGAAGCCACTTGAGTAGGGAGTCAAGAGTCGTAGCCTCTTCTTTATGATTTCTTAGTCTTCGCACGCTATAGAACCCATCAGTAAAGTTGCGGGCAATATTAACAACATCCAGGAGTGGATCCAAAATGCACTGAATGAAAAGAACAATATGTCCAACTTGCAAAGGTCGCAGTGGAGGTGGTACAGCGATGCTTTGCCTCCGATGGCCCAGAAATGTGGTTATTCATGTCCTTTCTGCAATAGGAAGTTTGTGTGCAATCAGGCGAGCCCTATACCATGTTTGGAAGACGGTGTCATAGCGTCATACTGTTAGCTGGTGTCTGATTGGCCCAGACACTGGTGTCTTCACCAGAGGACAGCACCTGCGATCTTTGCCGGCTGGAAAATTATGTCCCTCATCTACAAACTTGCTTTATCAGAATTATTTGGATCCACTCATGGATATTGTTATTATCAGCCGCAACTTCTCTGAGGAAGTGCTGTGTATCTTTTGCTTTTTACATTTATCTTACGTCTTACCTCTTTTATCTTCAGGGAGGATGTTGAGGTGAAGCAGGAGCCAACCCCTAGTCAGAGCATCTTGCAAAGTAAGAAAATCGACGCTGGCAAAGAGGCAGCCATTGAGGCGGAAGTCAAGGCTGCCCGAGAAAGGGCCGTCATTCCCCTCGAGATCAGGATGAAACAGTTCAGAGATATGCTTGCCGAGAAGGAGGTATGTTATCGACAATATTTTTTGGCAAGTGCTGAAGAATCTTGTCTTTAGGCTATCTCAATAACAAGAACTGTAGTTAATGAATGTAATAATCTATGTACTATGCATGCAGGGTCATTAAAACTTGCAACATGGAATATTTGATAGAGCAATAGACAATAAATAGAGGAATTTACAAATAAGTCTAGATGCTGTATTTTTTCTTATTGAGTGACCTTTCTTAGTATTATGTGAAAAGTATTTTTGAATTATCAATGAAGCCCTTAACAAAAGCACTGCTTGAGTTGCCCATAAAGCCCTGTTCTTGGTCATTGAAGACCAGAATATATTGTCAAATTCTGAAGGATAGCATTACAAATCATTATCTTTTTACAGGTTTCTGCATTTTCCACCTGGGAAAAGGAGCTGCACAAGATCGTCTTCGACCCTCGCTACCTGCTGCTGACCTCGAAGGAGAGGAAACAGGTGTTTGAGAATTACGTGAAGGAGAGAGCTGAGGAGGAGAGGAGGGAGAAGAGGAACAAGCTAAAGGAGAGGAGGGACACTTTCCGAACTCTAATGGAAGAGGCCAAATTACACGGAAAGTGAGTATGGACTTCGTGTATGTCACAGTAGATGTTTCAATATGTGTGAATACTGAGTCTGAAGCTTAGTCGGTTTATATGACCAGCTGCCAGAGGCAGGCAGAATGATGAAATGATGAAGCTTGGGCATCCACACTGTATTACATATTTACCCCATGGGTAGGGTCTTTCACATGCCTCAGCATAGACACTGAAGTTCACCTTCAATTTAACGTCTCATGTGATCGACATCCAGCTGGGATGAAGCTCCTAATGTCCTTGGGAAGTCTCATAATTCTTATCTGTGCCTCTGGGAGCCAATTAGGTAGACAGAAGAATTGTATAAATATTATTGCTGATTCACAGGACCTATAACTTAAGTAGCTGAGCTGACATAATGCTTGTTAACGAGTGATCTAACAAGTTGTAAATATACACCAATCAAGTTGTGTGGCTGTGACTTCATGTAAAATATTGACTTCAATTTCAGGTCGTCCTTTAGTGACTTCGCTTCCAAGTACGGCAAGGACGAGCGCTTCAAGGGCATTGAGAAAATGCGTGAGCGAGAGGGATTGTTCAGCGACTACGTTGCTGAACTCCGTCGCAAAGAAAAAGAGGAAAAATCGAGTCACAAGGAAAAGGTAGGATTTATGGCGGCCAAGATGGCTGGGAGAGATTCCCCGGCCTTGCAGTTAACGCCTGGTCAATAATTAACAGGGCCATTTTGAAAAAGAGCTTTTGCTCAAAATGGTTTTTACCCTGTATTAATATGTTTTGTAAAATATATATATATAAATAATAGTATGCTTTGAATTTATTATATTGATCAACATTAAATATTGATATTGAAAATTTGATGATACAAGAAAAGAGGTTCTGTGTCATGCTGCTTGTTTTGATGTTGGTTCTTCAATCGCTTTTACTATTAACAATTTCTTTGTTGTGTTTGGAGTCATAATTTGGTGTGGTCTCGTGAAAAGGTGCAAATGTTGTCTAGGAGTGAGATATTGCATGTACTAGACAAGGGGCTTTAAGTAAGAGAATTCAGTGTAAGTGTACATCATTTTGAGACTATGCATGACACGCGTATTTCATGGAAGTCCAGTTGATCACTATTTTTATAACTGCAAGGTTTTCTTCCCTACTTCTGTTTTTGTATACGATGCTTTTTATAGTTAGCTAAACTTAGTTTAATGTTTATTGGTGAACATAGAAGTATTAATATTTGTCTCTTTTTCCTATTGCTTTATACTTTCAAAAGCCATTTATTCTTGTTTAACAGTCTACTTAAGCATAATGTTCACATCAGACCTTAATTGGTGAGGTGAGGAGAGGAGTACAAAATGGTGTTGATTGCCGAGAGACTACGGTATACTAGATTTCGTATAGTTGTCATATGATTAACGTTTCAATTGATATTCTTGCATTTTGTTTGTTTGGTCGACTAACAGGTATTGCGTAAAAAAAATTTCAACGTCAAAACAAGCAGCGTGATATTGTTGCCAACATTTTATTCAGGTCTATTACATGTTATAACATTGGAAAGATACTGCAGTTTTGTTGACCAGGCTGTTCAAATTTTGAACTTAATCTTGATATGTCCATCTGGTGGTAATTACAATTGAATATTAATGTTATTGATAATATGCTCGCACCAGATATCATAATTGATAATTGCTATGATTAAGTGAATTTAAATGAGCATAACTTGTTTATGTTTTGAACTGTTTATTATTGTGTGCAGCAAAATGCTGATTATGATGGTGCTCGCCTTGTAGATGATTTCATCACAATGAATGCTTTATTGCCTTGAGATAAAATATTTTTGATGCTGATCTATTCTGAATATATAAATATTGTTTGCAGTTTACTTAATATTTCCTTTTCAGCTCTTTTTTTGTTTCATCTTCTATACATATTTACATATATATTTCGAGGAATGATATTTATAGTAATTACAGTACAGTGCCGTTCAGAGTATTGCGATATATATATAACAGATAATTATTAATCATTAAGATAACAGATCTCAAATACAATCGGCATATTATTTCCCTGAAGCTTATCTCATAGATGCCGACGTTTTATATTGATTTAATTTAATATTAAAGTAATTATCAACGAATTAAGAGTATTTAAAGTTGGAATATTTACTTGTTGTGCTAACAATATATATGCCTTTCAAAAGCTCGAGGCGGCAGAGCGATCTGTGGGAAGGAAACTTTACAGAGGCTGAGCTTAACCGTTGTGTCAAGTGAAAAACCCACGAGGCCACTAGTTCTCTGATTGTGAAACCTCGAAATTCCAAAGGTTGATTAGTCTGGTATACTCATAATCATAAATACCCTCTTTTTATGTTTTTGCTCATCTTTAAAATTTGTATTCTGGGCCAGTGTCTCTTTGATATATGTGATTTTCAATTATATACTATTTTTTCGTTCTGAGGATATTTTCAGAGATATTTAGTATCAAATTCATATTTTGTGCAGTCTGTGATGTAATATTTTTAACATGATTTTGTGCACTCTTGACCAGTTTGATATATATTCGTTTTTCAAAAAATTTGCTACCCAGAATGCCTCCAACTTCTTTTGGTAACCAGTAATATTTACTTTTCGCTGAATTTATTTTTCAAGAATATAAAGAAACAAAAAAGAGACCGAACAAAGATGAGCAAAATACATTTAGAGAATACAACAGGACATCTTTTGACTCTCAAAATGAGCCTTTAAAGCAGTTTTTTATACTATGTTCTGTAATATATTGTGTTGTAAGCCTCTTTAATTCACAGGAATGAGCAGAACCTTTTTAATTTTATTTATTATTTGCAAAAAAGCCCTTTTTTTCTAATCTTTTAAAAGCTTTTGAACTTATTTTCTGTGGATATTCATAATTTTGGAATTCAACATTATGATATCCACAGATTAATATTTCCGTTATTCAAAGTTTGTTTCATATTTTTGACAAAATCCAAAGTATCCCCATGAATGATTTGTCGATTAAATTCCTGTGAATACGAGGTTACTTCTAATAAATTTTTTCCGATGTGTGACAATTTGATGTCTTTTTAATGTCAGTTATTTATTTTATCATCAAAGAAAAGACATTTATGGCAATTTTAAGCTTCTCAGTAATTTATTTGCATTTTAACTGATTTAATTTAGTGGAACTTTATAGATAATTGTAAAGAATGTGGTATTATCATTTATCCCGCAATCGACTTATAACTAGTTTGGGCCAGAGGAGGTTCGAACTAATGTAACACAGACCATTTTAAGTCTTCATTAACTCATGCTGAGGTCGTTTGCCATGCCTGCATGAGTTGTTTAATGATAATTATCTCTTGGCTAGGGACCATTTACTAATAATGATTCTCTTTCAGATCGTCTTTTCTTAATGTCTGACATGTTCATAACATTCAGAAAAGACATTATAATTTATCTTCGTAACTCCTACCCACATTGTGCAAGGAGTTGTCTTTTTTAAATGAATTAGAATTATCGCTAAAATTGATTTCTGAACGTTTGATTTTGATAATGGCACAAAGTCTCAGTGCAGTATTAGGAAATATATGGACAAATTTTTTCAGAAGTACGTTTTCAGATTAACAATTAAAGATTAAAAAAAATAATAATAATTATGTAGATTTTTATTTATAGAGATTTTTGTTTTATACCGAAACAATGAAACCGAAAATCCCCCAATTTTTTTTTCCAAACCCAATAATCTAAATTTGGAATATAGTTTGTGGTCTTCTATACATTGGGTCTGAGTTGGTGACTTTTCACTCATTTATTTTTTCAGCATATGATAATAATGGCATGAACGAGACTGTTTTACTGATTTTTACTTTATTTTTGTCGGGCTTGCAGTTGAAGACTGAATTCATTCAACTGCTGAAGGAACAGTCATATCTGGATCGTCACTCTCGATGGAGTGAAACAAAGAAAAAGATTGATTCGGATCCGAGGTACAAAGCGGTCGACAGTAGTTCGAGGCGAGAGGACTGGTTCAGAGATTACGTCAAAACTCTCGATGATAAGAAGGAGGTATGCTGTGTGTCTTTAATATATATGTATATATATAATTTTATTGACAACGAAATGTCATTGTTGACATGTGGAACAAATTTTTTAATAGGATTAGACTTGAGACATCTAGGTTTTTGGATGTGTTACTTTTATCACCAGTACTTAATAATATGCTTTCACCTGCCTCAGCATAGATAATGAGTACAAGGTACATCCAATTTAATGCCTAATGCGATCCACATCCAGCGGAGATCCAGCTCATGAATATCAAATCAAATTGATATATTAGCTACATAGTAATACTACTTGATAAGATTCTAAGAGCGCATGATAATGTTCTTGATATATTTTTCTTAATACTGTAAAATAGGTGCAGACATTCCTTGTCTAAGTGCTGAATGTATTTTTAGAAAATAGCCCAGATCTAGTTAAAAGAACATCTTACAAAGCCATTTAGAATGTGTTGTTAGTTTGCCATGTTCCAAAGTGTGCCTAGATCACTTCAAGTGGCTGCATCAACCTGTGGATGTCGTTCTGTTGATTAACCATGAAGGACAGAGCGAGAAAGTTGGTTTACTCACAAACGCCAGGTGGCAGCACCACACGGACAGGCTATAGTGATGACATACTAAAATCATGTTAAACTGAATCGTAGTAAAGAGACGACACACTCAAATTTGAATGCACTCTTATTTGTATAAAAATTAATTGATGATTTTGCCTGTTTCAGCAACATGAATCAGATGATGAAGAGAAAAAGGAAAGGGAAAAGAAGGAAAGAATCGAAGCCAGTCTCAGAGAAAGAGAGAAAGAAGTTCAGAGGACGTTGTCTTCGTCTTTGAGAGAAAGAGACAAGGAAAGAGAACAGCACAAACGGGATGAAGCTGAGCAACATTTCAAGGCTTTGCTGGCAGATCTAGTAAGTAAAAAATTTGTTTAAATACACTTTAATACAGTCAGACTTGCTTTAAAGGAGTATGCTTGTAAAGAAAGTATTATTATAATGAGGTAGTTGTTTGGGAAAATTTTTTTCCTCCCTATATCTTACAACAAACCTACATATGACAAAGCCCAATTTATAACAAACATCTTCACGACAATGTCAGATACTTCATAAGGGGGCTCACGAAAGTACTTAGGTCTACGAAACGAGCTCGCACAAGTTTCTGCCAGTATATAATCGTAACTTTATCAAGGACATTAACTGGGATTGTTAATACTTCATCGATGCGGCGAGGATTCCTGAAACAACAACAACAACCTCAAACAGTTTTCTGCCTGAACAAAATTGTAACAAATGACATGTGAATTAATGACTTAAATTTGCCCATTAATAGGTGAGAAACGCAGATTCCTCTTGGAGAGACACTCGCAAACAGCTTCGCAAAGACCAGCGTTGGGACCTTGCAGAATTGCTGAGCCGAGAAGACAAAGAGAAATTGTTTGAAGTGCACATCGAAGAACTGGGCAAGAAAAACAAAGAAATGTTTCACAAACTTCTGGATGAAACTTCCCAGGTATGTCTGAATAAGGGGGGGTCTGAGGCACATCCTCTAAGTCTTCAAAATCCAGCTGCTCACCTTTAATGCCTTTAAAAGCCTTAAAAAACTATAATATGTTACAGCATATCTCAAAAAGTCTTAATTTCATTTTTCAAGTCATGCAACTTTTTTTTTTAAGTCTTAGAAAGGTCTGAAATTTGATTTCAAGAAACCGAGGTTATATGTGCAACTGCCCTTTGAATGGATAATATTTGAGTAGCTTATTTTGTTAAATTTATAGTCTGTCTCTCAACAACGTATTTCTGATACAGTCGACTCATATTAAAATGTGAATATTTCTATGGTATTTATGTAATCAAAGTTTGTCTTAACTCTTAAGCTTATGCTAACAGCCTAACACCATTTTCGCTTTACACTTGCAGGTTGCTTTGACGTCCAGTTGGAAAGAGATCAAGAAACTCATCAAGGAAGACCCTCGATATTCCAAATATTCATCTAGTGACAGAGTGAGTTATATATATATATATATTTTTTTTTTTTTTGACAGCAAAATATCAAATTGATACATGTGTCAGCATGACAAAATAGTAAATGGTAAAAATTATAATAAAAATACATGGATCAACAGTTAAAATAATGAAATAAGTAGTGCTATATTATGACTAATAATCAACATTACATAGTCTGTCTAAGAACTGCTAAAGCATCCGGAACTAAACAAAGCGGTGATAATACTGTTTAAAAGCACCAACAAATAATTTTAGCACAAATAAATAACACAAGTAGTTGCTTCTACTATTGGCTGACTAGGTTTGTTGTTGAAAACATGATTTACTAAATTACAAAATTCATATAAATTTCAGAAACGTGAGAGGGAATTCCAGGACTATCTGGACAAGAAGTTGCTCCGTGCTAAAGATGACTTCAAAGATCTTATGAAGGAGACCAAGGTTATTACATACAAGTGAGTATACCTCCTTATATTAGAGTGCAATGTGCTTTCAATTCGCAGGTATAGAAGGTGGAATGCTGGCAGTTTGTCAGTAGATCTGATAGACTGATACATTACAATTGAGTCTTTGACATTTGTTATTTTTTGTCGTCACAGATCTAGAAAACTCCTGGAGGAAAGTGATCAGCATGTGAAGGACATAGAGAAAGTGTTACAGGTATGTGTGAGTCAGTATGACACATTTTAGATGTGATTCATCATTAAAGATTCCTCGGAAACCTCTGTAATTGTACACAAACATTCAAGGGGTGACTTCATAGAATTTCTTCAGGTTTTAAATATTACTACAAATGCTCATAAATGCTTGAAATTAAGGAAATTTACTAAATTTATATATTTTGGGGCTATAGGAAGCCTTCTGTTATTTTGTTTTTCTGTGCATGAAAATGTAATGATGCACTTACAGACTCTTGAGGGGTGCCAGCTTTGAATTTCTTTAGTAAAAGTGACCTTTTATTAAGGCTTAATATAGGTTTAAGTGACTCCTCAATGCTTGCAATGAAGAAAATGTACTTCATTTACAAATTTTGTAACCTAAGGACCTCTTGTGTCATTGTTATGTCCTGTGCATCAGATCTCGCCGTTTCTCATTTCAGAATGACAAGAGGTACTTAGTGCTGGACTGCATTTCCGAGGAGCGGAAGCGTATACTTATGGCCTACATGTCGGAATTGGACAAACAAGGCCCTCCGCCTCCTCCTACAGCATCAGAGCCCTCTAGGAGAACAATTAAATAAAATTTGCTACTGTTTAGATAGCTACATAATACGTAATACGTAACTGTAATTCTGGGTGTATACATTTTCACGTCTCATTTCATGCTTTTATCATGGCAGTTTTTACAGACATCAAAATTCTTGTAAATCAGATTTTATTCATTTATATACGCACTTTCTTTATTAAAGACACATTATATTTTGTGTCAAGTGTTCATTTACTTTCATTGTTCAGGCATGGAAAATTGTATGAAATACTGGCTGCTTTACTTAATGAAATTCCAATGTTAAGTGTCAATTATCACGACTGCCATTGTTTATTGTTTATGAATATAATTATATATGTAAATATAAACCTTAGATGCCTATTGTGTTTTGTGTTGCGATTGGTTCTTTCCACTAAGAAATATCTTGGTGAAAACACTGAAAAGATCTGATATACATTCAAATGGGTGATTTTGATATCACAGAGCCATATGCTGTTGTGTAGGTATTATTAGGTGAATTGAAATGATGCTCCAATCAGTGCTGGATATGTGCAGTCTAAAATTTTAAGGTTAAGATGACCTTGCTCTATTTTGTGGCCAACCTTCAGCTGTGTGGTCTAGTGGTTAAGGCTTCAGCCAGTTAGCACCATCATATCCTGACACTTGCAAATTCTGGCCCAGCACCCCCCATTGGCAGCTGGAAGGGGAGCTTGGTCAAGCTCATGACATTGGCCAGCTTCTGATGGTCCCAAGCCTGGGAATCTCACTGGCCCTCTTCATGAGCTATACTCCGATAGATGTTGGTGGCATTGATGTTTAAATTGGTGGTGCCTTGTTCTCTGTGCATGCTGGGGCAAGTAAAAGACCCCACCAATGTGTCAAGCCTATGCATAGGCGTGAACGATTACAAGCAGGGCATATATTTGAAGTAGCTGTCCCTGGTCCAATCAACTATAATGAATGTAGAATGCACTGAATAATTGGTTGTAATGGGTGCCTACTTCAAGAGGTAACTGCTTAAAAGACCTGTCAATGACCCATCATTGGTTATGGACTAGTGTTTACCTCTTGGGTTTTACAACTTTGAATTATAGAATATGGTACATAAGGCAGCTGATTCTATTCATAGTTGGTGAGTTTTATTCTGTCTCATTACTAAGTACTGGTCCAGCTGGGATCATTACATGACCTTCAGCAGAACTGGCCGATGTGGACTTCGTGGATGCCTTGACCATTACGGCATTAGGTCACCCAGCTGCCTAAACTAGCCCTGTCAATTTAATGTCTCATGCTGACTGCATCCAGCGGAGTCCAGTCATGAAGAATGTCCTGGTCAAGAAACACTGGAACCTTCAGTGGAGCTGGTCCAACTGTTAACTGGCCTACTAATTTACTCAATTGGTCTGTTTACATCAGGAAAGCCCTCGTTTCAATAGTACTCAACTGCTGAAAAAGAGTAACTTCCACAGATACAGAGCCATCTTTTAATTTGGTGCCGGGATCCAGTAAATGAAGTGTTGGACTCATAGGGGTTGTTCGACCCACCCAACTTGGTCCATGTCCACACTTTGGTCCACATCAGAGAATGCTATTTTAAAAATTTGTATCCAAGGTCCACAATTTTTTAAAAAGACCCACTCAACGCTAGCGGCTGGCTACGGGCCTGATATGGGCAAGGTCTTAAGTTTGAACCCAACCATGGCATGGATGGAAGATCGTCTAGAAACAACTGCTCCACTCGGGTGTGAATAGCCAGAATAGGTGATGTTGGCTTTTTAGGCCAAGCCAGCACAGAGCCTGGTGACTGTCCAGAACACATTGTGTAAAGTCGGTTGAGAGCAGAACAGAATACCCCCACTTTTTTCTACATTAAGATATTGAGAAAATACTGCTCAACCACCTCCCTCCCCTGATGTTTTCCCCACATTGCTGATAGCAGAATATATATCTCACAATTTGATAAACTGTTGAAAAATTTAGGACACAAAAAACAACTTTCAAACATGTAGCTTCAATAAAAATTTATACAATAAACTCTCTTAAAGCAACTGATGGTGTAACTGACATGTGAACTATTCTTCCAACATGGCAAAAGAAAGAAATATATATTTATATATTGTTAACTACTTTAACAGGTAACATACGGCAGCTGATTCTATTCATAGTTGGTGGGTTTTATTCTGTCTCATTATTAAGTACTGGTCCAGCTGGGATCATGACATGACCTTCAGCAAAGCTGGCCGATGTGGACTTGGTGGACGCCTTGACCATTACGGCATTAGGTCACCCAGCTGCCTAAACTAGCCTACGCGGCCCTGTCAATTTAATGTCTCATGCCGACAGCATCCAGCGGAGTCGAGTTATGAAGAATGTCCTGGTCAAGAACCACTGGAACCTTCAGTGGAGCTGGTCCAACTGTTAACTGGCCTACTAATTTACTCAATTGGTCTGTTTACATCAGGAAAGCCCTCGTTTCAATAGTACTCAACTGCTGAAAAAGAGTAACTTCCACAGATACAGAGCCATCTTTTAATTTGGTGCCGGGATCCAGTAAATGAAGTGTTGGACTCATAGGGGTTGTTCGACCCACCCAACTTGGTCCATGTCCACACTTTGGTCCACATCAGAGAATGCTATTTTAAAAATTTGTATCCAAGGTCCACAATTTTTTAAAAAGACCCACTCAACGCTAGCGGCTGGCTACGGGCCTGATATGGGCAAGGTCTTAAGTTTGAACCCAACCATGGCATGGATGGAAGATCGTCTAGAAACAACTGCTCCACTCGGGTGTGAATAGCCAGAATAGGTGATGTTGGCTTTTTAGGCCAAGCCAGCACAGAGCTTGGTGACTGTCCAGAACACATTGTGTAAAGTCGGTTGAGAGCAGAACAGAATACCCCCACTTTTTTCTACATTAAGATATTGAGAAAATACTGCTCAACCACCTCCCTCCCCTGATGTTTTCCCCACATTGCTGATAGCAGAATATATATCTCACAATTTGATAAACTGTTGAAAAATTTAGGACACAAAAAACAACTTTCAAACATGTAGCTTCAATAAAAATTTATACAATAAACTCTCTTAAAGCAACTGATGGTGTAACTGACATGTGAACTATTCTTCCAACATGGCAAAAGAAAGAAATATATATTTATATATTGTTAACTACTTTAACAGGTAACATACGGCAGCTGATTCTATTCATAGTTGGTGGGTTTTATTCTGTCTCATTATTAAGTACTGGTCCAGCTGGGATCATGACATGACCTTCAGCAAAGCTGGCCGATGTGGACTTGGTGGACGCCTTGACCATTACGGCATTAGGTCACCCAGCTGCCTAAACTAGCCTACGCGGCCCTGTCAATTTAATGTCTCATGCCGACAGCATCCAGCGGAGTCGAGTTATGAAGAATGTCCTGGTCAAGAACCACTGGAACCTTCAGTGGAGCTGGTCCAACTGTTAACTGGCCTACTAATTTACTCAGTTGGTCTCAAGTTTACATCAGGAAAGCCCATGTTTCAATAGTACTCAACTGCTGAAAAAGAGTAACTTCCACAGGTACAGAGCTCATCTTTTAATTTGGTGCTGGGATCCAGTAAATGAAGTGTTGGACTCATAGGGGGTCGTTCGACCCACCCAACTAGGTCCATGTCCACACTTTGGTCCACATCAGTGAATGCTATTTTAAAAATTTGTATCCAAGGTCCACAATTTTTTTAAAAAGACCCACTCACCGTAGCGACTGGCTACGGGCCTGATATGGGCAAGGTCTTAAGTTTGAACCCAACCATGGCATGGATGGAAGATCGTCTAGAAACAACTGCTCCACTCGGTGTGAATAGCCAGAATAGGTGATGTTGGCTTTTTAGGCCAAGCCAGCACAGAGCCTGGTGACTGTCCAGAACACATTGTGTAAAGTCGGTTGAGAGCAGAACAGAACACCCCCACCCCGCTTTTTTCTACATTAAGATATTGAGAAAATACTGCTCAACCACCTCCCTCCCCTGATGTTTTCCCCACATTGTATGCTGATAGCAGACTAGATATCTCACAATTTGATAAACTGTTGAAAAATTTAGGACACAAAAAACAACTTTCCAACATGTAGCTTCAATAAAAATTTATACAATAAGCTCTCTTAAAGCAACTGATGGTGTAACTGACATGTGAACTATTCTTCCAACATGGCAAAAGAAAGAAATATATATTTATATATTGTTAACAAGACAAAAGGACACAAACTGATTGTTTAACAAATTTACATTAATTCTGTCTCGGAGTGGTTTTATACTAATATTTGCTAATAAAATTATGGTCAACAACTGGATAAGATATAAAGACTATACTATTGAAACAAAAGATTCTAAGTCATTGAAGCCATTGCTCAACTTTTTTATGGTTAACAAACAGTCAACAGATACTGGATCATTCCTATACAATGTCAAAACATTATTATTTATGAATACGCATTGCACAGTTTCTTTACGAGAAAGACATCATGATCACTGTGAAAAGCTAATTGTAGTATGTCTATCAGACAAATGACCAAGTGATATGCTTAACTTAGACGTGCACCACATAAATTGCAATTCATTTTATGCACAGTTCGTATTTTGGCGCAATCTGAAACTTAACATATCAAACTAACCAACTTTCATTGCACGGCAGGTTGCCATTATGGCAACCTGATTGTGTCTCATTTCTATATCACAATAGTTCCATCACACAAGACTTCTTCTTAGTCTTGCGCAAACAACAAGAACAGTCACAATACGTTGCGGTCTTGTCAAATGTCTTTTTTTTTGCGACGAGACTCAAGCAGCTCATTTTCTTGTTTCCCTGGACCTGCCTCTCAGTCCAGCATGGCCAAATGTCATGTGTTGTGATTCATCGATGGAAAACTTAACGTTCGTATCTCTGCAAAAGGTAGAAAAAATATCAGAAAAGAATGTCAAATCGAAGTGTATTCATTCTTAAAACAGTAAGCAAAAAATGTACAAGTCTTGATGAAGCAGTGAAGGGAGAGAACTATGTACAGGTTGCAATTTTCAATGACACACTTTTTTCTCACACTTACAATAAACAACATCGGCCTTGATCTAAGTGTACTTACAACACCTCTGTGGGGTATTATTAAAAAAATAGTAATTTTCTTTCTTCACTTACTTTGAGGTTCATCATCTCCTCTCCGTTTCCTACCCTGGTCTCCACTGAAATAATTACAAAGATTCATTATATATAATGACAAATGCCGAATTCAACTTATTATCTGGATGCCAGGATTTCTTAGATGGCACTCTGAATTCAGAAATGTAAATTTAGCTAATTCCTAGTGACGGTAATCTCACCTAATAAACTCGGGATGTGTACGAAGGTCTCTCTGCATCTGTATCGTCTCTTGAATATATCTGTCTAAATCCTCTTCTCGACAAGGAGGTAGGATGTTAGGTATGTATTTGGCAAATAGGTGGGGCCTTAACTGGGCAAAGTCTAAAATACAACAATAAAAGAACAGTTAATTAACCAGTGGTATGCTAAGAAAATATATGATGATGGAACAGCAGATACATATAGATAATTATACATAGAGCAAAACTACATGCAACCTTCAATCACAGGTTATTACCCCATCATGAGGATAAGGGTTACCATAGTTCACCATTGTAGGTGAGGAAGCAGCAAGAGCTACTATCATGTCTATCAGTAAATACAAATTATTATCATGCTGAGTATGCTATGGAGGTAGACTAGTACTCATGTCATGCCCAGAGTTAAACCTGGAACTGTAAGATATAAAAACTTGGCACCTCAACACTTTGTTTTATAGATGAAACATTCTTTCTTTGAACTTACTAGGATTGAGCTCGTGAAGATTTTTTATCAAGTTCGCCATTGTAGGTGGAGAAACAGCAAATGGTTTTGAATTTGCATCAACAAGCAAAGCTGTAATAACAAAACACAACAACAATAATTCATTGCGTCAACAACAAAATTATTTCCGATCCAAAACCCCCCCCCCCCCCCCCCCCCCGAGGAATCCATATTAAATCAAATCACTATAATAGTATTATTACACAATGGTACTCACGTAACAACACAGGGACATGTTTTTCAGCTACAATATTTACAAAGAGTTGCCGCAATTCAACATTCAAGTCTGTCTTCAGCTTCGTTTCAACATAAAACCTATTCTGAAATTCAAAAGAACTAACAACAATTAACATTCATTCGGCTACAATCCAAACATCCATTTCACAACACCTACTCAATTATAATAGTTGGGCGTTTATGATATTGAAACAACTTACCATGTAATTAAATATGGGAACAATTCCTCCTAAAGCTTGCAAATACTGATTCATTGCAAAATTAAACTTCTCTATATACTGATAATGTTCTGACGCCTGAAAAAGATAAATAATACGGATTAGTGCTCTGGAGTTCAGCACAATACAACAAATTAAGAAAGCTATATATAATAGACCCAGTCATATAAGAGTTGTAGCCAGCCGTGAGGTCAATGTGGTTCAGATCTTAGTAACTTCAGCCCAGGATAAGTCTTAAAGCATTATTTCAGAATTTCATTCTTTCTTTTTTTTTTCCATTGAACTGTCATAGCTGTCTACAGTGCTGTCCATAATACAGTTTAGCAAACAACAATTCTTGTATTTGCAATGTGTGTATGAAAATTACAATTTGTGTGATATTATATGCATACCTGTAGTTCTATAGCCAACTTCTGTAGGTGGCTTGTGATGTGCCCAATCAAATCACTGTACAACCGTTCTGAGAACTGTTTGCATACACATTTGTAAACACAACTGAAATAAAAAAACATCATGTCAAGTTGTTCATAAAATTATTTGATAGCACTCAGTCAGGGGTACACAAAATTACAGTGCTTACTTATTCACTTAGTCAAATCAAGGTCAAAAGCAACAGTAAAATTGGCGAAAATTTTAAAAACTTTGCCTTCAGGAGATTTTACATATTTTAGCCATAATTTTCGGCGATGTTTCGTCATCTTAGTCAGTGTCTGTGTTGTGGGGCTGAGGTGTGACAAGAGTGTTTAAAACCGGGGCCAGTTCCAACTTCCAGTCCTGACAAAGACAACAAGATGTAACCAAATATTATGGCCTAAAATATTTGAAATCTCTTGAAGGTAAATTCATCAATAGTTATGGATTCGAAGATTAGGAATCTACATTCTATACTGTTAAATCTTAATTGCAATTTTTAGTAAGCTGTATTTTCTAAGTGTGTGTTTGATCTTACAGGAGTGTCAATTGGTGTTATAATAGTCAAATTGTGCCAATTATAGTGTCACTGGAGCCACTTAATAGGTATTTCAGTCCTTTCATACATATTATGTACGACCGCATCTGTAGTATCTGATAGGCGGCGCTCTGATAGTGTGCTGCCCTCTTGTGTAAACAGCAACTTGAGAAAACAACCACATGACGGTCGCTTGAGATGAGTCACAAACAAAAATCAACCAATTTGACTCCATTGGTTGTGTTAGGGGAGTTGGTCACTTATGGAGTGAACATTATAGAAGAGAAACGCTAATGCATTCATGTTGGGGTTGTATAACGGGAACGATCGCTTATAATGGGTGTCGTTCCAGAGGAGCAGTACTGTACTGAAAAATCTAGATACCCAGATTACAGCTGACTATTAAAATATTGCCGCCTTTCCTTAAATTTATGAAGAAAAAGCCAGAGTATAATAATTTTTCTTGACAAAAATACTTATAGCTTTCATTATACTCTTTCAAGACAAAAGTTCATAATATTGTCCTCACCTGTACATTTGTTCATAAGAGATAGGGATGTATTCCCCTGGTGTCAGTGTCAACAGCTGGTTAATAGCACCCTCTAAACGAGGCCAATATTGGCTCTCATAGTCTTCCATGGTAATGGACATCATTACTGTAAAGGAAAACAGTACATGATACAGCAATATGCACTTCAAAAGGAATATTACACTCGTTTGATTCCTAAATATCTCTCATAAAAATGTCCACAGACTATGCTTCTATTTACTGAATCTGAGTACTATTCAATTTGGCCATTTAATATTGAAATAACATATATGACAAATATGTAATACACTGACAGACACCAGAAAGCAACCAGGATATCTGAGTGTTGGACCGGTGTGTCTTAAATACCCTTCCAAAATACTAAAGGCTATATGAAATGCAATTAGCCTGTCTGCCCTCTCAGACATGCATGTTTGTTGCAGGCTAATCTTCAATTGCTTTGGGCTTCTTTTTGCATCGATTACAATTAGATGACAAAACTCTGTGAGCTACTGGGTACTTAGTTAGAACAAACACTGGCAAGTGTCCCAGACAGTTCCAGCCAGGATGTCAATAACCACTCCGCTGGGCCTCATATACACTTGCTTCCAATTCTACAATACATGCACTGGACCAGAACGTGGCATTTGTCTTATTCCATATGCCACAATATCGTAAAACCAAAACTGGCTTCAAGGATTCGGGGTTTGAGAGCTTTTGAGGGATTACTATCCATAACATAGTGCGTACCCATACTGCCAGGTCGCAGAATCGACGAGACTTTAGGCTTTTTGTCTTCCACCGCCCTCTGAACGGCGTTTGAGTCTTGGCCCCCTTCTTCCATGGGCTCCTCCTCCATTTTTTGTGGCTTTTAGACACCCAACCACAGCTCAGTCACTACATTAATCGACTGTTTTATTTCTGTCCGACGAAAATCAAGTTCATTTAACTACTACGCCGTCTGCGCATGCGCTGAGTGCCGTTGTTGAGCAAGAAAAATCTTTACGACATTTCCATACAAATCTAGTTGATCACTTTCTTCTAAACTAATAATGAAATTTGCAAGACAAACAAAATATTTTCGTTTAAATATGCCATATTTATCAATATTTGTAATGCATAGGTTCAAAAGATGACACCTAAAACTCTCAGCTGAGTTTATAAATTATTCATAAGTGATCTGCTACTTTTGTCTTCTAAAATGTTAGACAGTCAAATTGTCCCATTTACAAACCGGCTCACAAAGACTGAGGGTATTAAGCATAGCTATATTGGCACTACATGTGCATAGTCCAGTGTCAACTTTACAATCAATTGGCCCTCTACCATATCTACCAGTTGCTTGCCCTTCGCCAAGTGCCAGGAGGTGGTAGTCCCTGGTACTCGATCGTGGTTGTGTATCGGACATTTATAGAAATTGTTGAATATTGACGCTGCAGATGACAAAAGAACCCTAAATGTATCGTTGTATGTAGGTCCAAGGGGCCATATCATTTGGTGAAGGGGTTCATCACTGGCCCACTGGGAAAAACTAATCATTTTATTGGTGAAAGGAGTTTATCTGGCTCCCAGCCCTATTCCTCTTATTTGAAGAGACCCTTTTTTAGTCCTCAACAATTTGCTAGGTAGGCCTACACTAGGCCCGTAGCCAAGGCGGGGGTGGTCAGAACTATGAGTTCGAAGTTGGGTGACCTTGACCTATTTTGAGGTCACATGGGTCAATCATTATATATGAATGAAAGGTCAAAAAATGATTTTCATCACAGAGACTGTAATATTGCCTCATATGCTAAAAGGGATTAACCTGGATTATTAGGCTATAGATGGAGATGGGTGACCTTCACCCATTTTGAGGTCACAAGAGTAAGTTAGACAATGGTAGTATTCGACTGGCAGTTTTCCGTGAAGTACATTTAGGCCACGCCCACTTGCGCAGTGGCAGTTCCGTGCTTTACGTAGATTTCCAGTCAAATAAAATTATGGGAATTTGCCCCTTGACACACCAACAAAAAATCAAATACATTGCATTGTCCAATCATGTCCGGAGTCACTAGAGACTAGAGACGCCATGGTCCAATGACTTGAAAACGAGGCACAAATGAACGTCATTAGCGTCCTCGCTTCGTGATACATTTTATTAAGCTGCTCCTTCAATTTTCATCCGATTTTCAAAATTCCAAGTTCCTTTTGTACAAAAATTTATTTTGTAGTTTGCTCATGGTGTGAATTGAATCAACGCCGACATATTGTTTTGTAAAATGACTCTGAACACGCGAATCGGCGACGCTCTCCATTACAGTTTTGCCTACAAATGATCATGTGACTAGGTTTTACAGAAGTTTACGCACTTTTTTCTTCGTGAACATTTGTGCTTCACGAAAATTTACGATTTTTTGCAAACCTCCAGTCGAATACACTTCGTGCTTTACAAAACGTAAGTGCTCCACGAAAAAGCCCAGTCGAATACTACCATTTTTTTATGAGTTTGACTGGCCTTGACCTATTTTTGAGGTCACAGCTAGGGGTCAAAATCCATCTGAACCTTAAGTACGCGTATATATATATATATACGTTACGTCCGGCGGCGTATCTGTCGAATTGTTCAAGAGATGTAATTTTTAAATCTGTTACAGTTAAGTAGCTAATAGGATACCCTTTAGATAGGGCTGGGCCAGTTATCGAGCACGTAGGTCACATAGTTTCCCGCCAAACCTAAATATAGCCATGGCTCTTATAAATTTTTAAACTGAATTTTAAGCACGACTTTGTTACAGAGAGGATGAATATAGGTACATTTTTAACATACCGTACGTGTGGTTCATGTGGGCTGCACAAAATTCAAATCATCATTTTGCTCAGGCGCTAATACAGGGTGTTTTTTTTTTTTTTTGTGGCCGGTTTGGAGAGAAGCCGTTTTGACTTCAGTTTACTTCCTGCCAGGTCAGCCATGGCCGGTGTTCGAGAATATTTCGTCCTGTGTGTCTTATTTTTGATCAATTACTGCAGTATTTCTGCAGAATGGAACTCAAACGACTACATGAAAAGAGAACATTCTCTAATCAAGCCGTACCAAGGTATGTATGCTAAATAACGAGGGCATTGTCCAATTATCCAGGGGCGACTGAATGCGGACTGGTTCTGACAAGTTTAATGGGCGATATTGGAGGGTTTTGTGGTTGTCATCGACTTCTGAACAGCTTTGTAACACTCCCAATTTGACACTGAAATCCTTTTTATAATTTATGCGCTATTATGTAATCAGACCAGAAATTATTCTGTTTACTCTTATTTTGGAGGCACTTTTCGGAAGTTTTTACAAACTACAATAATTTTTTTTAGATATTCCAAAAATGGAATGATAACATTATTTTGTAGTATTTTATAGGAATGAGTTGTAAATACTACAAACCAATTTTCTGGATTGTCTTGAGGAATAACTCAATAATTCTTTGCAACTGGTCACAGAAGTTCATTCTTTTGTGGCTGCGAATAATTAACCCTATAGTATAAGCTTGGAGGAATTAGAGAAGGAGAGGACACTTAGGTACAACAAAGGTTGAATCACTGTCGCGCAAAAAGCCTAATGACCTAAAGGAACCGCCCCTAATTGGGGGGCAATTGTGCAACAATAAGCATGGAATATAGATATTTATCCGTTTTCACAAATTCATTTGTAATGCATGATACACACAATTTGGTTATTCTGAGTACAAAAGAACTGAAAAATACATACTGATTATGATATTAGGAAGACAACAATCTTGTGGATAATACACTTAAATTTGAATTCACTTAGATGCTTAGTTATTAAGATATAGCTGGATTAATGTCATTAGTATTTTTTGTGTTTATTCTAATATTAAGCAGACATGCCACAGGAAGCCGTGAATGTAGGTTATATCATTTTGATGGCCAGAATATTTAGTTTCATCTAAGCATAATTGCATTGTGTGGGTATTTGTGGGTTTTATGTAATGACGGTTTTAATAACAAATTCCTAAATCTTTCTAATTTATTTTCGTTTAACTATACCTCCACCAAAAATGCTTTGATTTTCACCAAAGAAGAATTTAATAGTAGAACACAAAACTGGCTTTTGTAGTAATGAAATAGATACATTTAATTGGGTAAATAACTTAACAGTACCATTTCTGCTGAGTATAGTTCATATTAATTAGTAGGAGATTCAACATAAAGGGCCACTGCCTCCCCCCAGCCAGGCTGGGCCAGCGCCACGCTGATTGTACATGAAAGAACTTTTATTGGCCTGGTTCTTGATTGCTTAAAATGACGATTTCAAAGTCAAACTCCACCTTAGACCTGTGAAATCTGAGGAATGACGGACTTTCATTACAGCATGCTGATGTTGCAAATTCTGAGTGTCCTATCCTTCTCTAATTCCTCCAAGGTATAAGTCAGTGTGACACTTACAGATCAATTATCATTATCAAAGTGGCTTGTTCAGGTTCACTGAACATCTTGAATACAATTAAATTAATAACTGACATGAATGCTGGGTTGTATTTGTTACACATAACTACAAAGTAAACATACCTATGATTGTATGACCTTAAAACTAATAGCGGTATGATGCGTGACACTTCAGTTATATATTGTACAGAGGTCAGTGTTAAATAAGGAGAGCAATTATTGATTGGTAATTGGCTACCTCCCAAAAGAATGTGAAAACATTTTCAATCGGATGGCTGAGACTACTTAGATCTTAAGCAATTAGCATGACGCGCCGCTTTTGCCATAAGCAGCAGACTGCATGAAACAGTTACAATTTCTAAATTGTCATGTGAAATCAGCTATTTGTACTAAGTTAGAAATGCATCCGCATGTACTGTATAATAGTTTTTTTTTGGGTCAATAAGGGGCATTTCAAGGCTAAATGTTGTACTCTAGATTAATTGGGATTCTGAAGCAGAGTCCTACTAGCTTGTTTTTTTTTTAAGGTATGGGGGATCCTTCTCTAATATTTAATCATTCACCTAGAAATAGGTAGGCTTATAAGGTAAATTCACTTGGCAGCTGGGTCATCAAATGGTTTGGAAGTTCTTAAACAAATGTAGAAGTTCCACTTGTGCCTGGGCATAAGTTGTTTTAGAAAGTACAGGCTCTTGAAGAAAACAAATACATCTGTAAGGTGAATTTCCAGTTGCCAAATCATAGTCTTGATAATTCTGCTTCTGACAGTAGGTCATGCATGGACTGACTAAGGCCAAATGAAAAATAATTTGTGGTTCCGATATCAATGCCCTAAAAGAGTAGGGTCGGTAGGTCGGCCAAATAATCTTTTTTTTTTTTATAATTAAAATGTATAGTAATGTATTTTGAAACTGTTCAGAAAAAGCTTGAAAAGTCCATAAAAAGTTTAGGGTAGGGGGGGTTTTTACTTAGGGTCGACAGGAAACCGGAACCAAACAATAATTTTCATTCAGCCTAAATGTCAGTCCTGAAGTACTCCGCCAATACAAAACAGTATACAATTGATAAACAAAATTAGATTGATTAAATTAATGTCTGAATACACATTGCCACAAATGAACATGATTTTGCTATCGAATATCCATAACCCTTGGGTTAGCCAGATATAAATTTTCATGGATATTGCTTAATTTGCAGATGGAAGATGGGATTTTGTTGGCAGTACCATGATGACGAATCAGTTCATCAGGATAACTCCTGATCACCAGAGCAAAAAGGGTGGAATATGGAATAATATGGTAAGACTTATTCAAGCCAGGGCTTGATTGTGCAAGACAAGTGATGATGTTTCTCAGGAATGTGTTAGTGTCATAAATTTCATAAAATAAACTATTTTTATGCTTGAAAATGGCCAAGTCAGACTTTCAGGCAAGTAAAGTTTATGTCAAGCCCTGTAAGCATGAAGAAGTACAATAATGTCCCAGTGTCTTTAATCAATAGACTGCAGTTTTAATGTGAAACTAATGGTTTCATTTGGTGACCCCCAAATGTGATTTTCACTGTGCAAACAATTTAAAAAAGACATTTGAATGTCAAACTAACATATGTTATTGAATCTTGATAAATCAATGTCTGTAAAATCACTTACGAACAAAAATAGTTTCGCTTGAGAATTAATAAATCCCCTGGATACCAAATCAATAATTCGAACCAGGTGTTTTTCAAAAGTTTTCACATTTCACAAAAATCCTTTTGAAAATGTATTGCATTAACTATTAGTTTTGTCTGGAGTGAAAGAAAGGTTAACATTTCAAGTTATTGATTAGATTTATTCATGTTTTAGCCTTGCTATGTCCGTGCCTGGGAGCTGCATGTTCATTTTAAAATCCATGGTCAAGGACGTGACCTTTTTGGTGACGGAATGGCTATATGGTACACTAGACATCGGTTGCAGGGTGGTAAGTATGGAGCAATTAAGTTTAAAATAAATGTATTTACCAATAATGATGATTTGATAAATATAAATTTATGTCATCATGAATTTCCCGAATTTACAAATGTTATAACATAGTGGGCAACATCATATAATTTATTTACCATTTCAAATGAATTTATATGTAAATTATTAATACAAAGAAAATTAGCAATCGCAGTAAAGAATATAATTATATTCATACCCTAGCGATTGAAATAAATGGGTTTTATTTTCCTTTTAATTAAATCCAATGTTATTGGCTGTTGTAAAGTTTATGGACTATTTGGCCAAAGCATTTTTTGCATTGCATCATTATTCACATATTCACTTCTGTCTCCAGGACCTGTATTTGGCAACCAAGATCTTTTTGACGGTTTGGCTATCTTCATAGACACCTACAGCAACCAGAATGGACCTCACAATGTAAGCTTAACAATGCGGCAAATTTTCTAGCGTTTAAATAAATGATTATGATTTTGAGTAGAATGCACTGAAACATCCTTGTTTCAAAATGTGTAAAGGTCATTCTTTGTTCTGTAATAATATTGCCTAAATTGCTCTTAATAGTGATGGTTCTATGGATCAGACTATTTATGATGACTAGTATTTTGATCATGCAAACAGTTTTTTTTAATTGGTGACCTTATTGATGTTTAATGTTTAACTGTGTTTATTTGCTTCGAATTGCAATAAGATATAATTTTCTATGCATTCTATGGTTTCTCATTACACAGCATGGTCATCCTTACATCTCCGCTATGGTGAACAATGGCTCATTGACGTACGATCATGACCGCGATGGGACACATACTGAATTAGCGGGATGTGAAGCGCAAGTTCGCGGCAAAGCAACTGATACCCATATTGCAATACGCTATGAGAAAAATACACTAACAGTAAGTGAAGTCATTTGTATTTCCTTTTGGTCATTAGGTTGTCACTTATAGATTTGGCTTGTCATTTATAGTATATGCACTAGCACTAGGTGGCAGTTAAATCAATAAGATTTTTACTCCCCCTAGGGGATATGTGAGTAGTTTGAATTTTTACTTGATAGACTTACAGACTTTGAGTTACATGAATTATTGAGACTGAAATAAATGTAGTTTTACAAATGAATGCTCACAGACCCTTTGAAAATGTATTAGATATTATAAGTAATTATGTTTTTGTCACTCTTAACTCGTGTTTTAGGTATCAACAGATATTGATGGGAAAAATACTTGGAAAGAATGCTTTAGCATTCAAGGTGTGCGTCTTCCTGTGGGGTATTACTTCGGTGCTACTGCCACCACGGGAGACTTAGCAGGTCAGTGTTCTTTTTAGTAAAATTAGTACCAGAGGTTAACATGATTCCATTACTTGGAAGTATCTTTTGAAGATGCTGCATCTTGCATTATACTGAACATAAAAATCATTCGCTTTCCAATGTTCTATTTGCAGATAACCATGATATCATTTCTATGAAGCTGTATGATGTTGCTACTGAAGAGTCAAGTGTAAGTTGCTGAAAGTAGCCCTGGTCAAGATCATCGCAAGCACTCCTCTTGAGCTATATCTCACTTAAAAGTCATATATATATGTATATATATATATATATATATATATATATATATATATGTATATATATATATATATATATATATATATATATATATATATATATATATATATATATATATATATATTGTTGCAGTAAATAACCAAAACAAAAAGTGCAGAAATTACTGAAAAACGTAATTAAAATCCAGGAAAATAAACAATGACCATTTTCATTATTTATTAATCTTATTTCAGGTATCAGATGAAGAGCTTAGGAAGGTGATTCCATCTGCCGATATTTTTGCTCCTCCGAGAGGTAAATGTCTATTATTTATTTTCCATTGAAAGATCATAAATCTCAAAAATTAAACTTTACATAATAAGAAACTTCAGTCCATAAATACATATCACAAGTAAAATACAGATGGTACTGTTTATTTATTTGTTTTTTTAATTTCATGTTACTAAAAAATAATTTCATGTTCACAGTTATTTTTAAAGATAGTCTTTTGATTTCGTTTTAAACATGTATGAAGTAGAATGAGTCATATAAATGGATTCATATCAAAATTGATACAATATTGGTTATAATAAACTAATGTATTTATTAATAATATGGTGAGCTATTTCATAACAAGCATTTGCTGAACAAAATTTTAGACAAGCAATTAAAACAATTACAAACTACTCAATTATGTTGAAGATGCGTATATAAATATATATATATAGGGATCAAATTCCTTTCATTTCAGATCATGTTGATGACCCCAAGGGTGCTTTCATGTTAGGCAGTATGTCGGGATGGAAACTCCTCATCGTCATAATCTTAATCATTATTGGTCTCAGCGTTTGCGCAGTTGTAGGATTCGTTGTTTTCGCAAAACGCCAAGAGCAGAGTCGAAAAAGATTCTACTGAATAATTTTTTTTTTTGTATTTGTTATCAGTTTTCCTCCTCTTTTTTTGTTTTGATGAAGATTCATTGAAGTTTCAGTGTAAATAATTTGAAAAACAAAACCTAATTAATGTGAAGTATTTGTCAATTCCGTTTCTTCCATGAGGTAAAAGATGGTTGCATGAATTGTGATGTACAACAGGATAGTGTTATACTGTCAAAACGGTTTCATTTTTTGTTTTCAATATCCTGAAACTACAATTTAACAACATATCAGTAGCTGTATCATTTCATCAATTTTCATAAATGGAGATCTTTCAGTATTCGGTATCTTAAACATGGCATTCAAGCAATAACTAGGAATTACAAGAAATGAATGTAGATGCTTTTATCTCGAAATACACTTTAGGTAATAAGGTCTCACATTTCATCAGTCTGTTGTGTTTTGAAGTTAAATGTAATGCACATTCCTGCGAGTGACTTTTGTGTGCTTTTTGCGAGTTTCCCACTTATTCCTGCTTTTTGTACGATGACATTGATTCTGCTTTTTGTACGACTAATTTTCTTACATCCGTGATGTGCCTTTGTTTTTATGAATGGAACCTTTTCCTTTTGGGAGTGAGTTTTGATGTGTAAATGTGATTGCCTTTTGGTGTGCTTCAATGGTGAATGCTCATTTCATGGCATGGAATATAAATGCAAAATCTGATACAAGTAAATTAGCGTTAGGCGTGAAAGGTTGTAATGTAGGTAGTATATATTAAAGTAGGTATTTAATTGGAAGTAGGCAAGTAAGGTTCAATTCATTGTTTTAGCATCCTTGGCATACATTTTCTTTATTTGTAACGTAAAGAGAGTCTGACTATTGTCAATTTGGTTATCTCGAAAATATTTCATTATATTTGAAGAAGAGTTTTTTTTTTTGCACAACAAGACACGCATAGTGCCACTGGCTTATGTTTCTGTGAAACTAAGTGGGAATAAAGTATTTAAATTTTAGATCAATATGTACCTTTTGGGGGGCAGCAATTCTATAAAGATTCCCTAGATGGCACCATGTACCAGCTAAGATTCTATGAATTGCTGATGTGCACATTGTAAGTATAGTAATGTTTTAACGTTTAAAAGATCACAGAATGAAGCTTTGTAAATAGCAAAAATTGAGAAAGTGCCTGGATATGTTGTTGATCCATTGAATGGAACATCTTTTAATGTTTGTTTCAGCATTGTTAAAATGTCAATCAATTTTTTTGACAGGATTGTAAGACAACTCCCTGTAAATTAGTACATTTGTCTTTTTGAGGACTTGTAACAACGTTGTACGGCATTTTCTGCATTGGTTGTTAAGCTACATATTTGTGTAAATTTCAACATACGACTGCAGTACATATAAATTTTAATTAATTAAATTTATCTATGTTAAGAATGATTAACTCTGTTATAAATTAATTGAGCTAATTGTTTGAATTGTCTCGTACCATCATTTACAGCCATAAATATGGAGTGTGTGTCCTTGAATGTATCAAAATTTGTTTTATCAGGTATATCTAATGATAGTCATTACACATCAATGGAAGGTGTATGAATGATGATGCATATAGTTGAGAATTTGGCTGTAATGTTTGATAAATGTGATAATAAATAAACTGGGATGCAGTATTTATATAATAACTTTGTGTTTTTCAAGATGAACAATTGACTGTATTTCATTCTTGATCGCTTACCTAGTATTTGTCTCATCGTAATTTTGGTGCGCCTGATTGATAGTAATAGTCTTTTTCACTTAGCAATCCTGAATTCAACAAGACATAAGTCTTTCTTCTCTTATAACTCATTTTGCTTTTCAGACATAGAAGATCATAACTAACCTATTGAATAAATACCACTTTCTCAGGGAAGTAACAGATACCAACTGAATGATGTTAAATATACCTTTAAATGCACTAAAAATACTGCTGCTTGGATGCACTTTGCCTTATCCAATCACAGTGAAGGGTGGGAACTTTCTCAATATAATTGCAGTATTCTGGCGCAGCCACCTGGTGAAAATATCGAGAAACTTCCACTGAAAATCCACTATTAGTCCGCATGCATGATAACCTTCCAGGAGCAAACTTGTGCAAAAATATGGCACGGATTATATACATTGAATTATCCACACCTTGCTGTAAACACTTAACCATGAATGGGGTTTGACTTGCCCCAACATAGATAGTGAGCACTATAGACACTGGTTCAGTGTTTGAATGACATCCAGTCAATTTTTTTAGCTCTCCAGTGGTAATACCACCAGGCCATGTTAGGTCAGTTAAAGTAAACAGATTGTATACTTTCTTGTACAGTGAAACCCCACACGAAGACCACCTTTGTAATGGCTGACATTTTGTTATTGACACGCTCTACTAATTCTGGATATTTTATCAGATTGGAACAGATTCAGATACATTTATTTGCAATTTACATGAAAATGAGCAGTATAATAACAGCAGTTTTACGTCAAGGCAGAGACCCTACCAAAAAAACTTCAGTGTTCGCTACCGTGGGGCCACCTAGAGAGATTCTATTTCGTTATATAAGGAAAGCGTAAAAACTGCTCTCATCGGTGTTGGTTTTAAACATGGCTAACTTCCAACACAGCTTTGACACCTTGTAAAGTGTTCTCATATTTGAGGTGGTCCTAATTATGGAGTTCCCCACTATATATAGAGAGAGAAATGGACAATAAGCTCCCTTTTTCAATGTATTTATTGAAAGAATACATACACATTTTGTACATTTGGGTCCATGTGTAGACCGCAGAAAGCTATATTTTATGGCAAATACATATTATGTACACTAAATTACAAACTTAGTTAATAGCATTGATATTATATTATAGTTTTCAATCTGGACATTTTGGTAGTCTTATCAAATGGTGCTTAATCAGTGCTGTACAAACATATACAATTATACACAAAAGTGACGTGCAGTTTCTAGTACCCTACATGAAAAATCTATGAATGGTGCAAAGCATAACAGTCAAAATCATTTGCATCATAGAAAAGTTTGGTGTCGCTGACCCTTTTACGGACTGGACTGCTTCTCGCTCTTCAAATTTATCATCCGATCTTTCGATTAATTGTGGTTGCTTGTCTTCTTTTGATCCCTCATCCGATTGTAAATCATCTTCTCGCAATTGCATATTTTCACAAGCTGTGGTCAAAAACATATTTCCCGCCAAAATTTTGCGATGTCTGTCCACCAGAGGGTTAATGTCACCTTTTGACCAATCAGCATTCAGCGTAAGAAGACCAGCGCCTCCCATATTCTCGATCTGGCTCATGCAGCCGAAGTATAGTGATAGCGGATCGCTTTCTTTTGCGATTGTCAATCCTGTGACAACGTCTGGAAGGAACTCTCCGCTTCCTGAAAATATAAAGTGATATCAACTGTATTTAGTATTTTGAATGTTCAGTCAGTGAAAGTAAATTTTAATCTGTTTATTGTCCACATGGAGATTTCTCTTGGACTTCGATAAAAATCTTCAATACACTGTTTCCTGTCCACTTTTAGGTGCCGAGAAAATTTAATTAACAATGGCTTGGGTGTTATCCCGCTGCTTTAGCAATCATGGGTTCAATCCCTGATCAGGTCTGTGGAGGTAGTCTGCACATGTGTCAATGGATGGCTTCTTTTAATAATTGAGACTAACAATAGGTCAGGCATCAAAGCAATGCCAGCAGCAGTTGGGTTTGAATCTCAGCTGGGCACTCTATCATTACCATTGGATCAAGCAGTGAAGTGGTGTCTTATACTCAGTGTCTATGCTGGGACAAGTAAAAGACCCCACCCATGGGGTAATGTATGACTGACTGACTGGCTGATGAACTGACAGACTGACTGACTTGGATTGAATCTTTCTTACTGTACACATGTACTAATGTACTAATGATCGGGCAAATACAAAGACATACTTATTGACTCTTCTGCCTGGTTCGTTTAGTGAAATTCCCAGGAAATGTTCGTGAAATCATAGGAACCAGGCTCTATTGCATGTGAAAAGTAAGCACTTACAGTTGCAATATTGTGTTGACTGCAAGCCTTATGACCTCATCATTATGTCTGCCTCTGGCAGCTGGTCAGTGGTCATATGAGCTGTCTAAGCTTCTGCTACACCAAAGCATTGACTCAATATATCATACAATTTTTTCTAAGGGAAATTTATACCATTACAAAATAAAAGTCTAAACGGTGTTATTTTCACTGCAAGGTACTTTTCTAATACAATTATGCAGAATCTGTGCTTTATTATTGAAGCCAATGACCCCTTAAGTGGCTGAATACTTCTCGTATTTAACAGAACAGCATTGGCTGGCACCAAAAAATTGTTGCTATACTTTTTTTTGCATGAACTTTATGCTTTGAGACTTCAGGTGCAGGTGGAATACATTTTGCTTTTGTGAAAAGAATGTGCTACCTTGCAAACTTGCAGGTAAATTTGTAAACTGAGCAGAGTTCTAGATGAGAGACTTGGTACTTTGGCAACAGGTTCAAAGCAGAACATAGCTGAGTTTTTCTATGGTCTAAAAAGTTATGTAATGAATGACTACAAGTTTGCAAAATGTCAAACACTTTAATTAGTTAATTCAGGTTTTTAGGGCTGGTCCTGGGTGGGCACAAATGACTTAGTAACAAAAAGTACTCCGAACAGGATGCCCTTATCATTTGTTTATATATAGGTTGTCTAAGACAGTCTTTCAAATTGTCTATGATTTTATTCAGTGATTCTAATTGCCTAAGGCATTCATCCAAATTTTCTAAGATTTTATACATTCATTTCAGTTGCCTAAGACAGTCATTCAAATTGTCTTAGATCTTATTCAGTCATTCTAGTTGTCTAAGACATTCATTCTAATTGTCTAAGATAATCATTCAAATTGTGTAATATCTTATTCACTTATTCTAATTGTCTAAGACAGTCATTCCAATTGTCCAAGATATTCATTTTAATTGTGTAAGACAGTCATTCCAATTGTCTAAGATCTTATTGAGTTAAAATTATCTAAGAACTTATCATGCTTATTGTATCTTTCTGATTGTCTAAAAAAAGTCATTCATATTGTCTAAGATTTTATTAATTAAGACTGCAGCGAATGCCTTCTTACCATTGCAAACTTGAGCAGCCATGCCAGGCTGCAGAACTTGGTGGATCTCAGTGAGAACCTGGTGGCCTGGCTTCCATTTGCTGCAAAGAATTCGATCAGTAGCAGACCAGCACAGAACACCGTGTTTGTAATCAATGGCTCCAATGTCACGTATGCGATGCCATGTCCAGGTCAGAGGCAACGGCTGGGAGTGGAGGCGATGGGCCGGCTTGGTGGTCTCGTGTAACTTAGCGACGTAAAGATCCATGTTGTATTCGAGTAAGATATCTTCCTCGTTGAATCGCTGGTTTTGGACCTGGACCAAGAAGTGAAGGTCAGTTCCTGTGTCCACCACATGTAGTGTACTCGTTGGTATTTGGGTCTCACGCATAACGAGGACCACGTCATCCGCTGTTTCCTCCAGAATGAATGAAACTTCCTCGGAACATGACTCAAGATCGATTGGATTGTGGGCAGTGAAAGGATACTTCGTTTGGCAGCCGTTTAACTTATTAATGGCCATTCGCATAATCCGCTGCCGGTTAGCACCATGGCGATAACGCCTGGAGACAAAGTATATATCCGACTTCCATCGGGCAAATGGTCCAAGTTTCGCGTCTTGGACTTTATCAGCGTTCGATCCTGTACTAAAGAATACAAACACATCACTTTGATCACATGCCGAGTTCTTTTGGCACAACGACCCTTTTATTAAGGAATTCTGGGTGTCCGTTTGTTCATCGATTTCGAGTAGGACCTCATTCGAATATGGGTCATATGATGCAACTTTAATATTTAAACCCCCATAAAATCCTTTAGAAGGCATAGCAGCACATTTGATTGCCACTTGCTGTAAGTCAAATGCCCTCCCTGAGTTGTCTGGGTTGATGTACCCTCCATAAAGCCCTGGTAAGTTTTGCTCATCTCCACTAGGGGACGTGTAGTACAGGAACTGCTTTATCTGGGCATGCGTGCTGTGTATAAGGAACCATGTGACCAGCACATAGCTGCAGACGAAGATTTCTTTTGTCATCTTGGTTTCATTTCACAGTTCAGGAGTTCTGAAACAAACAAAATATGGAAATTAGTTATATCGATAGAGAAGTAGTTGGGTGGGCTAATGGCCCAGGCATCTGCCAATTCCACACTGGCCAACTCTGCTGAAGGTCAAAACTGCTGAAGGTCCCAGTTTTGATACCCGACCTGGGCACCTTGAGCTACGTCATGTAGCTTACATCCCAGTAAGATGTCAATCACACAAGATGCATTGTACTTGGTGTCTATGCTAGGGCAAGTAATAAACACCCATTCATGGATCAATGTGTAACATGGTGTAAACTCCATGCCATATCATCTCATCATTACATCAATTACCTCTGGCAACTGGTTATATAAGCTGGCTAAGCTTTAGACCCAGTAGTAGTGAAAAATTGAGACCTTGATTCAGAGTCATGTTTTAATGTGGGAAAAGGGCCCCACCACTGATTGATTGATAAGGCAGCCAAATTCCTTTTTTTCAGACAATACTATTTCAGCAAAGGGTTCATCTTTCCGGCCACTGAAAACATGCCATGTTTGCCCCATGTTGTACATTATTATGATTATAATTATCGAGCCGAAGTTGGGCCAACGTTCTTCAGACTTGTCATGGTTTGTGGGATACATTGCGTGAACTGATGGTGATTTTGTAATCAAGAAGACTATAGTATATTCCAAAATAAGTGTCCACTTGATTTTTGGTCTTATTTTTAAATAAATGTCATGGAGAAGCACAAAATACATATAAATGTTATCAAATGGTCAAAGTCTAACTTTCTAACCCATAAAAACACATCTCTGAACCATTAACTTGCGAGTTCCCTATCTTTTGTAAGTTTTCTTTTGGCCACTTTTTCATCATTATTTGTTATGGTCACAAAGCAGCAGTAGAAATTACAATGGAAAATCAAAGACCTTAGAGAGATTTTAAGGCCCTTGGGAAAATATAGCAAAATTCAGGCCATTTGGTTTCCAAACCTGACATATCTGTTCATTTGCACTGGTCCATGCCATTTATGGCAAAATATGCCCAAAAGCATATGGACATTTATTATGGATCCTAGTATAATATGTTACCAGGAACTTGACATCACCCTTTTATGCAGTGGATCTTTTCTTGCATTCCTCAAATCAATATGGCCCAATGGCCCTCACCAAACATTTGAGCAGTGAACCTGATCTCTAACTAATTACCTACTGAACCTCACAACCAAAGTACAGTAACTCAAGTTTGCCAACTTATGCCACTCTGTCATGTGTGCATGAATTTATCTTCAACTCCGCTACAAATTGAGTTTAAATCAATTTTATCAGATTGCAAAACCAAGAAACCTCATGGAAAGCCCATCCACCATACTGAAGGTGTTAAACTGGAGGTGTGATGGGGTGAAGAAGGTATCTTATCATTTTTGCAATTTCTTGGGGTGTGGGGGTATTTACCATCAGATAGCAATGGTTGACCTTGTTCACTGCATGTCAGGTCAGGAGTTTGCTCAGCTCATGTTACTGCTTTATTGACAGATTCGACTGTATTCATTTGAAACCAAATTCTATGGGCCGAGGATAGGCCAGACCTTATTTTTCAAGTCTAGATTAGGGTAAGGGAATTTGGGGTAACGACTTAAGGTTAGGGTTCTTGGGGACTTGGGGTTAGGGACTTATTGTTAGGGTTCTTATAGGGATTTAGGGTTGAGACTTATGGTTATCTATAGGGACCCAGGTAGGGTTCTTAGAGACTTAGGGTTAGCAATGGTTAGGGTTCTCAGGGTCTTGGGGTTGGGGTTCTTTGGTTTAGGGACAAGCATAAATACAGCACCACCCGTTGTATGAGGTACCTCAGTGACCTTATCTATCTATCTATCTATCTATCTATTTGTTTATCTGTCTATCTTTCTATCTATCTATTTATCTGTCTGTCTATCTATCTATCTATCTATCTATCTATCTTTTCTTTCTACCTATCTTTCTTTCTATCTATCTAGCTATCTATCTGTCTATTTGTCTATCTGTCTATATGTCTATCTTTCTATCTTTCTAACTATCTATCTATCTATCATTCTATTTATCTATCTACTACTAGATAGAATTTTTTGAGTAATTCACTACACTGCCCTACAGAATCAAGAAAGAAAGTTGTAGCCCTAAACAATGCCTAAGAAAATACACCTGTCTTTTTATCTCCTATCGGGCCCATCCATCTTTGAACCCTTATCCCACACTGGACCACATAAACTCCAAGTTGGCATTCTCGAGCATTTTAAAACCCTCGTGAGCTTACGTACTTACTAAGCTTTGTATACAGTAGAGCATTACCACGAGACCACGAAACATTGATGTGATGGTAATAATGGTGCATGAGAAACTCTTATTGAAAATCTTATTTCAGACATTTTGATTTGATCTGCCTTATAGTTTTGACAACTGTATCTAACAAGTTACTTAGCCTTTGTCAGTGTCATGAATGCCATGCAGTAGTCAAAATGACTAACTTTTTCGTCAAAAGCACGTAACTTCTTCACTGACTATGGTTTTCTGTGGCTGGAGTGACTATAGCTAATTAACTTGTTAGATAAAAGCAATTGTCAGTGTAAAGCTTATTTAAAATCTATAAAATAATAAATAAATGAAATAAATAAATAAAGGTTTACAAAATATTTCTAGAAAGTCAAATGAACAGTCTCTAATATCTTAGTCAAGAATATTTATTATTTACATGCATGTGGGATAAATTACAGTGGGAAAAAGTAGATGGTTGAAAAAACAATCATATAATGTAATGGTGATAATTATGGTCCTTGAGCGAGGTTGATATCAAAGACATTCAAACACTGATTTCAAACCACTTTTCTTGTTCTTTTATTTTCTATAAACCCTCCCTAAAAAGGGGCATTCACACTGTCACGGATAAGACGTACGTATGACAAAACTTTTTTACTCTTAGTCATCCTTTGCCATACGTAATTAACTCGCCGAGCGTTTTAAGGACAACTCATATGGTCATATACCTGCTAATCCGTAACATGGTCGTAGTCCCTCCAAAATCATACATGACCATCCGTGGAGAAGGCAAACATTTTTAAGCATGTTTTTAAAAATTTGGCGGACGTTTTACGAGTGTATATATTAGCACTCACTCGGGATTCCCTCGGTGGGCGTTCTACGTACATTCTATGTACGTTCTACATACGTCCATGGCCATCCTTGGCCATCCGTAGCCATAGTTCATCCGTGTATACTCGCCATCCACTCGTGTCCACTCAGAGAACACTCGTGAAGTGCTTGGCAGACCTCCATCGCCTTCCGTGCCCATCCGTAGCCCTATCCTCATTTACTCTTGAACCACTCGTACAAGCGATCTACGAGCGATTAATGAGTGCCTCACGGATGCCATACAGATGCCATACGGATGCCTCATGGATGCCTCACGGATGCTTGGCGATGGATGTTCAGCGAGCGGTCGACGGACATCCGCTGAGCGATCTATGACTGCCTCACGTACGCTGGTTGAAAGAATTCACACGTCATCAACAGAGCTACGAGTGAGCAAGGATAGTCCAGTTTTGCCATCCGTGGTCATACGAAGGTCTTATCCTTGACAGTGTGAACGCCCCTTTATAAGCTTCAAGCAGTCCAGCTGGCTGCCCCTTCGGTGTAAGCAAGTGTAAGCATGTGGCCTTTGGGTCCTAGAGGTCCTGAGATATGCTGATCAGAGGTTTTATCATAACACCCCATGGCTGGGGTAGTACTAGGGAGCATTAGTTGTGTTTTCTTGCTGCCCCTGACCTGTCATGGTCAAGCCCCACATGTTGTTATTGGGATATTTTCCATAGTAATAATATTGTTCAAGCTATAAGACTATACCACATCCAATAAACAATGCATATGTATTATCAGAGGCATACCTAGAATTCCTAAGAATTAGTTCTTGGGTTAGAGACATTTTTCATCTAATCCTTAGCTTGAGAACAAGATAAATTGTGATTGGATGTGGAAACTACAGTGATTTAGTGAAGAGCTACATAAAATGTCAATTTGGAATTGGTGAAATGTGGGGGGAAACACTTCATAGCTAGCCTTGCCCTAAGACCACTTCACACGTAAGAACACTTTTCATTCAATTGAAATAAGGGCTTCATATTAAGCCAATCAAATGGTAGCCTGAAAAACATGTTGTGGACTTAAAGTCCTGCCATCTCTTCATTATATCTGCGTACCAACTTATACATAACAATAATTACACAGTGGTGCACCTTTACTCAGTTCAGTTACCAGCTACAGTGTCTAATATTTTAGAGAACGGTGTCCCACACTGCATGCAATGTGTAAAATACCATGGAGACAAGAGTACTCTTGTCTCCATGAAAATACTAAACATGATCTTTGAAAACGTGTAATTTTCAATTTTTTTGTAAAATTCACTAAAACTGTTTGACTCAAAACAAGCCCGTATATAAATATACCTGGGTGCTATTATTTTATTTCCTTTTCCTTAAAAAATTAAAATATTTTGAAGCAGAAAATGACCCGTACAACAGAGTATTACCCACATTATGTAATGGGCTAATAAAAAATTCTGGTCATACCCCAACAAGTCTTTTTGCACAACTCACCATTAGACATTTTGGCATGAAAACTGACATATTGTTATGGGCCTGCATACATAATCGTTATAGTAAGTTATGGGCTGTTTATATTCATGCTATCACAGGTGCATATTTTGGGTCTGTTTATGCATTTTGATGATGTAATGTTTTGTGGAAATATTTCTGGTGTGGTAAGATGAATGACTTCGTCTCTGTCTATGTTTTTCTGTCTGTCTAGCTGTCTGTATGAAATGTATCAGTGCTTCCTAGCAAACGGGCAATATGGTATAATTTCTCAGTGGTGCTACACTTAGTCAGCTTATATGATCAGAGGCAGACGTAATGATGAGATGATAAGGCTTGGAGGACAACTTGAGCCCCTCATAAGAGGCCTGGACTCACATGACGTCCTCTGCTGGTTTAGTTTCAACTCTATGAGATTAGTTTCCAAGTCTATGAAATTGGCTGTAATAAATTAACAATTTTTTGTTCACATGCATGGTGGGAAGAGTAAGCGTATTTTTTCTGTCTGTCTGTCTGTTGCACTGGTCCAGCTGTCTCACTGTCTGTCTGTATTTTCTCTAACTGTAAGTAACATCCATCACAGCAATGAGGTACAGTACTAAGCGATCAATCTTACCGGTTTTTTAAGTGTTATTTTTTTTAGTCGGATCTTGATAAAAACTAGTCAGGATGCCTGAAGCGATGTACACAAGTTACAAGCCCGTAATACACGTATTTTCAGCCTGTAAGGTTTTCCACACTCTGCATATTTGTTTTGTAACACTTGTCTCCTTATCTCTGGCCAATTGGGCTTAACACATCTTGACTCAAAGGTGAGGATAGTTACAAGAAAGTGTCTAAGTAATTTTACGAGTTTACTGTTGTTTTACATAGAGACCCACTACTACAGAGAGCATCCAGTTATTGGTAGTGCAGTTATTGACGAAAGGTAAATGTTTACATTCTTCAGGAATTTAACTCTATCATTATGTATGTCCTGTATGATATGAGGTTGTACATACACCAGAAGACATATTTTGTATCTTCCTAATAATAATTTGACGAGAAGTGGAATTACCATGCATGCTCCTCTGAAGGACCCGGGTGCAATCCCTGGCCCGGGCAACCTTTCATGAGCATCATCCCAGCCAGATGTCGTTCGAATGAGACGTTAAATTGGCCGTCCCTTGTACTCAGTGTATATATGCTGAGGCAAGTAAAAGATCCCATCCATGGGGTGGTGGTGGTGGATTAGGGCTTTACCTCCTGTATTTCTGCACCTGATGGGCCAATTAGGACAGGTAGGGACCATGGCAATGAGACGAAGGATGAAACAGCCATCCAACATAGGCTTGACTGGGAATTGAAGCGGGGACCCAGTGGTTGGAAGCCCAGTGCGCTACCACTGAGCTAAATGCCATGCGGTAAATGTGTAACATTAACCCTCGCTAGCGGCAAGAATTTGCCTTAGAGGGCTGCACTTCCCATATCTATCTAAATCATGCTGAGACAATTAGGACTAATTTGCAAAGGTCCCATTAAACTTATCAAGTGCATTTCTACAATTGACCACACAGGGGTAGACAAGATGTGATTGGAAAACTATTTTACACCAAAATTGTACTCATTTAATGGACGCGCAGAAACTTTCCACCAATGTATCTAAACAGAAGCCTATATATGGGCCTTAATTAATATTCAACTATTTAATTATGGGTACAATTATTTACTTTAAATAGCATATGTATCAATTACCCTCTTGGCAGAACTTCCATGCAGTTGACTTATCAGGGTGCTTTGGCTTGGACAGGCCGGTCCAGAGTATCCAGCTTGGGCTCAAGAGCTCACACCAGTGCCACCACTGATGTTGGCAACTGCCAACCTATCACACCTGGGTTTTACGTTAATCATATTTGTATATATATAGTGCTTTTTGTCGTTGGGCCAGATTTAGTGTAACTAAACAAAAGGTTTTTAAACGTGTGATTTCGTAAGCTTTGCAAGCTGTGCACTTGGCTATTACAAATTATTCTTTGCCATTTTGTTGACATTTTTAGCATCAATTTTTGGCTGAGAGTCTGACCACATCTGGTCATAACATCTCTTTATAAACGAAATACAAACAAAACAAAATCATTAATCCACAAAAATGCCCAATCATTTAATTTGCTGTAAATTATATACACTCCAGAAAGCGATTATATACTCTTTTATAGTCAGTTTATTTGAGTGGTGTTATTTAATTTTATATGTTTATTATATTTCAAGATATTCTAAACCCTTAATTTATCTAATTGTACCTACTCCTAAATGCCAATCAGCCTTTTTGTGTTACGTATGAATTTACATAAATGTAAATGAAAAAAGTACTTATAAAATCATAAACTGATACTCACATTTACTCATGATTATTAGTAATCCAATTTTAGGCATTTTAGACCCAGGCTTCTAGGCCAGTGTTGACAGCACCAAGTTTAGACGCGAACTAAAGCAGGCCCCACCAGGCCACACAGGTAGGCCAAGCCAGAAGGCAAATAGGCCTGAATTGGCACATAGGCCTACAATTATCTTTGGTGATAAAAATCGCAAACATTGCTAACCAATAATTACAAGAACAGTGATAGAGAATATGGGCAGCTGGGCTACACATGGGATTCTATACTGCTCTTGCAATGAGAAGGAAGGAAGGAAGGAAGCTAGGAAGGAAGCTAGGAAGGAAGCTAGGAAGCTAGGAAGATAGATAGATAGATAGATAGATATTGCATGAATAATATAAGGAAATTGCTAATGACAAAATTAGTGTGAATAGTTTAATGAACCGAGTTCACATCATTAATGCCAATACATTATCACTAATAAGTTGTAGTTGTAATAATTTTTAAAAGTAAATAATTAGCATGTAATAAAATATTACATTGTTAATATGATAGTAAGCATATAATTACATTAGAATATTAATACGTTGCAGTGTGTTTTGGAGATCCACAAAACAACATTTAATATGAGATAATGATTGAATGTAATGGTGCTGCCACCTGGTGCAAACCTATTACACCCATGTGTCACCTATATAATTGATATAATTAAAATATTATTAGAATTTAATGATTGGAATCCGCAAAACCATGTTAGGGTTGAATTTTGTACTTGGGGCTTGGGGGGGGGGGGGGTGGCATGTTGACACAGTTTATTGTTGTGGGGTATTGTGTCAACTGCTGACAAAGTGTAAATTTGGGAATTTTATGGTCAATCAGGACCCCCAGGGCAAATCAACACTGGGGCAGACTTCACACAGAATGCAAAGAAAAATATGTGCCAGCTGTCTACCAGTGTAGGGCTTAGGGTTTTAAATAAACACGATATTTACAATAACACGGAAAATAGTGGTATTTTTTGTTAGACAATGTAATGTTATCAGTACCCCATAACATTTTATGGGGTACTAATGTTACTAATAGCCTACTACATCACAAACTTATCCGTCATTTTCGTACAGTTTTTGTGAAATATACCTATAATATTTATTCTCCGATAGAAGTATGATCAACACAATTGTTTGTCACTGATGATGTTTCTCTTACATTTATGGTATAATTTTGGCCATATTTAAAAAAATGTATTTCATGGTATAAATAATAATTACCTATAATGAAATATCGATGAAATATTTTCTAATGATGACTGTTTGTTATAAATTTATTTACTACAAGTTTACAATCGATAATCAAAGTTCTTGATTGCTTTTATTAAGTATTTAATTTATTTGTTTGTTAACGTTGGTTTGTTGTTTGTAATTGACTACCAGGTTATCTTTTTAATTATTCTGAAGCTTGTCCGGCCCAGTAATATATTGGTTACATAATTTATTATTGATCAGATACTAGAAGATATAGGCCTAATTACAAGAAACACCATGAGAAAATCTGCAAAAATTGTTATGAAATCTGCGAACACTTGATAAAAATATCTGACATGGGAGTATATGATATCTGTTAGCCTTGGGTGTTTGCCCCTGTTCTACACTCTGCACCCAATAAGTCGAGGTAATTAACTTAATGTTATCTAAAAATAACAACCTCCAGCATAGAGAGATAAGAGGTCAATGACACCTGCCTACACTAGTAACAAAACAATTCTTATATTTAGCACAATGCAGCATATTTGGGCTTTTACGTCCATGGTTCGCTTATACTAATTACAATGAAAGGCATGAAAAGAATATATGGAACGTGGAAGTTTCATATATTTTGAAAATTACTCCTTTAAAACCACTTCACAATTAAGACCACATTTCAAGAGTACCTATAGAGGCTAGGGTCGACTTTGGCTCCATGGTATAAGGAGTTCAAACCACTGTAACTATATAGTTAACCTTATTTAAAAGTGTAAACCTCGTCACTATGAGTAAAGTCAATTACAAATCAAATGATTGTTTCAGGTTCATTCATTTTAACCGCTGGCATTGTGGAGCAATATATAA
Source organism: Alitta virens (assembly GCA_932294295.1). Taxonomy (NCBI): domain Eukaryota; kingdom Metazoa; phylum Annelida; class Polychaeta; order Phyllodocida; family Nereididae; genus Alitta; species Alitta virens. The sequence goes on along the minus strand of OW028580.1, from coordinate 24,457,742 downwards.
GGCAAAATATTTTAAATTTAAATTATGACTAAAATTTTACTTAATTCGATTAGTACAAACGAGTATGTATCTTATATATGTCTAATAATTATGAAAAATACTCAAACTATAACTAACTTTATCAGATATTTTTCAGCAAAAACTATTTCACTATATATACCAATATTTCACAATTTTAGGACCAGAAGGTGATTTTAAGGCATTATAAGTGTACTTCAATGTTTTCGAAGTACTAGAAAGTTACCTAAGCTGGTTTGATGCTTCAGCTTGAAATAACTGAGAATGGTTTCCAGGTGTGCAAACTGATGGACTTCAATGATAACCACGTGGTACCACGTGCTCGTTTGCAGCGCCCCCTGCCACTAAACGCTCTCTAGCGTATACCTAGGGTGTCAGAAATGTATGGTACATTGCCACTACACCTGTCATAGTTTTGTGAAAGATAGATATATAGATAGCCCTATAGATAGATAGCCTAGATAGATAGAAAGATAGAAGATAGATAGATAGATAGATAGATAGAGAGATAGAGAGATAGATAAAAATAGTTAGCCCTCGTAGTAGTAATAGTAGTAGTAGTAGTAGTAGTAGTAGTAGTAGTAGTAGCAGTAGTAGAAAGTAGTAGTAGTAGTAGTAGTAGTAGTAGTAGTAGAAAGTAATAGTAGTAGTAGTAGTAGTAGTAGTAGTAGTAGTAGTAGTGGTAATGGCAGTAGTAGTAGTATTAGTAGTAGTAGTAGTATTAGTAGCAGTAGTAGCAGCAGTAGTAGAATATGATACAGATGTGTCCTATGTATTGATTCCAAATGATAAGATAAGATAAGATAAGATAAGATAAGATAAGATAGCATGGAGCCAAATTCGAACTGACTCTGCCAAAATTTTGCTGCTAACTTCACCAAGTCATAAATTCACGACTAACTGTTGCTTGTTGCAAATTATGCTGCTTCTGAACCAGAAGCTGACTAAATGCTTAACAGTTACACGAAAGACACAGGAAGGAGTTTTAAAAACGATAACCTATAGGTGAGAAAATGTAGATGATCTGATTTCCTGCAAAAGTCTGTTCATCAATATATATGGAAATATGAAATTATGACCAGGGTAGGGTAATCTGTCAGTCTATTTGCAAACTACAGTCCTTTTCACCACAGTGGCTGATCCAGAAAATACATTTATTTCAGCCTTTTTTGTCGTAAGTTGAATTTTTATACAGCTGTATATGACTTAACTTTCGCTGCTTATCATAATAAATGTGACGCATTAACTTGGAAATATGAATGTTTATTCCATTTGAAAATATGTCTTAATCTAAAAACTTTGTATCCACAGCTGGTAGATTAAGAAATGTTTTGCCTGCAAATTTGAAATGTGATACTGATTTAAATATGTTCAAATTCAAGCTTAAAAAATTGATCCAAAGTGGTGCTTTATGATTTTAGAACTTGTTTTTTTATTTTTATACTCCTTTATGTACATATTTATATATTCTTATGATCATTGTTTTATGATTTTTTTTTGGATTTTTTAACAGGATCCTGTTTTTAAATATATTTGAATAAATAAAAAAATTAAATAAAAAAACATATCACTAACTTTTGCAGCTAAATGCTGCTGCTTGTGGGTCTAGGAGCCACTATTCGTGTACATGTACCATTTTCTTTTCACTATAAATTCCGATCTCTATGTAGTACCTACATACCTACATTTACATGTTAAGTGTCACCCCTTTCATAGTGATAAATATGTTTACCACCCCCTACTTGACCAGTACCTGCCAATTACTGAGGGAGGTAAACTTGACCAGTGGTTCCACCCCTCCTGTTCCTAACTAAATTGAACAGAACAGGGGTGTCAGGTAAACACAAACTCAACTTTCTATTTACTATTCGTATTAATGAGGGTTTGCTATGAGGGGTTCGATCTCTTATTATCCTGACCCCGTGATCAATTTGGTGCCCCATGGGGTTAATACAGTGACCCCACTAGTGTTTATTAGCATATACTCAACCCTAGTTTACCTACCTGCCCCTTGAGTATAGGATAACAGAGGAAACAATCAGAACAATGAGCCCTCCAAACAATGCCCTGTCGTGACCTTGACGAGAGTTCTCCAAGGTCAAGAACTAAAGGACTCAAGCTGTCAATCAAATGGAGCATTTGCAATTAAGATAGATATATACATATAGATAGATAGATAGATAGATACGGAGTCTGTCCAATACATGTATTTGCAATTGTCTTCATCATTTTTATCCAACATACCACTATTATCATTTTAAAAGCAGTTATCAACATAACCCCATATATATATCAGCAAAAACCTCATAGTCATCTGTGCAATATACTCAATTTTCTTCATGCAACTTTTAAATGCCTTGTTAAAGTAACAGGAGATATCAACATACCTTATTTAGTAATTCCAAAATCCATGAGCAATTTAATCAATCATATTCCACATTGCATGCTTGAAATCTCTCTGCCAAAACTCAGACCATTCTCTTCAAGACCTCAAAACCCATGATATCTGCTCCAAACAGCCACGCACCTCACACTGTGCCCTCCACCCATGCTCAGAGACTGACAGAGCCCTCTGGTGCGGACACGGGCACCTCATTAATCACTGCCAGATGTCGCTATTACGCCTAAAAGGGCCTGTGACAGACAGACGGAACAGCAATGCAGACAATACAGACAGGAGGTCATCCAAGCTCCATTGCATGCCCCTGACAGATTCATTTGTGCTCATGGTGGGTAAACATGTCTAATTTATGAGCCCATTGAGAGATTTAAACGCAGGGAATTGGAAATACTTGCAAGGTGGGGATTCCAGGGGAAAGTGTATAGAGGACAGATGTGGGTTCATGCAGTTTTTTGTGGAGTATAAAGTTGTATACCATATTGCAGAATATTGGGAAGGAAAATAAAGGGAACACAAAGAAATCATAGGAACGGAACTCAGAGGAAATTAAAGAGACTAGATAGCATGAAATTAGATGCAAGAAATGAGATAGAAAGAAACTACAGGGAAACAAGAGGGAACGGCAAGAAATTATAATAAATGAAAGGGAATGGAAGAATGTGAAAGGGAATGGAAAGAAATTAACAGAAAGGAATTCTGGAATTCATTCCTTTTATTCCATTCTTTTAATTCCATCTGGATTTCCTTCTTTATTTCATTCCTTTCTTTCATTTCCAACTTGGAGTCCATGTGATTGAATGGAAAGAAAGTCAAATAACAGAAACCTTTTAGACAAGAGACAGGAGAGGATAAAATAGAATAAAATGAAATTAAGTGGAATAGAAACGAGAACAGAGGAGGATGGATTGAAATGAAAAAAAATTAGGGCGTTTGGAAAAAGCAGAAAAATCACTGTTAGAAATTTGATGAAAAGACATTAACACAAATTATGTTCGTAAAAACCTAATATTTATTCCTTCATCGAATTTCTGATTCATAACTCTAATAATCTATTGCATTAAACAGCATTTTAATTAAATTTGCCAGATTTGTGGTATTTCAGTTGAATATTTCATTAATGTTGAGAATGTGAACCAGAGGATGGAAAATATCCGGGCCATTTAATTGTCGAAAGATGTGGTACAGGATATGTGTGAAATGCTGAATCAGCAGTTTCAGTAGTTCTAAGTAAATACTATCTATCTAATAGGGCTGTACACCTTTATCTTTAAAAAAGATACAATACGTATCACGATACAGTAAAACCGATACGATACGTATCATGATACGTATCGTTAAATGTATAAAAATTTATTATAAACCTAAAAAAAATCAAAAGATACTATCTGGGTAGCAGGTGTCTTATTTTCTCGAAAATGCTGCTCTGCATACCGTTTAATTGTATCCTTATTATTACATAACGGTTATCAATACCCCGTATCGTTATCCTTGTACCGGTACAAACGGTATATCGAGAACCGGTGTACAGCCCTACTATCTATCTATCTATCTATTATTTATTTCCTTCTTTCTTTCTTTCTGTCTTTCTTTCTAACTGTCAACAGTTTCCTTTTTATGTTCAATGTTTACAGCTTTTATTATCTGTTTGTGGTAGCAAGGTCCTTGTGGTAGGTATCTAGATGATAACCCCATGGCACCTTTTTAAAACCAATTTTCACTAAAAGGCAATAATACCTGCTGAAAACATTGCATTAAAACCTTACAGTGTAACACGACCTCCCTGCAGTACACCCAAAGGGCAGTACAGTAAAACCTTGCAATTAAGACTACCTTTGTTTTAGAAAAACCCTGGCTCCTGGAATTTGTAGGGGTGGGGGTCTAGCTCTGTGGTAGCGCTGGGCTTCCAACCACTGGGTCCTGGGTTCAATTCCCAGTAAGTTGGATGGCTTTTTCATCCTGCATCTCATTGCCATGGTTCCTGCCTGTCCTAATTAGCCCATCGGGTGTAGAAATACAGGATGTAAAAGCCCTAAACCACCCACTTAATCTTGGATGTTGTGAATAAAGTTCTGAAAGTTCTATACAATCAAGTCACTCCTGGGTGAATCAAGTACACTTGCCCGTTCTGAATTCTTGATTCACAGAAATTATCTTTATATCAAGAGGTGGCCTTAATTCTGGATGCTTTCTCACTTGGTATTCACATTATTCTTTCACATCGAAGTAGTTAAAATGGAGTCTTTTCACTGAGCAGCCCTAAATTCAGCAAGACATAAGTCTTACTTCCCCTCTTATTACTCATTTTGCTTTTCAGACATAGAAGATCACAACTAACCTATTCAATAAATATAACTTTCTCAGGGAAAAAAACAGAAATCAACTGAATAATAAGATATAAATCAAAATGCACTAAATATACTGCTGCTATGATGCACTCTGCTTCAGCCAATCACAGTCCAGGGGCGGGAACATTTTCAGCCAATAGAATTGCAGTATTCTGTTGTAGCCACCTGGTGAAAATATCAAGAAACTTCCGTTAAAATCCACTATTCCAGGTAAGTCTTTGCCATGGTCCCCTGCCTGTCCTAATCAACCCATCGGGAGCAGAGTTCAATAGAAACTCACCATTAAGAAGATTGTCATACTGAAGAAGTGCAGTTAATTCTGGAACTCCCTTACATTGTCATGACAGTAATGTGGCTTAGAATCAATGTGGTCTTGATATTAAATGGTCTTCGTTGTGGGTTTTCATTCTTACCCTTGGCCCTGTGTAGAATGCTCATGCTGGACCTTCAGCATGGAATGGCAAACCCCAAGGTCATAGCAAGGTCAAAACACCAAAGGCAGGGGTGACATAGAACGTTTGTTGGGATGACAGTAAAGGGCGTTTGATTCCACCCCACTTTCAAATGCCACTCACCCCTTCTGGGGTAAATGGAATATAGTGACATGCATTAAATTACCCTAAAGGCTCCATTCCATCATGAATTTATACCATGGGGTTCATATGCATATCATGTATGTTGTATGATTGAATCCACATGTCAAGAATGTCTTCCATATTAAGTTGAGACGGTCCAAGGAATGTGAGTGTTGGTGACAAGAGTAATAATGGGCTGCCAAGGCTGATTTTAGTAGAGCAAATAATTATTGATCACATATTGGTACATGTTGTGACACTGATGTAATCACACAATCAACTTATCAGAGAGTAATTAATGATTTGTCAACATTAGCTGAACTTCGTCACTGATGTCAGAGATGATACACAACCATTGTAGACCTTTTACATAATATATAGGTATTTATTAATAAATATATTGAAAACCAGCAATACATTTCTTCTATTTTTACAAAATTAATAAACTTGTCGTAAACACCAACCTATCAATCCCAGTTCTTAATCAATGCATTGGCACAGTCACATGCCATCAAAACAAATATTCCTCCCCAATTAAAGCACCTCCTACCTACAAAACTCCAATACCTTTTCATTGCCTATTGACACAATTGATCACTTTCGATGTTGCCAATAAACTTCAATGGAACTCCTCCAAATTAGCTCAACATTTCCAAACAAACTTGCTGAATTCGAATGCTGAATTTGAGTGCACTAAACTCAGTAAACAAACACTTGAGTGCTCAAGTGCCATGGTAGTTAAGTACACAATCTCATGATGACCATCTTAGAACTCTCTTGAAGTGCTACTTCAGCCAGGTTGGCTTTTAATTGACAATCTTTGATCATAAATGCCAAGAGGACCACACATCGTCATTAATAACACACCCTGCAGACAGTACACAGACCAGAGGGTACAAACTCACAGGCCCATAGGGTTAAATAGATGGTCAATTGTTGCCACTATATAGGCTGTTGTGTGGAACCAATAATTGCACAAGAAACTGGTATAACCATGCTATATATTGTCTTTGGTGACTCCATGGTGGTCTAACTATGGAGCCAAGAAAATACTCTTGGCTTCATGGTACAACCAAAAACTGTATATTCTATGATTTAACTGATCTTGTCAGGCCAAAGCAGTAAAGTTCAGTCCTACAGGAAACATTGAACTCTTGCTTGTACACCTAGTTGCCATTGAGTGATATATATATATATTCTTTTTTTTGGGCTAAAATTTATTTCCAAAGTCTTATATGGTGTAAATCTCTGATAAAATAGACTTGGGAAGACCAACAAAGCATGAAGGGTAATACATTTATAATGCAATTGAAAAATGCATATTTAAGGACTGATATAATATGTAAATAAGGAATAGATAATGTGTCAAAAAGATCTAATTTAAGATGGCTCTATAATGTAAAAGCATTTGGTTCAAAACCTTCACAAGTCCAAACTGAATGTTTCAAGTATTCGGCTCATAGGCATGGGAGTGCAGAGTTCGATGTCATGATTGCTCTAATTCATTCCCATGCAAGGTCAATATACTATACATAACCATATAGGTGCCCTTAGGTCCTGTGCTATTTTAAAACAAAACTCTCGCATTTCCACAATATACAAAGTATCCAAAAGACACCTAGAAACATCATGTAGTACAATGTAGAATTAGAATACAACATATTACATGGACCTGAGCTGAAAATGCTCTTGGGCAAATGTGTCACATCGGTGTGGAATGAATACATTGGTACAATTTGGTAGGGAACACGTACACTGCATTTGGATCATTTTGCAAGAAGATTAAAAAAGTTCTTGTGAACGAATTTTTTCAAGGTCTAAAATAAACAAACCTTTATTTTTTCATTGCTTGGGTATGTATGTGTGTTCAACTAAGACCCCAACTTCCTCCATATGACACAAACAATATTGAACAAAGAAAATAAATATTGCCTTGAAAGAAAACATGCTGTAGACCTACGGTGGTCTACCAAAGATCCAATGTGGAGGAACCTTTCTTCAAGGTCCCCTAGAAACTTAAGTGGCCTAATTTCCTAATGTATTGCTGACTGAACAATTAGTTCAATTTTCACCACTCTAGATTGCTTCGTAAACAGCATATAATATCCTAATTTTGGCAATTTATTCCTTGAAAAATATTGAGCAATTTTGAATCAATGACCATAGGTCAAAAGTTGCTGGGTAAGTTGTGCAAACATTTTGGTAGTTGCTATGAATGAGATTTTGTACACCCTCGCTGTGCTCGCCTGCTAACTATACTTCATTTACAGTGGAACTTCGCCATTAAGACCAACCTTGATGCAAATTTTTCTGATCTTTATGAGGAGGTTGGTCTTAAGAGATAAAATATGGTATAAATTCTTACTTACTTACTTACTCACTAGCTTGATTCCTGACTTACTGGCTTGTTTGTATTTTACCTCAATATTAAGATATATATCTTGCCATTAAAAGCACTCAATCTGCATTATTTGGTGAGATTTCTCAGTCAAGAAATTGCTGTAAACGTGATTTTGTTTTTGTGTTTTTTATCACGCTAGTTTCAATTCAATCTTCTTTACTGGTCTTTATGCTATGAATGATCGATATGCGACAATAATAATCAATCAACTCAATCACAATTGTTATTACTGTGTAGGAAAATTGACATGAATTTTGCATGTCAAACCCTACAAGTCTAACAAACCCCTATTGAAATTATTTTTGACTAATGTATTAGCTATTTGTCTACACAGAATGAACATGGATTGAGTGACTAAACTTTCATAGTCGTTTTTTTACACTGAAGTCAGTCAGCTGGATCTAAGTCATTTTGAGTTGACTGCCATGATATTAAACAAGAATGATATAAAAATGTCAGACACACAACTAAAAGGTTTGTTGCTCTACTTATTGTTGACTCCTGGTCTTATCATCTCATCATTACGTCTTCCTCTGGCAGCTGGTCATACAAGCTGACTAATTATGAGCTTCTGAATCAGACCCAGTGGTATTGAGCCATTGTTCTGGCCAAAAAATATTTTCGGTGTTTTAACTTTTGTTGAAGTCCCTACTTTTCCCTATTTACCCAGCCAACAATATAACATTCTTTCATTTACATTACCACCGACTGTTCTGTTTACTGGGGACTACGAAAGGTCATGTACATACTTATGATCTACACAAGTGTCAGTTTATATTTGACACCTTCAACTGGAATTGTGGGTGAATGTCATGAAGGGCAGCCAAGTTTACCTCTGGCCAAATTCACCCAGCAGGTAATTCATCAACCCCTTTCAACAAGTTTATTATCATGAGTCATATAAGGGTTTATTTGGATGGTGCTGTGGAACCTTGCAATTAAAACGATTTAAATGAAAATAAAGGTCTAAAATTCAGGATTCATTGAGAGGTACAATTTCGACGGTATTGTACAACCCTGTTTTATTATGAAAAATGCCCAAATTTTGATTTGAAATTCTTTTATTTTAGTCACATAGAGTTATTAACATTAAACACAAAAACAACAGGCATGACAATTGTAACTCCCCAGCCCACTCGGGCTTACAAGTGACCTAAACCGCATAATTTCATTAGGCGCTAATATAATAATTAAAACAAATAAAAATAAAAACATTGAATAACATTAAATTTGAATCAATATATAAATGGACTATCGAATATTAAACAATATTACTTTTCATAAAGTTAATTATAAAATGTTAAAGCTGGCTGATCATGTAGCAACATATAAAGCTTCTCTTCGCATACTATAAATTTCAGATACAAATTTTCCAAAGTTATAAACATAATTTTCAGACATCAATTTTCCTTTTTATAATAAAAAAATAAAAAAACCTGGATTCCAAAACTTATAATAAAACTAGTCTCAATTGGCCTCAAATGCGAGGTAGGCCTATAATGGCAATTCTAAACATAATGTAGCTATATTTACACATTAAGCTGCCAGTGGCTGGAAAATAACAGTATTAATTTGTAGCTTTAAGTTTGTCAAATTATTATTCCCCTATTACGTTTTTGAACAGTATAATAGTAAAAAATTAACCAAATTTACACTCCTGGCAAAATATTCTTTAACAGATGTTAGGATAATATCAGATGTTATCCCAGATCACTTGTAATCAAATCTTTTAATGAAACATCATAATTTATCTGCAATTTAATTTAAGTGACGATTAGAGCTGTTAATCAAAACTACATTAAAACTAGAAATTAAAGTAATAAAGCTAGTCTCTGCAACAGATGCCCAATGTTAAGTTGTTGGGTTGCCTCACAAACAGATGCGCAATACCTTAATGAAATTCTATATGAACTGTACAAGCCACACATGTCAGCCGACAATGACGAATTGTTCCAATTGTTCTCCATGGCCTCACGTGACCTTTCACAATCGTTTGTTTACAAACACAGCCTCGTTATCATTTGGGTTGGTGGAAACAATCGTCATAAACTTCAAATTAATCGCAGGGATGAACTTCACACATGGCAAACACACATTTTGACAATTTGCCAGGATATTTTCAATATATAAAAGTTGCAAATTTGACAGTGTTTATATTTGCTGTATAAAAAGACATGACAATGTATTTATTGAAGGTATTTACGCTCTGTCATTTGTGATGAATTGCTGCACATTTTGCTTTTTCTATAAATTTTGCACTCTTTTCTGTGTCAGTACAATGGTCATAAAAGTATCTATCTGTCTATCTATCATCTATCTATCTACATATCTATTACCTATCTATCTATCCATCTATCTATCTACCCATCTGTTATCTATCTGTCTATCTACCCATCTACCTACCCAGCTATCTATCTATCTATCTATCTATCTATCTATCATGCTGCCTACCATGCTGTCCATCGTAATATTTATTTAGTTATATCCATCTACATATAGGCTTATTTGGAACATCTCTTTTCTGTTAAAAAAAAAAAATGTCATCAGTATTTATCGGATTTTTCTTTTTAAAAATTGCTACACATTTTACCACATGTATAAGCTAGCTAGGTTAGGTCCACTTCATAACCTGAAAGTCATGACCATTGACCAAATACCCTCAACAATGAACAATACTGTAACAGATAGCTATACATTATACTAGGCCTGTCATAGGCATCACTATATATTACCCAAAGGTGTGGCCTATACATCATCAGTTGGATATCCTTACACCACCATTGCATGCATCTTTGGCGTAGGGTGGTGTAACATTTCATGCTTGGCGCTTGACACATTAACAATGTAAACATGGAGGTAAATCATATAGACCACTTAGTAACATTTGCAAATGCTGTTGGAATTGCATATAAATGTTTATCTGGCTTGTATACGTTTGTAATGTTATGAATATCAAGTAGTAAACATGCAGAAATAGCATAATATCACATTGTCGATACTTTATAATGTTAGTTGGGACAATTATTTCACAAATACCCTTCGCTGTACTTAGTATTGACTCATATATTAAAGTTAGTTATCTCATATGTCTACATTCAATGCCTATAATTATAGGGATCTAAACTGGCCTGGCCTGTAATCAGGTTACATTATTTACTTGCAATTTAGCATCTCATCGTTACACTTGTCTATGATTAATATATCCATACAGCTTCAGCTCATTTCACACTAATGGATAAACCGTTTAATGATTACTCTGTGATCTTGCTGGATCAATTACTGGCAATAACATCCTCTGTACCAGCTGGTAGATTGGTTAACTGGTAGATTGGTTAACTGGTTTGATGGTTGAACGGTTGGATGGGCTAGTGACTGCATGGATGGGCCCAGGTTGGTTGCAAGTTTACTCAGCTGAGCAGTAAGCAAGGGATAATGCACGTGAACCCACTTAAAGCTCTCTTAAACAAAACCTTGTTACTAGTTTTCTACAAGAGAAACAGAAAAACTCCCTCAACCATATTACAGGGACAGACAGACAGTCTCTTATAACTAAGACAAATTGCCTGTTTGAAGTTGTACGTAAGTAGGTATATGTTCTTCCTTAGTAATTAGGAACATACAGTAGGACGCCACAATGACGATCAACCAGTATAGCCAACTTTAATGACTCGTTTGGTGCCAAGACTGATTGCAAAAAGAAAACGTTCTAGAATTAACACTACCTCGATATTTCCTTTTCTTTTAAACTGGTTGTACAGTGCTTAAATCAGTGGATTGTTTACCTATAAATTCACAAACCACTATACAGCCAGTTAAGGTAGTAGGTAGTGTTATTGTTTAACGCCTCATCAGCACCTGAGTGGGCTATGTAGAGGCTCTCTAGGGTAAAATTGATTATCTATAGTTGGTAGTAGAAACCAGAAGCATGTAAAAAATCAATGTGTCTGCGTTGGATAGCTGGTGCGCACTGTCCTGTTTTAGCCACTGGGGATAGAGGACTTCACCCCAAGTGTTTCCACCCTTGCCGCGTGGAGGCCCAGGACCTTCAAGGGCATACAGCCAGTTAAAAAAAAAAAAGACTTGTCTTAAAAAACAGTATACTACAATAACTCCATAGAGCGGTTTACTTGAACTAAATTACGGATCAATAACAAAGAAAACTTAACATTGTAAAGGAAACCCATGCCTTAGTGTTATCCTTGGATAACGCAGCAAAACAACACAATTGAATTTCATGCCTTGTCAGAATATCTCATCTTTATGATCAAATCTCATAATCCAATTTATGTCAGATGCCTTAATTTGATTAGTTTATCTGTGAGGAGCCTCTTTGTAATTAACACTGTGCTCTAATCTGTTTTTCATTGACCTCATTTCACTGTTAGTCCAAAACACAACAGATCCTTTTTACAGTGTTACATCAATTGGCTGGGCACTGTGGGAAGTTTTCAAAATAAGAATTGTATGCACATGGCACCATCTGTAAAATTGAGTTTCAAATTAGCGTTGCACCAAAAACACTTCTTCAAAGTACAATCAGTTGCAAGTCTATAATTGTGGCGTTTCAAATTTCTACTATAAAAATTTTAACAAACATGATTCACAACATATTTCAACTGCTTTATAGGCAGGTAAGTGAATGCTCTTTGGTATGGCTTTGTGTACAATCAATCTAAAAAAGACTATAATGATGGCAAAAAAATGTATACACTGTTCTGAAAACAAGAAAAAGCATCCAATCCTGTATGGATATACCAAAGGTACTTCAAGTTCATCACAGGTACTGCATTTTAAGGTCAACCTTGCGTGCCATATGCCACATAGCTGCCTCTATAAACCCCATATACCACACAAACCATAGAGGCTTCCATGAACTGGCAAACAGATGTTTGGATCTTTGATGAACACGTGGCCTGGGGTGAGAGGGGAAAACAGGAGGGGGTGATATGCACCTGATCTGCATGGCATATCCACCTTAGGGCTAAAATCCAGAAGATATGAACCACTGAGGGATCCATTAACAATCAAGGGGTTGTAAGGAGCGCAGATGAGGGCACAGTGAGCCACCCTGGTATACTCCTTGCAGGGATTGGTGGAATTAGGTCAAGCTGACCTAGAATGAGGTCATTTTGGGCAAGTAGGGATGTTAGATTCTTCACTGTATGGATGCACATGGAAGGTTGTAGTAGGCCGATGCCAGATTGAGATCATGCGAAAATATTCTTTGTCGGCCGACATGGCACCAATCTTGTATTCTGTTGTCTGGGATGTTTTAAAAGAGTCTAATACCTTGTTGAGGCAGATGCACCGACACTACACCAGGCCAATGCCTTCCAGGATCTACATCCAATATTACCAAGACGTTTTGCCAATATTGATTGAGAACTGGCCAATGGCAAACAGGAATGATCATTGTGCATCCAAGAATATAGTACTAGATCTTTGTCAGTGAACTGTGAACTTAGTACATTACAATAATGCTAATATTTCTAAGCCAAGTAATTATGTGTCTTCATTCAAACTGTTGTCAAAAAGACCAATGCTTTAAAAAGTTGTATCTGGGAAAGAAAAAGAAAAGGTTTTATTGTTGTCATCTGTTTTCTTTATTCTTCTTTTTTTTTTTACCAAGGCTGGTCGTTCTATCATTGATGTTACCCAACTGTGTATGAACTGCATATATCTTGGATACATTAAACGCAGATCATGGGACTGATTCTTTTAATATGTTACATAGCAACAGTCTGGGCCTGATTAAACGCATGTGTAGGGCAGGTTAATAGCTGCCATGTTGTCTCAATGCATATTCCTTTGAAAGTGAAATAACATGGCTGCAAAAAAAAACTAACAAGATGAAGAGCATAGTACTAAGATGAAACAACATAGTACCAAGATGAAACTAGTTTTTCAGTGCTATTTATATGTACACAGTTGTGACCATACAAAAAGATGTATTCAATTGCCACAAGCAGTTTCAAGTTTGTGGGAGGTATTGAATATGATCAACACAGCTTGTGGTTATATAAGAAGGGTGTGGTCGTCAGGGAAAAATGTGAGAAACTAGTCACCTTCAAACGGAGCAATACTAGATAGTTTATAACACCAGTGTCACAGTAGCCTATACATGTATCTATCTATTTATTTATCTCTCTATCTCTATCTATCTATCTCTCTACCTCTCTATTTATCTATCTATCTCTATCTATCTATCTATTCTATGTCTTTCTCACAATCATTTAACAGTCAACACTTTCCTTTTTTATGTTCAATGTTTACAGCTTTAATTTTCTATTTGAGGTAGCAAGGTCCTTGTGGTAGGTATCTAGATGATAACCTTATGGCAAATAAGACATTATGAAAACATTGCATTAAAATCTGAACATCTATTTATCTGTCTGTCTGTCTGTCTAGCTGTCTTTCTATCTATCTATTGATTTGAGGTTTTTTTCTGACTATATTTTTATCTTTCACTTTCCTTTTTTCCTCGGCAGATTCTTTGTACATACTTTCAGTAGACACCTCCCACTATCTGCTTATTTTCATACAATAAAACACAACAAACATAAATAAACATCCATTTACACAACATTTTGTGGAATGAAAGGCCTTAAAATCTTTACACCAAGGTGTTCAACAGAGTCTGCCATCTTTAAGGTTAAGCATGGGGGATATATCCCCACGCCCCCCCCCCCCCCTCCCCAACCCAAAAAATAAATAAAAAAATTGATCCTACCCTCACATTTGAGCTGTTTGGGCTGACAATGAAAGACAGCAGTGGCGCCTTCTGCAATTCTGATTCTGGTTTTGATAAAACGAGAAGATTTCAGTGCAAAAAATCTTCACTACAAAGATTAGCACCAACTGTGCAAATAGCAAGTGCAGAGCCATGCTGAGTTGAGGCTTGTAACAATATAACTTAAACTCCTGAACTAACTGGGTGGACTTACCATGGAACAGAAAAACATGGCCAAAAACGGACACAGACTGACATAAGCACTTGAGGTATACTCCTTTTTGAACATTTTTTGTTTCCTTTTCACTTGTTTTTGAGAATTTTTGAGCCCTTTGTTGATATTAAATATCACCCCAATGCCAAGTTCAATAAAGGCACACTCCTCACATTTAAGCTAAGTAGAGATACTCAAGACAATGTTTGAAAAAATAATAAAAATGTGTCCTTTTATTTTTAGTTAATTTATTTTTCTTCACTTTTTGGAAGCAGAATACTTTTGATACTTCACGCAACGCTTATCACTACCCAATGATAGAATTGCAAGACAAGTAAGTCTGCTGCCATTTATCAATACAGGATGTAGGGAAAAACATGTGAAGAGAATATAAAAAACTAATATTCAGCTAGCTCTTGCGTCAGTAAAGTAAAGCATACCTTTCAAATTTTTTTAACCATCAGAACTGTTGTTTTTAAAACTCTAAGTCTCAAGTTTAAATTTTGCTGACAGCTTGAAAGCCTGAAAACTATAAACCAAGTTTTGTTCTACTCAATTATGTACTACTTCAACTTTACAGATAAATACAAAGAGATTTAAGGGCTAGATATATTGAATGACTTAATTAGACAACCTTAAGCTTGTATTGATCAAATGACAGATTTATTGAGTGACATATTGACTAATTCGTTGATTAAGAACTGACAGATGAGATGCTTGGTTGAGGAATTGACAGATAGGCAGACCTTGACCCTGAGACAGGCAGGCCTTGGACTAAACTGGACTCCTGTTTAGTCCAAGAGCCGACAGAGGCAAACTATCGAGCTGACTGACTGGCTGACTGGCTGACTGGCTGACTGGCTGACTGACTGACTGACTGACTGACTGACCGACTGACTGACTGACTGACTGACTAATTTAATAACTGATGGATTGATTGAATATTTTTTTGATTAATGACTGAACCCAAGGAGAGGTAGCTACGTTAATTTACTGATTATGTTACAGTGAAAAAAGAAGAAAAAAAAGTTGTTGCCATCTTGCTTTCCACTACATTACAGTGGGCCCATATGATCTGTGATGTGGGTGTGTGATTTATGGATCAATTTATGCGTACCATTTAACCTCATCCCTAGTGTCATACACTCATACACCTAAACTATTTGTCATCATATTTAGAGACCAAAACTACATTCAACATTCAACAGAAAAACTACCTACAGCAGTTCATACAACGGTTCAGTTCACTACATACAGCAGTTTATACAACAGTTCAGTTCACTACATACAGCAGTTTATACAACAGTTCAGTTCGCTACATACAGCAGTTTATACACCAGTTCAGTTCACTACATACAGTAGTTCATATAACAGTTCAGTTCATATGAAGTGAACTGTTATTACGCAGTTGTGTGCAGTGCATAGCCTCCAATGATAAATGCATTGCAGGGATATGTGGGCACAACATTAATGCTATGGCATCAGACCCTAATTCCATCCCATTTATATGGTGTATATATGCTTGCCCAGATGGTTTAAGCAATGGATATATGACCCTGGAATTGTACACACTGTTGATGTTATTATGGAGCTAGCTCAGAAAAACAGACGCAGAAAACTACACTGTGTAGAAAACATAGGTGAAAAACACGGGGAAAATGTTGAACCCTGCATCATGCCACTAGAAAGTAAGCAAAACTATCTTGCTGAAGGTAAAGACAGTAACAGAAAACACAAACACAGGGAATGTGATCCTCAACACTTAGGAAAGGAAGATAAACCTGCAATAGAGTCTAACATCAGACAATAGTGATATACACATACATAGACATGTGTAATAACAATGACATAGCAATGTGTACACACACATTGTCATGTTCATAATAATAGGGTCAAAGAGCTAAATAATGTTAGGGGAAATATACACTACAAGAAAGCCAAGCCATTGGCTGGTAAATGGCTTGCTAAGAGGTGATGCTGTCAAGGGCCCTGAGGGTGTTTAGCATTGCCTTGGCATTGTTTGCACAGGATGAAAGGTAAACTGGCTTTTGAAGAACAAAACAAGAGAAAAGGAAGAAAGGTAGCTGGTAAAAATCGAAAAAGAACACAAGTGACGAAATAAAGGTTGCTTTTGTTTAAAAAAAGAATGAAAGGAATACATTAATAGATCAAAAATTAAGAAATGAATGGCAGGAACAACACAAGAGAAGAATGCAAGAAAACAAGAACATACGAGAAGAAATGAAGGAAAGGGTTTTATCAATGAATTGAAGCAAAGGAATAAATGAGAACAAAAGAAGGGGAATTGAAAAAATGTAGCACGTCTTTCATCAAAAAGAAATAATCGAAGGGAAGGATAGATTTAAAGAACAGAAAAAAATATAATTTAAAAAAATTAGCAAAAGCACCTGTTACAGAAATGAAGGAAGGATAGGTAGTGTTTCATCGAAAAGAACGGAATGGAAGCAACAAACTAGAAGAAGCATCCAATTGGGAAAAAAATGAAGGAAAGATAGCTGGTGTTTTATTGAAGGTATGGAAGGAATAAATTAAGAACTAAAGAGAAGAAATAAAGGAATGGTGAGAAGAAATGAAGGAATGGTATTGATGTTTTATCAAATAGAAATGAATGGAAGGAATGAAGTTGTTCTGAGTTCTGAATAAAATATAATTTATAGCCTGAATTTACAATGTTAAGTGGCCCAGTGGGTAAACTCTGGTTACTCTCCGAGAGCTTTGAGTTTGATTCCAACAGAAATGAAGGAACCAAGATTTGATGTTTTTACTAAAATAGGAAAAAAAGTTGATAATAGGTTATCAAGTTATATGAGTTAATCCATGCCTTCTATAGTTCTCCATTGCCTTGCAAGCAAAGCTCACTCTGTAACAAGTAAACTATTTTCATCACCACATCTGCCTTAGGCAAACTGATCTGGAAAAACTATAAAAAGAAATGTAGTGATGCGAGAAGGAGGCTAGAACATGATGCAAACACATGAAAGGAAATCCTAATATTAAAAAAAAAATCTATAAAACTGGGAAAAACTTTGTAAGAATATATATACAGAGAAAAAAGTAACAGTCACGTTTTTAAACACATTTTGTCAGACACACATTTTTTTCTGTTTGATTAGACATTAAACAAAAGCCTTGGATTCCAAACAGAGGCTGAAATAACTTCTTTTTCATCACATTCTGACAGGTCTGCATTTTTTGGATATTAGGAGGACTTAAGGTAAACAAAATACATCATGATTCCTAGTGCATTTGAGCTGGTATGGCCACACTGCATACTGCATTGGCTGTCTGTTGGTTTATACAGTTGAGTTTGGCATTGTAACAAGTTGTGGACTCCGAGCCTTATCATCTCATGATTACGTGTGCCTCTAGCAACTGGTTATGTGTATTAAATCGTTGAACCAAAGCATGATCCTAATATATTTTATGATGAAGAGCGTCAGAAGTCACATTTTGGCAACCATGCTATTTTGACATCGCATAAATTAAAACCCAAGTTACAGTTAGAACCATGTTGCCAAGAGTGTTCTCAATAGAGAAATTGCTCTGTATTTGCAATTGTGATGAAATGCAGCAGGAGTCTGACATTTGCAGCCATCCTCATCTCTTCAATATGGACTAGGAGGGAAAACCTGTCCCACTCCACATATGCAAAATGTCAATCATGGCTCAGTTTACTTCCATCCATTCTTCCAGATATTACACAGCACCAACCTGTGATTTATGGACACTGGGTTCATGGGAACCTGGGAACTGTTTACATTAATTTATTGCACTGCACAAACTATCATCACTTGACAGCAAAAAAGGTATTTTAGGCCAAGATGAAAAGTGCACCATCAATTCACACCCATGCTTAGGGGCACAGGGGTACAGAGGTACAGAGCCCACTAGGCTAGTAAGTAAAACAGGTGACCTGGGTTCAAAGCGAAATGATTTAAATGATTATAAATATAAGGAAAGTGTTACTAGAAGAAGTGTAAGGTCATGACATTGTCATGAAAGATTACATACACATGACTAATAAGTAATACTTTGTATATAATTATCGAAAATTTAGATGCGTGCAATGGTCTGGAAAATAAGCTTAGAAGTTGATAAATATTAAACAAAATATAATTCAATTTTACCTTGGATACCCAAGGATTTAAGTCCTATAACCAATAAGGCAATGCTACAAAATGTATTTAATTTGCTTGTGAATGTATTTCACCAATCTCACTCAAAAACATCTTCATATTGATAATGACTAAGTTCGTGTATTGAATGAATAGGTTTGATTATCTCTTTCTTCCAACCAAAGATCAACCAACCAAGATGAGGACACATTGTTTGTGGATCCAGATAGATGTATGGTCAGTGACAACACTGTCATAACAGCCAATAGAATCTGATCATCTCAGTGTCAGTCCAGAATACCATATTTACCTAATCAAAAATCATGTCTGGATCTGGCTTTTCTCTCTCTATGAGACAATATACAAATAAGAATGGAGTTTAAACGATGTTTTAAAGTAGATATGATATATTTCAAACATTATCTTGATAATAACTACTTATTGCCAAAGATGACAATTGCTATTAGTTAAATTCTGTTGTATGAATATTTTGCAGTTGTGTATTGGCTATTACTTTATCTAAACTTTAGAATCACCACTTCACCTTCTTTTTGACCCTTATAAGATCATAGGTAAATTTAATTGGTATTGCAATGATTGACCATGCATGGCATCCATGGATTGACGAAGGACTGCCTTTGGTGTCCCCTCATGTCTTGCTGTGAAAAAAAACTTTGTGAGTCTTGAGAGTCTATCTCTTTCTTTGCTTTCTTTTGTTTTTCAATACATTTACCAGATAAGAAGACCAGCTTCAATAGATCAAATAGGCACTTCCACCATGGTTCAAGCAAAGACTTTAAACCCCTAAATAGAGGTTGCAATGAAAATAATGATATACATTTGGCTCAAGCACCTTAATGAAAGCCCCTTAGCACTATGCCTCAGGTTATTTCACATGACACTTTAATTGACAAAATATATGGTGATGCAATGTTTCACCAAGGGAACCTGTGCTGGAATGGTTTATCCAAGCATGGAGGACGTATAATATCTCCAGAATCCAAGCAAGGTCCTTGTTCCAAGATTCTGCCAGAGAGAAACAATAGTTGGACCTCCCTGTGGGTATCCAAATAGCTTATGCCTCAAGATCGTTGTCATCATCATCTTACCGAAATGGGGTGTTGCAGGGTGGGTTTCTGAATCCAAATATTTTTCCATAAGACACGTACACCTCGACCTTTTGCTCTCTGCTCTCTTGACAGGATTCTTGTTACCCTGCCTTGCCTAACACCCTCTCCTCACACCCTGTCCTAACCCCTCTGGTTCACCCAAGGGTGGAATATGTCTCCAACACCCTTTTGTCATCACGTTTCATTTGTTTCAAAGGATTTCTGTTGCATACAGTGGAAACCCCCAATTTTGATACCATTTTTGTGAACATAAAAGTGATCTTAATATCAAGTTGGTCAACAATTCTGGTACCCTTTTCTTTCATTAAAAAAAAAAAAAAATTGGGATCCAGCAAACTTGAACCAAAATGTCTAAAATTGATGGAGTCTTAACATTGGTCTTACCTATGGGGTTTCACAGGATAAGACGTTTCCTGTGTTCTTGTTTGGTTACTTATGTTTCTGTTGTATTCCTGTCATTCCCTTTAACACAGAACACTCTGTACCTGTCACGTTAGAATGTCAGAAAAGAGAAAAGGTTAAAACCAGTTTAAACCAACATGACAATTCACATTGAAAACTAGAGATAAATTCAATTCTTGTTTGTTGCTATACCAAAGACAGAAGTCATCTGGATTGTAAAGGAGGACTTCAGAGAAAGTGGCTGAGGAAAGTCATATACAGTGGTGAGAAAAAGTTATTGTACACTCTTCAAATTGGTGAGAAAAAGTTACTGTACACTCTTCAAATTGGTGAGAAAAAGTTACTGTACACTCTTCAAATTGGTGAGAAAAAGTTACTGTACACTCTTCAAATTGGTGAGAAAAAGTTACTGTACACTCTTCAAATTGGTGAGAAAAAGTTACTGTACACTCTTCAAATTGGTGAGAAAAAGTTACTGTACACTCTTCAAATTGGTGAGAAAAAGTTACTGTACACTCTTCAAATTGGTGAGAAAAAGTTACTGTACACTCTTCAAATTGGTGAGAAAAAGTTACTGTACACTCTTCAAATTGGTGAGAAAAAGTTACTGTACACTCTTCAAATTGGTGAAAAAAAGTTACTGTACACTCTTCAAATTGGTGAGAAAAAGTTACTGTACACTCTTCAAATTGGTGAGAAAAAGTTACTGTACACTCTTCAAATTGGTGAGAAAAAGTTACTGTACACTCTTCAAATTGGTGAGAAAAAGTTACTGTACACTCTTCAAATTGGTGAGAAAAAGTTACTGTACACTCTTCAAATTGGTGAGAAAAAGTTACTGTACACTCTTCAAATTGGTGAGAAAAAGTTACTGTACACTCTTCAAATTGGTGAGAAAAAGTTACTGTGCACTCTTCAAATGAGCTAGTTATCTAGTGTAAAAATTATCTTATTTAAGTCATGCATCTGGACTATTTTGCCAGGGCATTTGATAAGGTCAATTGAAAATTAGCCAATTAGATTGCTCTTGATTGATAGAAGATATACATGTATATACTGGCACTAAGTTTACACTGCCTTACAGTACATACTAAGTTTGGGTGCATGGATTGTTAGACCATGGAGTCATAAGTGCTTATGACTCCATGGTTAGACTTATCATTTCAGTTGTTACCCAAGAAAAGCGAACTAGTAAGGCAGAGAAGTAAAAGTTTTGAATTGATCGACAACCTCATAACTTCATTTCGTCTTTACTTCGTTTTGCAATGTTGTTTATGAAACATTATGACGACGCACATTATTGTTCAGTTCAACAGGAACCGAAACCCCAAGTAATCTATTCAACAGGCAACTCAAAAAGTTCCCTGGTGATAATTGCATAATTAGCTTTTGTCGAAGTTAATTGCAAAATGCCTCATTAGTCATTTGCTTGATCATGGCATCGTTTTCGTTCTGTTTTCAATAGTTTTTGCCAATTTGTTTCAAGCAAAAGAATGACTCACAAAACGCAGAATCTAACTTCACGAAAAGTGGGTGGCCTAGTGGTTAGCAGTAGTGACTTCCTCTTGGGTCTTAAGTTCAAATTTCAACCTATATTAGCTAAACTTTAATTATAATCCTTGTAATAATTACGTAGAATCACTCTTCACTTTACTTGATACTGGGAGCATGATGTCACTGTTTTCTCCTGTTTTGCATATGTTTCAAGCTTCATTTCCTAAAGAATATCAATTCTCAAGTCAAACAAGATAGTATTGTAATAGCCTATCTGAATTAATTGATACTTAATCAAAACAGTTTAGCAGTTTGGAGTTTGTTTGATTAAATTAGGTAAAGTGGGTTGTTTCTGACCAAGAACATAGCTACTAATGGCCTTAAACAAGTGCAGAAAAGATAACTTTAGGCTTTTGGTGTGATGAATACAAAGCAAAGCGTGACATCACACTCCAGTTATATTGGCTTTGCTGTGATGTCAAACCTTGTGCTGAGCATCAGTTTATAGAATTGTCCAATCAGTGGCTGTAAAACCCACATGATGTCACGGATGAGATGAAAAGTTTAAAAGACTGTTCTACGTAATTATTACAACAATAATAAAGTCTACAGTGGGGCAAGTGAAGGGCCCTAATGGAATTGCTAAAAATGATTCTGTAATGGTGTTAGCATTATCAAACTATAATCTCAGCTAGTCTCAGCTTCATATTAGCTAGAGTAGATGCTTTTCCAAGATGATAACAATAAACACCCAGGCTTCTAATCGAGTCAATACGGTACCCAGTACTACCCACGCATCTCTAAAATCAGACAACCACAATGTTACACACCACGTGTTCTCTATACAGTCTCTTGGCTTCTGAATTGAAACCAGAAGGGTGCGTAGAGCAGGCATAGAGCAGAGCAGCAATAAAGCACTGCTTTGGAACTTGAAGAATCTGCAGCAGCAAAGACACGGTATACAAGTGTTGAAATGGACAAGCAACTGTGTTTACATTGCCAGGCATCACCGATGATTATAACAAACATCCCACTGGCATTTTCAAGGAAATTTAAAGGGCACTGAAACACATCATAGCTAATTAGCTGTCCACTTTTTCAACAACATTTTCTATCACCCCGCAGGTTAGAAGTTTGTTTTTATATTTCCTTAGCTTTAATGATATAAACAAACCGTGAAAAACATCTAACTCAGAATGTCATTGCTCCCTATGTAATGATAAGAATTCTTCACTCTACCTGAAGGAAATAAACCAGAAACAGAAGAAGAAATTATTGATGGTACCTGATCTCCACCATACATCATTTACAGTATTTATAGATTTTGATTTTTTTTCCCTTTCCCCCTGGGCTCCTACTATTATTGGCACAAGCAATATATTTTTCTGTATTTTTAATTTAATTTTATTATTATTTTTACTTGTCATGCACAACCAGGACTGACTTTCTGTAAAATATATAGTTACAACATGCAGCTGTTGGCTTAACCCTTTTTAGTATTATTATCTTTATTATTGTGGAAATAAAGCATTGTATTTTTTATAGTGTACTATATGTATGTTTGACGAATGTATCAATGATGATAATATCTTGTCAATAAAATTATATATAATTATACAGTATTTTTTTTTATCACAAGCACAACTGGATCTTTCAAGACTGAATTTATCCGACAGATTTGAAAATTACATTAGATATTTCGATATAACTGCAGTGTTTCCGCTGACCACTTGACTACTGCAAGAATCAAACAATTCATCTGAAGGACACCAAATATATATATAAACTTTTATTGACAAATCCATATAAAAAAGATACACGTGTCAAATATATATAAGGAAACATCAATCTGACACTAAAATTAGGTCACCAATCAATGAACTCTACATAATTGGTAAATATTTACATAATTGAATGGATGAAAAGGGTGATATATCATTCGTGCATGCTGTAGCATGACCAGCTTATTGCAGATCAATATTATGTGTACAAGATGTTGGATGTCTTTATACTATATCCTCTTTGCTGCAGAAGAAGCAACAAATTACCCGTTCTATTCCATTCTATTTATGTACAATATTTTACTGATGTTAATGGTAATTGGCCATGTGTCTCAATTATTTCAATGGCTAAAATATAGTCCTATAATTGTCTTACTGCATGAACTGGTCCTAATAGCGATCGAGGTGGTCGAAATGTGGGGTTCCACTTCGCCGTGTTGCCTCTGTCTTATTGTTCATTTTAAGGTTAGTCACTTCATATGGCTTTCTACTAGAGGCAGACGTCATGATGAGGTGGTAAGGATTGAAATCCATGTCAGTTTAATTAATTTCATTTATTGGTCATCATACTCGCATATTAGGCTAGAATGTACGTCTAAAAATAACAGGCTTTTGGGAAAATGTATTTTACGTTTACATCATGAGTGGGGTATTTTACTTGCTTCAGCATAGACACCAAGTACAAGACACAGCCAATTTAACGTCTCAAATTAACATGAGCAACATCCTGCTGGGATTAGCTCATTACAAGCACCAGCATTAGGAATTTAACTCATGACTAGGGAAAACAACCTGGCTAGTACCTTTACCATTAGACCACCAAGCAAGTGACCGAGTTCTTTCTATCCATCCAATCTGGAGAACAGTCCGGATGAATATCAAGATCCCCAGGAAATAATTAACTGAAACCTTGTAACCATCAATCTTGCTTTTGAGGCAGCAAGTGTCCATTTTTCTTGATTTTACCATGCCACAACTAGCCACTAATAAAATCACCCTAATCCATATGGGGGGCTAGGATGGCCTAGGAACACCCCCATGATGCATTTCGGGGCACCATCATTAGCCTCCTTAACACCATGGAAGTTAGTGGAACCCTATGAAGGAACCCCATGGCAGAACCCCATGCAAGAAGCCACTATGAACCTTCCAGATGCCTGGTACCAATGGACTCTTGTCAGTTTCCCCTCTTACTCCATACTACCTTCCACAACCTCTTGTATTTTGCCCCATACTAGGGTATTTTGCCCCCTACGAGGGGTGATCTGCACCCCTCAATGAAGCCCCCTTTACCCCTTTCTGATCATTGGGGGGCTGCCAGACCCCTCACCCCCAAGCCCTATTTCACCCCAATCAGGATGAGCCACACCCACCTACTCAAGCAACTCTGTCTTGTAGTGTGCTATGATGGAATATGCAAAAAAGTGCCATTTAGCAGAGCCCCACACTATTGCCACTGACATAAAGATTGAGTTGCCCCTCTCCTTTATTTAAGCAGTGGCAATGTGTCACACATCTATTCAGGATAGTTTTCAAGCTGATTCTACAAACTGATTCTACACAAACTGATTCTACTTTGCTCAAACTGATTCTACACTTCTTAAGTTGATTCTACACTGCTCACAAACTGTGATCTAGCTTGGATAAGTTTTCAGTTTTCCAAGCTTTAATGAATAGGCAACTGTCAGATTGTGTTTACCTGCAACAATTGCCAATTAATATTCGTAATGAGGCTGTAAGAGGCATGATAAGATAAGATAAGATGATATAAGATAAATAAGATAAAAAATAAAATAAATAAGTTAAGACAAGATCAGATAAGATAAATAAGAACAAGAAAAAATAATACAAGACAAAAAAGGATACGATGAGATAGATAAGATATTGGCAGTTGAAGTTAATAATGTTGGATAAGATAAGATAGAATAAGATAAATAAGACAAAACAAGACAAGATAAAGGATGAAGATAAGATATACCATGAAGACAAGAGTATCTCCATGGATATACTAAGTAAGGAGATATGAATGCTGAATAGGAATAGCTGCTTTCCCACCAACTACATTTATTATACATATGACTTAATGATACAAACAGCTGATAAATACTGAGGTAAACAATGCCAAAAACGAAATAGATGGCGAATATGTTTCGGCAGGGGGTGTATGTTTGCTTAACTAGTTTTTTGTTCAGGTGTGTTTGAAGGTGTTATGATATTCATCAGTGGTTTTTATACTCCCACTTCCCCTCTCTAAGCTAGTAATAATTGCTATGAGGCCCTACCCAGTTGTCAGGCAAAAGTGTAATTACCCTTCGCTCCGAGAAAAGTACCTACCTGTCAAAGTGTGGAGCTCAATTACAGAATAATGAACACTAAGAGCTGTAAAAAAAAGTGGCATCCACTCTTACTTGGTTGTTGTTGATGGTATGGCACGCAATGTTGTTTTGGATGTAGGTTCACCACTTGCTACTTACTATGGGTAGAAATTAGTGGGGAATGTGGAATTCATACCTGAAATTCACAACTGGGGTAAAGGATAAAACAATACAATTATGCTGACATGAAGGTTAAATATGTGATTATAACTGGATAGATAGATAGGTAGATAGATAGATAATAGATAGTTAGATAGATAGATAGGTAGATAGATAGATAGATAGATAGATAGATCGATCGATAGGTAGATAGTTAGATAGATAGGTAGATAGATAGATAGATAGGTAGATAGTTAATATAGATAGATAGGTAGATAGTTAAATAGATAGATAGGTAGATAGACAGCAAGGTATATAGATAGATAGATATATAGGTAGATAGATAGATAGATCTATACATACATACATAGATACATACAAAGATACATAGACAGCATTAAATTCTTAAAATTTGTGTTGCTATGGTTACGTAGTAAAACAGATGGTAGTAGTTGGGTAGAAAATGGGTACCAATGTAAAAAGTTGTTTGCCCACACCTGGAAACCTCAGTAATTCTACACCATGTTTCTTCAGTTAGTTTCCACACAACAATGATGCGCTTTCAAATATGGGACAATAAAATGTATTCTCAATTGAAATCTGCACATCACCTGCTGGTGACATTTGATAAGTCACAGATCCCCTAACCAGCAAAAACGGTCTGTATTGAGATCACAGTCCTTTTATACTCCATGAAGACAGAAGCTAATATTTCAAAAATTTAAAGTTTCACGTATAGCTATGACCTCTTCCTATATATTTAAGTCCATGACTGCATTAATATCATTCAAATGACAATTTCAACCACGATGTTACGTCTACCTAAAATATCAACTTATATAACGAACCCTGTTTCCATGGCAACCACCATAAGGGCTCAGGATCTAAAGTTTTATCAGAGGGTTTTTTTTTTTACAAAATATTCCACAAGATATCAATGAATTTGCTAATATGTCACTTTCACCCCCAAGGGTTGTAATGTTTAATTGAGCTGGTTGATTTTCTAAGACAGTGGCTCTTAAGATCACTTAATTGATTCCCAAGGGTGGTCTTAATTGTGGGGTTTCATTGTATATCATGCTTTCAGAGACATCTTTAGACCTTAGTTATAATCACGACCAGACGACTGCAGATAGATAGATAGATAGATAGATAGATAGGTAGACAGATAGATACATACATACATAGATACATACAAAGATACATAGATAGCATTAAAGGCTGCACCTGATATGGCTTTCTCCAATAGACTTCAACATAAGAACCTTGATGTTTTCATTAGACTTCTATTATGCAAAAGATTTCCTTTAAAGCAGGAAAAAAACATATAAAATGTCACAAAGGGGTACCTAATCCTAACAAACCCCTTACAGACAACTGAGAAAAAGTGAACAGGCACTATAAGGGAGCCTTAAATGTTTTTATAAGACATTTTAAAAAGTCAGAAAAACATTAGAAAAAAGTGGCTGAAAAGGCACAAAATCCTTACAGAAACAAACCTTCAATAAAAATGTGAAATATAAAAAAAAGTGGACATGCACATTGAATGGTTAAATGGTCGGTCATTGAATGACATTGCAGCCATAATACCAAGATGAAAGTCTCCCTCAGGGGTCCTTTTGCCCTCATATTTATATCTCATCACGTACAGTCAATTTGTTCAGGGGCCAAACACAGCCAGCTTGAATGTGCCCAGCTGCAGATCCCCTGAGCAATGTTTTCATTAAACAACACTTTGGCCCAGTGCTGGATCTCATAATGAAGGGGATGATCAAGTCAAAAAGCAGGTCAATACATGTGTGCATAGTATTGTGGGTTGTGCTGTGTGTTTTGTTTTGGTAAGTTCAGCTGTGTGGTGTATTATGTATTATTGCATTTGTGTTAAGTGCTGGTCTGTCCATTACATGCACATTAGGGGCGCTATCAACACTAAATATAACTTCATATCATACAAAAATCAAGTATTGCAGCTTGCCTATTAAGTCTACTTTGGTATGAGAAACAGGGGGCTTAAAAAAACCTTAATCTGTATTACAGCTAATTTCATAGATTGGAAACAGAAAACCAAAAACTTTAACACATGACGTCCTCTGGAGTTTAGTTTCCAAGTCTAAGAGACTGCCTATCCTCAACACCATTTATGAATACATATAATAAGAAATTTGGACATTCTCTCTATTTGTGCGGATTATATATTAAGCCCTGTGGCAGGTTTTTGCCACTATTAGGAATGAGCTTCACAGCAGTGTAAGCTTTGAAGTGTGTCTATGCAGAATCGAACCCAAGACTACTTTTTTAGCCAACATCTTAACCACAGGGCCAACTCAGCCATCTTGACTTTACCTATTTTTTCTAATATACCTTAGGCCAAGGTTAAATATAATGCCCTATTTTCATTTTTCATGGCCCTACTATATAGTTTTCTCTCTAATTTTTTGCCACAAAATACGACCCCGTTTAAGAAAGGTGACCCACACAGAGCACCTGCCAACATCCTAAGGCCGTTTTTTTTTTTGGTCCATACAATGAAAAAAATAATAAGGGTTCATCCTATGGGGAGTTTGTCAAGAAAAGAGTATAAATCATGAAGAAATAATACTTTTGCACATATGTTTTCAGATACTTTGCTCTACAATTCAGATAAAAGAATAATAATAATAATTGATTTCACAGAAAACTTAAGATACAGGACCACCAACAGTTTTGCAGTAATCTTGGACAAATTTAAATGATTTATATCATAGTATCAAATTTTTGACATTTTTCTTGGTACCGGTCTTATAAACTTGTATAGTTAGCTTCCATGAGGTAGACATAATGATGAGATGATAAGGCTAGGAGTCCACACCATGTTATACACTACACAGTTACCCAATGGGTGGGGTCTGACACATGTCTCAGTATGGATACCAAGTACAAACCACCATAAATTTAACATCTTATGCCATCAGTGCTGAGACCAGAATTTGAAACTGGAACCTCCAAAAGATTGGCATAATTTCTTACCACGCTAGACCACCCAGCAGCATAACGTAGCGAAGTGAAATGTGTAAGAATAACATGATAAAAATTATCCTTTTTTTCATATTTACATCACCCCCAGTTGTCAGGGGTTTCTTTCGGGTACTTAGTAACTTTCATCTGCAGTTTGGCTCTAGTCCAGCCCCTGGCCAAAAGGCAGAAATTTTGGTAGCGTTGCACACAGTTGCATAGCGTTGCACACGAGTGGTCATTATGAGGGGGGAAGCACACCATTTTCAATGTTTTGCATCACACCCTTTCTGTTTACTCAGCATGACAGCGCATAATTAAACCGTGTTGCTATGCAACGGACGCAGGAGATATGTGCTGCCCCCTACAATTCGAGGAATGACCTTTAGCACGTGCTCCGAGGGGGGGGGGGGTGAAGGGGGGGGGGATGAAAAACTATGAAGAACAAGTGATGAAAAGAAGACAGGAGACAGAGAGGATGGGTGGGGTATTTAAACCAGAAAGACAGCAACTATAAATATCAGCTATGTACGTGTGTGGGGTATACTGTACAAAAAGGTGTACCATATGGCAGTATGGAAGAAGAATTCAAGCAAACCATGTGTTTCAATTACAAATAGAAGTTTAAAAGAAACAAATTAGTTAATAGTGGATTTTCACGGAAGGTTCTCGTATTTTCCACCAGGTGGCTAAAACAGAATACTGCAATTCTATTGGTTGAAAAAGTTCCCGCCCTTGGCTGTGATTGGCTGAAGCAAAGTGCATCCTAGCAGCAGTATTTTTAGTGCATTTTAATGTATATTTGACACTTTATCATTTAGTTGATGTTTGTTATTTTTCTGAGAAAGTTATATCTATGGAATCAGTTATTACCTACTGTGTCTGAAAAGCAAAAAGAGTAATAATGGGAGAGGAAAGACTTATGTCCTGCTGAATTCAGGGATGTTCAGTGAAAAAACTCTATTGACCTACAGATGTCATCATGTAAAAGTTAGTTTCAATTTGCATGAAAATTTACCAGATTACATATCAGATGAATTGGCTCTTCCAAAAATTCTTCACTAAAATGAAGTCTGGTCCGCTATCAGTCTGTCAGTCTGTCAGTGAGTCAGCAAAGCCAAATAACTACTGTACAGTCATGAAGGTGACATGGTGGACCAGACTACATTTTAGTGAAAACCCTTTGGAAGAGCCAATTTATACTGACTGATTGACTGATCGACTGATCGACTGGGCTATAACTACTACTATATCAAACTTTACTACTAAGACTATCTTCTCTGCAAAATGTACAGTGAGGAGGTCTTAATTTTATGTCCTACGTAGAAATTCTTATATTATCTCATTGACAGACAGACTGACTGATGGATTGACTCCCTGACAACTTAGACAGATACAGCAATCAATAAAAGCAAAGCTGTGCAGATTTGACAACCCAAAAATAGAGACATTTACAAACAGGTCAGGCAAATAAGGACTTTTAAGTAGTGTTTGCTTTTGACATATTTTGGGGCAAAAGCTGGCAATTTAAATCTGTTTTCACTCAGAGTGAAGACCTTAAACAAACATTTTTCAGATAACAATCTCTCTCTTTCACCACCCTTTCATGTTGGTTACTTTACAGACTTAATTAGTGGGTGTCTTAACTGATAAATGGGGGGTTTTTTTTTGGGGGGGGGGGTGGGGGGTTCTAATGGATATTTTTCTGTTAGAAAGAAAAGTCACTAATGGTTTCAACTTCACCTTGACACGGTTGGCTAATTAAGTCAAGTTTGAGGTAAAAATAATTAGAGCATAAATGATCATGTGTGCACATTTTCACCCCCTGTATTTTTGTGTCAAGTTTGACAACGTAATCATGGTGGTGGTAGATTAGGGCTTTACGTCTTCTATTTCTGCACCTGATGGGCTAATTAGGACAGGTAGGGACCATGGCAATGATACGAAGGATGAAACAGTCATCCAACATACAACAGACAACGTAATCATACTGATAGTAATGTAATGACCACTAAGAAATATATCCATGGTATAAGCTACTATGCTAGTAACAAAAGTAAATGCAATATCAAGGTCCATGAAATAATAAATTGTGCATGTTAGGTATTAGTTATATCCCGAATAGGAGGGAGTTAACTAACATTTTTGTTGGTTATATCCTGATGCCGAAGGTTAGTTAACTCCCGACTATGAGGGATGTAACTAACTTATCCTCCATTTGGCATATTTACAAATTTGTTTGATTGTTTGTTTTGTTTTACTGCCTTTATTACGCAGAACAAGTTCAGTTTGCACTCAGTAGGGAGTTAACCAACATTTTCGTTGGTTATTGCCCGCTCAGAACAATAGGAAAACAGTCTAAGTGGAGTATAAGTGGAATTAGTTAATGCAATTTTCTAAAAAAGTCATATGCCTCTCTTTTACATTATATACAATGTCATCCCTAGATTTTATCATATGGGTCATTTTTTAATTCTTTGCTTCTTTTCTATTAAAAGTGCTCAGTAAAATTACTGCAATTATTTCATATTATGTGTATTTCATCACGACCTGACTTGCTGCTATGTGTATTTTCACTTTAAAAAAATTAACAGTTTGTAAAATTGATGTTAATGACGTACATATTGACTGTACAATACTTTTTAACCCCTCATAAATAAGATGCAATTTACATATTTGGAAGTAAATCTAGTTGCAAAATATTTGCACTGTCGTAAATACTGTTTAATGGCATGACAATTACAGTAAAATGACGTCTGTCTGATGTTCAATTGAACAAAAATCAAATATATATGTTTTGTTGAAATGAGTGCACTAAAAATCAGTAATTTTTGCTGAAACAACAAAATTTCTCAGACATACAATTTTCCATATATATACATAATTTACAAGAATGAAAGCATTAATAACATCACCTACTTGAAATACATGAAACAACAACATTTCTGAGACATACAATTTTCCATTTATATATATAATTTTACAAGAATAAAAGCATTAATAATATCACCTACCTGAAAATACATGATGTCTCGCAGTGCATCTGACTGGAGGGTCCAAGCTTTGAGTTGGTGATGCCAAAACACTCTTAGGTTGTGATTTATTAACAGCTAGTGTATGACCAGTCCAGACTGTCCAGTAGCCAGTAATGTTACTACTAATGTAGCTAAAGCAGGTTCAGCTATACCACTTAACACAGTCCAGTATATATGAGTAAGTTATGTCAGGTTTACCATGTTCACAAGCCAGCAGCTGAGCTCTGACTGAGGGCTCCAGCAGTGTAACTTTATTTTATGCAGCTGAGCTGAGCTCTGAGGCTGCGCCAGTAGCACATAGCAGGTGCTTGCAAGCAGCTAGATGCCTCATACAACTAACTTATGGAGCACCCTCCACCCCTCCATATGTGATCTATGCACAATAAATCACACCCTTCCTTTGAAATTTTTGTATAGAAAGTAAAGTAAGCCATTCTTATAGAATATGAAGTAGTTTTTCCACGACAAACAGTTTTAAGTTTCAGTTGTCACAGAGTTACTGAGGTGTCACTGAAGCCATACTGTGAAAATTAATGGTTGGTAATAAGAGAACAAAAAAAGGAATGATACGACACATTAAAGAATGGAAAGTGTCTTATTTTGCCAATGCTACATCCTTTGATATATTACAATGATTACATGGGCTAACGACTCTAATCTGTACCTATTTGTCAAACTTAGTGGAGCACACAAAAGTTTCACTAGAAAATTCTCATATTACATATAACAACTCCATTGCTTTCCTGTGGAAAGGAAGTGAGAATTTAATTAAAATATAAATGACATCCTTCACATTTATCTTGCTAAGTCTTTTCTCCAAAGCAATCCTACTAATATCACACGTTTCCATCCAATTCTATTTAAGTTTATAGCTAAAATACATAGTGTATTTTAATGTGATAGCTAAAATACATAGTGTATTTTAATGTGATAGCTAAAATACATAGTGTATTTTAATGTGATAGCTATAATACATAGTGTTTTTTAATGTGATAGCTAGAATACATAGTGTATTTTAATGTGATAGCTAGAATACATAGTGTATATTAATGTGATAGCTAGAATACATAGTGTATTTTAATGTGATAGCTAGAATACATAGTGTATTTTAATGTGATAGCTAGAATACATAGTGTATATTAATGTGATAGCTAGAATACATAGTGTATTTTAATGTGATAGCTAGAATACATAGTGTATTTTAATGTGATAGCTAGAATACATAGTGTATTTTAATGTGATAGCTAGAATACATAGTGTATTTTAATGTGATAGCTAGAATACATAGTGTATTTTAATGTGATAGCTAGAATAGATAGTGTATTTTAATGTGATAGCTAGAATACATAGTGTATTTTAATGTGATAGCTAGAATACATAGTGTATTTTAATGTGATAGCTATAATACATAGTGTATTTTAATGTGATAGCTAGAACACATAGTGTATTTTAATGTGATAGCTAGAATACATAGTGTATTTTAATGTGATAGCTAGAATAGATAGTGTATTTTAATGTAATAGCTAGAACACATAGTGTATTTTAATGTGATAGCTAGAATAGATAGTGTATTTTAATGTGATAGCTAGAATAGATAGTGTATTTTAATGTAATAGCTAGAACACATAGTGTATTTTAATGTGATAGCTAGAATACATAGTGTATTTTAATGTGATAGCTAGAATACATAGTGTATTTTAATGTGATAGCTAGAATACATAGTGTATTTTCTAAGTGTTACTTCTTCCAAGCTTAGTCAGAATAAATGACCGGCTGCTGAAGGTAGACGTGGGTGGGTGGGTGATTAGGGCTTTATGTCCTGTATTTCTGCACCTGATGGGCTAATTAGGACAGGCAGGGACCATGACAATGAGACGAAGGATGAAACAGCCATCCAACTTAGGCTGGACCGGGAATCGAACCCGGGACCCAGGGGTTGGAAGCCCAGAGCGCTACCTCTGAGCTAGGCCCCCGCCCCCGAAGGTAGACGTAATGATGAGATCATAAGGGTTGAAGTCAACACCATGTTACACATCTACCCCATGAGTGGACCATGTCTTTTACTTGTCCCAGCATAGACACTGAGTAAGATGCATCATAGACTTAATGTCTTGCGCAACAGACATCCAACGCACATAAAGTGTGTTCCTCAGCCGGGTTGCAAACCCAGGATGTCCTTCAATGGAGCTAGCCAGGGCCTTACTCAGTCAAGAAGTGAGCTCATGTCATGGTCACTGTGACTTCACCAGACACTCATCCTGTGATGTCACACATGATAACATCACAGTGAAATCATGATGAGGTCATGCGGTGATTTCACTGGCAGTCTGCTGTGAATTCAGTGTGAGCTAACTTTGAGGTCAGCTGTATGACCCACCACAGATGGCGTTGCAAGCCCATTGATTACAGGTCAGCTAATAACAGAAACTAAAATAGAACTGCTGCTTTGTCGTGAACCTTGAATCACCACCAGTAAGCAATGTGCATCTGTGGTGTAATGGTTGGCATGCCTGTTTCCTGGTTGGCATGCCTGTTTCCTGTGTGGGTAACCAAGAGTTTGAATCTCACTTGTTTTACTCTAAGGTGAAAAGAAAATACCATGCCAAAAAGAGGTTGACCTAGTTTTTGATTTTATACCTCTCCTATAAGTAACCAGCATCTCTTAAGATGATTGATACAGCACATAGTAACACATCTATAGAGTTCCACTGCACCAATCCAATATATGAATTACATAGTAATGTTGTAAGACTTGATAAAAGTGACTTTACTATTCCAGCTTATTTATTTTGTATATGAGGCTATCTAGTTTATATGTGCTGGCTGATGCAGTGGTTATGACTTGGGACTGTTAGGCTTAGGTTATAGGTAGGCAGGTTATAGGTTCAAATCCAGTGTGGGACAATCATCAATAAAGCCTGTTCTTTGTTGTTGTTTTTTTTGTTTTTTTTAGTTCATCAGTTCAGTTAGCTCACAGAGAGGTCTTATTGTGACTTCACAGTGTGAGTTCACTGTAAATTAACTGTGGGACAGCAGTTTTAGCTCACAGTGACCTCACCAGGTTAGCTTTCTGTGAAGGTTCTGTGACCTCACAGTAAGCTCACTGAGAGTTCAAATTCGTGACTGGGTAACCACCATCTATCTATCTATCTATCTATCTATGAAATCTCCCACACTTCTTCCAATTTCTTTAAGGACCCTTTTTGCACTTGAGCATCTGATTCCCTCTTTTCTGACTTAATCCCCTCTTTTAAATGGATTTTTTTTTCATCATCCTCTTTAAGCTTCTTTAATCCCCTCTAGTGTAAACAAACTTTTTGCTCCTTCAGATTAGATCAACACCAATTGTGACCGGAGCTATGAAGAGACAAGCACAAATGATTGAATTTTTCACATCCGCCTGCTGATTCAGTGCTGAACCAAGCGATCATCCAATAAAAAGTGATCGATTAATAAATCGATTAGCGGATCGATTGGCGCATCGATTATCGTATCAATTATTCGTCGCGTGGAAGGCGATATTTGTCTTGCGGATGCAAATAAGCTTTCCGAACCACTTCGGACATGTCAAACAATACAGCTAACATGTCAATAAGAAGTTAATGGCCAAACATGACAGTGCTAAAACCATGATAACATTGGCATTTTAACCCATTATGCAGTTCATAGGGTATCAGGGAGTCACCCTTCTCTGATTGACAATTGTTTACCCTCCAGGTCATAAGAACCCTTCAGATTCAGCTGGTCCCACCTGCCCTGCAGCTTGAGGGGTAAAATCCTCATCAGCAGCCAAGAGATGAGGATGCAGAGAACACTCAGAGATGGAGATATGATGCATCAGTCTGGTTGTCTTATCGTAAAGGATCAAGATTCAACAAACCGTATCTTCTCGTTTACAAACCTCGGTGCTCAACACACAGTTCTGCTCAAAAGTACACTATGAAAACCTTACAGGAAGCAATGTTAAAATACTATAAAAGAAATATATATGTACATGTGTAGCAGAATCACTGAAGTAGTCTTAATATTAAGTGGTCTGAATTCTGATGTTTTTCCCTCTTTGAAATCAGAATGTTGTCACCAGGTAATTGTGTTGTCCATGGAGTCAATGCTACTGGGTCTGAAGCTTAGTCAGCTCATGTAACCAACTGCCAGAAGCCGACATAATGATGAAATTATAAAGCTGCTTGAGTCCACACCATGTTACATATTTACCCCATGGGTGGGGTCTTTTACTTGCCTAAGCATAGTCACCTAGTACAAGGCACCACCAATGCTATGTCTTATGCTACATACAGCTGAGACAAAGCACATGAAGAGTGAGAGGGCCGGTTTTGAACCCAATACCTCAATGGTTCTAGCTTGGACTAAACAGGGTAGTCCAAGGTTCTAGCCAGGACCTACACCACTAGATGGCTTTTTCACATATAAGACAGCCCCATAGCCAAGGGGAGGGGGGGGGGGGGTCATTCAACCCAACCAACTTGGTCCATGTCCACACATTGGTCCACATCAGGGAATGCTCTTGTAAAAATGTGTATCGAAGCTTCACAATTTTATGAAAAAGACCCACCCAACGCTAGCGACTGGCTGTCAGACTCACAATTTTGGAACCTAGCAATTCATGCAAGGTGATCTTAATGTTGGATTATCTAATATCACTATACTAAGGTGCAATACAGTGTACTGTGTCCACAAAATCGAGAATCAAGGTATATCTAGGCAGTAGGCACCTACTAACAAAACATGTCTGTTATTTGATTGCTATCATGATTATTTCTGGCTCCATAGCAACAGCACCACTGTGTACATTGGCAGCCATTGGTATATACTTTTATACATGTGCAGTGCTAGATTAGGAATTTCATCTTATTGTAGGACATTCTGTAACTTATATACATCTGTTTCAATATCATGAAAATATATACCTGGACAATACTGAGTAAATAAGTCACCTAAATAAATAATTTCCTTAATCCCAATGAAAAAAACAACAACTATGTAGCTAATGTGCAGGTAGTGCATCAATCTGGATATTTTTTGTGAGATAAACACTCTTAAAACAGTCACATAAAATTAAGACACCCTACTTTGACGAGCCTTCCATTCCAATGTAGAAGCTTTTTTCGAGTAATATTGGTATTTTTCAAAACAATTCAGACTTAACGATAAGAGGAAAATAATTTTACTGACCAATATGAATGATATGGATTCATATAACTGACCACTAACAGACAACAAGTCTTGGGGTGTTGAGCTGAGCTGGTCAAAAGGGGTAATGCTACACCTGCATATCATGCAAGGCATGTATTGCATACTGCAGCATTACCATGCCATGTCATGCATGCCATCAATTGAGATAACAAATGCCTTACATCAGAAGAGGGTAACAAAGACTTCATGGCATCACTATTGATGGGCTGTGCAGTGTTAAGGCTCTCGCTAGCTCTGCTGAAGGTCCGGGTTTCAAATCCCAGTCCGGGCACTCTTCATAGGCCTTATCTCAGCTGGATGAAATTTGCATGATGGCGTCTTTTACTTGGGTGTCTGTGCTGGGGCACGGTAAGACGGTACTAAGACCCCACCCATGGGGTAAATGAGTAACATGGTTTGGACTATTATGCCTGACCATCTCATCCTTATGTCCACTCCTGGCAGCTGATCATAAATATTTAAGCGAACTCCATAAGCTTCATTTAGACCAGTACATTTGTATATGGGTAGCATGGTGTCATTTTCAGTCTTATCTCATTACTTTCTCCAGCATGTTTACGCGTGACAGCATGGTTGCAAACCAGACTTGTGTCACTAATATTGAAGAAGCATTGTACTACCTAGGACTAGTTAAGTAGTCCTAGGTACAACTAGGGTGAAAATACGAGAAAATTCAGTCACCACATTTTTAATGTCTAATGTCTCATTGCTAATGTCTCAATGCTGCTGGGTCTGAAGCTTAGTCAGCTTACATGACCAGCTGCCAGAGGCAGACTTAATGATGAGATGATAAGGCTAAGTCCACGTTACACATTTACCCCATGGGTGGAGTCCTTACTTGCCTCAGCCTTGGACTAAAACAGGTTTAGTCCTGGGATCAAATCTGGGTCCCAGGATCTTCAGCAGTGCTGGCCAATGTGGAATTGGAGGATGCCTTAACCATTAGGCCACCTTTAAGAAAGGTCATTCCACAACTGCCGATATGTCAGGTGTGTCTAAGCTTTACAAGAAGAAAAAATTTAATGAAATTCACATGCAGTCTATGGCTAAGCATTTTCATGGAGTATCAGCCTTGTTGGCTAGATCTAGAACATGCTGCCACCTGGCTGAATCCGAACAAGTTACAAAAAAAAAACATTGCCAAATCAACACTCTTTGCATGATACATCAGAATACTGAAGAAACAACCACACCACTTTTTATGCATTTATTTATTGGGCAACAGATCCATACTCAGACAATCGTCACACTAATACATTGTATACCACAAAAAGATCATTAACTGTAGCACCTCATGTTCACTAAATACAATAATGCGTATTTCTGTAGGACTACAGCGCAAAAAACACAATAAGCCTCATATTCTCCATAATCATAGTAACAATCATTTTACAAAAGTATCAACATTATATTATTATTTATTCTCACAACATCATCAAGGACTGATTCTTTTTAGCTCAATGGGTAACATAATGTAATATCTTCGGCTATCACAGTATATATGAAGATCCCCATTTATTTGTTATTTAATAAATTCACTTGTTGGCCTTCTTGAAATAATCTTTAGATCCATCAGGGTCTGGCTTGATTGTGTCTGAGCCAGGAGTCCATCCAGCAGGGCAGACTGAAAAGAAATGGCATTTGAAAATGTTACAGCAATTTCATATATCAGATCTCGAAGTTCTAAATTGACACTTTAACTTCACCCAATCTACAATCATTAAAAATTAACTCAATTTTTTGAAAGCCTACATGCTGTCATAATAAATAACTGCATATCAGATAATGAATGTTTGAAAAAAAAAAGAAAAAGACTTATTTCACATTTATTACACCTAGACAACATTTATCAAGCATATTTTGTTGCAATTATGTTTAGTATGTGTGCAGAACATTTACAAGAAAGAACAAGTCAAGCAGACAGACATTCCAAAACCTTCAAATTTCAGACACTGCCACTAATCTCTTAAAAATTCTTATATTAATAAAATCTCTCAAGTTGAATTTCAACCATACCTTCTCCATGCTTCTCAACAAACTGGAAGGCCTGGATTAGCCGCAAAGTTTCGTCGACCGATCGACCTACTGGAAGGTCATTGATGGTTATCTGTCGCACTGTTCCAGTTGGATCAATGATAAACAGTCCCCTGGAAAGATAGTGTATTAAATTAATTTATTAGTAGTAATTAGCTAATGATTTGCAAACATATCTGGACATACAATTTTTTTTAGGGCTATTCCATTTTTAAAAAGGGGGGGGGGGGTGCTTTTGAATAAGTGGGCGAGGGAGGGGTTCTCCAAAAGTCCTATCTAAGCTACCCCCTCTTTTTTAAATGGAACAGCTTGAGCATCAATCTACAAAAATTGAATATTCCTGCAAAATTTACAAATGATTCATGGAAATATCAACAGTAATTAGCAACTAATTTGCACATACATCTGCACATACAAATCACTTTAATGTCAATTATTTAAGGAATTGGTTATTATTGCACAAATAACAAATGATTTAGAGAACTATCAATTTACAACATTCAAGATCAATACCTGAGAGCCAGGCCTGCCTCTTCAACTAGCACTCCGTAATCCCTGGAAACGGTTTTGTTGAAGTCTGACAAGAGGGGATATCTCATCGTTCCTAGACCGCCACTCTGCAAAACAAGTAGTCTTAATGAATATATTACAGTACATAGCATGGGTTATAAATTCACATGCACAACTGAATGTTACTGTAATGCCCATATAAGCCTGTGCAAGATAAGAAAGTCTAACAAATATAAATAAATTGAATTATAGTTCAATTGTTTGTGTTTGTAATACCTTTCTTGGGGTGTTGATCCAGGCAAGATGGGAAAAGTGAGAATCGGTGGACACACCCACAACTTCTGTATCAAGCTTTTTGAATTCATCTATTCTGTCACTAAATGCAATGATTTCTGTTGGGCACACAAAGGTACTGAAACAAAACAATTCAATTGATTACGGCTGTATTTCGAGATACATTCTCAACAATGCAAACACAAGTTCATTTCTAACCCTAGTTCCAAATTATATTTCTGAAGATAAATTTATAAGTACAACTAGCTAGCTGATGTCACATGACAACTAATTTTTAAAACACATAATTGTTAACAAGCATAAGAATTTTTGATCAAATACATGTAATGCACAGACTGACAGAGAACATAAGCTTTTATCTGACACACAGATTGTACGACTGTTAACATAAACTTACAAATCAAGAGGATAAAAGTACAGGATTAGATATTTTCCTTTGTAGTCTGACAACTGGATTTCTTTGAACTGCCCGTCGACCACAGCAGTACCTTTGAATTCTGGAGCAGGATGTTGCACCCTCGCAGCCAACAGTCGAGAAGCTGTAAAAGAGAAAAAGTAAAATTTGTTAGGGAACAACTGTAGAGTCTCACTTTTCGTCTGCCTACAAAAGAAAATGTATAACAATGCTACATTTAAAAAAAAAATTAACCTTTTACAGAGTACGTTTAGCTGTACAGCCTGTAGACAAATTTAGAGAATATTTTATGCCAATAATGTCGTTAATGATATTGACATCAGAAGTCCAAAAGCAAAAAATGACTCAGCTACACACTGTTAGAGAATGCCCTGGTACTGCACACAGATGTATTCCTCAATGCACTGGACACAGTTCTAAGTCCATTGACCGAGGTTGGTTTAAAAGCTGAGAAAACAGCTAGAGCCAACTGTCAAAAATAAAATTGAGAATTTAACGATTAGTACAAGGTAACAGCACTAGAAAACACATTCAACCAATGATATATATCTAAAACAATATAAATACACCCAGTTTACGTCTGCAAATCGGTTACTAGTGCTACAAAACGTCACTTTCTTACCCGGCTAGCGAACGACCTTGCAAATGAAGCCATGTTGCTTTTCTGGAATAAAAACCAGAGAGAGGGCGCCACTTCCCGGTCTTCATTGGCCACCTAGCGGACTGTAAAAAAATAACAATAAATCTGGAATGGTCAACGACCGGCGCTCATTTGAGATGATTTGAAAGGGAAAGAAGCACTGTTTGTTGCAAATTAAAGAATTTTTGGTGCCTGGATTTAGTCTCTAAGGTGAGTGATGTTGGTCGTTAATCAGGAGATATGGTTGAATGGGTTAGACCGTTTTTACTTTTGTGTCAAGTTACTACAGTGTATATTTATTGTAATTTAAGTGAACTTGTCTCCAGCACATTGAACAGTGTCAGTGGACATATATAATAATATATTGTTTGTTTGACAGTTTTGTATTTTAACAATATGTCCACACTTGACAATTCATTCTTTGGCATTGCGCAGTGAATAGCAATCATTAGGTCAGGGAAATATTGTGGTTTTAACCTGTAGTACTGTACATACCTGTCATTAGTTATTCTAATATATACTTGATTGTTTTATTGCAGACACTTGCAATGCCGGAAGCGTGTTCCTTTCGACAAGTAGAGGAGAAGCATGTCACGGTGGAGGTTGAGCGAATGGTCTGGTCTCCGCGGATGGACCTCCTTGCCCTGGCCAACATCCAAGCAGAGGTTGATATAGATCTGTTTGTGCTGCGTTTTGTAAATTATTATATGAACTGTTGGAGTCACTTTGGTTTCAGTATCTTTAAGCAGTGAGACAAGCTCAAGTAGGACATGATAAAATTGGCTTTTTAGGCCTACAGAATACAGATTCAAGAAATTTTGGTATTAGAATTAACAGTGCCTTGACATAATTTTAATTTGCCAGAGAGGAGTTCATACCCATTCAGATACAAAGTATTCCTAACAAATCCTTTAATTTCGCAGGTGGTGTTGCATCGTCTTTCATGGCAGAAAGTATGGTCCCTTGCACCCCCTGGTGAAGACGTAAAAGTAACGTCTCTAACTTGGAGACCTGATGGAAAAGGCAAGTTGATCTTTCACAATGTATATATATTTCATGTCCACAATTAATTTGGCTAAGAGTATTTGATATCTCTCACGCTAATTGACCTGTAAGCGAAAGTAACTGTATTGACTAAGTTGAACAAATTAAACAATGTTATTCAGTCTCCAAAGCAAAAAAAAAAAACTCTTTAAAAAGGTTCCGTGATTTTATTTTTAAAAGTTACACACAATATATGGCCTACCCAAAAATGTTTCACTCCACATTGAAAAGGCAAACATAAAAGATCCCTGGTT
This sequence comes from Alitta virens, assembly GCA_932294295.1. Taxonomy (NCBI): domain Eukaryota; kingdom Metazoa; phylum Annelida; class Polychaeta; order Phyllodocida; family Nereididae; genus Alitta; species Alitta virens. The sequence goes on along the minus strand of OW028580.1, from coordinate 24,415,210 downwards.
TCATTTGAATTTTATTCCACTTCCAGTTCTTGCAGTAGGATACAGTAGTGGTAAGGTGATTCTTTGTGATGTTGAAAATGCCACTCACGTCCATGAAATTGACCTCCCTACGAGTGTGACCTCATTGACATGGAGTATTGAAGTGAAGTCTGGTGATGCTGAACAAGAGTCCGACAAGAATGTCTTTGTGGACACCTCAGCTGACTTCCTTCCTAAACTGCCGCCATTTCCTAAAAGGTTGGTATTTGTATTTATGTATGGTTGTGATTAAGAGGTAGTCTAATCTGCTGATGCAAATAATTGGTGAAAGAAAACTTGACAAACATAAAAGTGATTTATTTATCAATGTAAATATCTCAATGCTACTGGTCTGAAAATTGAAAATTTTCTAGTCCACCCTCTTTTTGAAATGGAACAGCCTTAATTAATCATTTCTTTTTGGACAGTTACTCTGGACTTGGCAAGAATAGTGGCGATGATAACATGGAAGATTCAAAGAAGTTGAAAGGACAAAAAGAGTAAGTTTCTATTAAATTGAGGATCTAAAAAAATTCTGTAATTTAAAAAAAAAAAGTATTTATATAATCTTGCCATTTGATTATGTGTATTTTTGTAATTAAATCTTTCTATGTTTTGATGTCTGTTTGCATTGCAGTTTGAACATCTTGTTGATAGGAACAAGCTCAGGCCAGTTGCATATGTACGCATTTGGCGTGTTCCCTGTGGGAGTAATTGATCTTTTGGAACATGGTGTTGGCAAAGTATGTTTCGTTATGATAATATCACCATTTCGGATTGAAATCTCACAGAAACTTGGTATATTAGGACTCGACTAAATATCCCCTGGAAATCTGTCTGCAACTTAGCCTGACCAATGCAAACATTGTTAGAAGAAGACTTACTTGTGATTCAGAAGAGTGATTTATTCCTAATTTGTGATGATAAAAGTGCAGTAATTATGACACTGATATGCATCATTTGGTGTAGATTTGATTAGCAACAAATAAACATTATTTCTTACTATATAAAAACGCTCACCAAATGACAAGCACTTTTCCCTGTCTCAAATAAATTGACTGAATATGTGAACCTTAAACATGACCAAAGGCACGAATGGCAAAATCGAAGTAAGTGATGACATCATCGAAGTAAGAGATGACATCATCAAAGTAAGAGATGACATCATCGATTATGTGATGTTGCCACAGTTTACAATTGGCTGATTGTAATTAAAGCACACTGCTGACAGACACCCTTTAGGAGCACATCACTTAATCTGTTAAATATTTTTTCTCATTGCAGAGTGGTGAGATATTATCAGCATGTCTCTCACATGATCTGTACCTCCTCAGTATTCTTGTGAAAGTTGCACATGATAATGACGATTCATCTGAAGTCTTCTGTATATCTGTAAGTAGTTTCATAAATTTTTAATGGACGCTGCTGGTTTGTTTAAACAAAATGAGTAACATGCATGTATCGCTGCTCTTGTATGTTGTAAATGAATGGAGAACTATATTAATTCTTCTATATACATTTTAATGTGTATTTTTCACAATTGTACCTATGTTCTGGAAAATTCCATTTGATTAATAGAATTGCATATCCAGGAATACAATGTCACGATGATTCAGATTAATGTGGATAATTTATTGTAATTGATAAAACCAAATATTATTACATGCTTTGTTTAACATGTTACCATATATCACCAAATATCACAATATTATATCCGATGTTATGGTACTTTGGGAACATTTTAACTTCTTTGCATAATTTTTCCAGTTTGAAACAACATTACTCGCATCCAGAAATTTGGAACTGAAAAATCTAGCCTTGAAATTTGGACAAGTGTTGACCTTGATGGCTGTGAGTACAGAAATTTGGATATTCTTCACCTAATTTTCGATTCAAATTTACTAAATTTACCAAAATATCCTCTCACAGTAACTATTCATCGTTGTATTCATAATTGATATCTAAATGAACTGATTACCAAAATGATAAGCAGAAAAATTGACAATTTATTATCCAAATGTGCCACGTGCGTTTTCCATGCATTTATCCTTCTCATGGAAAATGCACGCGGCACATTTGGCCATGTAGTAATGAACTGTGTATAAGTCAGTATGGTCACGCATACTCAAAAGATTTAAATGCAATTTCTCACATTTTAGTCCCTGAAAGTCTGAACACCAAATGGGCAGAGAAGTATACGTAATGGAAATTAAGCAATTTTATGCAAACAACTGCTATATATTATATTTGGTCACCTTTAAATCTGTCAAAACAAATGGTCTTTGAATTTTGGTCATATAAAGTCTTTGAATAGTTTTATATATTATTTCCAGGACGCTGCAGCCACCCTGTAAGATAAATCTGTTACAGAATGTTTCAGCAATGTCATGCACAATTCTCTTCTCTTTCAGTATCTGGAGTCCACCATTCAACAGATGATGGAGGCTTGGGAAGATATTTTGTTGGAAATGGATTCAAAACTTCTCAAATTTGCCGAAGAAAAGCATGTTAGTTGACATAATTTTTTCATTATGATACTGGGGACTCTTATCCTGTACCAACATAATTACTCTATAACATATTATGCATACAATTGCTAAAAAATAAATGTCTATTGTTTGTGTTGTAGAAAATTAGTTCCGGCGCTGTGAGCAATGATTTCTTGAAGTTGTTATTGTTTGGAATTCCGAGGTATGGGTTTCATTGGCACTACTGGTTTGAAAGTATATAAAAATAGTTTGTTTATTTTGACTAGTTTCCAGAGTTTGCAAAGATATAACTTGATATTTTATTCAATTTCCAGTCCGGAGCTACAGAATTTTCTTCTTCATGATCTCACTGATAAGGTAAATCCAAAAATAGCTCTTCATTTTGTTGATTCTAGGCTTGCCAAACCAATGTGAAGCTGCACTAAATAAATGCCTGACATTCATCCATCTATCTTCTTTTTCAGGGTTTGAAGAAACTTGGTCATTCCATAGAAACTTCATACTCCAATATTCAGAAACTTGTGTTGAAGCATTTACATAGGTATGTTGTGAATTTCGAGCATTATTTCAATGCTTTAATTAACATTATTGTGAAGTGGCAGTGAATTGTTTCTGTTAGCAATTTATGCCATTGTTTTTTTGCTATGTCGTACTTCACTTAAAATCACTTATGTTATTTGTATACCTCTTATATGTATGTAGTCAATTATCTGACTGTCTGTCAATAGTATTGACAAGTACTATAATACAGTTAATTATTTCCAGTGTTGGCCAAGCGTTAGTCTACCACTTAGCCGAGATCCAAGGTTTTACAATGTGGTATGACAAGTATGGGGTTTTAGGATTATCGGAAGAAGTAGTACAGCTGGCCGTGTCTACTGCAGGATCCTTCATGCTGAAGGCTTCAGAATTACAACAGTAAGTGTAGCGTAACGTTGCCCCTGACCACCTCACTATTAAGACCATTTCACTCGCATGACTATGAGGATTAATTAGGCTATATGAACAATGGGGAACTACTGTATGAAGAGACCAATAGATTGATCTATTACAGCAGTTATCACTCAAGCATCGCTATTTTGTCTGTAAAAGTGAAATCTCAAGACAGATCAGATCAAAAGTTTAATACATATGTAAGGGAGGCTGAAGGTTGTAAAATGACTGACCGTAAAGGAGCAATTTGTGTATTGAACATGGGGTGGGGGTAAAATTGTCCAGTCTAGTTTAGTTGAAGATATAAAAGTAGCGTCTGGGCATGAGGTAAACAAGTCATAGTAGAGGGTAGAAAACTCGGCCACTGAGTAAATGACTTTCCTGTTTCTTCCTCATCAAAGATTTGATCTGTCTCCAAATGTCTTTCCAACAGTCCAAATCATGATGCTTGGGTGAAGACTGCTGTAGCAACCGCACCCAAACCATTGTTTAATGATGTCATCTAAATGTGGCATCATTAACTGCACTCAATGAACTTATTGTATGCTTCCGTCATTAAACAATAGCAAATTTCAGTGCAGTTGCTGATAGCTTCCTCTATTGGTATGAGTAGCCCTTTAAAATAACAAAAAAGATTCTGAACCACTGTAATATTTGTCTGTTTTTGTTTTTAGAGTAATTGATGGCAGCATGAAAAATTTCAAGGCTTTCTTTCGCTGGTTGTATGTTGGTGAGTAATAACACTGAGTATATTGTCTCAGTGGAGTTGGATCAATATCATGTCTTTTTTAAATTACTGACGCATACTATTTTAGTAACTGAATTTCTCATCACTGCTGTTTAGTTATTTATGAATAACTAACTTCACGTTTGCTGTCTTCCTGATGACTTTTATTAAATTCAAGTGAGGAATCTTGTGTATTTTGTTTAGTGATTAAAAACCTCTCTGAAGAAATGGTTCCGCCAGAGCTGTCAAAAATGACCCAGCAGGACCTGAACTTTGTTGCCCAATTTCTCAAAGAGAACTTCACTGAGGTAAGAAATGTCTGAGGTGAATTGTAAGCTGTTATCAGACCTGCAATAAATCATGAAATTATGAAAGGAGATATATATATATATTCTTGGCTAGTAAATAATAATATCTATATCTCAATGCTAAGTACTGGTCTGTAGCTTAGCCAGCCTATATGAATAGCTGCCGGATGGAGATGTAATGATGAAATGATAAAGCCTAGAGTCCACACCATGTTACACATTTACCCCATGGGTGGGGTCTTTTACTTTCCTCAGCATAGACACTGAATAATGAATGAAATATGACAGATGATAGGAGATTCTGATGTATGCTGTGTTGATATTAAAGGTATCCATGTGTGACACATGTATCCTCTATGATATCTTCGATGTCAATAAAAGCATATATATAAATATATATATATATATATATATATATATTATTAGTTACTACTGTTGTGATTTTCATAATGGAATCTTTTTATTTTAGGATGACTCAGGAGAGAAGTCTGGTTTTAAACTTGAGAAAGTTGGCCAGGTAAAATATCATATATGATATTAACGTTGATATAATATCTGTTTTAAGAAACTATTTTTCAAAACTGTATTTATACTGCTTGTTGGTTAATTATTTTTTATTTATAAATAGAAAACTTGACGCATGATCAGCGTTTTAATCACAGCTTTTCTATTTTTCTGTAGTACTTGAAAAATGAAAACTTGTCGGACCCAGTGGACACCCCAAATCATCCCTGGTTAGAATTCTTGGAGCAGAATCCTAATCTGTTTGGTATGTTCTGTTTTTTTTTCTTTTGAGACCCATATTATCTGCTATTATAATTGATATTTAGTGATGCTGCTGCACCCATCCAAGTACTAACCAAGCCCAGTGATCGGACAAGAACCGGTGTTTTCAACGAAGTATGGGCTGGATTCACATGACTATTCATCCGTATCAGTGAAATTAATTACCTGTTAATTTTTCAGATGCTGATGTATTGTATCGAGCATACAGAGAGAAATCTCTTGTTCAAATGCATGAATCTCTGAAGAACTCCATAAATTCAACGCTTAACAAATGTGCGGTGAGTAAAACATAATTGTTTGCATTGCCAGAAAGATTATGTCATTCAAGTTCAACAATTAAATCGAAATTTAATCTGTTAATATTATATTCCAGGTGGTAATTGGACAATCACTAGAGTGCTTATCAACCAGTTCATTGTTCACTGTCAGGTAAGCAATGACTCATCAGATAAAACTTAATTCATAGCGTTTACAGATAAGCAGTACAAATTGATTTCATGAAATTTTTTTAGAAGTGTAATAAATAAAAACAAGAGTTTCGTCTTAAGTCCTTCTCTCTAGCGAAACTACTGTTGCCCTAAAACTATAATGGCCGGAAGAGTCAATAAAAAGAACTGATTTTCTGGCGGAGTAAAATGGTATCATTCCTTATTTTTCAGTGAATCTCCAAAGAATGCTGTTCACAAAATTTCACAGTAAGTTTATTCAAATAGGTCATATAAATTGAATGGGGAGAAAAAGTACCACAAGAGGTCACTGGCACTGTAGCAGATAAGTATTGACGTCATCTATTCTGTGACATCATCCATGTGAAAATTATTAGTGACGTCATAATATTGTCTTTTTATGTGCTACAATCGTAGTTTCACCTGTTGGCTCTGTCATTTTTTCTCCCCATGTTTCATTTTCAATATATGTCCACTCCATGTAATGACTATGTAGTGACCTGTGGTTCTGTGATTTTGCAAGAAGTACAGCGAATCTGTAAAAGTTAATCTGTAATTTTCATTTAGTTAATACATTTAACATAGAAATATGAAGTAATGGTCTCAACAGTTTAATGGTTACATTGGATATTAGGGTCGAATTTTCAGTTTATTTCTTATTTTTCAGATTCAGCAAAACTTTAGATGATGAAGTCTATGTGTACACAGCGTTCTTGGCAGAGGCGCCACCTTGTGATAAATGTTATGTTATTCGACAAAAGTCCATAGACAGCAAGTATGTTGATTATTGTTTCAGCTGACATACAATATGCATTTAACTTAGCCATTTAAGTCAATAGTGAGTAGTGCACCTACCTATTATGTTAGCAAACATTCTTTGGTGTTTTTCTTAAGTTTGACCAAATTTAGCAGTAGTTTAGAAAATCCCTTGGCAGTTATGTTTCTATTTATTTCATGCCAGTTATGTTTCTATTTCTTGATGAAAATTTATTTAAGATAACTTTCTGAAAGCCAACAACCAATAATACTATTATGGTTCCTTGATGATCTTCTTCCTCTGTAATAAACTCTCTTCAAACTAAAAAATTGACTCAGAAAATTGAACATAATGAAGTTGAACACAACAGTAAAACTTCTCTCATAGCTTGTGTCATTTTATGTGAAAAATATGAACATGCGTCAAGAAAGGCTAGAATATACATTTTATATTGGGATTACATTGTCATTAGCATCGGTCATGTTACTTGGTTAACAGGCACTTTATTGGACATATTTTTTCTTTCACACACAACAAAGTCATGATTAAAAACTTGCATTATAAAAGTGTGAACTATTTTTTCATTCTGTGTAAAGTAGTTAATATGGAATAAAACTTTTTAAACTTTCAGACATTTGGATATCGTATCAATGGAATTCTCAGAAGAAAAAGAAACCGATTCTGATACTTCGTTAAATCTGGACAGGTGAGTTGTCTTCTTTTATGCATAATAACATGCTAGAATTTAACTACCGTATTTTCATGATTAAAAACCGGGGCCTTCTATTATTTTTGAGGTCCTTTACCAGGCATCTTAAGGAGACTAGTGTTTAAATAAGATTCAAAATTGTGCATATATGCATGTATATATATTTGTATTGTCAATGTCACTTTTGACCTGGGTTCTAACGAGATCACTCTCTATTTAGACCTGGTTTATAATTAAGAAAATATGGTATGATAGAGATGCTGCATCATGTGTCTGTGAAAGTTTTGTTGGAGATATCTCAAAGCAGTCATTGATTGCAGTAGAGGACTTCACTAGCGGTGCCACGGGTACAAGGGGCACTTGCTGTGACATCACAGGTCTGTTGTCTTTTTACAATACATGACGTCACAACAGGCTAATTATTGTACATGTATTGTGCATTGGTGACGTCATTTGCACTGTTGCCTCTTGGTGTGACCTAATTGTGCCTCCTCCACTGGAGAGCAATCTTGTGACGTCACCAAGATGAAAATCCTCTATTGGTATTAACTTGAGTGGCTTGCTGAATTGAAGCTCTCAACTCATCGGCCATATACAGCACATTTGCTCATTTATATACTGAAATTGTGTATGACTGTATGATAAATATTTATTGTCACCTTTCTGACTATTTGGAATTTGGGATCCTGGTACTGGATTGTTTAATTTTGGATTACCCAAAAGCAAATCTTATAGCATCTAATACACGTTATCATGACGTTATCAAGTTGTATGCTAGTGAATCAGCTCTTTGAAGAGACTCCATCATCTTTGATGAATTTGGACCTGATAAGTCATGGAAATAGTTGTATAGATCTTTAGACAAAATATTATTCATGAAAATAATATTTGTGAAAATCTGGACGGTGCTGTGTTGTGTGTTACACATTCAAGCAAATCACATGATGCAATCGTTGTTACATTGGCCTATAGATGTAAGATTTGTGGAAATTAGTATTTTCAAATTTTAATTGTAATTTGATGGAGGGGAAAATTATAGTTTCAATTCTGATTTCTCTCACATTTATTGCAAATGCATGGGGAAAAACCTGTCAAATACAATCCGCAGGATGAATAGCCCGGCTCTTCATGAGCTACATCCCAGCTGGATGTCGCTCAGATGAGATGTTAAATTGGAAGTGCCTTGTACTCAGTGTCTATGCTGTGGCAAGTAAGACCCCATCCATGGGGTAAATGTGTAACATGGCTGGACTCCTCCTTTGTCTAACCTAATCAATCTACACTCACCAGTGGCAAGAACTCGCCTTAGAGGGCTGCACTTTCCTTATCTTTAGTTAGAACTTGGAATGAAAATTGTGCAAGATGTTTTCATTCAAATATTAGGACCTATGCAGACATCTCAAAGGTATTTGTGCTGCTGCTAGTTCCAAGTTACTTTTAAACCAAAGAAGAAAGATGGTGCTATCACCCACAAATTAGTCTTCGCTCGAGCTTATTCATATGTCAACCATATGGTTGTTGTTCAATGTACATGCGTTCTAGATCTTCATTGGTCTTCACCCATCACTCTGGGTGAAACCTTTGTATTTGATAGTCTGTCAGCACTTTTTGAGTTGCTCAATTAAACTTGTTCAGATTATGCCTTAGGGTGACACAAACATTTTGACTCAATATGGGTGACCTTGACCAATTTCTCAAGGTCACAGGTAACATTTAACTCAAATTTCAAATTGCAGTACCTCAATTACTAAAAGAGCTACTGACTTGTGCTTTACATATGTTTGTTAGGTACTAAAGGGTCTTCAATTCCCACCCATCAAATTGACACCCCAAAGGGGGTAATGGGATGAACTAGCTCAGGGTAAAAGATCTATTATTACTCTAAATGTGAAAGAATAGAAGTTGCCGAACTTAGTTGAGCATAGATTTAGATTGTGCTATGAGACCGATCTAATGCAGTCAATTAGATGAAATGTTACTGAGATTTGGGGTGTTAAAAATTTCTTATTTACCCTAAAAAAATATCTCTTTATAACTTGGTTCATGAAAATTGTAACATTTGAGTCATGTGTAGTCGTTGAGCATATAAACACAAACTATGAGTGTGAATGACCTTGGGTCATGGTCATAGGTCACCCTAAATGTTAAGATAAAATATTATTGTAATTCACTTAATATTTAAGGTAGAGTCTTGAAGAAGATGTCAAAGTGTTTGTATCACAAAAGCATTTTAAGATATTGTAAAACATTTGACCTTGGTGTAGCTTTAGGTCAAAGTTCAAAATTAAATGTTAAAAACTGGTATTTTTGATAGGTTTTGTGACTGATTTCTACTCAAAACATGATTTCTTAGAATGAAGTTGACTGTTACATCAAGGTCACATACATTAGATTATAATATTATTTATTTCAAAGCGTTCGTTAAGGTTTTCTTGTAAAATACTAACATGACATGATAACTCAATGCAATAACACCTTACATAACAAAGTAACTGAAGACTAAAACTAGGTGAATACCCGTAACTGTTTCAGTAACAGTTAAAGTTGACTCGTTGAAATTACTTTTTTCCCAAATTTTTAGGAAAAGAAAACTTTTTTTTTCTATTTAGATGAAACTGCGGTAGCTTTGACATGTAATTTTAAATACGGATTTTGAAAACTTGCGTCTTTAATCTTTAAAATTTTGTTACATTTGGATAAGCATCTATTCATACTACAACTATTTAGTAGTATATAATTACTAACAAAATTATTATTCTTAAAATGATGGTCTGGTATGTCTTACATGGCTGCAGATGTTTCTTTTTAACGGAGTTAACAAGATTTGATGAACTGCTAAAGTTTTCTTAAGATATTATGCTCACTTTAATTAAACATTTCCTGCCTTTTGAAGTCTTTTCAAAATTTTGAAAAAGGAAAAATCAGATGAAAAATGTAAAGGAGGGCCTGGTCTGCTCCATTTAGGATATCTTCGAATAAAGCGAGACGTAATTTGTAAGTAAATTGTCACATACTTTGCAAAGTAATGGTTTTGATCTATGTGTAATTTTTCTAGCATAAGAAAAAAAAAAGACAGCCCAAGTATTGCTGGGTATAGAACCTGTCTGTGATTTATGGTATAAGTTTGAAAAGAAAAGTACAATCAAATGAAGTTTTTATTGTAAGCGTTGGGGTCAAATCTACTAAGTGCATTTATATATATTCAGTTATCTGGTTCCCTCATTTATCCGCACAGTTAACTGGGGGACGAAGTTGTGCGGATAAATCAGAGTTGACTGTAGTTACTCAGTGGGTGTATAAATCATACTGTATAAATTTTTAGATTGTGCATACTACAGTTATTGCTACTCACCTCTGGAATAAACTACCAGACGTTTTCTCTAACAAATCTCCACCAATGAAGGCTTTAAGAGTAAATTAAAACTCTTTTATTGATTGTTTCCTTTGAACAATACTTTATAGGCTTCTTTAATGCAAGTGCAAATGAGCAGAAATAATTTCTGAAACAGGCGCTATTCGCCAATTTATTTGTTATCAAGAATCCTATTGTAACTAAGCCATTAGTAGTGCTTCAATACAAAACTTCCTATCTGAGGATTTTTTAAAAATTTATTATATTTTTTTTAGGAAACGGCAAGACTTCTTTTGGTTCATTGTAAATGTTCCTTAATTGGCATCATTCTCACCTGGCTTGAAGTTTAAAATTTCAGCTCTCAATCAGCTGTGTCATGTCTGGTCAAAAACAAATAAATCATAATTAAATTTGGGAAAAGAAACTTTTTTTAAACTCCTCTGAGCATTTATAGCAGATGTGGTAGCGAGGAAAGGTGAACACCTGGTTCATATTTTGAAAACCAAGAATTTATCTCAGCTGCCTTCCAATAAGTAACCGAGGGCAATAAATTATCTACTTAGAACTAGATAGTACAGGTGTGTTGGTTATTTAAAATAAATTATGATTTTTTAGTGTTTTTTTTTTCCTGTGTAAGGAAGGGTGAGGTTGGTAGGTCAATAGAAACCATACATGTATGTAAAGGAGGGCCTGGTCTGCTCCATTTAAGAATTTAGAAACCCGTTTCCTTGAACTGACCTTGAACTGCACCACTTAACAAGTAGAAGTGTGTTACCTAATGTGAAAGTTTTTAGGATTCTGTATTTAATATTAGAATGGGATTCACAAATTCGTTTTTTATTGCTTAGATAATTTTGAGCTTTTTCAGGACAGCTTGGTGGCTATGGTAAAGACATCTGTCATTTCACATTGGCAAGCTCTGATTTTATAACATTAGTTGTAGCTATGGATTATAACAATCTTGCTAATTCACATTTTCTGTTGAATATTGAAAATTCAATTTTTTGTTACCATGGCAACTGTTTTTGTGAATATCTAAAAATGCTCAAGGATGCCAAACTGGCACCCGTCAGATTTGGAATCAGCACCATCAAATTACCTAATATCAACCAAAAAATAGCTGCCAAGCTCCATGTTACCGTTCACCTATGCTTCTACTGGACTATGAAGGTCCCGGGTTTGATCCTTGGCCCGGGCACTCTTCAGGAGCTACATCTTAGTTGGGACGTCGATCACTTTAGACGTTATATTGGAGGTGCCTTGTACTCAGTGCCTATGCTAAGGCAAGTAAAAGACACCACCCATGGGGTAAATGTGTGACATGGTGTGGACTCTGAGCCTTATCATCTCATCATTACATCTGCCTCTGGCAGCAGGTTATATAAGCTGACTAAGTTTCAGAACCTGGAGCATTGAGATATTGACATTTATGAGGGTTGTCATCAATATGCTGTAAATTGATAAATCAACAATATATTGATATCGAAAAAATTCATGTTTCGATTCTTTGTTTATCCTCTATAATTGTACATTTGTGCCATAATGAGCACTTGCCTACACAGCCCCCACCCCAAATTGCAAACTGATTGCCCAACAAATTGGCTTAGTAGTGATCACATTAAAGGTGAATGGTTTCACAATGACTTGGGGAATTATATTCCTGTGACTAGTGGTTCCATTTATAACTGCAAATGTTGATTATACAAAATTTGCGCGATTTGCGATATTGCAATATCAAAAGTGGAATACTGATATCAATATCGAATGAAAAATTGATATCCATGACAACCCTAACATTTATGATATACAGTCGGTCCCATTCATAATATTTTGGGTGCTACAGGCAAAAGTAATGATGAGATGGTATTGCTGAGGGTCAGTTACTGATCTACCTCTTGTTTAGCATCCTTTTGACTTATGGAATGCATTTGGCACATTTCCTCAGTAGCACAAAAATAAACCAAAATTATTTTGCAAATTATCATTTTTATTTCAAACAGTCCTGTACTAATGTATAAAGCTTACAAGTAGCAAAAATCTATACAATATATATTCTACAAAAATAAGCAGAATCAAAACTAAATCTTTTGTCAACTCGTATTATGCCGTTTCAAAAATGTACATTGTCATAAATTATAGAAAAAAAAATACAGAAATACAAACAACAATAGATTTACATCGGATAAAAATCACATAATTTTTACACATAATCATACAATGAAAAAATCATACAAAAATGGAAGACTAGATTCGAATTTTAATACTTACAGATCAAATTTAATAAATCATCAAGGAACAGATAATTTGAACGCGAATGACTTACACACGAACATGTCGTAAAATCTAATCTCGAAGTTACAATATGATTACAAACAACGGTGGGAATCTAATAAAAAAAAACACTGAAAACTTACAATATCTACACGTGTGCAAAAAAAGCATTAAAAAAGCAATGTCTTACGGTATAAAACTAGTTTTTTATGGGGTATATGTTGAAAATGCAGGTAGCATGAATGTAAAAGGGACTCTGTTCAAGGATACATTTACTAGTGAATAGTTAAAAAAAAATGGGAAAAAATGGCCAGGATGGTTTAGTTTTTTTTCTTGTTTCTAATTTAAGCTTATCACATGAAACTGATTACATGTATCAGAACAGATTTATTGGTTAGCTCCTATGAATTTTTTGCAAGAGTACAATTTCGGATTATCTCTGATCACAGCATTTTTTTTGTCTCATCCGATTTGTTACAAAAAGGTCCACTTTCAATCACTCAATATTCGATAAGATCAGCTTAATAATTGACCATGCTTTAGCACTAGGATTGCTTAATGGCAAGTATTACATCATTAGCATATCATGCAATCATATTTAATGCAAAAATTTACAAGCAAACCTTGTGCCGCTCGCATGCCTTTTTGATGATTTTCGCTGTGCCTATTTGCAAATGTTACAAAGCCGTTTAATTATAAAAGAAATGTCAACTTCCATGCTTGAGGTTGCACTAGATAAAACCATGTTCATGCATTAATTCACTGTTCAGTTATTCCAACTGCTTCAATATTATATGCATTTATTTATAGTACTGTGAGACATCGAAAAGTACCAGTGTTTTTGTTAGACATATTGACTGGTTGACGGTCTGACCATTCAGTGAAGATTTTTACTTCGCAGCGAACCTGTATTTTAGTATTTTATTCACTGAGTAGCAACTTCTATCTACTAATGCATTTGATGCAGAATGTCTTCATTGTCTTATTTCGCCCCATCAAATTTCTTTTAAACATCTTCTGTCTTGATCAAATATGATCAAACACCAAACACTTGTTGAGGCATAAATGTGAAATGTTTATAGTTGACATGCTTGTATTTTATCAAACAAATAATGTTTCATGTACTGTTCTGCCAGTTTTAAATTTGGCGCCACTTGTTTCAAAAGATCAGTTCATCCTGACACCTTGTGGATATTTCATAAATTAGGTAGTGATCTGTCCTGACATCTTGTGGGTATGATATGAACTATTGCAGAAACTACTGCATCGTCCAGATGACATCTTTTTGTCGCTTTTGGTGACGAAACCGGTGTTCTGTCTTTGGACGTTTTGGCGTTCGGCCTTCTTCGTGGAACACCGGTTGAATGTTGTGTCGAGCGACAATGATTGCACCAGGCTTGTTTGGATCATGGTTGACGTTTATGACGTTATCTAGTGGTTGTAACCGAGGTCTTCTGGCTCCATCTGGTGTTAATGGTGGACAAACTGAGTCTGAAAAGAAGAAATGAATTATTTTAATGTGATATGAATACCAGAACTGGAGTCAGTCAAAATCAAATCTAAATATCTAAGAATCATCATCAGTTTCAGATGTGATTGAAAATGTTGTTCATTACAAACTGATGGTTTGAATGATGCCAAAAATTGTTATGTAAGCCTATAGAGTTTCAAGTTTTATGTGTGTGCATGAATTTCATGAGATGTTTAGTCATTTTGTTTTATCAAGTGTATCTCAAAAATGTGCTAAAAAATTTTTGCAAGAAAATATGGAGTTTCTTTTTATGGCTTTTGTCACTTTTAAATTAGTTCCATCACTACAATACACTGTGTTAGTAATGTTAAAATTGAGCTCTGTATATTTGTTGAATCCAACATAAAAACCATCTCAGGTATTTTCTAATATTTATATAAACATGAAGATAGTCCATATCATATGACCAAAAATACTCTCATTATAAATCGCGATTCATTGACGGTGACAGCAGATCCATCAAACTTTGAATTGGGCAAAACGCTTATGATTATTTAGTGGCTCCTTGAAGGAAATGCTTCACAAAAAGTGCAACTTTATTTTTGTGAAGTATGGAAATTAACATTTACTAGAAAATCACAGGAAGTCGGTGAAATTTACGAGCAGTTCTTACTTGTCGATATGAAAGAAATATATTTTGGGACCATCATATGTCATGCAATGTTATTAGTGTTTTCATAATAGCTGTTAAAAGTCTATTATTGTGCATCCTGTGTCCTTGCATGCATGAATGATTCATGTAGTGTCTTCAACTGTTACCAAATGGTCCAATTGTTGCCTAATGGTGCAGTTTTGACTACTACAAATTGTATTAGGGGTATTTGGACCACCCTTCCTAAAATTGGCTATTACAGTAACAGGTCATTGGAATTTGTTGTCACCCAAATTGACAAATTTTGACAGGTATGAAATGATCTCAAGTGGGCTGCATCCTGGGTTGGACAACAATTAGACTTAAGTGGGTTGCAGCCCTGGTAGGGTTCTTCAAAATGACCTCTGGGCAAAACCACTAAAAGTACAATGAGTAGGCAGTTTTAACAGTTCTGAGAGAAAAATTGATGTCGTTAATGTCCGTTTTTGCAATTTCTCGACAATCGAGGAGACAAACAGCGTCAGTTAGTTTTGTGAGGGCCCACCAGGAGGCCGGACGCCACGACGACATGAAGAGGTCCTCGAACTTACAAAATGCCCTCGCGTCAGTTCTTTTGTGTCATCTGAAGCTTCAAAAGGTCATTCTGTTCTCTATGGACTCATGGAGCAATAACACAGCATGACCTTGTTCCCCCTGGAGCACATTTAGGACCTCATATAAGAAGGTCAGGTACCCCCCATTGGGGTTTTTGAAAGGTAAATAGGAATGCTCTGTTGATTATGTGCTGGGCACCCCAAAATGTCATAAAAAGTTACACAATGAAGTGAAAAAAATAAATAAATAAAGGAAGGTATGGATGGGGACCTCATGAAAAAGTTAATAATAAAAAAAATCCTTTGGGAGGTAGAGAGGCACCCTTTCTATGCTGTGAGTGTGTAAAAAAGGCATTTCTTAACAACATTGCAGAAAAAATGTTTTGGCGATATTCTTTTTTTTTTTTTACTTTCCACTGTGTTGGTGAGATATGCAGACTTGCACTACATGTAACTTTGCAGTGTACATGCTTAATTCAGCTGCTGGATTTTGAAATTTACAAGTTGTCTACTGCCTTAACATTGGAAATTGAGAATATTTTCTGCTACATGAACTTACTTAAGTTTTATTAAGTTGGTCATCTTCCTTTAAGTAGTAAGCAGATGGCAAAATGCCATCAATATAATGCTCACTTCTCCTTTTAACTTAAAATTACCCATCAAAAAGTGTTATCTATTGTGGTGTAGAACTCTTTGTTAAACTTCTTTTTTCTTATCACCATGGAGACACTCAAAAAGCACCATGAGGCCACCTGGCGTATTAACAAAGTACTAATGGGTGTTGACATTTTTAATGGTCACTCCTCAGGTGTCCCATGGTCACTGAAGAGGTGTCCAAGGGTGGTCAAAAAGTTACCAGGGGTGGCTAAATAAAGTCACGTGGTGAAACTGGAGACCACGTGGGTGTCCTTAGGAACACTTAAGAAAAATAAGATTCTATCTTGAAATTGACCTTATATGGGATATCAGTGTAAGCTATATTAAGTACAACATTGATATGCTTGGTGATTTTAATGCTATAAGTCAAAAAAAGTCGATAATGTCCAAAAGATAAGATTGTCAGTGAGAGGAAATTGCTATGGCTGAGAAGTCATTTATATTTAAGTGCTGTTACATTTAGAATGAGCATTTTATATCAACACTAAAATTAATCACAGTCGTTTTGGTATTTTAAAAATTCTACCATTTAAAAAACTGCATAATAAATGCATTGTATATGAGAAATTATGGGATGTACACGTTTTTCATTTAAGTTTAGACATACAAACTAGAGTACTTAAAGTTGTGTACTTTGTATGTGCGAGTAGTTTAACCTCCATGTATATTTTGTTACTTTAACCACTTACATGTTTTTTTTTTTAGTTCACCTTTTGGTAAATTTATGACATCTCTTTTTATCTCTATTTATGTCATGTTTTCATGTACAAAGTAAATGTAAGTAAGAAGTAAATAGTATACTGAGCTGTGTACATAAGCACTTAAAAATACAGCCATTAGTAAGGTGTACTTTGCTTATGTTTGGACGCATTATGAGTACGGTGTCATTTATAACTTTGTTGTGTCATTTTTGTTGTTGGTAAAAGCTAGTGCACTAAGTACAGTCTAACATGCCGTAACTCATTGTTTGG
Source organism: Alitta virens (assembly GCA_932294295.1). Classification (NCBI taxonomy): domain Eukaryota; kingdom Metazoa; phylum Annelida; class Polychaeta; order Phyllodocida; family Nereididae; genus Alitta; species Alitta virens. The sequence continues at coordinate 24,398,070 of OW028580.1, read as the reverse complement.
ACCTTTCAGATACTGTGATTAGTTGTAAATGTAATAATGAAAGTAGACTTTCTTATTAGGGGTGATCTTAACAGCCTAATGGTTAAGGCATCCAGCAATTCCATATTTGCCAGCTCTGCTGAAGGTCCAGGGTTCGATCACCTGGGCACTATTCATGAGCTGCATCCCAGCTGCTGGATGTCGCATGAGAAGTTAAATTGGAGGTGCCTTGTACTCCGTGTCTATGCTGGGGCAAGTAAAAGACCCCACCCATGAGGTAGATGTTTAAAATGGTGTGAACTCCAAGCCTTATCATCTCATCATCACATCTGCCTCAGGCAGCTGGACATATAAGCTGACTAAGCTTCAGACCCAGCATTGAGACATAACATGGGAGTATTTAGACAATCTTGACTTTGAAACTTCAGTCAGGCCCAATTCCAATTATAACCAGCTGCATGGAACTTAAAAATGTCGTCTTTATAACCGGGTTTTATTATGTGTGTGTCTGGTGTAAAAGACAGACATAGAATACATTACTACATGGCCAAATGTGCCATGTGAGTCTTCCATGCATTTATCAAACGCATGGAAAACGAACGTGGCACATTTGGCCATGTACTGTCATTATATAAAAAAAATAAAATGTCTTTAGCTTTGATTTAAAAATGTCTACCATTTTCTACTTATTAAACTCTAGCATACTTCACTGAGTGACTTATTAATTTCATTGGGTGGATTTCTATAACTGTTCTATTTTCGATATGACAATGTATATCAATTTGTGATATTGATGCTGTCAATAAAATTATATATAGGTGCCTTTTCTAATTATTAGGAACTATTTTTAGAATTAAGGCCAACTCGATAATCAGATGACGTTACTGATTCCAGAAAATTATCTCAAGTTATCTTATTTGTGGGGTTCACTGCTTCCACCGAAAGTGACCAAATTTTCCCACAGCAAATAATACAAAGTGTTCATGATTAAGAGGGTCAGAGATAGCCAAAGCAATTGTTACTTGGGGGTAATTGCCCCCTTGCCCTAGGGTGTCACATTTCACCCTACCCTTCCACAAACACAATACCTGTAGAGAATAGATGTTGAACTGCCTATATTGGAAATTGAGAAGGGAATTTAAGAAGAGTGGTTACTTGTAGAACATGAGAAGTTGGGAACTATGGGTTTATAGGGTAGTAATAGCTTGCTGTATATTGTAAGATGTCTGGTAATACCGTATGATCGTGGGTCCTGGACTTAGATACCAATATAATTAACCTTATTTTTATTTTTTCCCTTACAAATCAACCTCCTATTTATGTAATAATTATCAAATTTCTCACAATATTTTGGGAAATTTACCTATATCTTTCCTAAAGATAACTATATGATGAGAATAATAACATTTTCTTCAAGTACTTTTCCCTATAATCCTATAAACTACTAAGATTATGTAGTTTGCACTCATAAACTATGATAATATTTAACAATTTTAGTTCCTTTTCCTGTGCCATAATATCTTTTCCATACAACCCTAATTTCCCTTTAAATACCAGGACCCAAAAATTACCCTTGTAATTCAATGTTCCCTAATTTGCTGCCATTTTGCATAAGTGTATGTTCAGTGTGCCACCAGCTACCATTATTTTTGCTTGATTGGTCCGCATAAGCATACTGAGCACATTAAGGGGCTGATCTGCCTTTTTCAAGCCTTTAATTTGCCGTTTCACCCTTTAATTAGCATGAAATGAATAACAAACTACTAGCCAATTTCCTACTCACAGTTACCACTTCATTTGCAATTCAAATTTGATCGATTTCCCAACAAAAAGAGGAGACCTCCCCCATCACTCGAGTGGTCAGGTTCATTTGCATCCAGTAATTTGTTAGGTCTCTTGTTACTGTGGGATTTGGCACTTGGGAATTAGAGTTTGTTTTCAGGGCAGATATAACCAAACGTATGGCAGATATTCCCCCCCCCCCCAAAAAAAAAAAGGCAGATCTATATAATTGAAATTGGCTTGTTCCTACAATCAAATGTGCAGATTATATGGGCATAATTATACAACTCCATTTTGTAAAATTATCAGAAAAAAGTTTTGGAAAAAAAAAAACTTTTGGTTTTATAATACCAAGCAGGCATATTTTCCCCTAAGTATGTCGTGGAGTCCAATTATGTTGTCAATCATAAAATTGTTAGGGTAGCATCAACGTCAAACCTGGTTTTAGTACATTGTTTAATCACTGTTATCCTGGCAAAATTGTAAACTTCGATTCAATTATTGTGAAATTTCCCCTGGGATGCATGGACATTTAATAAATTCTCGTTTTTCTAAAAATGTTTTGAATTGTAGAAATATCGAAATTTTGCAAACAACCATTGCGTACAGAAATGACCGTTTGACCCATGGAGTCACCATGGTTTGACAACATAAATTTAAAAACACATCACTGAAATATGTTCATAGCTACATCATTAACTCACTGCCCAGAGTAGAACCATGGATCCATGGTTGAACTATGAACCATATGGCCAAACCCCACATGCTCTTTTAGGGCAAACCCCTGAACCCCCCAATTTCACAGTTTTGGGTGGTGTAAAATTGTCATTATTTGTTGAAGGGTTTTGTAGGAATTACTTCACCCCTATGTCAAAGAGGGGAGCAGAGGGTAAAACCTTCTATTTGCCCCAGGTGGGGGGGGGGGGGTAAAAGAAAGTTTGTTTAAGTAATGACCACTCTCGCCTTAACTGGACCATGGATAATGTTTGATAACACTCTTTTACTTGTCCTGTTCTCTCTTGAGGCTTTCTCACCCAACTTATCCCATAATGCCTATTGTTTGGTTGTCAGCAAGAAAACATATCCGGGTACTTTGAACTTTCGCCACCCTCCGAAATTTGGCGAGATTTTCTGAGACACATATTTATGTAACCATAGCAACCCTGACTGATAGATTAAATATATGGTTTTGAGTTGAGAGGGGTTTATCTTACAAAAGAGAAAGGAATATTTCTGCACCTGGAAAAACTTTTGAGTTGTTACGTAATAATACGTATTCTTGGTTGACCTGCCATAACCCTGTCTTTGGTGCTAATAATGTAATAACTGGTGGGAACACTATATAATGCATGGTAACCTGCATTCATAAACACATGGCAATAATTTCCCTATCCTGTCCTATCCTATACTATCCTATCCTATCTGACCAAATTCCTCTCCCTACCACATTGTATCCTACCCTATCCTATCATTTCTCCTACTATCTCTTTATGACCACATTCCTATCCTTTCCTATCCTATCATATCCTATTATTACCAAACTCCTATTATATCCTATCCTATTATTACCTAACTCCTATCCTATCCTATCATTACCAAACTTATCCTATTATTACCAACCTCCTATCCTATCCTATCCTATCCTCTCCTCTCCTCTCCTCTCCTCTCCTCTCCTCTCCTCTCCTCTCCTCTCCTCTCCTCTCCTCTCCTCTCCTCTCCTCTCCTCTCCTCTCCTCTCCTCTCCTCTCCTCTCCTCTCCTCTCCTCTCCTCTCCTCTCCTCTCCTCTCCTCTCCTCTCCTCTCCTCTCCTCTCCTCTCCATTGTGACCTGTTGGGCCTGTATTATGAATGCTGTCAAATGCTTTTTGTGAGTGCAGCAGGTGAGCACCATCTGTCAGCCACGTGGTCTGATTTCAGTGAAACTGAATGACATGCTGATTAGATTACCCTCCAATTTTTTTATTGGCCCAGTGTTTGTTAATTGCTGCAAAAATATTAAAGCTAATACAACACTCTCAGTCTTGTTTTGCAAGCAAATGTCCTAATGAGAATGTCCATGTAAAGCAGTAAAGGTTAAGTGTATATCAAATATCACTCCCAGAATTGGTGATGGCAGAATAAAGAATCTGTAGATTGACGGAAGACCTCCAACTGGTGTAGAATGTAGTAACTCACTTGTGAGCACTTTTTATATATTTAATTATTTGTCACTCCTCATTCACCAGTTTTCTAATTCTATGTTATTTCATGAGAGATAGTAATTTTTAGAGAGCACATTATATATTATGATATCATTGATGATATTACATCTTCAAGGCTTCATTGCTATTAAAATCAATCTTAATATATGGGGTTTCCTGTATAGTTGAAACCTTCAATAAGACTGCCCTATATAAAGTTCACCTTGATTTTAAGACTAACCTTAACCCTAAAAGTGATCAGAAAATTTCAAAAGTTTCAGCATTAATACCACTGTCAAATTAAGACCATTTCAGGGATTCCCATGGGTGGTACGTTTGATTTCTTTGCATTATTAGCAATTGATTCCAATTTGAAGTCTCACATAACATAGTATGCTTGTGTAGTTAGTAAGCACCAAAGCACACAAAATGCAGTCTTTATGACTCTATGGTCTCTTGAATGATATTTAACATTGTCCAAGGCTTGGTGAAAGTCCACTTCGTTGACACAGATATTCAAGTGCTTTCTATTTGTTTGAGAATCAAACAGCCATGGACCATGAGCACCTGTTGTTTGTATCCATTCAGAAAGTTGTGCTATTCTGACTTTTAGATAAAAATTACACCGAAGAGGAAAAAAATATCAAAATGTAAATGGAATTTCAAAGTGTGACTAATAAGGTGGCTGTTACAGAATAGAAGAGTTTTTTATGAATTTTTTTTTGTCTCTTTTTTTGCATGGAAGTAATTTATGTCACTAGAAAGGCCTTTGTGCCAAGCCATTGTGTGATAGGGGCTTTAGAATCGAGCAGAGAATAAAAGAGCACAACAGCATGGCCACAGGCTCATTGCAGAGAAAAGGATAATGAAGGCTGAAAGATAGAAAGCTAGCAGAAAGACAGACATAATTGAAAAATATAAAGACTGATCAACAGGACTGGAAGTGTAACTGACAGACATCATGGAAGACAGTCTGAGAATAGATAGATGGATAGATGGATAGACAGATAGATGGATAGACAGATAGATGGATAGATAGCTAGATAGACTGATTGGTTGAATGATTGATAGATTGATTGACAGATCGATCAATTGATTGATTGATTGACTGATCAATCAAACGATCGATTGATAGATAGATGGATGGATAAATAGATAGATTGATTGATTTATTGTTGGTAGGGTCACAATCGCAGTCTCATATTGAAAGTAAAGACAGACTGGTGTGCAGAGAGGCCCAGCCTGTAACTGCTACAGAGACTCTCAACTGTTGTGTAGTGCAAATTACTTTTACTTGGAATTTCTTCCAATGGCATCAATGCCATTACACTAAAAGAGATTTTCTAGTCATGTCAATATGACTATTTTATTTAAAAAAAATCACTATCCGCTATTGCATATCTGGGCTGATATTAAGATGAAAGATAGACACATGGGGTCAGACACCCAGCCTCATGAATTTCTTGTCACCAGCCTGATGGCTGAGAGACATGCACCTGGCATATATTTAACAGTTCAGAGTGTGACTGGCTAGGTTAAATAAAAAACATTATAATGCAAGATAAGTGTACATGCTTCGCAAAGTTTGATTTTATCAAGGGTATAATTGTTTTAAGGCCACTTTTGTAAGGTCCTGTAATAGTTGTATGTATCTTGATTGTCCTAGTTAAAAAAGAGCTAATTGGAGCCATTAGGAGTTCTGGATGTTTTACCAAAACATTTTTGCAATTTCAAGGCATGTCTGACAGGCCGTTCACCCCCAAAAAACATGCCATTAGAAGTGAATGTACAACATTTTTATTGCCAAAACACACAGCAATCATTGTAGGGGGCTGTGCGAAAGGTTCATTAAACAGACCGTTAGAAAAATTGCCACTTTGCGACTGAGCACACGTTCGGATCTCGTGCCTTGTGTGCATTTGCACACCTTCGCAAACATCAGAGAAGTCGCGAGGACCGAACTCGCTTTTGCATTTTCCTCCGAATTGCTTGGCATCCACCCAGAGTCAGTACAGCATTTGTTTGCATCTTGGCATTTTGTCCTCAAGGTTTGAAAGGAAAGCGGAAAAGCCATGCAATGAAGTTTGACCAAGCGCGTGGGCCACGTGTTCGGTCTCATCGAGTCGTGTCGCAGTGGTGCACTTTGGGGAGGTCCTCCTTTTTGGACCGGTCCGACCATGTCGGCGGTGTCGTCTGTCGTGGTTTTTTGGTTGCCAAATACTTTTCAAGACATGCACATAATTTGGAATGTTTGCTGTTAGCCTCCATGTCAAATATTCACCATTTATGCACACTTCAACAACAAATATTCGACAAATATTCGCAATTTTTGGCCGCTCGACTCATGTTTTGAATTTTACAAGGGGGACCTTTTTCAAACCGTCAAATATGAACTCCACTCAAGAGCTTTGCCTTTCTGCTGTAATGACGGAGGTCTGATGTGATTGGGCAAACATTGCCTGCATCAATATTGTTCAAATTTAAATGTCATTTACATTTACAGGAGCCAAAACTGATATTCTGATATTGCTTGTTACCATTCTACAATGAATTTCACGTCAACTCGAAACAATGTTGAAAATGAGCATTGGACAGTGAATAAAGTGGGCTTTACTGTGCAATAGTGAAGTATGTATCATGCATTTCACTTTCATGTCACAAATCTAGTACAGGAAATCTTGATAGCATTGTGTGATAATTTCAAAAGGCTCAATGGAGCACCCCCAAGTCATGCCATACATGTTATTGACACCCTAAAGTTGAGGATTATATGTCATTGTCTGGGCAATTTGCATGGAAAGATTTGAAAGATTATGAAGTCATGAAAATTGTCATATCTATATGCATGAGAACCTGAACTTATGGTAGCAATGTAAAATGGAGACATGCAGGCAAAATTTGTTGAGTGGAAAAGTTCTGTTGTAATGAGCTTGTATTTGAACAAGCAGCTGGGTGGTCTAGTGGTAAGACGCTCGCCTGCTCCTCTGAAGGACCCGGGTTAACGCACTGATATGTTCTATATGGTCGTGTAACCCGCAACAGGAATATCTTTAAGAATGGCCTAATAATTATTGTCATTACTCATCTGTTTGTTGTATCTATGTTTTTGGTATGTTTCTCTTTCATAGTATTTTCTCATGACATGTTGCCTGCTTAAGCATTTGATAAATGGTCTTGGCTGTGTGAGTCCTAACAGAGTTTGCAAAAGAGCAATCTGTTAAAGTTTTAATGAGGAAATTACAGCCATTTATTATAGCTGAGCTTTGCCTGAGATTTGTATAGAAGTCTTTTTAGGTAGGTGTTTAAGGGCTGTGATGTATTGCACAAGTAAATAGACTTATTTCCTTTGATTTAAAGCCTGTGAGACTTGATCATAATTCAAATAATAATTCAAAAGAATAACTCAAAACATGTGGATTGAGTAACATACTGTACCAGCTGAGTTCTTTATGAAGATCAAAAATAAAATTTAAGAGCTAAAAAAAAAGGGTCGTTTTTCATGTTTACCGTTGTATGTAATGTTAAATTTCTTACGGACTTGCGCTTCAGGTATGTTGAATGTAGCGTGTTACATATGCACACATTTTATCAGCTCATTTCCTTTTTCCTGTGAATTTAGTGAAGGTCATAGTTGTTTTGAAAGTAAGTTTAATGACATTCTAGCAACCTTATCAAGATTTTGTTTTTCAGTTTTATTTTCATGAACGTTTTGAAGATGTTTTCCTCTATATTTAAGTTAAGCAAACTGAGATCATAAGGCGACTTCACAAATTCCTTATTTCAGTTTTGTTAGATGTTGATTCTATGAAAGAGTCCTTACCTGGTGTTTCCCAGAATTCAGCAGAGATCATGTGACTTTCAGTCGACCAATCACGGCTCTGGTAGAAGTGATCGCAATCCCACAATGCAACATGACCTCCAGGATGTTGCCGATGGTAACTGACAAGTCGTACAATTCCTCTTCGACCGTAAAAGGGCATCATAGTCAAATTTGGTTCATGTTTATCGGCCTTTCTGACCAATGTAGGATTTCCATATCTTTCCGCAAGAAACGGTCCGAATGCGGTGTTACGGTAAATGTACTCCAAACCGTCTTTTCCGGTAACACTGTCCCGCCCTCTTTTGGAGAGCATTACAGGCTCTGTTCCAATGGAATGTCTTCCACCGTATCTGTTCAGAGCCCAGGATAATCGAAGAGATGCCGTGTTGTGGCCTTTTTTTGCATGGACATTTCCTCCGATCAAATCCATAATGTCTTGGTCCTTGTATCGACCGCCATGTAGGTAGTATCCGGGATACAGCAAGATCATCTGGTCGAACTTCGGAAGTTCTTCCTGCAATGATAAAATTACATTCATATACTAAATGAACTGCTTTGATGACATTATTGTTCATTGTGGACAGAGAATAGAATTGACAGTGGTATCAATTTAAGAAAAACAAAAAGGAGGGATAGAATCGTATCAGTCATGTAATCAATCAATCAATCAATCAAGCAATAATACATATAGTATCTATCTATCTGTCTATATGACTTTTTCAATGTGATACATATCCTCAACATATCTCATGGCAACTGTTTGTAATGTTGGTGATCTCAATGCTGCTCCTGAATGCATTGTCTGTGCTTAATAAAATGCACCAGAACCTGTTGTTTGCTCTGTGTGACTCCTGTGGCCTTGGTGTCATAAGAAGGTCATGGGTCTGCATAAGGAGAGCATTAGGTCCTTTGTGTATTGACCTAACTGATTTCTGGGGGAAAATCTTGAATGTATGTATACAGAAGTATGTAAGAAGTAACTGAGTAGCTAAGCAATTTAAATGAATTAAAATATTTTAGGCTTGATGTGACCATTTGGTGTGAGAATATATCAAGTGATGTGGAGTCCACACCATGTGTAATGAAAACTTGGATCTAATTTGATTTGATGATAACCTAAAGCTTTTTTAACATATTTTAAAAGTTACTTGATGAACGTCATCACAATTAAATGATATAATTCACCTTCCTTTTATCCAAGTGGAAAAAATAGAAAATTCGTATACAAAGAAGAATATAGCAAGTATGTGCCTTTTTCTTTGGAAATGATGAGAATATACTGTCCTCTTTATTCAAAACCTTTTTGTTGCAACTTAAAAGGGGGTTAAAGTTATGCAGTAACTTCACGTTGTTACTCAATATTGCATATGCTCTTCTGCTTAAGCATACAATAGACCACTAGACCATAACATTTAATGGTCAACTTCAACAAAAGGATCCATTCAAAAGTCGATGTACTGAGAAAGGCACTATGAGACCTTCCTATATTACAGATATCTCACCCCCTGGTAATATGAGACTAGGGCTTGGGGTATGAATGTGAGGGTTCTAACTGAGCTGTTACCCTCCTTTAATACCCTCTTCTTGAGGGTGACCACGAAGGTAGGGGTGAAATAATGCCCTGTTCAAATAATCCTTTCATGAATTTAATCCTAAAACTCAGCTAGGTTGCAGGGAACTGCCAGTATTCTTGAGACTACCACCCTAATTGAAATGTGTGAGCCCCTCTGAGTTGCCATGGATACAATTATGCCATTCATGAGTATGTGTGTGTAGTGTGTACATAGTGTAAGTGGGTTAGGTATGGTTTAGCTGTCAAAAAAATGTAGAAAAAGGATAGAGAGATAAGAAAAAAGATATATATGTGAACCACAGGATATAATTTGTGGTTGAAATTGCAACCCACTTCACTTTCACAAAGAGCATGTTAAAGTCTCACTCTTGTCCTATTTATCTATATTACCTATTTCCTGTGGGTTTATTTATTATAAAAACTTTCATTTGGTGTCTTAATGGTGAACTAGTGTATGGGATTTGCTAATAAAATGGAGCCTGTTCTTTAAACCACCTCATTAATGAGATCACTATTAAGATGACGTCACTATTAAGATGACTTCACTATTAAGATGACGTCACTATTAAGATGACGTCTCTATTATTAAGATGACGTCACTATTAAGGACTACCTCACTATTTAAGACTATGAATATCTCACTATTGAGATCACCTCACTGTTAAGACCACCTCATCATTAGTTTCTGGACTCATTTGTGCTGTTGCTAGGTATTTTACCTCACTATTAAACCACCCACCTACCACTAAATCGTGTGAAAATATTAGCTGAAATCAAGATCAATCGTTATATCTCGATAATCCGAAGGTAATCTCATTGGAAACTTGAAGCTGATCCTCTTTGAAGAATTTAGGCCAGCATAATTCCAGAGCAAATATCGAAGCACCAACTGATTTTTCTGAGCTTCCAAATTGCACATTGAATCTACCCAGCTAGTTGTAGGTCAAGAAATCAAACTGTCTCCCACACACATTCAAGAAGTCGAGTAAAATGCTTCAGCAATCACATGCAATGAAGACATACCTTTGTACCGAAGGAATGCATGTGGGCTGACATTTCTGTCTTTGGTAAAAAATAGTTTTGAGAGTAAAATGTATTTGAATGTAGACCTTCACCATACCCTGTGGACTGTAATATAATATTCATACATGGCCAAATGTGCCACGTGCGTTTTCCATGAGAAGGATAAACGCATGGAAACCCCATGGTTTTTATTTAATTATAACGAGGTGGTCTTAGTGTAGAGTTATGTTATACATGATATTTTTAATACTGGTCTTAATAGTGAGGTATTCCTAATAATGAAAATGCCCTAATGTAGGGGTTTACATTGAACACAGCAATTAACAATATACACATTACAGCTGCATTGAAGTCCCCCATTCCTAGAAAACACTGCTCAGCATTTCCCCCCATGCAACAGGTGAACCTATTCAGCTGTAGAGAATGCTTTCATGCTATAGATCCGCATAGTTGAGTGGCCCTTTTATATTCCTAATAATCCCTTTTCCCTCAAACTGTCATTTTTGACAATCCAGTAGAGAATGCCTGTCCAATGAATGGCTGTTCTCAATAGGCAATTCAATAGATAGTACAGGTAGTAGTAAAAGATTGGCAAAAAGAGTGGTTCGCTCAAAATGATAAATCGTGTTTTTTTTTTTAAATATACAATTCAAAACTATAATTTATGTCCAACTGCAGTTGTTGAAAAGTTAGCTAAATATTAAATGTGGGCCATTAATATTATCAAATATTAAAATGGATAATGTCTTCTGATTTCTGGCAGATTTGTAAAATTATATGAACATTTACCATTTATATTCCAAGGAATTATACAATTGAGCAGCTTTTTATTTTATTTTGTATTTTTTCGTTATTACATATCCTTTTTTTCTTCTTACTTTTTACCCTCTCTTCCTTGCTTTCAAATTTCAAAAATTTCCTAAGCACCCTAAAAGAGATAGTTTCAACTTTCAGTAATTTATCTTTTGAGATTTAAGAAAAGATAACTTTGGTGCAGGAAATCAGTGCTTCTCTTTAGCAATGCTCGAAAGAACACAAAATCTTGTTAACCTGGAATGGGATTTTTTTTTTATCTTGTTGATTTAGAGAGAGACTTGGAAGTGTTCAGGGTGGCATAGTGGCTTGAGGGTAAATTGATAGAGGTCATAGATCAGGGGTTCAAGATTGGATCAAACTACCTGCCATTATAATTGCTGGTCAGATAATGATAATACTTATAATGGCTCAATGGTCTGATAGAGAAATTTTTGAATGGGCAAGAAAACCTAACCTATGTTTTACTGAAGTTTTCTGTATGGTCTGTTCTCTGCCTGACAATGTAGAGAACATATATATATATATTTTAATTGGTGTATTTTGCTGGAGATGTTAATTTTGTGGTACTTCAAGGTATTATAGGTAATACCTTTTATTTTGTTGAGATAGAAATATGATTGGAAAAAAGTACTATATGGTTCAAATGCAGTGGTATTTTTTAGTTAGGTATGTAAGTTTTGTTTTAGGTTAGAAATTAATTGGATTATTCTTTCATCTGCAATACCTATCAGTTACAATTAGCTATTGCACTTTAAAAAAATATTCAAATCAACATATTATTTTTGCTAATTCCCCCCCCCCCCCCCTGTTTGCTATTGGTTATTCTTTTATTCTCACCAATTAATTTAAGCTCGAACTCCATGTAATATGCCATGCATTCAAATTATTTTTCATGATCTATTTATATCTAACCATGCAATATCTTGTCTTGTTATTCTTGGTATCTTGAGCAATTCATAACCTATCCCAATTCTTACGCAACCATTTCCTGTTTTTGACACCTTTTCATTTTCAACCCAAACATGTCCAAAACTTCCTCTCATAACACGTAACCCATAACACACATAAAAGGGGTACACCATGCTACTACACATGAAAGCCACACATAAGGGGTATATAGCATTGCATGGAGTGACATGCATGGTGTTTTAATGAGACCCCTTTCACATGACCTGCCTTCAGAATTTCTGCACCCCCATTGCCGCAAAGCATGCCATGTCGTAAATTGTACATGTCAAGAGTGACGCAAAAGAGCCATTTTGCGACACTTGTATACTAACTAATGTTATTTATAGTGAGAATTGACATGTTTTTGTCAATTTTTCTCTCATGATATATATTTTTTTCTTTGTTGGGTGTTTATATATTTTTTTGGGTGTAATGTGTTTTGATTGCTCACTGAAACATATTTTGTTATTTAGTTGTTCACTATAGGGGGTTGGGTCTAGCTCAGTGGTAGCGCGCTGGGCTTCCAACCACTGGGACCCGGCTGAGCCTAAGTTGGATGGCTGTTTCATCCATCATCTCACTGCCGTGGTCCCTGCCTGTCCTAATTAGCCCATCAGGTGCAGAAATACAGGACGGAAAGCCCTAATCCACCTAGTCTGACAAACTGTCTCACGACGAGGGGCTCTTGAAAATGACAGCGATATTTCGGTCTATAAAACACCCACCCACCAGTACCACCCAAAGTTGTTCATGATACGATCAAAGATCTGTTAAGGTAATTTAGCAGTACTGTACTTAGAAATAGCGACGGCTTACAAGTGTCTAATAACATACAGCGTCCATGCCGAGGCAGGTGAAAGATCCCTGCCTTAGTTGGTATTGCACATTGACTCTATTTGTCATTCTGAATCCAGCAGTATCATCTCATCATTACTTCTGTGAATAATATACAAGCGAAATTCCATTTATAGGTAATGCACAAATTCAATAACCCAGGATTTTTATTACTAATAATGAGGTGGTCTTAATTCTGAGGTTTTCTAAAATGGTGAAAATAATGGTGAAAATTAATATATATCCTGAACTCTGACCTTTCTATATTTATATGATCTTAATAACGTGGTTGTCTTAAAACTAGTTTCTACTGTAACACTAATTTATATTATAAGTATCTTAATAATAGCATTACCAGAAATCACTAAAATATGTCTGACATTAATAATTCGTAGCTTTACTAGAAAATACCATCTTATTCATACTCTTAGAATGCTATCACGTTTTCTGTGGCTTTACAATGCTTGGCTTCTTGTGGTTCTTTTTCAACCCTCTACGAAGATAGAATATTTCTCCCACATAATAGCACATCTGCCAATATACAGTATAGTCCAGATGGCCTCAGCAGGGTCCTGGACTATGCAGGAATGTTATTGAATAAACTGAATGATATAAAGGTAATAAATTCGAATAGCTTTGAAATTACATTAAAATAACATTAAAATAACATTGGAATAACATTGCGGAATAAGGTTGAGTAATTTTGGGAAGGTAATGTTGTGAACTATCTTATGATATTGATGATCTATCTATCTATCTATCTATCTATCGATCTAAGTATCTATCTATCTATCTATCTATCTACTACCTATCTATATGTCTATATACCTATCTACTACCTATCTACCTATCTATCGTTCTTTCATAAGCTAGCTGCCAGAGGCATATGCTATGATGAGATGATAAGGCTTGGAGTCCACATTATGTTACACAGTTTTAATATAGGTTTATGAAACTGACAAAGTGAATATCTGGTATTGTCCAATTATGCCACCAGTGGTAAAAAATAAGCCCCTCCCAAAGATGTAAATATAGATGGTGTGGACTCCAAGCCACTTATCGTTACATCTGCTATCAACTCATAACATGGCCAATTGTGCCACGTGCGTTTTCCATGTGTTTGGATAAACGCATGGAAAAGGCATGGTTTTTGCCTCATTACAATTAGCTAAAAACCATGCGTTTTCCATGCGTTTATTCTTCTCATGGAAAACGCACGTGGCACATTTGGCCATGTAGCATCAAGATTTAATCGACCCAGATTAATAGTACTGAGACTATACCACAGTATACTCCAAAAGCAATTGCTTAAACATGACCTTGAATAAGTCTAAACACTGGCACACCAAGTACATACAGATACATATCTTTGTAGTGTATGATAAATAACAGTAGCGCACAGAGCTTACAAGTTTGCGGCTATAACCTTAGTGGTATGTAGGATATGAAATGTTAAAAAAAATATCGGGTGAGAAGGTGCTGGGGGATTTGCCACATATTTGCAGTATCTTTTGCACCTGTGAGGATGAATGAGGCATAAATTTATCACCATGGTTACGAGGATTTTTTGGGGGGTACATACTGTTTGTAAGAGCTGCGTATATTGAGAGTAAACCAGAGTATTAGGGGACAGAATATGATAGGATGAGTGCAGCTCTCTGAAGGAAGATTTTTCTACTCATGAGGGTCATTGATAAAGTGGGATTAGATGAGGCCCAGGTGGGGGGGGGGGGGGGGGGTGGGGGGTGATAAAATGAAATGGAATAATTTTGAAAACTTAGAGATCGAAATTAATAACTCAGTTTAAAGATATCATGTGTAACTTTTTTAATGTAAGTGTATATATATGAAATTTAAATATAGGCATTTGGAATGATCGAAAAATTTCCAATGTACTTGTTTAAGCGATATTGGAATTCATAATTTTCTTGTACTTGAAATAATCCCACTTATGATCATAAATGAAGTCTTTTATATATATATATATTTATATTTTATTATTTTTAATATATTGAAGCCTTGAATAGTTGTAAATACAGTAATTTGTTTAGATATAGTATTAATTCAGATTGTATGACTTGTTCTTATATTGTAAGCATAAACCTACTTCAAAGTTTCAACATATTTATCTCATTTTTATCACTTTATACATTCTTACTTTTCTTACTTCAATACACGAGTTTTTGGATGACATTCCATCCTTTACATTTTACGTCAACTAAATAGTAGTAAGTTCTCGTTTTTTCTCGCCCCCTCGAGATTCTAGACGTGGTTTCGCGAATAACTAAGGGTTGCAAAGAAGGAGCTGACATGTTGGGCCCCTAGCAAGAAAAAAATTGTAAAGAGGGGTGAAAAAAAATCCCAGAAAATGTTTTGTAGTAAGTTCTAGTATATATTATACACGGTTGACAGGGCTACTGCATTGTAAAATTTGTTTAGTGTGTAATATAGTGTATGTAAAGGCTTTACCCTCAAATTTCCTCTTTCTTTCTTTTTTCAAATATTTTACTATTTGTCTATATATTTATAAGGAAAAAAACTGAATTTTATTGATTTTTTAGAAATATTTTTCTGACCTTGAGAGAAATATTCATTTTCATGTATTGTGAATATAGTGTTTACATTTGGATAAATAGTTCCATTGTGAGTTCATAGATTTTTTTTATATGCTTATTTCATGTCATAGAACTTTATTTTATTGCTGCTAAAATGCAATTATTGTTCAAGCTCGAAATACAAGATCCTGAAGTGTTAAAGTGCAAATCTAATTGAATTTTAAAAACTTAAAAAACTGGTTTTCCTCTCTTAGACAAGAATAGGGCAATTGTTTGAGTCTAAAGGTGAGAATTGAATAAAGACAGGTTTTTCGATTTTTTTCATTGAGCAGCTTATTCAACAATGATATTATTCATTGTTGTACCTGGTTTGACTAGATAGATAGATAGATACACAGATAGAAACACAGATAGATAGATAGAAACACAGATAGATAGATAGAAACACAGATAGATAGATAGATAGATGGATGGATGGATGGAGAGATAGACAGACAGATAGATATATAGATAGATAGACAGGGATAGATAGATAGACTCATTATTAAGACCCCTTGTCAGTCTCTATTCTCGAGTGAGTTCTTGAATGTGGGATTGCACTCAATGGTGACTCTACCCTTCAATAGTACCTTTGAATTCAGAACAGGACAATTTCAAATTCTGTACCTGGCAAAAAGTGCCAAAGGGATCCAACAACCCCGTGAAACACCCTTTTATATAGACCCCCTGGCTATGGGGTAAATGAAAGGCGAGCACTTCAAAAGAACTACAAGTCGACTCTATAGCTCCACGGGTGCAAAAAAGCCTTCCATATAGTGAAAGAACTGAGATTTTTGTTAACTTATTCAATGTGGACCTGGTTTTTGAGTGTATGTTCTGCCTTTGAATAGTTTTGAATTCAGGTAGAATTTAGATAGTCTGAAGTCTTTTTGAAAATAGATAGATAGTCAGATAGATAAGTAGATAGGTAGGTAGATAGGTAGATAGCTATAGATAGACATATATCAGTGGTACAGTCTGAAGCTTGGCTTATCTATCAAACTATCAGCGGCAGACGTTATGATGAGATGATATTTGGTGTCCATTATAACTAATCGCACTTGAATTCATATACAACCGTTATATATAAAATATATTCACTCTTGTCTATAGATGTAGCATCAATCAATATGCCCATCTATCTATCTAGCAACCCTGTCTAGCCATCTGTCCATCTGCCTATCTGTCTGGGGCAGTATTACATCATCCTACCCACCCTATCTGTCTATCAATCAGTCTGCACCTTGGCAATGCATTGGGAGGGGTGTCCGTGGCATATGGTCCACATGTGTTTGTTTTTACCTGCCCAACTGTTTGGCTTGAGCTGAAGTTTCCTATTTGACATTTTGTAAACCAAGGCAAACGCATTGCTTGCAGAAGAGTTAGGTTGGGAGAAATTTATGACAAATACTGTTAAGCACAACTAGATATATCAGAGGTATAGTTCTTGAAATGTGAGATAAAAAAAAAACCTAAGTGCCAAAGACAGAATTTCAAGTCAGATGAATATGTGAAGATAAATAGACAAAATCGTTGTGGAATGTTGTGTAGAAAACACCCAAGAACTGTCGAATTTACCCAATACTAAGTAATGGACAATTGCTTCAATGTTGTTTTTTTTTTCAAAAATAAGGTTTTCTAGTTTTTGATGAGTATATGTACTTGTAAAGTATCAGTACTTCACTGTCAAAACTGTGGATTATGAAGTATAAAAAAATGAATGACTATCAAAAACTGACTGATCGACTGACAGACAGATAGACAGGTTGATTTATTGATTGATTGATTGATAATGAAATGACCTTATCATTTGGTAGATGCTTCAAATTTCATAGTTAGATAGATTGATAGATGGATGAATGGATGGATGGATGGATAGATAGATGGATAGATAGATAGATAGATAGATAGATAGATAGATAGATAGATAGATAGATGGATAACCCAAGTTATGTGAGCAATTTGTAAGGTACTATCTTGACAGTTGCACCTTGTGGGGGTTCTGTGTTTGGCATAACACCATGTGTTCTGGTTGTGTGTTACTTGTCAACAACTTGTGTTTTTTCTCTCTCATGTCTTTGGTGAAGATTACTTTTAAGTGGTGGGATGAGAATACCTGTTCAGCAGAAGAAGAAAAGGGGGGGGGGGGGGTAAATGTTAGGGTGAGGTGGGGTATGATTTCTAGGTGATGATCTTGATTTGATGTTGAAGGGAGTTCCCTACAGAGGAAAAGGGTACGGGTATATTTTTGTGGTTATCTCAAATGTGACAGAAATATATACAAGATTACTTATATATAGAATGTTGTACTGTAGCTATCCAGAGCTAGGAACGACCACCTCAAGCTATAACAAGTCGAACCAAGCCATACCTGGCTGGAGACACCTTCTTGTCAACTCAACCTAGTCTGACAAACTGCCTTACGACGTAGGTGCTTGCAAATGACAGCAATGTTTCGATCTAAACTCAACCGACTCAGCTGTAATTCCACATTAGCATAGAGGGGTGGGGGCCTAGCTCAGTGGTAGCGCACTTGGCTTCCAACCACTGGGTCCCGGGTTCAATTCCCGGTCGAGCCTATGTTGGAAGGCTGTTTCATCCTTCGTCTCATTGCCATGGTCCCTACCTGTCCTAATTAGCCCATCAGGTACAGAAATACAGGACATAAAGCCCAAATCACCACCACCATATTAGCATAGTGTTATCTACTTCATTATAGGTATGACTTGTTTCAAGCTACTTAATTATGAATTTTACACAACTTATGGCCATGCCCTGTAATTAGATATCAGTTATTGTTAGGTCACTGAATTTACAGGAATGTCATGTAAAATCAACATGGAATGATTGAAAAGCCAGGATGGATAAATAAAAACTCATACTGAATGAAACTTTCTACTATTTTGTAAATTCAATAATTGTGATTATTATGTTGAACTGCACTGTATCTAAACACGAATTTGCTTGATGTCAATTAACAAATTTAATTGCACAAGTAAGGATTTTTTAACACTTTGCAGATCAAAGAACCAATTTACTTTACTTGTTAACTTCTTTCAGTTTACAAAATGAAACAGAGAAAAAAGTAAAAAAAGTAATAAAATCATGAAAAAGAAGGGGAGAAAAGGAAATTCAATGCATTTTACCTTGGTAATTGTCAGAGCATAACTAATTAGCCATGCCCACCTGCTGGTAACAAAGCTAAATATTTCGTTTGCCAAACACTAAATAAATATAATTACCTTTTCTTTGGTATTCATGACATTTTGCCTTCATTTTGTCATTTATTAGTTTTTGTATAGCTTTGTTTTTGTAATATATAACATTTAAAGTAGTAGAAGATTTATGAATTTCAGTTTTTGTTAGACTTTTTTAAGACTTTTTTTTCTTGGTTATCTCTTTCATCTTGAACGCCATTGGCTATACTTGTAATGTTTTGGACATCATTTGCATACAACTGGCATGCAGATGGTTTTTGCCAGGAGTAGATCATATCCTAATTGCCAAAACAACTCATGAGTGGTTTACAATATAGATGGGGATACCAGAAGTTAGCAAATATTTATAACTAATATATAGAGAGAGATAATTTTGAGGCAGACGTAATAATGATAAAAATTGGAATCCACGCTGATGGTCTATGTTACTTAGTTATTCAAAGGATAGGATAGGATAGGATAGGGTGGGATAGGATGGGATGATAGGATAGGATGGAATGGGATAGGATGGGATAGAATGGGATAGGATAGGATGGGATGGGGTAGGATGGGATGGAATAGGATGGGGTAGGATAGGATAGGATCATTCCAATTGACTATTTTATCAGCGTTATTCAGATTAAATAATATGTTTTAAGGCAGGAAATAGTGATTTTAGTCTGCATGTTCTTAAACTACAAGTGATCTGAAAAAGTTTCTGCTCTCGCCAAATGTGCAATATTTTGGTGAAAAATGTATTGTTTTTTTTATGCAAGGTTTTGTCTGTCTGTGTGATAAGGTCCACTTCTCTTGATATTAATTACATTTGATTAGACTGGAGTGTTAAAAACAGAATTATTTTGAAGAAAAACATTTCCTTGCTTAAATTTATGACATTCAGCGCGAAGAAGCAAAAAATTGCATTTTGCCCTGGTGGGGTAATTTTTGATTGCCCTGCAACTGAACAGCTGTCTTTTTGCACGTGGGGTGAAAAAAAAGTTGTTTTTATGATCAGGACACTGCCCCCAGCGCCCCCTGTCGCCAAAAGGACAAAACTCATGCAGAGCACGCGAACAATTAGAGAAAGACCTTAAGGTGTTAAGAGTTGCCATGGCAACGTGACCTTTAATTGTTTTCAAGGTCACATAAATGATGATTGGGAGCTTTATGAGTTGTAAGGTCTTCTTAAGGAGAGATGTAGGCCTACTGTAATAGGTTCTAATTGACTAATTTTAAAGTTTAAATCATGAATTAAATAGTCCTAAAAGTTTCTAATTGACTAATTTTGAAGTTTGACTTATAAGTGACAAACTGTTTGATTGCCTGGTACATGGTACACCAGCTACTCTGGAAATCTGGGAAAATCTGGGAAAATCTGAGGAAATCTGGGAAAGTCTCAGTCTGCCAATGTCAGGGACCAATTAGGGAAGTTTTTGAAAACCACAATAAATAAATAAATATTGTTCTAAGCGATATCATGTGTTTTGAATTTTGTCAGATCTCAACAAAATTAATTTTAGTTTTCATGAAGTTCGAGGAGCTCGATAATACTAACTTGCCTCATTCTGTAATACATGTATCTGAATGTGATTTAGTTCATAGTGCATTTATATTGATCGTACCTAGTACTCTTTGTCAGTGCTGAGGCAGGTGATTGACTCCACCTAGGGATTTTTAATCTCATCATGACTTTTGCCCGATCGTGTACGTTTTTATCAGCACTTAGGTGTCTGTAAACAACAGTTTTATCTCAAGTTTCTATAGGTGATTGGAGTATCTGCTGTGAGTTCAGAAGACCTACGTTATCACATAACATTTCTCCATCTTAGTCATGCCTCGAGTCGAACAAAGAACATTGAATGAAGCATGGCAAAAAGCAATTTAAAATTCAGACTTATTATAAAACTTCAGAAATTCAAAATTATTGCATGCAGATGAAATATTTCGAAAACACATTTCAGTAAATTTCAATCGTGAAAATACCCCAATTGCATGATGAAGTCCAGTCTCGCTGCTACTTGGAAATCCAAACTATGCAGGGTTAGCAAGATTGCGTGATATTTAGATGTTAAAATTGAACTTTTTCTAAAAAAAAAAACTTTTCCTGTTATGTCGAAAAACCAGACAAGAAGTGACCCAGTCAGGCTTTGTAAGGTTATTAAGCTGGAAATTGTGTACAATTTGTGAGTTTTTAAGTCTTAAAAATACCATACACTACTTTCTTTTTGCAAAATATGTCTGGTGAAAAAGTACCAGAAAAAGTATGGCACTATTCGTTTTTGTTGTACATACTTATCTTTAAAAAGCTTTCCTGTTTTATGCTTGCATTTAAATTGAAAAATATATCTATATAATTTATGTGTTTATTTAGTGTTTATTGAAAAAGTTCCTTGACATTTCATTTCCAAAAAACTGTGCTGCTAATATTTAAAGGTAGCTACGCCCTTTTCATGAAATAAAATATTAACAATGACTAACAAAACAGTAATATGCTTTTAACCAACATTAAACTAATAATATTCCATAATAAATACTAGTATTATGAGTTGGATGCAGGGATTAGGATAAATGAAGCCCTCTAAGGCAAGTACCACTTATACACATTTACCCCAATGGATGGGGTCTTTTACTTGCCTCAGCATAGACACCGAGTACAAAGCACCTCCAGTTTATCACCTCATGCGATTGACATCTTCTGAGATGTAGCTCACGAAGAGCGCCTCGACAGAAGTTGGAACCCAGGACTTTCATTCATCGAGGCTAATGTGTAAAGTGGCAACTGCCTAAACCATTATAATATATTCCATAATCATTTATGTATAATTACATTTATGACAAATACCTTGTAGGATAATAAATAACAGATGTATACGTTAACCTAAAATGTATGATCTAAATTAGGAAGTGGTCATTGAAGTGGTCATTGAAGTGGTCATTTAAGTGGTCATTGAAGTGGTCATTGAAGTGAGGTTATGTACACTGATCCTCGCTTTTACAGTCAATTTCATAGAGTTGGAAACAAATCCGATATACTAGGAAGATAAACTCCAGATGACGTCATGTGAATCCAGGACTCCCATTGGCTAAAGCAGTAACCAATAAGATTCCTGGACTCACGTGACGTCCTCTGCATGCAGTTAAGCTTCCAAGTCTATGAGGCTTTTTTCCGATTCTATGAAATTGGCTGTAAGATCTTTGTACAAATTGTACTGGTCTTAATAGTGAAGTGGTCTTAATAGTGAAGTGGTCTTAATAGTGAAGTGGTCTTAATAGTGAGGTCTTTTAAGAAGTTCCACTGCATTGCATCCTTATGAGACTCAATATTGTAACAATCCACACTACTTAAAATTGAACATATATATTTTAAATACCACCACAAGCTAATTAAGGTATTAAATTTCAACATTTTTAAATGTAACTGCTTTTTAACCCGTTACTGTGGCCATTTTGTGTGCAGTGAAATTAACAACTTGTTGGTTTAACAATTTTAAACTTTTTTTCTAACTCACTCTGAATAGAAACACCTGCCTTTTTGTGGAAAAAATGGTCATTTATTACCATTCAAAAATTGTTTTTTTTTTTAACTTGTTTAAAAGTAACTGTTTCAAAGTAGTGCATTAATCTAGTGTTTTATCATGCTTTTGTTTTTTAAAATTCAAATTCATTTGATTTACAATTAAATCATGTTAATTTTGACTTTTTGAAGCGACAGCGCGTGAATGACGGTGCGTCGTTTTTTTTTTTTTTTGTGGACATTATCAGTATTATTATTTTTTAAATTGTCTGATAAAATGTTACACTATAGGGTGAAATCACTGACCCATGACATCACATGATTGCCCCTTACTTTGATGTATTTATGCTGTCATAATAATTTTTCATGCAATTTTTTGACAATTTCTTTTCTATAGATTTTTTTTTATGTTATGAAAAAAAAAAAGTATCATCCTAAAGGCGTGTTGATATTAAGTTGCAGGTGCTCTGATACTGTTACCACCTCCAAGAATATAATATGATGCAATAAAGTTTAAATTATTATTTTTTAAACATAGACTGCATGCAGCGAACCCTCAGCAGTCATTTACTCTGTGCATCGACATTGATGCACTGTGTTTCGGCTAAGAGTAAAAGAATGGCGAAATGCAAGGTGAACTGTGGCTTTTGCCTGATACTCTAAAGTATGGAAAGTAATATTGTATTGGAATTTATAATGTATGTACGTTTCAGTTAATTAATATTTTCTTGTACTTATACACGGCAGTGTACATATGTGAACAAAACTGAACTGAAGTACTCGGAAACGTTGCAGTCAGCAAAATTTATCAAACTCTACAGATAATTTATCCGAATCCCACAAAATTCTGTTGGCTGACACACCATCCAGTGGCATCCACAATTGCTTATATTCTCCTCATTGTACAACATACACTGCAGCCATCCAACATACACTTCAGCCATCATATTACACTGCAGCTATCCAACATACACTGCAGCCATCCAATATACACCCATGCTGGATGACAATGAATCATTTTGATTGGCTCACAGCAGCTGAGTGGAGAGTGAGTACAGATATCCCATTGAAGTGGTCATAATTTGGCGTTTACACAATCTCATTAAGTAAGATAATCATAAAACTTACTGAACATACTCAAGTGTCTCCATAATGGTCTTGAACTTTGTGTACCCCTGCACTTGAGACTGATACTTATTACCAAAGCTACTGTTGCACCATATGCTGTGAGAAGCATCCTGGGTATTTCGGAGGTGAATTGATACTACCTGGTGGTGGGGTAACACCCCTTGGTAATATACATACTGACAAGCTGTAGTTTTTTCCTGCCCATGATTACTGATAGGTGATGGAGTCTGATAGACTGTTAACATTCCTTGACTTGACAAGCTTAAGTAGAGTAGAAGCTGTACCAGCTAGAGCCACCCATTGGATTGAGGAGGTGTTTTTTTTGGTCTTTTTTTTTTTTGATATGTAATTATGCTGGTGCCCTGAATTTTGGCTGGCTGCAGGTTAGGCAATTGCTTGGTTGCTTGCTTGCTTCATGTCTCCTTGCTTTGTTATCTTCTACAGACAGATTGACAGACAGACTGATACAGGAACAAAGACAGCCAAAAATGTGGTTGATAGACAGACAGACAATTACTGAAGCAGTAGATATGTATGGTAAGAACCTGGATAGATAACATTGACAGATTTTTACAGATAGATTTTATAGGTAGATTGATAGATTGATTGATTGACAGACAGATAGATTGATAGATAGATAGATAGATAGATAGATAGATAGATAGATAGATAGATCAATAGGTAGACAGATCGATAGATAGATAGATAGATAGATAGATAAAAAGATAGATCAATAGATCGATAGAAAAATTGAAAGATTGATTTGATTGCTTGAAAGATTGATTGACAGATTGATTGATTGATCTTTCCTCGAACTTTTATACTCTGTTGTCCTTCATATCAATAGAAAGTGCTTTAAAACCAACACAAAACTTTATTTCAACATTTCAAGGCAAATATTTCCTTCATAAAAATCACATACGTACCCATGCTTGGACGAGTACAGCAAAAGCTGCTAGAAGAACAACTGGTAAAAATCCATCCATTTTGGGTTGTGGTAATTTAATAACAGCAGAAAATTAATCTGAGAGTTCTTATTGTGGTTTCATGAGGAAATTCGAAGGTTTCCTTATGCACAACCTGGTAGATATGACGAAAATCGTGACCTTCTAGGAAGTAAAGTTTCCACCCACTTGTCAAAGAACTATACTTCCTGAAGTATGGATAATATCCACATTAAGTTTAAATGTCAATTTTTTTGAAGATATATTGCTGTGGTTTTTTTAGGTGACTTTTTGTTAGTTCTTGACAGCCAAAGTCTTCTATCTACTGTAGTCACTTTATATATAAAATATATTTTTAGGAATAGGTGTTGATTTATAGAAGTGTGACAATTTATGACTGCTAACAAGTCTTGATTAATTTGAGTATGTCCAAGCTGAGCAGTGATTTTGTGCACCTGCAGTTCTTGCTATACTTCTCACTGCTTTGAATTATTAGTTACATTTATTTTGCACACATTCCATGTAGTTACAGCCTGAAACTTGATGATGACAGGTTTTCTTGCAAAATATTGTGGCTTTAAGGGTAAATATATTACACACCATAAAAAAGAGGTCTTAGTGGCTGCACAGATGACATTAGAAGATCCAAGATGAATCTTGGAGAGAGAGAAAAAAAGATCCAAATATTTTCTAAGGCTGTGTCCGTCACGGGGTGTGCCTAAAGTGTGCCAAAGCACTCGACTATGTCAGAAGAAAGTCAACTGCAGTGATTTCTGCAAATGTTTGCTTAATATTGACTTTATGTCAAAGTTTGAGTGAAGGGTGTGTTCTAATATTATGTAGAAACAAAAGCAAAATTGTTCAATGTATATCAGTAAAATCCTTGGTTGTTGATGTACTGAGTTGGGTAATTATCCAATGTATATGTGTGGTTTTTTCTTCTTCTTCAGATATTATGTAAAGTTATGGTAAAATTGCTAATCCAATAAATCCATTCAATTGTGAATTTAATCCATCCAAGTCAACTTTCAAATTGAAAAAGTTTTGACTGTGGGAAAATCAGTCTGTGTTATCCACGTTCACAAGGAAATGCCACTTGTGTGAAGTATTATCTACACTTTAAAACAGATAAGATGTTATCTATATCTTTTATCTGTTATGTAGTGCCCAATAAACTGTATGTCCCTTGACGTGCGCTCATGGTGCCTGCTAGAACTGATCTGCTCACCTGGTCCAACGTGCTATTATTTTTATGTCGAAGCGCCCTCTCGCGGAATATAATGTTATGCTTGACTTGCCACTAGGGCAATGGAGTGTGCCAGCCCCGTGTTTAACAGAACCCCCCTCCAAAGCATTCTTTTTAAGAAATAGAAAGTGGAGTTTAAAAGAGGAAATAACGTGAAAAAGGCCCCATTGAAATTGCGGGGTTTTTCAGTTGGATTTTTGGGGGGCGGCGAAAGATTGGTTGAATAGCTGCCATGCAGACGACAATAGACCTCTGCCAACTTTGCTTGGATCGAAGCCACCTTTTCATCAATTGACATTTTGCTAACTTTCGAAAAACGTCACCATGGACGTTTTCCTAGGCCTAGGCCAGGGTTAAGTACAAGGTTAAGATATCTAGGCCTAATTTTTGGAATGGAATCAACTACTATCATGACTTAATAGGTATGAAGAAGATCCAAGATGAATCTTGGAGAGAGAAAAAAAAACCCCCAGACACATTTACATTTTATATATCTTTGTTAGTTTCTTTCTTTCCTTTCTGT
Organism: Alitta virens; assembly: GCA_932294295.1. Classification (NCBI taxonomy): domain Eukaryota; kingdom Metazoa; phylum Annelida; class Polychaeta; order Phyllodocida; family Nereididae; genus Alitta; species Alitta virens. Next base: position 24,371,970 of record OW028580.1, on the reverse strand, counting down.
TTGCTTCCTTTCTTGCTTTTTCTTCACCTCTATTTCAAGCTATCAAGGCATTGTGTATTCGGTGGCTATGCTGAGGCAAGTAAAGGACACTACCCGCTGACAACTGGTCGTTCAAGCTAGTTTGTTTTGGACTGTAGCCTTCCTTCCTTCCTTCCTTCCTTCCTTCCTTCCTTCCTTCCTTCCTTCCTTCCTTCCTTCCTTCCTTCCCAAGGGTAAAGACCTGGCCTTTTACGCATTTTCGACTTCACAATTCTCCCTCATTAGGTACCTACTTGTTCACAAATTTTTAAGCAAACTGCGAACTCATCTTCCAGAACAAATTGCCGCATAAATCACTGCAATATTACTCCCACTATCTCTATATCTGCCTGAATCCTATAGAAACTTTCTCTTATTTTTTAAAGGCCATTTTCACGATCTGGATCTTTTAATAACGTCTTCAAAGAGACCGTTGGCGTTGGCGCAACGTCGTGACCGCACGACGCACCGTCATTCACGCGCTGTCACTTCACGTTTTTGCATTTATAATCATGTTGATTCATGTAAAGTTACATGCTCTTTTGGTTTGTTTAAATGCATGTGAGGTGTGCATCAAACGGTAAAATGCTATTTAAAGTAATTATTTTGGTTGGTTGCTTGCTTGGCTAGTAAAAAGTATCTATCTATCTATCTTATCTATATATCTATCTATCTATATATCTATCTATCTCTATCTACCTATCTATCTGCCTATCTATCTGTTTACCTATCTATCTATCCTATCTGTCTATCTATATATCTAAATATCTATCTATCTATCTACCTATCTGTCTATCTATCTATCTATCTATCTTATCTATATATCTATCTATCTATATATCTATCTATCTATCTATCTCTATCTACCTATCTATCTGCCTACCTATCTATCTGTTAACCTATCTATCTATCCTATCTATATATCTAAATATCTATATATCTATCTATCTACCTATCTGTCTATCTATCTATCTATCTTATCTATATATCTATCTATCTATATATATATATATATATCTATCTATCTATCTCTATCTACCTATCTATCTGCCTACCTATCTATCTGTTTACCTATCTATCTATCCTATCTGTCTATCTATATATCTAAATATCTATCTATCTATCTACCTATATGTCTATCTATCTATCTACCTATCTATCTATCATCTATCTATGCAAGCTGCTTTCTTCTATTTATCTATAAAAATCTGTCAGTTGGATGGCCTAATGGTAAGGAAGGATCGCTTTATCCCAAACGCATGGATTCGATCCATTTTCCACGGTGTGGACTCTCGATCATGTTGACTCGTCATCGGTCTTGTGAAATGACACATACTTAGAACGGTGAAAAAGGGGGGGGGGGGGGTTAAAAATGAATTGCTATTTGACAATTCCCTTTGAGTTTTAGAAGAAAAAAAGAGAGGAAAGGAGTGGCTTAGTTTTGTAAATGTAAAATGTAAATGGGAGTTATCGCCGTCCAAGCAGATTCAAACGACTTTACAATTACACCCTTGGCAGGCCTGTTCAAGCTTGAGCCTTTCTCAACTCCCTGGGGAGTATACAGCCCGTTACACAGAATTACCTGCAGGGGTCAGGCACTTACAATTGCCATCACTGCCTATAGCCTAGTACCCATTGGCACCTGGGTGGAGTGGAGCAAAGAGTTACGGAGGATGTACTCAGTTCCTCTATGCCATGGTGGGGGCTCGAACCTACAACCTTTTCATTTGAAGGCGAGCACCTTAACCACTAGCCCCCCCCCCCCTCTTTCCAAAATAACCCTGGATGAATTACTATCTAGGGACCTACATATAGCATCTGCATATACTCATAACATTACTCATTTTCTTGTGGATCCAAGTACACCGCTGACTCATAAAGCCTCCACCAAGATCAAAGGGTGTCTTATGAGTTATGATAATCAAATATGAGATGGCATTTTTCCTTGACAAGATTCTAGGCATCCCTGCAGGCCTCGTAATCTCTGTGATAAGGATGTGGATGGGTCTAGTGCATGTTTTTTGCTTCAGACATAAACTTACAGGAGTATGTTGCCAAAAACTAGGAACTAGCTAGTTGATATTTGCATGTATGGAAATGAAGTTGGTATGATGCTGTCATTGCTGTGTATACTGGGTTTTAGACTATACTGTGCATTGTGGAAGTTTTATAGGCCTATTATGAAATAATTATTGTTAGATATTAAATTATTTAAATTTATTTAATTTTTATGTATTTACTTGTTCGTAAACCTGCATGGTCACACATATGGGTATTGCTAGAAATTTAAAAACATTTCAATGAGATAAATGAGGAGCCAATCCGTTAGAGTAAATTTGCAATTATGTGTGGACTACAAGCCTTATTATCTCATCATTACATCTGCCTTCTACAGATAGTAATGTATGCTGTGTTTCAGATAAATGGCATATATTAAAATTTCAGATTATTTTAATAATTTCTTCTATTTCACCAGTTGCTAATATTACCTTTGCAATATTCTCCTGACTCTAAAACTCTTTAAATGCTGGAAATGTTATTAGTTCCATACACATTTGTGCGTATACTGAAACCCCACCATTAAGACCACCATTTGGAAAAAAAATCACTAAAGTTTTATCACAATATGGTCGTAATTATAGAACTTTGTTATATTGTAATCACAGTTTAATCCAATCTATTGGTCTTAAGATCGAGGTGATCTTTATATTGGGTGGTCTTAATAGTGGGGTTTCACTTAGCCTGGCAGCAGTCCTGTCATTTTTCGTGGTATTTTGCAACAGGTTGAATAAATATTACCTGGACAGTATACACGCATCAGTGCCACCTTTCAACATTTCACATATTTGGAAATGAGTAATTAGATTTTTATCGGCTATGACGAAGTCATAATTATAGTGATAACATTTAAACAAATTTACGAAACAGAAGTTGAAATTGCAGATTCACTGCATGAAAATGGTGATTGTGGAAATATAACAGCATGCAAAGATTAGTAATAATGTGTGCACTCATTATTTTTCAGTATAAAATAGGTTCAGGTAGGTATTATTCCATGAAAAAATATAAAGACTGCTGCATGGCCCTCATTCTGCACACTCGGACGCAAATGAGGGACATGCTGGCTTGGCTAGGTTCCACTATATGTATGGATTGTCCAAAAGTTTGTTGCTTGAGTTAAGTTAGTCTGAATATTGAGGCTATATTAATTCTGAAGCTTAAAAAATATTACAATCACAGTTTTCAACCAAACACAAAGTCTTAAAATCGAGGTGAAATTAAAATATTTGAGTTCTTAATTGTTGAGTCCTATGGTATTTATAACATACAGTCTCATCAATTAGAGGTAATACATTACCAGTTATGGAACTGTTGATGTCTCCCTACTCCAATTATGCCTTTTGAAATGTTTTCCTCAAAACTTCTGCACCTGCCGGATACTTGTTATGCATGCCTTTTCAGACAAAATTCAAAGAAAATATTGCAAAATGTCAGAAAAAACTGCTACCTTTTCACTCCGCTAACTCCATTTAATATGTGGCCAATTCACCTATAGTATTACTTCCAATATTTGCCCAACCTTAGACTTATAGTTATATTTTTGTCGAAAAGAGTTTTCATTGAGTGGCAGGTATCTATCTTAAACTAGTGTTAAATTGGGCACTCCGTTTTTTTCTTATTTAAGAAAGTAGGCCAACGTAAAAAGTCTTGAAAAGCAAGTTTACTTTTAAAATTTTCAGAGAAAAACTTCAACTCCTCTATTAGCAGACCAGGTCATTCTCAACTGTATGTAGTATTATACTGAAGCTTAGCACATTTGACCAGCTGCAGGCAAACATAATGATGAGATGATAATAAGACTTGTAGTCCTACTACATACTCCACGCTAAATATGCATTTACCCCATGAGTGGTGTCTTTTACTTGCCTCAGCAAAGACAATTAACAACACAAGGCACCATCAATTTTTATTCTAAACATCTCATGTGCCTGACATCCAACTGAAATGCAGTGTACCCGCTTATGATGTCAAACGTTTGTAAAGTTTGTTATTAATAAAAAGCTGAAAAACCACTTCAAGACAATGATCTCACTGTTACCGGATTTTCATAATAATTAATACCTATGACTGTATATAGAGGGAGCTGAAATGTGGCCAGTGACCTCTGACCGCAAAACTGAGGTAGCCGAATATTATTAAAGTGAGATCCAGTGTTTGTTCTTGTATTTTCATCCACGCAAATCCCATATATTAATGAATTTTGATGTGCGATTCTTTGCCTATCTTGATTGTTTTATAAAAGATGCATACATATTTCTGACTGAAGTACCAAAACTTGAACTTCGTCTTTGATGTTATCTCAGTGAACGCCAGGTAGAGCCACTGTCGCGAATGAAACAAGTGCTGCCCTCGTGTGTACGGCTGAAATAAATCCAAGGCCTAAATGACATCAAAGAATCATTGAATAAGAATTAGTCATGTGTATTTTAAAATTTTGTGCTATAGAAAAATTAGTGGTAAACCTTTTGTTTTAAATTAATACATCTTGTCCCCCCCAAACATGCATATATACTGCTCTGAACACAAATTTGTAGGCTGTTCTGCTATGACTTATAGTGGATGCTACGGTCTTTATTGTCTCATAATTGTTATACACTGTATATGCAAGATGCAATTCGCTTGCTTAAATATAAACGGTTCAAATAAAAATTTGTGTTTTTTTTTTACAGATGCCAGAGATACAAGATCAGAGACATCTCATTCTACGATGATGAGACTTTGTCTTTCTTGCTTCAAGAAGATGGGGATGACCAGATGCCGGTGTTGCTGCAGCTGCCGTTGATGATGTTGGAGAGCGATGAATCTGGAGAAGTGTTGACTCGGATGCAAGAAACTGATAAACCAGCCATTGATCATCCTCAATTGTAAGTTGCGATTTTTGAGGTCTTGTCTTAAAACCATCATTATATGGCACCCATGGGTCAAGCACGTAAGTTGTGGCAGAGCGCACATCTCGTGTTCCGTTCTAGTTTTCATTTTTCTGCTTGTCACGGAATTATTAAAATTATTGCATTCCATTGATAAATAATTCTAATCTGTATAGATCACATAATTCTTCACATCCGATGCCAAGCAAAAACTGGGAATCTCAGAGCAGCTAGGTGGCCTAATGGTTAAGGCATCTGCCAATTCCACATTGGCCAGCTCTGCTGAAGGTCCCGGGTTCGATCACTGGAATGGGCACTCTTCATGAGCTACATTCCAGCTGGATGTCATTCGGATGAGACGTGTTAAATTGGCAGTCCCTTGAACTCGGGTGTCTATGCTGAATCAATTAAAAGATCCCTTCCATGGGGTAAATGTGTAACATGGGTGGACTCCTGCTCTCTCTCTCTCTCTCATCTCATCAATCAACCCTCGATAGCAGCAAAAACTTGCCTCATTAGAGTGCTGCACTTTCCATATCTATCTGTCTATCTATCAGTTCTTTAGATCTGAATCAATTTCATGTCTCATTTGTTGTCAGTTGGGAAAATTATTAATCCTTTAACCATTCTTTTTTAATCTGTTTTAAGGAAATGCAAAGATATTGGAACTCAAATGCAGATCTTGAATCACAGAAGACTTGAGAACATGAAAGCCTCTATGTTTGCGGTGAGCGGATCAAGGAAAGTTGCTTGCGTGGTAAGTGGACTTTAAAGTGGTTTATTTGTGGATGATATTATGGGAATCTTATTAAAGTATGGTACTACCAATTTGTATGTGCATCTCATCATTATGTCTGCCACTGGCTGCTGATCATAATGAGCTGACTAGATTTTGAACAAGTAGCAATGATACAATTCAACCGCAATGCAAAAATATTACCAATACATTGGGAAATACATTTGTATGTACCTTAATATTGCTCAAGACTGTGCCGACCTTTAATTATCATCTTTTTCAGTTATTCTCATCGAAACGAAGAGTCAGACTCTTCATGATGGACATGGAGGATGAGGACGAGGAGGATGATGATGATGATGATGGTGATAAAAGTCAAGACGTTACCGCGGAAACTAGCCAAGAAATTCCGGGGAGTGAGGAAGAGGGAGATGAGGATAAAGAAAACAGTGGAGAGAGTGTTATGGACTTGTGATAATGAAAACAACAAATTATGAGTGTTCAAAATTTATTAAAGACTAAACGTTAACGTTTTGACGAAGGACTAACAGTCTAACACACTGTTATTGTAAGTCGACCAAATTGTGTTGAAATTCATGGAGGTGCCTGCATGAATTTGGATTGTATGTACATATATATGTTCATATATGCATTACATTGTGATCGAACATAAAGTTAAAGAAGCACTTAGAGTTGTTGTTGGTTATTCACAGGCGCCAGCGTTAGCTGCCTCCTTTGTTTGCAACGCTCCGCGGAAGCCAGCGTGACGAGGGGTTGTATCCAGTTTTACAAGTAGGTCAGCGGCAAATTTGAAAACATATCTTAAGTCAATGGGCACGAAACAATAGTGTCTGTGTGCCGCGATTCACGCCAGAAGAAATGACTCTACAGACTTAGCATTTCGTCAGCAGACGTTTTGGTCATTTGGTCATAGCCATGGCTATGTCAAAACGGCTACATTTAATGTATAATTTGTGAAGATTGATCAATTTTTGATGAAGTTATGTGGTCCGGTCTTTGTGGGTAGCGAGCGTTCGCTTTGATAATGTCAAACTGTCAAATGTCAACGAACATCGTAACGCTTGTCCCTCGCAATATTTCCAAGGAAAATACACCTAATTACTAATAATCCACCAGTCAACATGTATACAACAGTCCTCCAGCCGCCTTTCTTGCACATCTTATGTGCTCTAGTTAATCATAGCAATTGACGGGAATGGTGGCATGTCTGTGAAAGTTTGTTTGGTATGTTTCTTTTTTATAATTTGGACTGAATAAGATTGGTAATGTTGAGGAAAGGGTAAATGTTGTCCAATTAATAATGCTGGTTTAGACAAGGCAGCGTTCAGTAATTACTAGTGCAATTCCGTATCAAGGGAGCATTCCATAACAGTGGAAGCCCAACATAAGACCACTTACTCTTTGTGTAAAGCTGGTTTTAATAGTGATGCATCACTCCAAGTCATTTACCATAGACCCTTTTCACACAGCAGCCATATTGGCATTTTTGCCTCATTGACCTCTCTTTGCACTCAGATATAGTATTGTGATGTCATCAGTAGACAATGATCATGGTGAGGTCACAGAGTGCAATACAATGGAAGAAGTAATGATGTCAGAATATATGACGTAATTAAAATGAGGTCAATGAGGCGAAATGCCAACATGGCTGCTGTGTGAAAAGGGTGTGTGGTCAAGCTGTCCAGAGCTTTCAACCAATCAGATTATCTCAAGGTGGTCTTGAATTGGCAAGATTTTGATGTTTTTAACATGGAGTACAAATGTATTGTTTGTAGCATTCAGAAGACAACTACTTCTGCCAACTGGGAAAATGTTTCAGAATCGGTAACATGTGAATTTCATCAAAGTTGGCTCAATATTACTGTCTTCTCTATGGCTATATGTTGGCTTAATGTTTGGTTTATGGATCGTTTAAATCTTTGACAGCAATGATATGTGTATAAAATTCCTTTGGGATTCTTAAAATCATCTGTAAATTGAATATTAAGGAGGAGTGTTTCACTGTTATTGCAAAAGGCCAACTGGAAAAATGTTCGAAACCATACCATGTGAATTTCATCAATGTTAGCTAAATATTACTGCCTTCTCTACAGCTATATGTTGCCTTGATGTCTGAATCATTGGTCATTTAAAGGCCACTATGTCGCTGAATGCAATGCATATACATAAAATATATAATTATATTTGATATCAATGCATTAAAAGCAAATTTATAGCATTAAATGAAAGGCAGAATGTCATAGAATTCATTTCTGAAGAGAAACGGTATCCATTTGCAAAATTTGCCGTAGGTACCATCTGACAGCTGACCTTATGAAAGCGAACGTTCGCTGACCACAACGACCGGAGTGCATAACTTCATGAAAAGTTGATCAAATTTCTCAAAGGATACATTACATAAAAGCCAGAAAGTCATAGAATACCTTTCTGAACAAATACGGTATCCAGTCCCTGTGAAATGGCAAAATTCGCTGTGTTATGCAGCAATTTGCACGGCCATTTCGTTCCGTTGTAGCAGTGACCTATAAAGCAGTCTAGAAACGTCACTGCATGCGCTAATATATTCAGTAAGGAAGAGGCCCCTGGCGGGTTTTCAAAATTGAACGACCAATAAAAGGTATAAGACACTGCAAGAATTCCCCGCCTGGGGCCTCTCGCCCGAACATGCACGAAGATGTACAACGCACTTCGGTCATTTCCGTCGGAGTTCGCCATCTTGTGACCGGAAACAGCCGAGGGACTCACGGAGGCAACAAACAACGATTTAAAGAAATGTATGGAACACTGCGTACCAATAATAACTAGTACCTAGATAAATAATGTCATAAAAAACACATGTTACCAAATCTCGTAACCAACGTTAGGAAAACTTTGTTTGTATACAATTGCGCATGGGTGAGATTTAAATTCCAGAAAAGGCTCAGTCAAAATTATCGTGCTGGTGCTGCCACCTGTCACTGGTTTCGTAGTGAGTGCTGCCACCTAGCTCCTGCAACCTTGAACATACAGCCTACGGCCTCTGGCCTTTGGCTATTATTAGTTATTAATATAAGAACTGCGAGTGCACTATCTCTTTTTGCTTTTGAAATCTTTGTGATCGTTTAATTCCTGTTTATTTGATTCCTTTGGGATTCTTATACATTGTAATCTTCTTTCAAATCTCGTATTTAGGAGTTGTGTTGATTTATTGCAAAGGCAAAATTGGAAAATGCTTCAAATCAATTGCATGTGAATTTCATCAATGTTGGCTAAATTCTGTTGCCGATTCTAGCTATGCATAATTTAAGAATTTGTTTTTATTTATACTACTGCATAATCCCTATCCCTTGTTATTTCATGGTTTTCTTGATTAGATTTCTCTTGTTTGCAACCTTTTGTCATTTATAATGTCAGATATTTACGTGGGTGTCAGGAGATTTCCTTGTTACTACATTATGCCAACTGGAAAGTGTTTTGTATCAATAGCATGTGAATTTCATCAAAGTTGGCTCAGCATTCGTACCCTTTGGGTGCTTTATTCATGTCTTCTTGACACATTGGTATTGATTGTTACCCACTTATATTGATTTTTTATTGATTATATCACAAGATTTTGATACTTTAAATGACGGTATCTAATGAAAAAGAACATGTTTCACATTGAAATACAGATTGCTTCTCCATAAACCATTCCTTATCATGCTGACATCATTTGTAAAAACTCTGAAAAAGAAAAAGTGCACTGAAGTTTCTTAAGATTACAAAAATAGCATAAGTAGTAAGCAAGTGTCTCTGATGTCTGTTTTAGTTACAAAAAAATCCACTGGGGCTGCCTAGTTCCTATAATATTCACTTAGAAAAATAGTTTTACCATTGTAGCTGATTTTGTTGTCTCCATCTGCATCAGCCATTTTTATCATCTCTTCAAGTTCCTCGTCAGTCAATTCTTCACCAAGATTTCGCATCGCCTGACGAGATTTTTGAAAAAATCCATAAATTATAAATATGAAAACAAATGCTTTGGATTTACATAACATTTTATAAAATTAAGGAAAGTGCCAGTGTAAGACTGCTTCCATATTTGAAACAAATAAGTGTTAATTTGGCCCATGAGTCTTACAAAACATGTCAACATAATTATTGTTTTATTATATTATAACTAATAGGGGCTCTAAGATGTTAATGTACATTGCTACTAAGAGGCCACCCAGTTGTCTAATAATGATACACTGCTAAATTATGGAGCCAGTGGAGAGATACACACAGTGGTTAAAAAAAATAAAAAAATAAAATAAATAAACTTAATCTGTATGTTGATTAAAAAAGCAAGGTCGTAGCCAGCAATGACATAAGTTTTACCCATAGTGCTGCTTCTTTCATGCTTTTCTTTTACTTATTTATAGAACAAATATACTAAGAAAGGCTACCTCATTGGACCTCAGTAAAAAGTGATGTCTACCTACAGCCGTGTAGGCTATGATTAGGTTTAGTTGTAGGTTTCTACTTATTTTAACTTACTTCTCTTAGTTCTCTAAGATTAAGAAATCCATCGCAGTCTTTGTCAAAAACATGGAACGCTTCTCGCACTTCTTCCTCACTGTCCGCTTCTCTGGTTTTTTTTGCAATCATCTGCAGAAATTCATCAAAGTCGATTTCCCCATTGCCTGAAAGGTCAACCGAGTGACAGTAAAAAAAAAAAAGTACACGATGAGATGTGATAAACCAAACTTTTTAAAAGTTTGTTCAGGAGTTTAATTGGCACACAGGATATTACACAAACATGATTTATGTTATGATGGATGTGGAAGAGGTCAACTGGTCAACTGAGGCATCGGTTTAAATTAAAATACAGTGTACCATCAATGTCCACTTCATCAACCATCTGTTGTAGTTCTTCCGGAGTTGGATTCTGACCAAGAGACTTCATCACAGTTCCAAGTTCCTTTGTCGTGATTGTTCCGCTGCCATCTTTGTCGAAAATTGTAAAGGCTTCTCTGTACTCTAAAACAAAGGACAGGGCTTTGTATATATGATATTTTCAATAATACTCTTTATTAATAGTTGTCGTTTTATACATAACTAAATTCTGATCAGGAAAATTCTGGGAATTTTTGTTCACTTATTAGTTCAACGTCTTTATGGAGCAAATTTACATATTTGAATTAACATAACAACTTGGCAAAAATTGTTTGAAGGACTGTGTGCAGAAATATTGTTACAGCTAATAGTTATATCCTGAGTAGGACAGAGTGTAAAGTGCAGCCCCTGGCAACCACTTATCATATGTCAGTTAGAATTGTATGACAGGTGCATTATTGTACACTCCTCGTTACACTTGCCCTAGGCAAAGGATATATGTCAGTTAGAGTAATATGACAGGTGCATTGATTGTATGCTCCTCATTACACTTGCCTTAGGCAAAGGATATATGTCAGTTAGAGTTATATGACAGGTGCATTGATTGTATGCTTCTCATTACACTTGCCCTAGGCAAAGGATATATGTCAGTTAGAGTTATATGACATTTGCTCTTCATTACACCTGCCCTATGCAGGCCTCTGCTCATGTGTGACCTAAATGCAGTTGTTATGTGTTCTCATCATTTCCATGTGCTAGTCACTGCTCTGCTCACATGTGTCAGTTATTTTCTTATTACTCATGTTTAGCTTTATGTTTAGTTAGCCTGCTGCAAGGAACATTGATTATTAACATTGATTATATCATTAGTATTGATTACATTATTAATTGATTGACTGTATTATCAATCAATTGATTGACTATATCATTGATTGATTGATTAAGTCATTAATTGATTGATTGCTTATGTCCAATTGTCAATTGATAGATTGTATTATTCATTTTGTTCTTCATATTGATTTATTGTCAGTATTATGTGAGTGCATTGCCCTGTTAAGATGCCTCACTGTTGAGTCCTAAATTGTGGGAGGAGCTTGCTAACTTTCCCTCCAAAACTTTCCCTCCAAAACTGCTGACCAAGCCAAAGTTGACACTCAGCACAATAGCCCATTGTGACTTGAGCTATAAATAGCCTCAGCACAATGCAGAGCCCTGCAGGGGGTCTACTTTTGCTCCATTGTCTTAGCTGCCCTAATCCCTGGCAGAATTGGGAGAAAGATGCTGGTAGCAACCCTGTTTTGGGGAGGTATCACCCCATGGAATGTGGAGTTTACTGTGTTGTGATTGGTTGATAATTCCCTCTCAGCCCTGCTGGGGGGAAACTGCATGAATTGTACCTTTAATACATATACACTGTGCACAATAAAAATATCAGTTTTTTCTAACTAGAATTCGTAGACTCCCCTTCCCCCTAACCCGTAAAATTAGACAATAATCTCCCATTCCCCTACTAATCTCACAAAAATCTTTTCCTGTTAATCTAACATCTTCTTATTTTTCCTTCCAGATTTCCCCCTTGATGCGGCCAGACGTGGTGAGATCCAGATCCTGGACCTATCGGGCCTTCTGACCATGATGTCCAGGATCCCCCACAAGTCTCCAAAAGCGCTGAAGCTCCTAGAAGGAGTACCTCGCTTATCTCCTACGCTGCAGACAGAAAATATCAGTTTCATCTTGCCAGCTGAGGAAGCAAAACTACTGTTGTGTTATTACTTGTACACTTTGGACTCTGCATATATTGTGCTTACTGCACTTTGGACTCTACCCACTTTGGAACTGGAAGAACTTGACTTGCTTCAAGCTGAGATGAGACTTGAAAGTCTACATTGAACAGTCACTCTGACTTTTGGACTGCAATGTCATTAAACTGGAGTCTTTAATGGATGGACTTTTACAAGAGGTAACTAACATTTTTGTTGGTTATATCCCAAGTGTGGAGAGATATATTAAGCATGTTGTTTGAGTATAGCACCATTTTGTCTTGCTTTCAAAATTACCTTAAGAAATGAGGAGAAAGCATGCAGCGATGAAATTTATTTATCAGGTACTGCACCACTTCACTAAATTTCATCGCTGCATGCTATATCCAAATATAGTATACTGTATTTCAACCCATCGCCATACTGCTTATAATGCATGAAGCCCAGTATTGCAATTGGTTGAAATACAGTTAGTTTCATTTTTTTTTTTATTAAATTATTTTTTTTTTTTTCAAATATATTTTAAAAGGGTAGCCAGATCAGCCGAAGCTGTTTTACACCCGGGCCCTTTACATCAGTAAAAAAACAATAAAATAATAAAATCCATAGATATCAATAACAATTAAAAACCATTAACAATAAATACATTAACAATAAAATACACAAACAATAAAATACACAACAATAAATACACAATAACCTAGTTATAGCACCAACACTATCATTCACTCATAGGCTGCATTCTTGATATAATTTTTTAGGTGTACTTTAAAGCTATTTAACGTATAACATTCTTTAAGTTACTTGGTAAATTATTCCAGGTTCGTTACCTTCAACTTGTTCTTCGGAAAATGGCAACTCAGTATTGTCCAGTGGTATATCGCTCAACTTGGCCTTGTTGTTCATGGTTGTAGTTATATGAATTATTTAGTTCAAAATTAACTTTTAAAATCCCCACATTTCAATATCTCTTATGTTGTTACTGTGTATCTGGTAGTACTATATGTATGGAGCCATAGTTGATATGATTCTGTATAGTGACTACAAACTTAATCAAGTTCAAGATAATCTTTAGAGATTATTGAATTATACTTCGCTTAAAGATTATACAGGCATGCCTCACTTAACTAAGTCTGTTTATATATAGAGTCATATGGACAGTAATATTAATGAATACATAAATAGTAAGAATAGAAATGCTCAGAGGAAAATCTAATCTCAAGATCAATTTACTTCAATCCTAGAATGATGCTATATTCTTTCAACATTTTATTTATGCAGCTGAAACCTGGACCAATAAAGAAATGTGGCTGTATACAACTTAATAACAGAAGAATATTAAAGGTCATTTACCATGCTTTACACAGACAAAAGACGAAATATAGAAATCCTATGGAAATGCAGCACAACCATGACTCGATTGAATGCAATAAAATAAACTGTCAGTCAGAGCAAAAGACGTGCAATGTCCATGTAAATTATGGCAGCATTAGGTCTATGTAGATAGATTAGATAGATAGATAGATAGACAGCTGGACAGACAGAAGATAGATAGAGGATAGAAGATAGATAGATAGGGTAAAGTTGGGTAATATGGGCATACTTTGGTCTCGCTAATGCTGTGATGAAAGTAATTAGGGAAAATGCATGATTCCATTTGTTTTATTTTCTATAAGTAATCAGCTTTAAATCCAGGGCATATGATATGTATATCCATAATATTTTTGAAACAGCATGGCTTTGAAATTTTTTTTAAATATGAGCACTTTAATGCCTATTACCTAGAGAGTCTCTACATAGCCCAATCAGGTGCTGATGAGGCATAACAAACAAACAAACAAACACACACACCAATGCCTATTACAGAGATAATGGTATCTTTAGGAAGCCAGATATCAGTAGCATTGTTATGCTGTTCACAATGCCCATAATTTCTATTGGTTAGAGATAAAACGGATCATATTCTAGCAACCTACTTTTTTTTATATCTATGTTGTGCCCTGAGTTCAACCTGAATCATACAAGGTAATATTCTTTATATATTAAGGACAGTGCAATTTATACCAAAGAAGCTTTGTATATCGAATGCATCATGCCTTGTGTGTAACCATATAAACCAGGGTATCTTTAGTCACTTTTGGCAAAAATAATTGGCTCTGTACTAAAACATACATTAACCTTATATAAGAAAATATACCTTCACCCTACTTGAAACTCACATTCATTCGAGATTTATTTAACAAAATAACGGGCAGCCAAAGCTACTAAGGGTAACTTCGGCTGCCCTAGGCTTCTTCTACAGCTTTCCCTGTGTCAGCCAGCCTGATGTACATTGCTTTCATTTGCAGTAATTATGGCTTAATATAAAGTATTATAATATTATTATGGACTGCATCAGTGTTCAACTTTTATATATTTTTTGACAGAACCAATAATGTTGGCGCATGCAGCCAAAGGTACTCCAGTTACAATATGTAGATGTGTTACAGTTTTGAGGGAAACTGACTAAAGCCAATATATCGAAAATATGGTTTAAAAAAGTGGTTATAATGTATTTCATTGCTGTAAATCATAATATTGATCTCGATTAACAGATGGCTGCCAGTCATTGCATTCGAGGAGAACATGTCTACGAAGGAATGACCTTGCTAGGAACAATTACAGCTGAACGCATAGAAAAGATCAAACACACCATTTTTGATGACTCCGATGTCATAGTGGCCACTTTTCCAAAAACAGGTAAAGTAAATATATTGACAAAAGCCAGTAAATATGCAATGCAAATGAAGAGGCATTTTCTGAGAAAATCGACCCAGGGCTGGAATGTGTCCTCAAACTCATTGATATTTTTTTAGAATTGATGTACAAGGTAAAATAACATCATTGATGAAATGTTAGCCCCCTAGTCCTAACCGTTGACATGGAAATACGGTTTATCATATTTAGCCCAGAGCTAAAGAAAATACCACAAAAATACTGGGAAAAATTGAACAATTTGTAGGCTATTTTACTTATACCTATTTAGATGCTATGGTAAAAGTAACCAGCCATAGTTTTCATATTAATATCATCATCTTTCCATGGAACATGTTACCTGGGCAATTTTTATCTCTAGTGAGCTATGCCTGAGGCAGGAAGCAGATACCACGTGCACAGAATATGACAGTCCGAAAATTCTATATTTTCTATCAGATGTGTCACTGTCATCTATTTTTCTTTTAGGTACAACTGTTATGCAAGAGATAGTCTATCTGGTTCACACCAATGGAGATTTTGAAACATCTGATAAGGTTAGCCTCACCCAGAGGGTTCCCTATGTAGAGATGAAAACACCAGAAGGCTCAACTCTGGATAAGGTGTTGAAAATGCAACCTCCTCGCTTGTTGAAATCGCATCTGCCGGCAAAGTACTTTATGGAAACTCTCAATAAAGGGAAAAGTAAGTTTGTCCTGGTAATGCGGAATCCCAAAGATACTCTGGTGTCCTTATATTACTTCTACAAGGCAAACGAAAATCTGAATTTTTTCACAGGCACGTGGGATGAATTCTTCACCTTATTTCAAAATAACCGTTTAATTTACGGGTGTTACTTTGACCATGTGGTCAGCTGGTGGGAACTGCGACATCATCCAAACGTACTTGTCGTCAAGTATGAAGACCTCTTGGCCAAACCATATGAAATTATTCGGCAAGTGGCGTTCCATCTTGATAAAGATATTTCGGATGAGTTGGTTTCCAAGATAGTCCAGCGAACAGCATTCAAAAACATGAAAAATGTCTCAACATTGAATTACTCGCAGTACAGTACAATTAATCAAGAAATATCACCATTCATGCGTAAGGGAATGGTTGGAGATTGGAAGAATCATTTCAATGAAGAACAAAGTCACATTATTGAGGATTTGTACAAGAAGCGCTGTGTAAAGGAGGGACTGACATTCAGTTTTGGCGAAGAAGTCAGACTATAAAATGCAATTCAGCAATTGATCTTGGCGAAAAAGTCTGCTGATAAGATGCAATAACGTGGGATAATAAAATTCTGATAACTGTAGAAAAAGATAGGCTCAGATATAAAATTTGACCTCTGATATTTGTCCTGGTCAGTGTAAAGTGTACATGCACATTACAGATAAAGTTCAAGTGTTTTAATTCACCAAAAGATAACATTTTACAAGCCACACAAAACTGAACCATCATAGGCTGACTGACTTGACTGACTTGACTGAACTGACTGACTGAATGGATGAGCTTAACTGACAGACAGACAGAATTGACTGAGTTCAACTGACTGATTTAAATGACTGAACTGACTGAATATAAGACTGATTTAAATTGACTGAACCTGACTTGGCTGTACTGACTGATTTGGCTGAACTGACTGACTTTGATAAGACTTCTGAATCTTTTTCTTTTATCTGTTTATAAAAATTTTTTTAAATACCCAAGCCATGCTAGAGAAAGATCCATGCATGACAAACTTGCTCACTATTGAAACATAATTACTTATTTTATAAGAACCATTTCCTTACTTCGTTGCTTACTTACTTCTTTGCTTCCTTTACTAACTTTACCTACATCTTTAACTTCTTTAACACTTTTACTTACTTACTCCGTTAAAAAGATTGCCGGCCCTGAAATTTTCGAGTTAAAATAAATCCAAAAAGATTTAGCTGAAAATTCGAGTTATAATTTTTTTTTCCAAGAAAGAACGCTTGGATTTGACCCATATATATCTTGCAGTTAGACTTACTTATTAACTGTAATTGCTGAATTACATAAGAGTACAAGTCCTTGCAGTGGTGTGGGTTGATACACGCCATTGTTAAAAATTGACCTTTTTTTGAAGGAATTGCACTTGGCTTGACCTTTAACCTTGACCTCTTATAATTATTAATAATAATCAGAGATTTACCTGAAATACATAAAAAAGAAGTGGGTACTTGCAGAACTTCACTTCTAGAAATGATTAAAAAGATGCAGTTTTCTGCTTACCAAGTGATCAGAAATTATGTTTTGTGTATAACAATTGCTCATCTTTCAATGTCCCTATGCTACTGCACCTGAAGCTTACCAGCGGTCCGAGGCAGATGTAATGATGAGATGATAAGGCTTGGGAGTCTACAACATTTTACACATGCACGTCATGGGTGGAATCTTTTACCTGCATGCCTCAGCATAGACAGGACACTTTCTTGTTATAGGACACTTTGTCTGACTATTGAAAAAACATAACATAACAATTATGACCCAGACGTTGTGTGCACTGGTATTGAGACCTATAACTTGCCTTTTTTATGGGCCTATATTATCAGTCAAAAAGTGAGAAATTGCAAAACTCCACTTCTAGAATGATAAAAATATGCAGTTTTAATTTCTGCTGGAAGATGCAGTTTTAATTCCTGCTGAAAGCAAAATCAGATAGATCTATGACGTATTTTCTGTGTGGACTTCAATCTGGTTGTACTAGTCAGAGCTAGAATTTTGTCAAATATAAATATTACTTGTTTACTAAAGTGAACATCATAACATTAGAAGCATGACCTTTGACCGAATTGCCCCCCCCCCCCCCAATCAGATTTTTTCCCAGGCTACAATTGAGACATTAAAACAAAAAGTAATGCTGTAATGAATGGGTAAAAGGATTATATAATAGTTATGCAAAAAACATCATTTCAAAGGGTTTGCAGAAAACTGCATATTTTTATTATTGCTAGAAGTGGAGTTATGCTAGTTCCACCTTTTCTCTGATTATCATTATAATAAATATAAGAAATGCAGGTGAAAGGTCAAGTCAAGTGCAGTTCCTGCAAAATGTTCAGACAATGTTTATGTCTGAGTCATTATTTTTTGCTACATTGTGTATTGTTCTACTTTTTGGTTACATGGTAATTAAACTATCACGCAAACAATTGTTACATAATCTGTCAATCATTGACCTATTAACCAATCAAATTAAAGTAAAACTGTAATGCCCCTCCCACTGAACACATTGGCCAATTGAATAGGGGACATGTTTATATTGGCGTTCAAACATTTTGACCAAATGGTCAAGTGCAAGCTGAAATTTGTAAATATTTTGACAAAATCATTGAAGTGTGACTAATCCCATGCGAATGAATCTGAGTAACTGAGCGTGGCTCAGACGCATCACTACAATATCACTTGTACAAATATTCCAATCCTATCCTATCCTATCCTTATTCTAAAGTTGTTGACCAGCCATTTGTAATCAGTCTAATTAGGGTCAGGTAAGTATAATTAGTGCCAGGTGGCCACTCAAGCGTGGAGACAAGAAAAATATGGCTCAAGTGAGTGACGAAGAGAGGCGTTTGGTGGATGAGGCCTACAGGGAGTTAGGCAATGACTGGCTCCGTATAATAGAAAGAATGCGTGATGCAGAGGCCCCAATTGGGGGCCTATACCAAACGCGCACCCTTGACAGTGGCCGCCGAAGGCTGCGGCGTATCTGCAATATTCTTGGAAGCCAGTAAGTATGATTGCTTGAGTTTTTTTTTCTCTTTTTTTTATCCGCACAACTTGAAAATGCTGTGGCAACTGGGCTGGTTGTTTTGTTTATAAAACAGCAGATCACTTGGGTTATTCTCAACAACTAACAATTCATGAATAATCATGTTATGCAATCTTGTTACGTGTTGTTAGTTTTACATAACAGGCAGTGCAGGTCGCGTGGCGACATGTTTCATTTTTATTTATCTTTTTTGGCATTTGTAGTCTCTGATTAATTCTATGATTACAAATAAAGTAATAAATGAAATCATATTGTATGAAACCCATAATTTGTCATCATTCCTCAAAAAAAAAAAAAATAAGGAACTTATTGCCTTCTGTGCGCCGGCAATTACTGCTGCTGATGCTGCTGGTGTTTGCCTCACCCTGCTCAGTTCTATGGTTTATGCAAGCTGTCAAGTCAAATAAGAATTAATACTTTATTTAAGGGAAACATCAATTTAGTCTAAGACAGTTTTACAAAATGGCCCTTTTATAAACATATAAGAGGTATAAAAAATATAAACATGGAGCAAAAAAATAAGACTGAAATTTTTCTAATAAGTCAAACCCAAGTTTCTAACCCATAAAAACACCTCTGTACAAATTACCTTTAAGTATTCCATCCAAAAATAATTGCTTTCTTGTCATCATAATGGCCATTTGTCATGGTCACAGAGAAGCACCAGAAATTATATAGGAAAATAGAGCAAACTGTCAGTTAGGCTAGAGAGTTGGGCATTTTTTGGGATAAAATATGACACAAAACAGCTGGACATTTGTTTTTAATCCTATGTTTGTAAGAAATGTAGTATTTTTAACTTTCTTCTCACAAGCAATGCAGTCACTTGTAAACACAAACTTTTGCTGGTTGCTACTCATGTAAAATTAAACCTACTGTTGTATATACTTAAGTGATTAGTTAATATATTAAAAATAACCATCTATATTTTATAAGAAATTAAAATACAGGTTCATTACTGACAATTTATTGCAAGAACTAAAAATGCTGTTTGATATCATGCTTTAAATATCTATCATTTATAAACAATAACTGCATTTGGCTTTTCGCTTGATAACAAAAATGCATATACAGGACCTTGTCTTGTCTTATCTAATCTTACTCAACAAGTTTTACCAGTTTCCTTACATCAGTTTAGTGGTCATATCAAAGTTCGGGCTAATTTGCTGGCCTTACCAAAGCTGGAGGGATGCAATTTGTTGCCCTCGATACCCTTACACAAATCTAACATACTAATTAATGAGGAGCTCTCCCTTAATTTCAAGCATTTCAACTTTGGTTCATGGCGCTTTTTGTCATTATATTTCAGAGAGTCAGCTGTGCATGACACAGACATGGCTTATGCCAGAAAAAGACCTCCAGGACAAAGGAGGGAGCAAGCTCCTGTGAAGAGGAGGGCGGGGGCCTAGCTCAGAGGTAGCGCTCTGGGCTTCCAACCGCTGGGTCCCGGGTTTGATTCCCGGTCGAGCCTAAGTTGGATGGCTGTTTCATCCTTCGTCTTATTGCCATGGTCTCTGCCTGTCCTAATTAGCCCAACTGGTGCAGAAATACAGGACGTAAAGCCCTAATCACCCACCCACCCACCCCCTTCTGTGAAGAGGAGACAACGTCACCTTGCTGTCCCTGCACCCCCTGCAACCCCTGCAGCTCCTGTCCACCCTGCATCACCTGCATCCTCTGTTGCCCCTGCACCCCCTGCTGCCTTTGCACCCCCGCTGCCCCTGCACCCCCTGCTCCTCATTTCTGCCCTGCTGCCCCTGTCCGCCCTGCACCCCCTGCTGCTCCCGCACGCCCCCTGCTGCCCCTGCTGCCCCTGCTGCCCCTGCTGCCCCTGTTCCCCCTGTTGCTCCGGTCCGCCCTGCCCCGGTTGCCCCCGCACCCCCTGTTATCCCTGTCCACCCTGCTGCTCCTGGTCCTCTCCCTCTTCTACGCACAAGGGCCCAGCTTGAACGGATGGTGCTGGAAGAACAGCTTCTGTTGATGCAGGAAGCACGGCCTGTCACAAGGGAAATGGGTGTGATGCTGCAGGAATTAAGGACACAAATGAGAGAATGAAAACTTTTTATTACTCCACATAAGCAGTTACTGTGTCTACCATGTAACAATACATTTTACAAATGAGATTTACGTACCTTGTAAATTTGGTTAAAGTCACTGGGCAGCCATATTGGTTTCCTCTTGCTAGCCACTTCCTGTATGGCAAGGAAGTGTTCTGGTCTCTTGACCATCAGCTAGCCAATCAGGGGGCACTTCCTTGCCCCTAATCCTGAGAGCTTATATAAGCGGACTCTCCTGCTCAAATTCAAACGTCTCATCAGATTCAGGTCTGAATCATCTCCTCATCTCGTTCGTCTGCACTTCACTACACTTCACGGAGAGCTAATTCTGACAGTTTGAATTGAGCCAGCTGATCCAGCACACCTCAACTAAGCCGGATATTCTTCTGTGGACTTCTGTGAATGCTGATTGTTCACGCCTAGGTGCGACCAACACCCACATATGCAATTAAAGAATTTTTGCATTCTACGACGCCAAATTCATCAAGCTAATGAATTTCGTTAGTATACGAAGTAAGCATACCTTTCTGACATTGTACATCTTGATAAGGTAATCATGACCGGTAAAAACGCTCGTACATGTACGGCCTGTGGGCGGTCCGCCCGTGGTCATCGTGGCAGAATGGGTCGCTATTACGAAATTGCCATGCCATCCGGTCACTTTGATTGCTTGTCAGATGATTTAGAGGATGTAAACTTGGGTGATGTGTGCAGATTGAGAGAGAAGGAGTAAGAGACGATTTACAGGGGGGGGGGGGGGGGGGGACAGAGCAGCCGGTAAATTTGCTAGGTGCCACAAAATCTTACAGCAACGTTGTTCAGCAGCAAAGTACCGGTCAGTTAAGCCTGCCTCCTCCAATTGACGACGGGCGGGACAGAGTCCCACCCAACAGGTCGTCGGCACCAGTAGTACCAGAAAATCATGTTCCGACAAGTCAGCGTTTTATTGATACACATTCCAAAATGGCGGACGAAAGCCAGTTCGGGGCAGTAGGAGGTTTATTGCCGATGCCGATGTATGATGTGTATGTTCCAGCAGAGTACAATCGTCACGAAATGGGATACGCCCGAGAAAACGGCCCTCTTCATCATGAGCCGTACAACCGAGGAAACGGCCCCCCTCATCTCGAAGGAGAATACGCCCGAGGTGACACACCACAGCGTCAAGAGATTGGATACGCACGAGCGAACGACCCCCCTTGTCAAGCGATGGCATTCGCCTGAGTGAACCCAACCCCCCCACGAGTGAACGGCCCCCCTCGTCTTCTTACAGAGCCCTCAAGATTGAACACTCCTCCTCGTCGTGAGGTTGGCTATGCCCGAGCGAACGGGCCTGGTGCGCTCGAGCATAACATCATGTTTAATCGAAGTGATGCTTTGCATGGCCCTGTTACCCCTGGGCGCAACGGAGGTGCTTATGGACATATGGCAGCTCACCAGCAATTACCAGGCCACGCTGTACCACTAGATCGGCAAGTGCGTCATGGACTTATGAGTGTAAATGTAAACAATCGTTCAGATGTATGGCCTGGATATCATGGCCAGCATATTGATTATACTGTTGTTGGCACTGAACATGTACCTACAAGATCTGCAGAATCAGCTGTTAATGGTGAGTTCATTGACCTCATTGACTTCGTTAACAGCAGTATATCTGTCTCAGAGACTGATGAATTTAAAACATTTATTGATGAGTGTGGCAATGTAAACTTTAAGTATCAGAGAAATAAGAAAGCTATTACCAGTGCATTTCGATGGTTAGAAGCCTGGGGCTCTTACCAGTTAATTGTTTGCAGGATGTACAGTTACAATGTCTTGCACCATATGATTTCTTACCAAATTTTCATATTATCCCTATTTGCTAAATACAAGCTGCCTTACGTCATAACTTATGACATAAGGCACCGTCAAATATTGGGTAGAAGGAGATCTTTTGAATTTTCTAGACTTAATCAGGAGCTCTTTGTTACAACTTTTGATGCCAATGCCATTCGCAGTGTAAACCGCTGCACCAAGTGTTCTGCAGTTGACCATGCCACAGGTGACTACCCCTTTCGTGGCACAGGGCAGACAGACTGCAGATCTGCCCCGAGCCAAAAAATCAGATCAATCCAGTGAAATCTGCCTACTCTTCCAGCAAGGGTTATGTAACCCAGCAGAAAATGTAGGAGAAGGCATGTCTGTATGGGCTGTGGAGGCCAAGAAGGGTTCAGGGATTGTGCAAAATGCAGTAAATCAAAAAACTAAGCCAGCAAGTTTTTTCACAAAATCCTACTGGCAAAGAATGTTGCCCTTAGTTTATTCTAAACAACAGGCAGCTAATTTGTTTGAACAACTCTGCAATGGAGTTCGCATAGGTAGGTCAGCTGCAACCATGACTGTATCATCTCCTAATTGGCCTTCTGCATTGGAACATGGTCCTGCAGTGTCAGAAGTAATTTCAAATGATTTAAAGATGGGTAGATTATACGGTCCTTTTGCCAATCCCCCATATGCACATTTCATTGTTTCACCTTTAGGAGCCTTTCTCAAGCGAGATAGGTCCAAAGTTAGAGTAATACATGACCTCTCCTTTCCATCAATGGGTTCAGTAAATGGTGACATAGATCCGGCAGATTATTCACTCCATTATTCATCAGTAGATGATGCTGCCCGATTTTGTAATGAATTTGAAGGAGCATTTATGGCAAAGATTGACCTTAAAGATGCCTACAAACATGTGCCTGTCCATCCTAGTGATTGGCACATGCTGGGTTTCCAGTGGGCAATGGTTAATGAGCCAGTGTACATTTATTATTCCAAAGTTCTTAACTTTGGTTTAAGGTCTGGTCCTGCATTATTTGATCAATTTGCGCAGGCATTGCAGGAATTTATGTGGTACAAAGGTGCCACCAAGCTAATAGTGCGTTATGTTGATGATTTTTTAATTGTAGAGGGATCTAAGAGTGAATGTGCCAGGAGTCTTCAGGTTGCTTTAAATACATCCACAGACTCAGGTTTCACAGTTCAGCATTCAAAGGTCACTCCGATGCCAAGGTGATAGAATTTTTAGGCATTATTAAAGATTCTCAAATGGGTGAGTTACGTATATCTGAGGATAGAATAGTTGAGATCAAAGGGATCATGGCTGGTTGGTTAGACAAACGAGTAGGTACAAAGGTCATTGTTAAGCCTAATAGGCAAGTTAGCCTTTGCCGCTCGAGTTGTACGGACCGGCAGAGCCTTTCTCGGCAGGCTCGATCATAGCCCTCTCAAAAAAGGCAAAATATTTGCACTACAAAGTGCGTTTATCCAGGCAAGCAAGAGCAGACATATTATGGTGGCATAAGTGTCTAGTTAGCCACAATGGTACTTGCCTGTACAATGTGGACTGGTCCACAGGCCATGTTATACATGTGTATACTGATGCCAGTAATATAGGATTTGGTGGCCTATGTAGAGGCGAGTGGTTCGCCCTTCTGTACAAGGGACAAAGCGAATACCTCGCAACAATGTCCATTAACTGGCGAGAACTTCATGCAGCCATTAAAGCCATGGCATCATGGGCCCCAAACCTGGCCGGCAAAAAGATTATTTTTCACATTGATAATATGGTGGTCTGTGGCATTTTAAACAAACTTTATACAGCTGTAGAGGAGCTGATGGAGCTGGTTAGGCATTGGTGCCTACTATTAGATCGTCACAGTCTGTTGGTTGCCATTGTTTACATTTCTACCACAGACAATATCGAAGCCGATCACCTCAGTAGAGGCCAGATTGAAAAGTTTTTTGAGGTCACTGGCCTATCTCCAGCTGGCAGAATTTGGCCAGCCACTGTCCCTTATTTCAACTCAGCCATTTAGCTTTATCCTTATTGCTTCTTTTTATATTTCAGAGTTGGACCGGCGAGTCCATGACCTTGTGTCTACAGGTCTAGCCTTTAATTCAAGGTGCTCATATTCCACTGCTGTTACAAGGTACATCAGATTTTGTCAAATATATTCTGTATATCCTCTATTGTTTGATAAGCATAATGCACTTCATTTTATCGCATATCTTGATTCTTTAACTTTGCTAGTTAGAACCATTAAAGTATATTTGTCAGGAGTAAGGGCTTGGTTGATATCACAAGGTCAATCACGCCCACTCATTTACACTGTAAGAGTCAAGTGGGCGCTCAGATCACTCGAGCGTAGCCATCCAGAGCCGCGTCTGGGCTACTCCGGTATCTTATTCTTTGTTGGCTCTCATACAATCATCCCTGTATTATTCTTTTGATAATCTTATGATTTTTGCTGCTATGACTCTAGGGTATTTCGCTTGTTTTCGAGCAGGGGAGTATTGTTATAACCCTTCGGTTTCTCCTCCTCTGCTTGCCTCATATATATCGTTTCACGTGGCTTCCATGCCATACTTTTCTATCAAAGTAAAGTCATCCAAAACTTCGCTAAAAGGTTTTAGCGTCATAGTAGGATGTACCAGAGCAGACGTCTGTGCTCATTGCACTATGCAATTTTACCTGCATGTACGGCCCTTTCCACAATCGGCCCCATTATTCCTAAATCAGTCCGGTCAACCATTGACACATAGGACTTTATCTGCTGGGATCAAAGCAGTTTGCTCTCGCCTAGGCCTTGATCCACAGTCTTTTACCCCACATTCATTGCGAGCAGGGTCTGCCACTGACGCAGCTGCAGCAAATTTGCCAGATACAGTCATCCAGCGACTTGGCCGCTGGCGTTCGCATGCATACAGCACGTATGTCAGACCTTCCCTGGATGACATGGCATCCATTGCTCATCAGCTGGCTCATTCTCTCCGCCCGCTTTAGCTCTTCCCTCACATCACTTTCACTAACCCACCATCACATTCACCCTTTTTAGTCGCCTTAACTCCTCTTGCTTTTGGGAAATACGCTCTGCTGTATCTTGGCTGTCTACAAAAGCAAAGCTGTATATATATGTTTTGTGTCTCATCTGTCTCTGTGTTGTCTGTCGTCTATCTGTGTCCATCCATTTCTTGTTTAGCCAATAAACGGCAATGTGTCCAAACGTATTCAAGCTGACTTTACGTACCTTGTAAATTTGGTTAAAGTCACTGGGCAGCCATATTGGTTTCCTCTTGCTAGCCACTTCCTGTATGGCCAGGAAATGTTCTGGTCTCTTGACCATCAGCTAGCCAATCAGGGGGCACTTCCTTGCCCCTAAACAAGCTTATATAAGCGGACTCTCCCGCTCAAATTCAATCGTCTCATCAGATTCAGGTCTCCCACCCACCCATCCCTATTTTTATAGGATTATCTACACTAATTCTTATATAGTGTTTTCATTCATTGTGACTGTACAAATTCCTAGATTTATACAATGTTGCATCATTACTTCTGCTTTATTGCACATTCATTATTATGTGCTTGTTCAATTGGTACTTAAAAAATGTATAAACTTAAGTTCTAATCAATGTCAAAACATGTAAAAAACATACCATTATGTATGAATTAAAAAAAAAAAAAGTTAATAATTGCCACCCATTGTTGGGAAGCCAGATATGTCTATTATAATTTTAGAAACATGCATTTATGGTATGTCATCACACCCATTGCTTTGGGCTGTCTACAAAAGCAAGCTGTATATATATGTTTTGTGTCTCATCTGTCTCTGTGTTGTCTGTCGTCTATCTGTGTCCATCCATTTCTTGTTTAGCCAATAAACGGCAATGTGTCCAAACGTATTCAAGCTGACTTGTGTTTGTTAATGTCAAAATAAATTTTACATAATTAAATGTCACATATGTATCTTATACATGTACTCAACAATGTTAATCTTATCTTATTTATTATGGCCTCGAGCAGTGCTACAAAGGATGATTTTGCGGTTTGCCAGTCCAGCACAAACTTCACAAGCAATAGGGTACAGCCATCTTTCGTGAAGCCAATATCTTGATGACACACATCTGTATGTCTTTAAAGTAGCAATCACATGCTCCACCCTTGCTCTGTGGCGGATAACTCTGTTGCCTTCCTGGCAATGGTTTCTTGGAGTCACTAGGGGATACCTGTCGGGGTAGCCACAATCCGCCAGCAGAAAGCTCTCAGCAGGGAAGTCCAGTCAGACCTGGGCCGATGGGTGGCATGAAGTTGAAGGCAGCCGCGTCATTCGTGCGACCTAAAAATCCAGTATGAATATACACGATGTGACCCAGATTGTTGATTATTATTTGGGTGTTAAATACATGTGATCTTTTGTCTCTTCTGTAATAGAGGCCTTGGGAAAATGGACAGTGCCGTCAATAGCACCCACTGCGTTATCCAAGCCCTCCCATATTCCACGGAGTGCCCTCCATGCTTGAACTGATGGCCAATGCACATCCCTGCTGACATGATTCCATAAAAAGGGCAGCAATTCCTGCAATGCAAAGAAACAAATAGACAGTTACTGTAAATGTAGTGCTTGTATCTAGTACTTTCACAATTAAACCACATAACCGATGGAGCAAAAAAAGAAAATATGAAACTATGTGATGCCGTGGTTTAGTGGTTAAGGTGTTCACCTGCTATCTGCAAGGTTGTGGGTTCAGCACACCCCCCCCCCCCCCCAGGTGCAATGGGTACTTGGTATTAAGCACTCACAGTTATGGCATTGGTGTGAGCTACATAACCTGCAGTTAACCCTGAACAGACCGCTGTCAATCAAAATGACAACTTAGTGTTGCCAGTTGCACTTATCCAGTTGTCACGGAGTTGTCAAAAATGTTAGAACACCAACATTTACTGAACAGACACATCAAACAGCCACTGTGACACTGCCCTATCATTCGCTCCCCCCCCCCCCCCAAATTACGCCAGTTTTACTGTGGGTAAAAGCAAAATAATAATCATTATATGCATGCATATATATAGATACCTGAATGCTTCTTGAAACCGTCATTTGGCTCACTCCAAACCACATTGCAAGTTCTTCCTCTCGGGGGTATCTTGTGAGCCACATCATCACCATCAGTAGTTTGTTCATAAAGGGGTTGGCCTTTACAAAATGATGATCCTAGGCATAAATGCCAAAAATTTGTTGTGCCAAATCGCGAAAGGAGTCCAAAGTTTTGCCCGTGTTTCGGAAAAAGTATTCCTCATTTTGTACCTTGGAGAATACATCTACATGAAGGATACATGGTTGCTGCTCTGGAAACAGCAAGTCATAGATTTTCGGCTTGGGGCGCTCTGCTAAAATAACATGTAGCAACAAATTGATGAATGTATGTGATATTGCTGAAGCCAATATCACGGTTTTCCAAATAAACCACCTCCTGACTCTTGGAACTTGAATTTGAGTCGTCATCAGCTGTACTACATAGTTGGCCACCATCAAAAACCTGCTCAATAATCGAACTTGATCTCTGTTTAACATTGTGTCACGAAACAAGGCTGACAAAACAAGAATTGGGTACACACTAATTAGGCCATATCTCAAAATAGTTTTAACAACGCTTCACTGATTACGTACTGAGGTCCGAAGATTATCAGCTGCATACTGTGGAAGTACAGGTTGGCAGACAGGCTCAGTGACAGCCAAACAGATACCCAGGCAGACAACTTGCTCACAATTAAGGCGGGGGGGGGGGGGGGGGGGGTGGTGCAAGTCGGGGTGCATAGAAATGCGGAGGAGTGGAGGCGCTGCGAGCAGCTTAATTGCCAGGCAGATTGCAGCCAAATAGTTTTCTATGTCTGGCCTGTCTATCAGTCGGTCTTGCTCTCCCCTGGCTGTCCTACTGGCTGTCTCTCTGCCTGTGTTGCTGTCTGTCTATCTGTCTATCTATCTCCCCCTCTCTCTCCTCCTCCTCTCTTTCTCATCTGTCAACCTAAGGCCTGCCTCAGAGGGCTACACTCAGTGCAGTCATCTGTATGGCGCACAGTCGTGGAACCTGACGGACAAAAGTGTGAAGGAGTTTGTGACCATGTGGAACCGATGCGTACGAAGGGTGTTCAGATCGCACACACACAAGATTTTTGACATCTTTTTTGAATGCCCCCATGTGTTGGAACAAGTTTTTGCTAGATTCGTGGGCATGTTACGAGCTATGAAAATGAGTGACAATGCCAAAATAAAATTTCTGGCCAAGCATGTTATATCTTCACCTACAAGCATTACAGCACGTAACCTGTACTTGATATCCCAAAAGCTGCAAATAGGGAGTGAGGAAGTGATGAGTATCAAAACATTTCGCAATACTCTCTACCATTTGACTGATGAGGATACTAGCATCATACAAGTAATTAAAGAAATGAATGACAATATGTGTGACTTGCTAAATGATGAGGAGCAAAATGATTTCATGGACTTTCTCTGTTCAAAATGACACTTATATTTATTTTAATTTTATATTATTGTGATTAGCTATGCAAACTGACACTCATTTAATGTAATATACCTTTTACTTCAAGTGGAAGTGTATTAATAAACATATATATATATATATAGGGCGATTCCGTAGGCCCGCGAGTCCGAAGGCCCGCGAAACCATAAGTGGATTTTAGGGTTAGCTGGGGATGGCAATTGGGAAGACGTGAATTGCAACTTGTCACTAGATTGATTCTTGATTGCTCTTTCTAGGAAGACGCAATTATAATGAATTGCAATCTATCTATCAATCTACCTACCTACCAGATAGCAAGAGGAACAACAATATACCTCCTGCAAGGGCTAAATTGATTTGTTGTGCTGTTGTAGTACCAGTATAGTATTAGCCCTACTACTAAATAGTGGTGGTAGTAATAGTAGTATTAGTGGTTGTAGTAATGGTAATAATAGTAGTAATAGCACTTGGTAATAGTAGTAGGTAGTAGTAGATAGAAGTAGTAGTAGTAGCAGTAGTATTAGTAGTAGTGGTAGTAGTAGTATAGTAGTTAGTAGTAGTAGTGGTAGTAGTAGTAGTAGTAGTAGTAGTAGTAGTAGTAGTAGTAGTAGTAGTAGTAGTAGTAGTATTAGTAGTAGTGGTAGTAGTAGTATAGTAGTTAGTAGTAGTAGTTGTAGTAGTAGTGTGGTCACCGTACGAAAGTACCTACTGTCGGGGTGGGGGTGGGAAGAAACCTCTACTACCGGGGGGAAGGGAACCTTCACATCAGAAAAAGTACCGTTCGGCCACCATACATAACAGGTAATTTAAATGTCTATTAACTCCAAATTGGTAACCATTTATACCAAAACTCCCAGCTTTCTAAGTGCTCAGCAACTGATATGTTAAAATTAAAAAACACATTGCAAGCACACTAAAGTTAGAAAACTCCTTCGTTATTAGAGCACGCATGTGTGATTTCATTTATTTGAGTAACCCGAATTCTCATGATAAATCATCCAATTAATTTGGGTGCGCTGGTTTCGATTCTGACGTAGGATTTTCTATCAGGTAGGCATTTTAAGTTGCATAACATAAAAAAGTTCATGTTTGGTAAGTTTGCAACATTCTTCATTATCCTGTAACATGTGTAGATATGAAGTAGAAGTAAGGTAAACATGAATATTTGACCATTCTAAGGATGAATTGAATTGCTAGTAACTGAATTGCTAATAACTGATTTTAAGTGCTCAGTTGCTATATTTAAGGTCAAGTGAGTGTCCTATCGCCCTGCAGGTGCTTTATGTCTGATATATACATTGTATTTTATAAAGTTTGTACATGGATAATCCATCATAGTGACCATTGTAAGTCAAACATGGTCCAACTATTACATTCAGGTCGTTTACTGGCTTCCAGAATTGCCATGTGAAAATGTAGGTCACTCCATGATTGACCACACATCCCAGATAACAAGAATATGTAAACACCTTGTAGACCATTAAATATTACAGACATAACACAATTCCTCAATTCCTGTCACAAATGGCACCAACGCAAACAGCCAGGTGACTCCCATGAGGCATCCGACCTTCATAGATATTGTCATATTGTAAAATATTAATGTTTCACATACCTTGTAAATATCATATCCATCTTGGCTGTCTTTGTTTCTGAGCAAAGCCTATGCCTCGACATGGTGTAGAGAATATTCCAGCTAGGATTCCAAATGTTTCCCTGAATAATATGAAATATAGCCTCCAAAATAGCCTCTGAACCCTCAGGTCATGCCTATCCATATGGTTGAAGAGTACCAAAACATTAACTTATATATACAACTGACAGCTGGAAAATTGAAGAAAATAGCTGCTTACTATTCTATCATCATAAATAATATTAGACAAGTCTCTTTATCAATTTAATTGGGGTTAATATAAGTGAAGTGTGGGATAATTTAGCAAAAACCCACCTGGAAAGCCATGCTCTCCGAAATTAGTAGTTCTGCACTGACACGACCTTGAATATTGGTTAAGTTTTTGATCACCCACAATTGATGCTTAATAGGTTTTATTTTTGTTTTTCTACCTGTCTTCATTTAGTCTAGGTCCTAAATTAGTAAAATATAATCATTAAGCCCAAATCCAAAGAGAATTCAGCAAATTCTTAACTTCTTACCCAAAACCATAAGACCGGAAGCCAGCTGGTGTTGCTCTCCGACAATACCCTTGTGTTGATTTTGGGAACTTCTACCTTAAATTGGCACCATCCAAGGCCAATTAGTTAATTCTACATCTGAGGTTGAACTGTACACACATCATCCTATCTACATAAAACAGTTTTCACCTGGTTAATGTTACTGATACTCATATCATATGTCAATTTCTCTTCCGTAAATAGATCAATATGTGTCAAATTATTTAATTCTGAATGTTTTTTATGGAAGCCAATGCTGGTCTTTAACTGACAAAAAACATTGAATCACTGCATGTTAAATGACGTAAAGCCATCAGAATTTTTTGAATTTGAAATATTTATTCAACACAAGTACATACATAATGTGATACCAAAAACAAGTATAAATAAAAAAAGACAACGTGTTGAACAGGAGTGCACCTGAGTAGTCCAACTACCATTTCCAAGGAAGGTACACCCCTAACTTACATGCAGTCAACAATAAATGTAACAAAACAATGCTCGCGTAAAGAAGAAAAAGAAAAAGTACAAAGCATATAAGGAAAAATATCACAATATGCCACAGCAGCAATAGCATCGTTGGCCCCTCTTGGTGCCTACAGTGCCACAAACTGCCACAGCAAGTTAGTCAAAAATATAACTTATAACATAAATATAAATGCTTAATTGCAAAAGACACAATATTGGAAATGTAATAAAATATAAATTATATAGTGATATGTACATATTACAGCAATATAATAATGAATATGATTTGATTTTTCTTATAATTACAGACAAATTGTCACACATTGAGTTGAGACCATTTAAATCTATAGTAATTCTGAACAAAAGTTTTAATTTTATCCTTATTCTTAATATTCTGAGGTAAGTTTAACCATAAATGGGGTGCCCTGGCCAAGAAACATCTATTATAGATTTGAACGGTATGGTGCGGTGAGAGCGCCGAATCCTAACCACTAGACCACTCATATCATATGTCAATTTCTCTTCCGTAAATAGATCAATATGTGTCAAATTATTTAATTCTGAATGTTTTTTATGGAAGCCAATGCTGGTCTTTAACTGACAAAAAACATTGAATCACTGCATGTTAAATGACGTAAAGCCATCAGAAGAATTTGGAATCTACCATGCACAGCTCGGTCCGCCATCCTACATCATACGGCGGCTCAGCCACAATTTCATGACATTTTATACAAAAATTTCATGAAACTTGTCTACTCTATACACAAGAATAACACCTGTAAGCTGGTTATGCTGTACAACCACGGCATTGAACATAATGGAATAATATCCCGCAACTTGGAGTGTGTGAAACAGCACTTCCATGTCAAAGCCCAACTGGAGGAAAATGCTCATAGGGCTGGAATGCTGAAAGAACTTTGATTGATACCCTTGAGGGGGACACATATATTGATAATTTTTCATATGATGACATTTATGAACTCATATATCTTATTAGTACATTTTAAATTACATTTTGCTGATTTCTATTTATGTATGTGTTCATTCATGTGAGCGAATAAATGATAATAATAATTATTGTGCTGATCTGAAACAATAATTTTGTACAATAATTTAAAGACATGTATTTTCATAAAAGGTACGCAAACAGACCTGTATCTTAACTTGAACTAAAGTAAAAAAATTTACTTTGCTAATTTTCCGTTTGTATCTCGATACTAATGTCCCGAATAATGCTTATTTCAACCGATAGAATAGAAACTTTGAAGCTGAGATTTCAATATCAGAGTTGCTGCGGAATGCCATCGCATCAGGCGCTAGTTGCCCTGAACCCCTTGGGGTCCAATCTAAGAATTAATGAATTGCGACCAAGATTCTGGCATGCTACAGCATCACAGATCACCCGTTGTAAATACATTTTTCCCATTAACATGGATTCTGGTTGCATATTCTGTTAAATGTGGATGTATTGATACCATCACTATTTATCTTGCAGGTCTCAGTGTTTTGTCATTTTGTGTGTCGGGTCACAATTCAGAAACAGGAAGTATCCGGAATGTAACCGTACCTTTCGGGTGAAATTAAATCAATAGCTACATTCTTGCAACAAAATCTGCTGAGACAAAGAGAATATTTAATTTGACAGATAATGAGCTGGCAATATTTGATAATTCAAAGACATGTGTCAAGACTTACACTAAAAACAGTAATGCTCTGGTGAGATTAAAAGTGATTTAATTCAAATAGAATAAGGTGGTGCCCCATAGCGTACGCTGACTAAGAATCGGACCATTAATAATTAACATTGAATCAACTACAAAGAAGTACAATACTAAAGATTAAACACTCCAATGTATCACATTTGCATCTATTACTTAATAAGGTTATTACTTTATAAGGTGAAAATATTCATTATTACTTTATAAGGTGAAAACAGCAAATATGTCCCTCCATTACCCCCCCCCCCCCCCTTGACCTGGCCCATTTGCATCTTTGAGTGATTATATTTTTCTTGCATGATAACTTCCCAAATTGAATCCAAAATGCACTGTTTCTTATTGTGTAATGTTTTGCCGAAACTTTAAGACAATGCTTCGTAAAAATAATTTTGTGCTTTCCCTGAAACCTTTCCCAGAAATGCAATAGAAGATAAAATTGACTGCATGGTTTATGTAGTAAAGCATGACAGCCATGGACCAGTGAAAAAACTTCTCTGCTTCTTCTTTATCTGCAACCCCTGCTCTGATTTGACCACTTTTGTCACGAAGATAAAGAAGTTGCAAAGGTGTGACACAGATGAGATGAACAAAGCTGACAGTTAATAACATTGCCGTTATTTGCTTCACATTGTTTTGAGCTTCCACAGACACCATGTTACGTCTTCTCACATGCTGTATGATAAGTTTAATGATGATGATGATATTGCATGTCAGGAGTATTGCAGATGGACCGACTGATCTGATTATTAAGTCTTGGGTTGGTCTAATGTTTCTCATGTAAGTCAGAAGCATGGGATACCTGTCTGAGATGGTACAATAATAAAATAATTGGCCACCTCTCTGATTAACAGAATTGCCTAAACTCCAGAAGTAGTGCAAATGGCATGCAAAACTTAAGATATTCACCAAACTCACTGTTCTTAAAGCTGATGATTTCTTGCAGAATTTGACTTTTTGGAATGGAAAACATACGACAAGAGTCCGTTCCACAGTCACTGTGACTAAGGACCAATGCGACATCGCCATCACTGAGTGAATGATGAAGAATGGGACTCGACAACCCCATGGGGAGTGAGCAAGAATGTCATTTCTTATGAGAGACCTAGGGAAATCCTTTACTAGAATTCCAATAATGCAAAACAGCATGTCAGCTATTGCAAGGTTTATTAAGTAGATAGAACTTGATGAAACTTGGTTCTTGTGCAAGAGAACTGCGATAACCAAACTGTTGCCTGTTATTCCGATTAACACAATTAAGATCCCAAAAACTGACTGCCAAATCCAGCCAACTTCTACCAATAGGAAGTGTGGTAACTCAGTAGTTGTCTGATAATCCAAACCTGCCTCAGAAGAAGTTAAGTTTATTGCTGTAAACGCCATGAAATTCTCATCCATATTCATAATTTGTTGCTAAAGGGTAATTATTCTGTTTCTGCTGATGATTTGCTGCTTCTTCTGGTGTTCAAAATCTTCAATTTCACCAGAAGTTCACGTGCACCAGATGTTTAGTTTCTTCAGGTGTTCAGTTTCATCCGATTGATTTCTTCTGTCAGATCTCATCCAGATTCATCATTTGTTACTAGAGAGAACTTTCCACTGGTGATAATGAGGAAGCTAAAGTCTTTTATTCCCCAATTACATCTTTATCACTGGAATACCGGGTGATATGGGCTGGGTGATCTGCATTTTATACCACACAGAATGACGTTCAAGTAATGCCCAAATATGGAAAATCAAGACGTTACTTTTCCAAGTGAGGCCGGAACGTGTACGGCTGACAGATTAAAACCAACCTAATATTTTAAAGTAATTTAATTTAGCTACACAATAAAATTTAAATTGTGAAAATTGAACCATAATTGACTGGGTTATGGCTTCAAATAATTGCGTATTGAACATTCATGACGCTGTTGACGCTGCATGCAGTCTTGTTCCCATTCGAAATATAGCCTGGGTTTGTGTACGTTATATTAAATAACTCCGTCAATTTTCATCCGATTTAAAAAAATTCAAGTTCCAAATGGCTGAAATTAATTGAAGAATAACAGGAAAACCACTTTCGTTACAGATCTGTTTTGGCAGATCAGACTCGGAGGGTATGCAAATGTTCAATTCCTTCAGATGGATGTACATGCAGTTCTTTTGATGTTCAGTCAGATGTTCAATTTCTTCTAATTATTAAGTTATTCAGATGTCTATAGTCTCCAGTATTGTTCAGTTTCAGCGTCTTCAGATGTTCATCTGTAAATGCTTCATGTTCTGCCTGATGTTTAGTTTCTTCTGATATCCAGTTTCAGTTTCTTCTAGTGTTAGGTATCTTGAAATATTCAGTATCATTTGATGTTCACTTTTCTCAGATGTTCAGTTTCTTTAGATGCTTATGTTTATTTTTCCGTTTCAGATGTTCAGTGCTTTAGACGTTTGATTTCTTCAAATGCTCGATTTCTTCAGATGATCAGACTTTCAAGTTCAAGTCAGAAGTTCAATTTCTTCTGTGTTCATTTTTCAGTCTCTTTAGATGATCTGTTACATCATATGTTTACCTTTTTCAGATGTTCAGTTTCTCCTGATGTTCAGTCTCGTCTAGTGTTCAGTTCTTCCTATTCTGATTTTCTTCAGTTCTCCACATGTTCTGAATGTTCCATAACTTTTGTAAGTGCTGGAAATCAACATTGACAATGCCGTAGTTATAGATTGCAAATACGCAATGTTTAAATGCATAATCTCTTGCAAATATGTAATGTTTAATTGCATAATCTCTTGCAAATATGTAATGTTTAATTGCATAATCTCTTGCAAATGTGTAATGTTTAATTCATAATATTAAGTTGTTTGAACTGTATACATTTCATGGTGCCTCAAACACCGGTTTATTTACCCAAATAAAAGTATGTTTCCCAAGCCATGCCATCTCTCCAATGCAAGTCCTCATCCTCCGCACGGCTGCGTGCGGTCTTGCGAGATTACACAGCAATACCGTAGGTCAGCCAATGCAAGTGACGCACCAGACAATCAAACTGGATATGCATAAACCAGGTAATTTCGCCTACTTCTAGCAAGGCAGACATACAGACAGACAAATGATTTTTATTTAAGCCAAATCACATTTACAATTTGTATTAAAAAACATAACTACAGTCTACATATGAGTGTTGGTGGCTAGGGAGATCCTCATTAAGTCAGCTACCCCCTTTACAAATCTAAATTGCATAATTTCTGGTTTGCTTTAAATTTATAAATAAGTAACTTATTTAACGCAATATTTGGATTTAAAAATAAAAATACAATTTGTAGATCATGGTAGTTTTAGCATTAATGATAATCTAGAAAATGGTTTAGGAAGATGAAGCCATGCCTATTTCTACATATGCCATCCAAGGGAGTTTCTCTCGTAAGCCACCTCTAATACATCATTTAGTTATCTGAAGATGTAGCAAACACATTGTCTGCTAAAAAGTTGTGCTGTGTGATGTCTCTAAAAGTTACCGGACTTGGCATAATTATCAGTACTACGTCAATACAAAACAACGCTGCAGGAAAACTTTTGGATCTGACACCAAATTTGAAAGATATATTACCATAATTAATTTTAATAATTTTTTCATTAAAGATTGCACAGATTTTTACCTTTTCTGTACGTCTTATTCAATACTCATCAAAAATTTAGCGGAAGGTGTCTGACACAAATTGTATATTTGCATTTTCGACAATACTTTATGTTATGTAAATGAATGGAAATATTACCTGTTGTAAGAGTACAAAGTGTAAATTTGATACAGGTGTGCTGATCCAGACTACTTTGTTACCTGTAATAAGTAATAAGTATATCCCGAGTTGCCAGCAGGGCCGGATCTGGTCCACCAAAGTAGCCCTGGAAATGAGGATGAGGA
This sequence comes from Alitta virens, assembly GCA_932294295.1. NCBI lineage: Eukaryota > Metazoa > Annelida > Polychaeta > Phyllodocida > Nereididae > Alitta > Alitta virens. The sequence continues at coordinate 24,334,515 of OW028580.1, read as the reverse complement.
GTGGCCCACTCCAGAATTCAGAAAAAGAAGAAAAGTTATTTTGTGTGGGTTTTTTAAGCCCAGCAGCCCACCGGGAGAACTTCTAGATTCCCAGCTGCCCTGTGAGTTGGCATTGTTGGAAGTTAGTCAATACTCAATTATAAATTGATCTATTCATAAGAATTTCATAATTATTATTATATTCTGTCAAGTGTAAAATAATACAGTGTTCTAATGAGTTATAAAAAGTCTGAAAAAGTCTTACTTTATTTTTGTAAAAATTAAGGCCCGTATTAAGTCTTACTTTTGTCCACTAAGTCTTAACATTGTCCTATTTTGATGCAAATATACTTGGATATTAGCATCTACATTGTAATATTCAGATGATTTGGTAAATATAAATGAATAGCAATTATGAACTTTCTTTAAATACACAAGAACTGTGTGTATTTTATTGCACCAATACCCTGATATTTTTTTTGTCTATGAAATTAAATATATTGGTATATATTACAATATTAGTGGTCTTTTTTTTCATGTGCGCATGATATTATAATGTCCTACAAATATCTTACGTCTTACGAAGGTAAACCTGCAGGAACCCGGAATAACAGCAATCCATTATTTTCAGAGCCCTCCCGCCAAGTGAGCATAAAAAGTATTCTCTATTCTTTTCTTGCCATTTAATTGTTCTGTTTTAAAGATTTTATGCACAAGGAGTATTGAGTTCACTAGAAATATCAACACAATAGCATGTTCCCTTAACTAATCTACAACTAAGATTATCATTTATATGTCCAAAAGAGTCATATATGGGCTATGGCAATGATCCTAAGGAATATATATGAGATTCAGCAATAATGTTATGCCACATAAAGATGTTGGGTATAATTTCATACAAAATTAACCTTCAAGGTTTTTATTTACTTGTATTTAAATAAATAAAGTCTAAATACAAATAAATACAAATCTTAAATGTTTATTTCATATGGTGTGATACTCAACACACCGATTTCAATGCCTTTAAAAGTCAAAAAAAATTTTGCTCGCTGTTTAAATTTAGCTGGCGACTAAAGGAACTATATATTATCAATTTGCCATATTCTCTTCAGTTACTGATTTGTTGGGTTGCTGATTTGCATTAAATCTATGGCATTTAAATCAGGAATTTATAACCGAACACTGTACAGGTGTATATGAAGAAGACAATGATAAGTATTGGAGTCAGGTGAAAGAAATATAGATCATCATGCAAATAATTATTATAAAATTGCTAATTATAAACAAAAACTATTGAATGGGTTGAGCATGGCAATACTATGATCAAATATTTAATAATCGTACATGAATTGTACAACATTTACGGCTATTATTGCTAAGTATGGGTACTAAGGAATATGAAGGAAGCAACACAATGTTTTGCATTTTTTCTAGATTTTCCAATATTATGAACAAAAAAGAATGATGAAACAAATGTAAAAAAGAAGCTTAAAAGTATACTATAATCTAGATATATCACTGGCAAAATGTTACTGATGTAAGGATCATAGAGTCATTGATGTGAGGGTTTGAAAGAGTACCTGTCCAAATTTTCATATTAAACATTTTTCCTTATTAATAAAAATGTTACTGATGTAAGGATCATAGAGTCATTGATGTGAGGGTTTGAAAGAGTACCTGTCCAAATTTCAATATTAAACATTTTTCCTTATTAAATAAAATGAATTGTCATAACTGATCATGCAACCCCAAAAAGGTATCTCTACACTATTTTACACATATTCTTACTAAGTTGTGTACGCATGTAGGTGCAGTAGTGTGTGAGTCCTGCTCTAGAAATAGACATTTTTATGTACTTTTTTTTTATTTTTTCTCTAAATATTCTAAAACACAGTTCAGATATATCAATGTGACTATCAAAATGCACAGCTAAGCTATATAGAGTAATAACATATACAATTTTGTTAGGGTAAGTGCATTAATTGTAGAGTTATCCTCCGAAAACACAATTTAACACAATTTTAGCATTTTTTTCTGATTTTCCATTATTTTGTAATTAGCATGAAATGAATATCAAAATGAAGTTTAAAAAGTGAAAATACTATAATTTAGATATTTAATGATACAATTTTATTCATGTAAGGTAAATAGTGTCTTTTATATGGAGGTTTGAAAAAGTAGGCATTTTCCCATGAGACCCCCAAAAGGCACCACTACACTATTTTAGACATAATATGACACTGGTTGATGTTTACCTATCTAGTTATGTGGTGTGGATTAATAAGGTTTTAGCCTTGGCTGGGACCTGCCTAGTCGCAGCGGGCCAGCGAAGTTTTAGCCTTGCTGAATCTTTGGCTGAATTTTGGTATGTGGTGGCGCTCTCTTTCGTAACAGCGCCATCTATCAGGATCGGTGTGATCACATGATTTACTTCTTGATTAAAATGGCGCCAGTCAGGTAGGCGAGGAAATGCCGGGTGTTGAAGAAATTATTTAATATTCGACTTGTGCGACTACTTCGACTTATGTCAAGTTGTTGCAGTTCTTGTGCATGTTCTTCAGTAAAGTCTGCGATGTTGCAATGCCCTGAAAATGACGAGAGTGAAATGTTGCTGATATGTGTAGACTGTAGCATTAGAGAAACCATGGCATGGACCATTAATATGCCATTATAGTCGCACAGTCTAGTCATATGGCCAGCAGCCAGCTGTTACAAGTTGTAATAAATTACTCAATAGACACATGTCGTAATTACCTGTGTCACAATAACTAACTCAGTAACTGTCATACTATTTGCTTTCCTGGCACTGGCCTTAATTGCTAGATATATAAACTTTTATTGACAAAAACCATATCAAAAGATACATGTGATACAAATCTTAAAATATTTCATATAATAGATAAAATCTTTCATATGAGATCAGATATGAGAGCAAGACACTGCCCAGGTGTTTCTTGCTTGTAGTCTTTTGAAGTTGAATCTGTCAAGGTTCATTCAGCTGATTGTGTACTATATCCCACTTGTAACTTATCATGGATCAATATTTAACTTATGAATTTTAAAATGTGTCACTTACCTTATGATATCTATAATCACCTTGTGTACACTAAAAGTCATGTGATAAAGATTATTTTTGTTTCCGAATGACATTTTTTGGGAGGCGTTCACCATGGCTAGTAAACTTAGGTTGGTGCTAGTATTTGTAGTTTAAAAGTAGTGATTTTATTATTTTAGACGTAGTTGATATTTAAACTTATATAACACCGAATCTCAACTTCTTTTATTTGGATATCTGTTGTTATGCATTTAATTATTCAACAGTGCAGTATAAAGTAACAAACTTCATTAAATTGATGGATTGAACAAAAATGTTAGCCATTGTAATTTGTACTAAATTTGTACATTGTGGTTTAGTTATACATATTTGCCACATTTTGGGACATGCAGTGCAAAAGTAGGCTATGCACCAGTCAGAACAATTGTTTTGACCCAGATAATATGTCGTTTGCTCCATTTTTAGTACATAATTTGCCATAGTGGAACTAATATCTTGTTACCTTTATGCACCACTAATTTGACTGCATGTACATGACGTTGAACATGTAGTATCAAGCATGAATTTTTTTTACTTATGATGTATGCTTCTATTGTACCAGTACTACCTTGTACATGTTTTTATACACACAGTAATTGAATAATGAAGTGTATATTATATATAATTATGAATTATGAATTATAATCAAAACATGGGCAACTGTTCTGGGAAATTCCTAGTAATAATAGTGTAAATTGCAAAATGATCATGAGATTAGGCCTACTGCAATGACAAACTAGTTCATTTTATGAATTAGGAGTGGTTGAAAGGTCATTTGTTGCCATGTTTCAGAAATGTATATTCATATTTCTACTCCGTGTATGTCATGACTAATGTTCGTGTTACTTCCTCAAAGATCTTATTGCTCCACTTGGTTTGCAATTTGACACTAACTGATTTCGAAAAAGATATTAAAAAGTCAGATTCCATTATTGTTAAATATTACAATTTCCACTTCTAGAAAAATACCTCCCATAGGCTTACACTCTCTAAGTACTGATATTTACCTTTTTCAAATATCGAAACATAGTGAAATGTTTCATGATTTAAACAGGTATCTAATAACTGACTTTTACCTTATTTGTTTGTAATGTTCAGTTAATATGATAATGTCGGCTCAAGTCCAATATAAACCCGTGACATCATATGCTTGGATGCAACTGATGATGTCACAAACAACTTACTACTGTTTTTTTCCCCCCCCCCCCCCCCCTTTTCTTGGAGAATGTTTCCCCCAAACCCCACTAAACCACACAAATGTCTCACTAATTGTGCCAGAACTAAAAAATATGGTCAAAATCACAATATATTCGGAATCACTACAATATTACAACACCAGCGGCACTATTTAAGTTAATATTAGACTTGACCCATTGACCCATAATGTCAACAAGTATTTTGACATCCTGATGTGTTGCTGATTTGATAAAAATGTATGTACAGAAATGGAAATCTTGTTACTATTATTTGTGCTGACATTTTGATCTGTGCAAAATCCTATGTAATAGGCTAGATAAGGAACATGCCAAAATATCTATGAGTGTTTTTTATGGTCTGAAAATGGCACAGAATTAAAATATAAAATAGCTCAAAATGTATTACAAGTTTTTGAAGTTGTGTAAACAGATTTATGCCTCGTACTCAGTGTCTATGCTCGGGCGAGTTAAAAGCTCCACCCATGGGGTAATGTGTAAATTGGTGTGGACTTGAAGCCTTATCTACTCATCATAACATCAACCTCTGGCAGCTTGTCATATAATTGACACAATACTATACGATCTTAATGTCAAGAAGACATTACCAAGAAACTCAAATCATGAAAATTGGAGGTTACTCACACTGGTTGTTAATCTGGCAGTTGCATTTTCATGACAGATCTGTGTCAATCGAAATATATGAAATGTGATATATTGATATGCTTACATCATGAACATACTTAATTAAATGTGTCCTTGAGCCTTTCAATATACACGAGTTAAATTTAGCATTAGCCTATTACTGCTAGTACTACTGGATCCTCCATGTCAGAAACTAATCTTGTCTTTGTTTACTGTTTGTCATATCTGGCATGCAATATTTTGATAATGTGATTTTTTATTTTTCAGCGTAACTCCTATTATTGGGTCCAACAACCTTAATGACAGTCGTTATGATGGAGTGGTGTTGCTTTTCGATAAGTTTGAAAACATTGCTGGTTCCTTGAGTGTCTTCCAATCTTCATTGACTAGAATTCAACAGGTAAATTGTATAAAAAAAGTTCATGAAAGAGAAAAACTTAAGTGTAAAAGACACCCAATTCTTAGATTTTAGCACTGTTTACAGAATGTTAAATGCTGCAATAAAGATGCAGGCGGCTGGACTGGACTCCAGTAGAGGAGCAGGGAGGTGGCCTCTATTTGAGGGAGGCCTTTGATGTTTTTTTGATCTACCCTGGGCTCCTATTTGAGGTGGACGATTATTCGAGTAGATACGGTACAAATACTTTCAACAAGAAGTGTTGTCTGAATATTTAATGAATATGAGTTTTGACAGAGAAACCCTCTGGGTTCTCTGTCATTGCATTCACTTCTGTCATGAGAGGTGAGGTGGTGGAGTGTTTTGATTTTGTTGTAATTCAGCTCCTGTTCGGGGAGCAAGTTGGATGGTCCCTAAATGGTATTGAACCGAGCCACTGAGCATGTAGATGGGCGGTTATTCAGCGGATTTTGGAAATAACAGCCCTTCCTTGAGAAAAATGGCAAAAATATGGCTATTTTTGCTGTATATCGCCAATTTTACAGGTCTTGGCCATGAATGCAACCCCACTATAGTGCCCCTGGTGGCGAATATATAATATACTGAACAGATCAACTGTGAAGGTTGAGCTGAGCTGAAGAAGCCAATGAGATTGGATACATAAAAGCTCATTATAACTGAGACCTTTGTGCCTAGAAATGGATCTGTAATATACTGAACAATCTTTTTGACAGAGAAACCCTCTGGTAAGTTTGGTTTCCCATCCAGGTACTTCAGAATGTTCAAGAACTGACCATACACTGGCAACCCTCCGAGCGGCAAAAATGGCGGGAAATGCTGCGAATTGGATCCCAGCTTGTAAGGTCATTCAGATGTCCAGAACTGCCCTTGCTCTTACTCAATATAGAACAAATGGCAGTTGCTTGACGGGCCATTGAGTGATTTAGGAGTGCACTTGAGCCTGATTGTTGAGAGCATGCTCAACGTGCCACCAGGTGCCAAGGTTAAATTGCAATTTTAGCTTTGTACCCGTGGTGAAGTATCCGAGGACATCTAAATGAAAGAGTTCTACTTGGCATCTCAAATCCTCCTTCATGAGAAAAAATATTGGACTGCTTCTTGAACGTACCGAGCTTGAAATTAATTAATAGGCTGAGGCCTCCATAAATTAGTGAGTTTAAGGCCTACATGTCATACTGTCTAAACTGGTCTGTTTCCCTGTTATGAAATCCGTCAGCCTGTGTCCGATGACTCAGGTCTATTTTTTTTTTTTTTTCATCCTGGTTTGGTTTTACCTTGGAATTGCCATTTTCAGGCTATGTGACTAACAAGTTTCTTTTTCTTTTTCAGTATGACAAGTCGTTCGACAAAACTGTTTCGCTGCATATCTGTGATGATTTGTCTTCCAAGAGATTGGTGCGTTTATCTAATTTTTCATTTATATTTTTGATTGTCCCTTCGTGCTGTCGATTGCCCTGAACTTTCACTTCCAAATTGCGCTGTCCAAATAGCTATTATTCTAAGTTTTAGTGAGTCCACTTGCAGAACTTATTTGAAATAGAGCATGGGTTTGATGATATCTTGCAGATTTTGGCGCCAACTGGTCCTCTGAATCGAGATTATGACGATGTGCGAAGAGTTGCTGATGCAGCAGCTGCAGGCCTCAAACGGTTAGAAAACCATTTTGATGGTTATTTCATAAATTATAATTCAATTTGTTGATTCTTTTGGTAGTTATTAATAGTTTCTGACCATTTGTGCACTATTTTTGCAGAGCCTTGCAAGCTGGATGCCAGTGCCCCCTGCTGGTTTATCCGGAATTTGGTGTCTTCCCTCTTGCTGGCCAGGTGGCAGCACTTGGTGCTTTGGATACATTGTATATGGTAAGAAATGTTGAGGAACACCTGTGCAACTAAAACTTAAATTTCAAAAGTCCGTTTTATGTCATGTTAAGATTTGACAAAATTACAATACATCTTTCAATATTTGATCCAAAAATATTTCATTGTCATATTGTGAAAATGCTTCGGCTAGAATTAATGAGGTGGTTTAATTCCATTGTGATGTAACAAAAGACTAATGGCACAGTAAAAGGTGTTTGTGTTACAAATGAAATGATAGTGTGTTTAAATTTTAAGATTTGATTAATATAATTTTGTCATTTCAGCCTCTGGATGTACGAGAATCCAATCTTGAAAAGCAAACAAGAGTTGACTGCTTAGGACTTTATTCGCCTGATATTTCTATTGCTAGTTCTCAGGCAAAGATTGTAGCCATACAGGACCTTGGCAGGTAATGACGATATTTTGGTATTTTTCTATGATGAAATTAAACTTATTTGAAACATATTCCCCAAAATGTGAAGCTAATTTACACTGGCACCTTGTTTAAGTTAGTGCTGATACTTAAATGCAAGAATTTTTTTTATCAGAGTTGTCTGCAGAGACATCCAAGGGTCGGACCCAGAAAGAATGGCTCCTCCAAGAGTTGCAGAATATGTCCAGAAAGCCTTCAAAGAAACTGTGATCAAGGTGAACACATCAAATTTATATTCTAGTGATATATGACTATCATTTTCTTTTGCTGCAGAGTTCATAGTTGGCGCATTTTTTTATTTTAATGACTGCAAATTGTATCCTTTCATCTCAATATAGACTGTTATTTGTCGGAAGTTTTAGCATATCATATATTATTGTAAACATTAGAAATTGGTTTATTTAATAATCTTTAATATTCATGAATATGTTGTGGATGATATTCAGTAATTTTTCTAGGGCTTCAGATAAAGAGAAGACATCAAGTTCGGAATCTAATTGAATAAGGTTACTTGCTGTATCATTGCAGTGTTCAAGTTACCATTAAGTGGGAAACTTTGGAGAATGAAAGATTTGACATGTACTTTATCATTGCAGGTTGAGGTTATTTCTGATCTTGCCACATTAACCAAAGAATATCCGTTACTTGCCGCCGTTAACAGAGCATGTCAAGGTTAGCAATATTTTCTAAAATGATCTTCAAGTTATGCTTTAGTTTAAATTAATGCAACTTCAGTGCTTACCGCAAACATACAGAATCTATCTAAAATGACGCAACTAATTAACCTATTTGATAAATCTGACTTTTCTCTACAGATGTTGAAAGGCACCAGGCACGAGTAATTAAGCTGGAATATGTAGGTGAAGGACCGATAGACCAAACATTGATGTTGGTCGGCAAGGTAACAAGATTTAAGATGATTGATTCCAAAGAATGAAATGACTCAAATGTCATTCAGGTGTATAGTAACTGTTATTAGATGAAATTATTTATTGATTTGTCGGGTTATTGAAATTTTTATCAATTGGTCCTTATATTAAAATTGTTTGAATGGTGCATGGTGGGTAATGTGGTGGTTGAAAAAGATTCTTGCTTTGCATAAGGGTGTGGGCACACTATACGATAAATACCTTAATAAGGGTGGGATCTTGGGATTTATTTCAGTACTGTAACTGATTAATTAATGGTTGATAACTTCCAACCAATGCACAATTATTTTACAGGGAATCACGTATGACACAGGTGGTGCTGACCTGAAAGTCAATGGCTGCATGGCGGGCATGCATAGAGACAAAGGGGGCGCTGCTTTCGTTGCTGGATTTTTCCAGGTAAATATGGTATAACCTCATGAAATATGAACTTTATTTTGGTTATCAACATCACTTAATTATTTTGACATTCTATTTTGTTGGGGTTATAGATGTTTAGAAATTATGGGGGCTGTAATCGATCAATTTCCATGCCAAACTGTCATTTAATGAGATGACTGTACATCTCGGCACTTAACTAGTTAGATTATTATGAACACTCGGGGTCATCCAATTTGCCCAGGGTCATCAAAATTCACCACTCTAAATGAACTGTCACAAACACTATGCATGTCGTAGTGTTTGAATATTGTTAATGACATGCACAGTTAGTTTCATAATAAATTACGAAATTGTTAGGTGTGTAATTTTGTTTGTTGAGGATGGGCAATTTCGATGACCTGGCCACTTTCGATGACCCTGAGTGTACTCATTAAACCAGTTAAGTTTCATTGTCAATATTCAACGTTCTGTAGATCATGAAGATGGGCTGAAGTTAGCTGATTAGATCTCAGATTTTATGCGTCAAAATAGCATAGTTTGGTTTAATTAATTAAATTAACGTAGTTTGGTTTAACTTTTTGTTTTGAATGTTGCAGGTTCTTAATGCATATCGACCAAAGGGAATCAAAGTCTTAGGAACAATGTGCATGGTCAGAAACAGCATCGGGCCAAGTATGAAATGCTTATTTATTGCTTTTTCTTCATATAAGACATAAACAACTAGAATTGGCTCACTTTCGGCACTGTTTAATACCATATAGGCCTATTGTTGTGGCATTATATACTTTCAATAGGGCATTTTAGCGACAATAATTTATGCACCTCTGAGACTCTTGAGTTCTAATTGTTCATGATTACCATCTCAGGTACTACTAATGACATTTCTGTGATATATCACACAGGGTGATGTTTTTGATACTAGTCATCAGTGGGTAAAATTAAAAAACTGTGTCACTGGGCTTGTTAACTGGACAATATCCACCACAAAGTTGTGGCCATCAGTAGCCTTGCCGGCATTAATAACAACAGCCAGGGGCCGATCCCAAAAATTCTGATACAGAAAACTTATAGATGAAGGACATAGCTATTGTTTTTGTCAAACAGAATGTTTATGATCCGCCTGTGGCCGTCGTTATTAACGCCGGCAAGTCTACTGATGGCCACAACTTTTGTGACATATACTGCAAGATCAAATATGCACAGCCAAAGTTATGCAAGTCTTTTGCTTTTTTTTAGACAGTTATGTTGCTGATGAAATCATCATTTCAAGAGCAGGAAAGAGAGTGAGGATTGGAAATACTGATGCAGAGGGAAGGATGGCTATGTGTGACCCTCTTTGTGAAATGAAGGAACGGGTGAGTATTGTTCAGTCTTAGATAGTATATTATTGCTGTTTTCCATTAATTTTATGATTTTTATTTATCATCTGTACAAATATATGGATAATGGGTGATATTATTTAAGTAGTAGATCGAAGCTAATTTGCTTGATATGGCAAATTAGCAATTTGTCATAGTATTTCGAGAGAGGTGCCATGGCCCCAGTGGTTAAGATGCTCACCTTTCAACCGCAAGGTCGCAGGTTCGAGCCCCTGCCATGGCATGGATGAGCTGAGCAGATCCTCTAACCAGCTGGTAACTCTTTGCTCCACTCCACCTAGGTGTATTAATGGGTACTTGGCTACCGGCAGAGATAGCAATTGTAGAGTGCTAGCCCTAAAAAGCACCAAACAGCTGCACCCAGGGTGTATGCTCCCCAGGGAGCTGAGAAAGGCTCAAGTTTGATCAGGTCTGCTAAGGGTATACACTGTAAAGTCAGCAAAGTATGTCCATTACGTAATTGAAAACTCTAAACCCCAGACACATTTACATATAAAGTATTCAGTATTTTCAAAAATTTACAACTGAATTTTTTTCAATGAGTGCGTGCGATTTGTGATGTTGGTTTTATTCTTTTACCACATGCATCATGTACATACGTGGAAATATAAAGGCTTTATTTTCTCTTTACTTCCGTTCACAGGCTGCAAATGAAGTCAACCCACAGATTATGACGATCGCTACACTGACAGGGCATGTGATCCGAGCTTATAGCATTCACTACTCTGTAAGTTAATATGGTTGATGCATTAAAAACGCATGGCAAATTGGAAGTTTTATTGACCTACTACATTTCTTTATTGAAGCCATTAAATATCTATTAGTTTAGTTTAAAAACAAAACTGAGTATGTATAGTGTAACATTCAAAAAGAACTTGTCGGAATTTTGTTTTACGTGTATGGTTTTAGATAAATATATTTCAGTTTTGTATTCTTATTATAGCTGTATTTTATTACAATATTGAAAATCGTATTCTTTGAACTTTGAAACTTACAGGCCGTAATGGAAAATGGACCAGCTCAGAAGCTTGGCCTTGCTAAGAATTTCTTTAATGCCGGTGAAAAATGTGGTGACCCATTTGAGATTTCAACCATAAGGAGAGAGGTATGTGTGTGATGCAATAAAACTAAAATACAAAACCGCACCTGGTAACTGTTGAGAACTCTATGAATAAAATCTTCATCAGTTATAATGGGCCTTTTTTATCAACACTGCCCAAACTATTGTTTAGGACAAAAGCGTTCATTAAAGTCATTGAGTGGAGTTAATGACACCACATTTTAGATGACATCATTAAACAATGGTTAGGCCCAATTATTGGTTAATATATCTCTCGCTATTGATAAAAAAACCCAGCCCATTCACTCTTTTTGAAACTCTAACCACACTCAAATTGTTATTGCTATAGTACAGATTTTGGACCCACTGCCATGAATTTTCATGTAACAGTGTGTAATGAATACTATTAATACTCATACTACGATTAGGTCATTATGGGGATTTTGACGTAATTTTGAGGAGGTGGTGGGTGGGCTAAGGCTTTACGTCCTGTATTTCTGCACCTGATGGGCTAATTAGGACAGGCAGGAACCATGGCAATGAGATGAAGGATGAAACAGCCATCCAACTTAGACTCGACCAGTAATCGAACCTGGGACCCAGTGGTTGGAAGCCCAGCGTGATACCACTGAGCTCGGCCCCCACCCCACTTAATTGTGAGGCAGTTCCAAGTATTTTTCCATCATAGGAAGCTGCACTTACTTTATTCTTTGATGTATTTTAGGATTACATAACCCATACTGGCCAAACAGAGTCGGATGACATTCTTCAAAGCCAAGGCGGTCCCTCGACTGCATGTCCAAGAGGTCACCAGTCACCCGCTGCGTTCCTTATTATGGCCTCTGGTCTGGATAAGGTGAGATGCTATTCTGATTGTGATGAGTGATGATATTTACCATGAAATTGACATTGATGACTAGTTTGCATGGCAGTCATTTCATTTCATTTTTGCCAATATATCATTAGAATTCTGAAATTAACTGCTAATTAGGTTATGATGATTTAAATAGAGCAAGAGACAGAGAAAATCTGTATTTAAACACATGGCAGTCCTCTGTAAATAATGCAGCCAATCAGTAAGGGGAAATAGGAGGTATAAGGACCTCAAATTGGGGTTATTGACCGCATAAAGTATGTAGAGAAACATGAGAAGTTTTAGTTTAAGTGTGATCATATTTCCTTAAAATAGTAAATGGTGATATCGTGCATATTTCCCTACTCAATTGATACTGGCAGTTTACAACTTTTCACTTTGCAGTTTTAACTAGTTTATTTTTGTTGTTTAGCATGGAAATGATTCAGACAAGCCTCTTCCTTATTGTCACATTGACATCGCTGGATCTTCTGGAGACTTCCCTGATCCCCCAACAGGTATTGTTCTTAAATCTATGAAGATGTTGTCAATGGAGATCCATATAGTAGAAAAGCTTTCTAAAGCAATTAATCTATTTAAGGCCCCAAAATTAAGGGCCTGAATTTTCCATACACGATACAAGGTGGTTTGTGTTATATATTGTGTTACTGCTGTGTTTAGCGTATTTCAACAAGAAACTATTTTCAACTTTTTTTTATTCCATTTCAGGTCGTCCAGTGGTCGCATTTTCACATGCCTACATTCTCAACCGAGAATCATCGGCTCAGTGAAAAAATATTTGATAATTTGCTTCAGTCAGTTTCAGAAATTATTTAAAAATCATTTATTGCATGCAAATTCTGACCTATTATGTTTAATTGGTAAGTTGAAGGTATAAAATTGTTTCATCATCAGTGCCTTTACAATCTATCCAATGCACCTTGTTAGCTATTTATTCTAGATATTTATGAGTTATATTTAATGTAATATACATGGAATAATATTTCCATGGAAAATATTTTTGTATGATGCCTTGTTAGGTCATAATATCATATTATTTTTATTGTTAACATTTTCATTGTTAATTTCCTGTACCGGTGAAGTTTCCGAAGTGAAAGATAATTTTTTTCCAGTTATGCCTCTTTTGCATTTATTTCCAGGAATTAATCTATTTTTATGACATTATTCAAGTGACACTGAGCAATGAGTAACACAGTATACTTGTGGCATTCCATATCACACTATTGTAATTTCAAACGCACAAAACTGAGATTATTAAATATATACCATATGAACAGTTTTTGGCATTTATTTATTTGGAACACCGGGTCGACATTGTGAAAGTTATCTTAGATTTGATTCTTTGGCATAATGGACTAAAGATTTTCCGATTTTCCTGTTGAGGTTCTAGAAGATCTTTATAATGTGGTTTCAGACTCAGACTTGCATTTATTTGGCAAAAAACAACACTAATACATGGTAAAAATACAAGTACAGACATTTCCAAACAAATTTAATAATTAAAAAAAAATAAAATGCCAGGAGATAATAGAAAAAAATATCTGGCCACCAGAGGGGGACCACCCATTACTGATTCAGCTGACTGTGTCTAGGAGGAAAGTCATTCACAGGCTCGGATTTACTGGTATTAGTACAGAATGAAAATAACATTAAGTTTCCTAAAAAAGGAGGCCATAAGTATTTGCTGATATCATTTCCTCTAGAGAATTGAAAATGCTCAGTTTCTAACAGCACGTGAAATCATCAAATATTTGTGATGTCGTGTCTGTCAGCACTCAACAGAGTTGTGCTGATAAGCTAGTTATATTCTAATCCTGGGGCTTTAGGCATCTAAACGTCAAGTTGCACATGGCTTTTGTGTTGAACGATCCTTATGTTGAAACAAACGGCCATATGGATTAATGCGTCATCTCCACTCATTCTCTAACTTCCACTTCTTGCATATCCTCTAAAGCACTTCTCACACAAGGTCGATCATGACTATAAACAGCAGTGGGCTTAAGACTGACCCCTGATGCACACCCTTGATGTCTGGGAACTGCAGGGTCACTGAATGTATCCCCATATGTACTCTGCTCTTTAAAAATAATGACTTTTGCTCTTGTATAGTTTCTGCACCACAAGGATGATCCATATGTCCATGCCAAACTTACTGATATCCCACCACAGTATTGCATAGAGCTGTTCTTCAATCAGAGTTGATCAGAGTTACACAGTATTATAGTGCCATACCTAGATTTAAATGAGCACTTATAATTAAACACAGAACAACATAAGGAAAATTAAAGTTACTTTTGTTTTCCCCTCTAACATTAAGAGATCAATGAGACATGCTATTTTAGAAACTTTGAGAAAGTTGTCTTGTGATACATGCTAGCTTTCCTTTTCTAGGCTTCCTCAGTCAAGTTCTAGTTTTTTTTATTTACGTCAATGTACATCAAATTAGTACATTTTGAAGATATGCAAGTAGTGGGAGTTACAGAACGAGTGGAGATGACAGGCATTAATCCTAATGACTGTAACAATAGGATCGTGTACCACAAATCCATGTGAAACTTGACGTTTAGACCGATACATAAAAACCCAGATTATATAAAACAAATATATCAATTACAGGGATGGGAACATCCTATATTTTCAATTTTTTTGATTAATTTCCATTTTTTTCTATAAAATCAAAAAATAACAGATTATTCGTTGTTGGGCACAATTTTTCAGACAATCTGGCAGTTTGTGATCCAACCCAGTGTAGACGTGAGGTCTTCAGCATGTAGATGCAGTTTCTTGTGACCTATAGGTAACTGAGGATAAATTCTTCACTGAGAGATAAAAAATGTGAACCACAAGATAAGTTTATAATATATTCAAAAGCCATTACTCTCAGTAATTAAGGTAGGTGTCTGTCCATTAAATTTTGTTCAGAATATATAAAAATTTTTTAGCTATGCAAGTGTCACTGGACAGATATTATTGATCAGTTCATTAAAGTGAACTACAGTTTTTCGTCAAGGATTGCCAATATATATTCCTTTATATACCTATATGTTTGGTTATATTTCCTATAAAAATCCTATATTTCTAAAAAAAAAAAAAAATTCTTATCATCAAACTCCTATATTTTCAATCCTGCTAATTTCCATCCCTACAAATATCTGTGTATTACCCACATTTTATATTACCCACATTTTAAAAATTCCTATTCAAACTCCTATATTTTCAATCCTGCTTATTCAAATCCCTGCAATTATCTATGTATTATCCACATTTAAAAAAAAAAGCTTTAAATCAGCTCCACGTCTGTTTCTCAATCTTGTGGATTTTAGCAATGTGTCTGGTCAAACTGCCTTTAACAGAAAAGGAATTTCCACAGAGATGGCAAGAGTACGGCTTGGCTCCAGTGTGAACTACCATGTGTGTTTCCAGCTTCCATTTTGATGACATGATCTTCCCACATAGTGGACAGGACAGCATCTGTCTATTTGGGCAATCTGAAATCATAAAAGTACAAGTTTAGTTGTTTGAAAACTGCCACAAAGACATCTAGGTAGGTTAGGTTTTATTGAATCAAAAGAAATTATTACAAAGAAATCAACAATTTCAAACAAGGTGAAAATAGGTTCCCAGTTCAGAACATGAAAACAATAGGCATAAGTTGAGGAGTATTGTCCCTTTCAAAAAACAGTTCATTCTGGGTGATAGCTGAGTCAATATTATTCAATTTAGGTGCAGCTGCAGATAATTAACTGCCAGAATATCACGGCAGCTGCAGAATCTTGCAGCAATTTTCTTGCAGCTGCAGGATTTCTGAAAATAGCTGCAGGTGCACAGACATTACAGGAACTGCAGATAATCAGATATATACTTGTGGATTTTGCAGCTGCGCAGCAAATTGGACCCTATTGTGGAATTTTCATAGTTGCTGTGTGAGAAAGTTTATTTATGTGTAACAACATGTCAACAATGTTCAATTAACCAGTAGGGTCATTCACGTCTGTGTTAAATGTTGTAGGTATAGATAGCATAACTGCCCAGAGCTCTGTGTTGGTCACTGGGTTTGAGGTCTTCACCCAGAGTGTTACTTGCCACGAGGAAGCCCACGAACTTCAAGGATTGTCAATTCACACAACATGTATTACTATTTCCACTAACACCAATATAATGGCAGTCTATGATGAGATGATATGACACTGGCATGTTAACGAATTGTGAACAAGAACCTGATCATAGGCCTCTACTTCAACTGCATTCGGAATCCAACTTAAAACTAATCCCTTCATCTTTGGGCTATTTTCTGCCTATACACAACATTTCACCACTTCCATATATATTGAGATGTCTTTCCAACAAATTCTTCAAGGACACTCGTGTTTACTAGAGGAAATCCAAGCCAGCCACTGTATTTCTTAAGGTGATGTCCTCTGGTATTTCCAAAAAAAAAATTGTTGTAAGACTTTCAGTATACAATGTTCTACCAGCTTGATATTTTATTCAAATAACAGATTAATATGAAAAAACCAAAAAAAAAAACCACAAGCCATCCAACAAAATTGATCACACAACAGAAATGAATGTGTATTATAACTTTATTCATCTCTCCATATTCACAAAACTCTAAATGGTTTTTTAATCACAACGTCTCTCCTAGTTCTGCGTGGCACCTCGCAAAGTGACTTTTCAGGTTAGCCTGTTGCGAAAATTTCCTTGCGCAAACTGGACACTGGAAATGTCGGTCGCCAGTGTGAACGGTCAAGTGCCTCTGGAGTTTCCATCGTGAGGTGCAATCCTTTCCACACAATGGACATTTCGTGTCGCTCCGCCAGTTTCCTGGAAGAATGAGAGACCATGGTTAATTGATGAAATTGTTTTTAAATTATGCATCAGACATTTCAATGTTCACTAAAGTCGGAATATTAAAGGTATCGATCTGAACTGCTGGCTCTTGTACGTGCTATGCGAATAGCCACAACATTATCTCAATAGCTTGAAAACATTGTTCATTATTATAGGTTATCACATGGTAAGAGGCTGTATCTCCCTGGTATCATCACCGAGACTCTGTATCATCCCGAGACCCGTAGGGTTGAGGGATGATACAGGTCGAGGGTGATGATAGCTGGGAGATACAGCCTCTTGCCACTGTGATAACCTATTTATCCCATGACTGTTTTTTTATAGCTAAAATTAAAAACGCTTGACCATACACTCATCATAACAGTAGTCTGTAGCCAACATGCCTCCTCCAATTGAACAAGTTAGCATGGCTTATATGAATTTTTCTCATGCTTGATATTTCACAGTGTGATCAATTACTACGTCCCATGAAAATTTTTTTTATAGCTAAAATTAAAAACGCTTGACCATACACTCATCATAACAGTAGTCTGTAGCCAACATGCCTCCTCCAATTCAACAAGTTAGCATGGCTTATATGAATTTTTCTCATGCTTGATATTTCACAGTGTGATCAATTACTACGTCAAGATTTATCTCCTGCAATTTCGTAATTATTGAATAAGAACTGATGTTTTGGGTGTCTTGAGCACCCGAAACGGAGCTTTAAACTCAGATCTACAATGCAGCTGAAGCTAAATTTAGCACTGCAAGCCTATGACGTCACAAAAACGTCACTATTCCAGTCAGCTAAATGCCACAGTCGAAGCTAAAATGGCAGTGTTTGGATGCTTTAAGTTTGTGGATTCCCTGTGGATTGCTTTTAGGGAATATTTCAAGAAATATGACAATTTCTGACCGATTACAAGCCAAGGAACAGACACAGTTCACCTAAATGGCCTCAGTGTCACACTTGAGAGGTGACTTGTTGTTGATCAACAAGTGGCAGTTTTGAGATCTCCTGCACAACATTTGAAGGTATTAGTACCCTCAGAAGAGTTCTGTAATTATAGAATAATGAAAGAAAAATAGTTTTTATCCATTTGATGAGTCTGAAAACTTTGTTACACTAATTTATGTAGAAAATGCCACTTGAACTGAAGACGCTCATGACACACTGAAATCCCAAATTTGTCATTGTGTTTGAACAAAACAAACTGATAGCAACAGCATTTCATTGGCCAGTTCAGTTTTGGAAGTGTCTCTGAGATTGCTCCTGATTGGTGGAAATCAATACCATCCCTGTTTATTGTTTGCTCATTGGTTAAAAATTTTAAAAGCTGTATCGTCCCTGCAGTTCTTGTCGATGATTGGCTGAATCTCGTATCATACCTCGAAAAGACGTATCGTCCCTCCAAGCCTTTGATATCATCCCTCTGAGATCAATATCACCCAGTATCAGGGGAAAAGCATGCTCAGTCATGGGATAATTATAGGTTATCACATGGCAAGAGGCTGTATCTCCCTGGTATCTGGTATCATCACCCGAGACCCTGTATCATCCCGAGACCCGAAGGGTCGAGGGATGATACAGGTCGAGGGTGATGATACCAGGGAGATATAGACTCTTGCCACTGTGATAACCTATTTATCCCATGACTGTTTTTTTATAGCTAAAATTTAAAAAACTTGACCATACACTCATCATAACAGTAGTCTGTAGCCAACATGCCTCCTCCAATTCAACAAGTTAGTGTGGCTTATAAGAATTTTTCTCATGCTTGATATTTCACAGTGTGATCAATTACTATGTCAAGATTTATCCCCTGCAATTTCGTAAATATTGAATAACTAGAACTGATGTTTTTGGTGTCTTGAGCAACCAAAACGGAGCTTTAAACTCAGATCTACAATGCAGCTGAAGCTAAATTTAGCACTGCAAGCCTATGACGTCATTGATGACGTCACAAAAACGTCACTATTCCAGTCAGCTAAATGCCACAGTCGGAGCTAAAATGGCAGTGTTTGGATGCTTTTAAGTTTGTGGATACCCTGTGGATTGGTTTGTGGGAATATTTCAAGAAATATGACAACTTCTGACTGAATACAAGCCCAGGAACAGACACAGTTCACCTAAATGGCCTCAGTGTCACACTTGAGTGGTGACTTGTTGTTGATCAACAAGTGGCAGTTTTGAGATCTCCTGCACAACATTTGAAGGTATTAGTACCCTCAGAAGTGTTCTGTAATTATAGAATAATGAAAGAAAAATAGTTTTTATCCATTTGATGAGTCTGAAAACTTTGTTTCACTAATTTATGTAGAAAATTCCATTTGAACTGATGACGCTCATGACACACTAAAATCCCAAATTTGTCATTGTTTTGAACAAAACAAACTGATAGCAACAGCATTTCATTGGCCAGTTCAGTTTTGGAGGTGTGTCTCTGAAATTGCTCCTGATTGGTGGAAATCAATATCATCCCTGTTTATTGGTTGCTCATTGGTTAAAAATTTTAAAACCTGTATCATCCCTGCAGTTCTTGTCTATGATTGGCTGAATCTCGTATCGTCCCTCGAAAAGCCGTATCGTCCCTCCAAGCCTTTGATATCATCCCTCTGAGATCAATATCACCCACGGAAAAACACCAGTATCAGGGAAAAAACATGCTCAGTCATGGGATAATGACAGTTATACACATTTGGTTTGTAGTATCTGCACTGCTACTTCTAATGGTTATAATATTTGCCCTTGAAAATCTTGGGCGTCATCATGACAAGGGTGGTAACGCTGTGGGCTGGAGCCTCGAACCCCAGTGGCCAACATAAGCACTTAATATCTACTTACATTATTTCATTCCTATGAAACTTATATGTGATTTCAGTTGGCTATAGCGTTTTGACTGTTTTAACGACTGAACTCCATCCAGAATAGGTGCATATGATGCTGGTGTTGTAACCAGCATGCGGAAGCTCACTCCATTGCAGGCCTCTGACCCTAATCTTGCTGATTGGCCAGAGAGTGACACACCCACAAAAGGCCACAGCCTCACTCTCCTAAAAAGGAATGATAGGCTTTTTTTCAAGTGAAACAGTATTTTTGACACAAACTAGAACTGTTGCTCTTCATTTATGTTTGTGTTGATCAGAGGCGTGGATTCATGGGGGAGGGGAATATATACCTCCCACTTTTTAGGAAGGGGGAATGATCAATGCAATCATCTTCCCCCTGAAATTCACAAATGAAAATTACCCTTTTTCTACACACTATTGTTTTGGAACATTTGTGCTTTGTAAAAAGTTTTACACTTGATATCACATATCAGTACAAGTTTATCTGTAACAATGATTCACCAATTACTTTTTGGCTAGTGTTAACTGCCGCCACTTGTACGAACAAGGGAAAGTCATGGTGCGACAGACAAAGTAGGCCTGCAGTGGCCCTGCACCGCCCCCCCCCCCCCACCCATCAAGAGAAATGTTAATTACATATAGACCAATGTTATTTGATGAATCTCCATAAATAAAATCTGTTAAAACTGATCAGTCTACAATCTTCCCCATGTTCATCATTCGTTTTCATATGCCACAATCTCCGATTTGCCTATTTCTGCTTTCTGTCTGTCAGTACCAACATGACTGACCTCACCAATAAATACATTTTGTTAAACTTAACATAACAGCAACATTTTGTGCTTATGATGAAAATATTTTCATATGGCATGTGAATTTGTTATATGCCTACACTATAGTTTTAGCAGTGTTTAATGATAACTTTACTTGTAGGTACCACTTTTAATCCAAGAAGAAAAACGACGTTTTTTTTATAATTTTCTTTATTTGTCCAAAGAAGTACAAATATGATAAATATGTAACAGAAATTTTGGCATGGTTAACTTAATAAATTATCATTATAAAAACAGTCATTTGGACTATCAAAACTTATCGAAATTTATTTTCCCCTCAACATTTTGATTGCTATAGTAGCTAGTTAGCCCAAGACCCAACTATCCTACCATAAACATGACTACACCTAGTAACTAACACATTATTCCTGTAAAATTCTCTTAATCTTTTGATACATTCTGGGTGTTCTTAAAGCAAAAAAGTCTGAACTTTTCAACAACTCTTAATCTAATTAACTTATTGTATAAAAAAACTACAAGTGTGTTTAGGGACATATATTAGGAAATTTCCAGTCAATCACTGTCTTGTTTGTTTCCATCCTTTTCAACATTTTGACTTGTCCCAGGTTCATTTTGATTCTCTTGATAAGAGGACAGCAAGGTTTCGCATATATCCAGAATCTGATGTTTTCTTTTCATGTGGCGTTCAAGGTTGCACTTCTGCGTAAATCCAGTGTTGCAATGCAAACAGTGGAAAGGCCTCTCTCCGGTGTGGACTCGATAATGTTCATTTAGTTTCGCAGCCGACCGGGTCACTTTTCCGCAAAATCTGCACACGAACACTTTTCCTCGATTATGTCCATCTGAATCCAAAGAAACAGGACTCCATGTTAGTAATAAGTATTAATATGCCATAAAAGCACTGCCAATGAGATAATATATTCCTATTTCTACTTTTAAGTCGTGTACTGTGCTTAATTCATAAGTGATTCTGCTGACTCCCTTCACTATATGTAACATTATCTATGAAACAAATTTCATTAAATCAAAGAGAGTGTGTACTTGCTGTACTTCCACTGCCCTCCAAAGGTATTACACCACTTTGACCTTTGTATACACACTCAAGTGGAACCTCCTCTTATATTTTTGGAGGACTACTGACCACACTGGCAGGATGTATGCATGTATTTGACTATTAGTATCCTTCATTTGTAATCTGTGATCAATGGATTCAAGTGGGCTGTTAATAAAATGGCATCAAATGTGACCCCAGACTAATCTAAACACTGTGTCATCACCTCACAGCCCAGTGACCTAATGATGTACATGTGGTGATCGTTTACTCATCTAAATTAATCAATTTCTCCTACATTCTATAGCCTGGCTTATGGTGTTAAGTCTAACAATGAAATTAAAGAATAATTAGATGTTTATGTGCGAAGTTTATGCAATTCTTGCTCTGACAAGCAGGCAATAGTGGATTTTCACGGAAGGTTCTCTGTATTTCCACCAGGTGGCTAAAACAGAATACTGCAATTCTATTGGCTGGAAAAAATCCCGCCCTTGACTGTGATTGGCTGAAGCAAAGTGCATCCAAGCAGCAGTATTTTTAGTGCATTTTAATGTATATTTGACACTTTATCATTTAGTTGATTTTTGTTATTTTTCTGAGAAAGTTATATTTATGGAATCAGTTAGTTATTACCTACTGTGTCTGAAAAGCAAAATGAGTAATAAGAGGAGAGGAAAGACTTATGTCTTGCTGAATTCAGCGCTGTTCAGTGAAAAGACTCTATTCAGAAAAATTGCCTAAATTAAAAAAATATGAATCCATTTCTCTTGTATTTTTAAAAGAAGAGTTCTTAAGTCAATACGCAGCCTGTCGGCTACATAGTTAAGCAATTATATTGTTTAACTAGCAAAAAATGACATAGTTAGGTCACTGGGCTTATAGGTGACAGCACAGTGTTAAGCCTCGTAAAAACCTTTGGGTTCCTTTGCCGCTCTATATAATAGCTTTAACACATTATCACTGTGTGCTGTCACCTCAAAGCCCAGCGACCTGATTATGTACATGATTTGCTCGTTTACTCACCTAGATTAAATTAATCAATTTCTCTTGTAGTCTATATATGGCTGGCTTATGGTATTAAAGGTCTAACAATGAAATTGCAGAATAATTAGATGTTACATGTGCTGAGTTTATGTAATTCTTGTTAAGTGCAAATATGACAAGCAGGCAGATCAGAAAAGTTGCCTAAACAAAACAAAAAAATGAATCAATTTCTCTTGTATTTTAAGATAAGATTGCTTACAGCCTATCGACTACATAGTTTACCAATTATCTTATTTAAATAGATAAACTAGCAAATGAGGTCCATAATAAGTTGCTGGGCTTTGAGGTGACAGTACTTATGGATCACAGATGCCAGGTGTGAATGACTATCTCCCCCCAAATACTCTACTTTTACTCGATATTTTATTGCAAAAATAATTTGTGTTACTACACAGCAATGCCATTCTTAAGAATTTACAACACAATGTCAAAAAATGGACACAAAACCTTTAGTCACTAGAGCCTTGTCCATGCACTCTAAGATGACACTTCAAGTGAGCTTTTTGGGAGAATTTCTTGTGACAGCAAGGACATGGAAATGGTTTTTCTCCAGTGTGCACTCTCATGTGGGTCATTAATTTCCAGTTTGAGGGGAAAGACTTGCAGCACAGGGTACAAATATGCCTCTTCCACTCTGCAAGTACACATAATAAATCTGCATGAAGTATTTTTGTATGATTTTCAATAGCTTAAATAGAATATTCTATATTGGTATTTACTGGTAATGATCATGCTCCATTAGTGCTTACTTACTCCTCTACAGATCTATTTATTTCTCTATTTTATTTATTTATTAATTTATCTATAACTTGCTTAATTAATAATTATGACATGAAGCAATTCACCTAGATTCATATATCATATCTGCTAAATTGGCTGCAGATGCAATGCTTTCCTTGGGAAGCAAAGATCCGCTGCGGCTGCATAAATTGGCTGTATTTGCGAAATTGCTATGATCTGCTACATCTGCAGAATTTTGCAATATTTGCTGCATAGCAACTGTGGACTTTGCAGCTGCACTGAAGTCCTGGGTCTCCTCTTGGCTAGGATGGTAACTCTTAAGATGATGACCTTCAACATTATTACATTATCATGACCAAACAAAACAAGCAACTAACTGTACACTCTAATTAAGCCTAAAAAGCTTGAATGATTTCCTTAAATTATACTCCACCAAGATAGTTTTCCTGTTGTGCTTAGAAGGTTACAGCCCACGAAATGTTTTAGTTATGTCTCTCGTGAGTGCATACAGTGCTTTCCTTGCATTATAAGAGCAATTAAACATTCTGATTAGTAAATCTGTTTAGTCGAGAGTTAACTAACATTTGTGTTGCTTAAATCCCACCTCCTTCGGACCAACAAAAATGTTAGTTAAAATTTCTCCTACACTTGGGATATAACAATTACTTCATTTCCTTGAATTCTCATGAGCAGTGTCCCTTGGTTTGGCCTCTTCCAAAGCTGTTCAACTAATAGGAGATCTTAATGTTCAAATTAATAATTTTTTTCTCAAAATATAACCATAACTTAAAAGACTAACAAAGGCTTTTTTTTTTGAAGCCATATGATGTTCTAATACAACTTATACAAGATTCTCATATAATTCATAATTAACAATATAATATAATTGTGGTAACATATATACATTCTAAATTTTATTTGCAATTTAACAATTGAATGCTCATCATTTGACTTCAGCATGAAGCACATGGTGAACACATGGTTAGAATACTCATTATCCTACATATTTTGTGGAATTGAATATTGGAAATACCAATTATAATGTACTACTACAATATATGTATTCACTATTCACACATATCAATAGATCAACGTCAGTCGATCCATGGAATAGCTCTAACAAGTGACCAGTTTCTTACTGCAAAACTGAAAACTGAAAGACTGAAAAGTTAATGCATCAATAAGCTCCATCAATCCAATTCCAGAAGTAGTTGGATGCTGAGTTAATTTCTTATGACGACGTATTCCATATATGGCAGCATTTATTTGTATGCATCTACCATTTCACTGAGTAAATGTCACAGAAGTCTATTATGATATACTGTACATATGCACCTTCTCAACTCATGGAGTTTAGTTCCAAGAGGTTGATAAATGGTGCTATACCAAATTTGGGTACAATGTATAATTATAAACATAGCATCATGGGTATCTACATGTCTTTGTAACCGTACTGCTAAAAAATTCCGGCATTTTCAATGATATAATATTGTATCAGATCTTATTTCAATACTCTGACAGGTAATGCAAGGATATTGTAACATGTCAGATCTTATTTCATTTCTGACAATCTACAGATAGATTCAATCCATGTCAGCTGACTAAGTTCATTGTTGATACACCCAACACATCAGATCACTGAGTTCATTTCCTCGAAGATGAGGGTGATATATTCAATAATACATTAGATTTTTTCAGCTCGCTGAGTTCATCGTGCTTCATTTTGACGTGTCTTGAAAGCGCACTAACATCAGTGTATGTCTTTGGACAGAACTCGCACTCGAACGGGCGTTCTTTGGTGTGTACGACAAGATGTCGTTTCAACTTCCACTTCACTGGAAAATGTTTGCCACAGTACTGACAAGAAGCCCCTTGTGTGCATTCTGAAGAAAACAGAAAACAAGATCCTTGAATTTATGATGTAATTTATTATATTCATTTTACAATTACCTTAATTCTGGTGGGTGAAGGCAATATACAGCTTGCTATATCACTGAAAGTATCTTTGAAATCTAAGCGATCTAAACGGCAGATCCCAATAATGTCATTAGACATTAACTAACACTGTTGATACACTTAATTGTTAGATAGTATATTTGATTTTATTGACATTGAGATGCCAGATTCATGTGTTACAGTAAGTTGTAATGTAACATGTACCCTAATATTTTCTCCAAAAAGTTTTCAGCACAATATATTTGTCGTTAATGTGAGCAATGCATTGTAATGTTTTAAATATTTACCAAATATCTGAAGTCACATGCACTGAATCTTCACCATATCAGTCTTTTCCATGGGAATTTGACAATCCTAACTTCCAAGATTGTCCAGTCCCTCCGCATGAGAACACCAGTTTGTTTGCCCTCAGCGTGATACATCACGGGAGGGCCTTGTCATGATATAGCGCCATATTGGCCTACAAATTTAGCAGATAGTGTCACTTTTGCAAAGAAATCCTCACCAGATGCATGGCCTAGCCGTGCTGCACTTCGAGGTATTGTGCATCAGGTTGTAACCCACAATGTCTGACCCATTTCTTCATTTTACATGTATTCTTTACAATGTTATTGACAACTTTCACACTGTTTTTAATCAGCTGGCAATGTTTGAATGGTATCAGAGCATCCAAGTCTGGCACTAAAGATCTCAACAGAGTCAGGGTGCCTGATTACAAGAAGGGGATGTATCCTGCCATCTGATTGGCTAAGACCCAGAAACAAGACCAGATTCAGCCAATCAAAGGCCAGGACAATGTCTTCAGTTTACACAATGGCTGAAGGGAGAAGCAAAGTCTCATGCCTGGCAACTCATAATATTGCTTGTGGTAGCAAGTCATAACTTCAAAGTAAGTTTTCAACCCGGAATAGCAGCTATTCAGGAAAAGGTACTCAAACCACTTCATTTCAATCGCATAATAACTGTCGGTGCCTTTGCAAATATTTTTTTTAAAACCCACCATTTTCCACGCTGAGGGCTCCGCATGCATTTACTTTTATATTCATGATTTTTAACTCAATTGCTCTAGCAAATAAATATAGTCCAGCTCTATGTAAGGCATGATCTTGCTGCTAAATGAGGTAGATCTATGAGAATTCACAGCAAGGAGTACACTCACTTTCCCTCATGGCAGAGATATTGTATTTCATTTTGCTTTACTAGCCAAGCTCAGGACTCTCAGTGCAGCTGAAAATCCCTGGAAAAAGTACAGAATAGCGGACCCAAATTCATGACCTTATTTAGCAAGCCTTTTTGTCATGCCTATGGCGTCATATCCCTGAATTCAATGAATGACGTCACAAAAAACAACCACTCTTTTAATTTTCAAGACAAGAAATTGTTGTTTTCTTTTATCCGGGACTGCCGCCCCCAAACCCCCGCTGTACTACGCGAATATTATTCCTCTTCTGTGCTAGAACAAATTTAGGCAAAAATTAGAGATTTCTTTAATATTTCATGGACGCCAAATATGGGCATACATTTGGGTCCGCTATACTGCACTATACCCAAATCCCTTGACCACTGGACCATCCATCTACAAGAGAATCTGTCCGACTCTATGCATGGGTGAGGAATCGAACCCACAACCGGTGCTTAATTAAAGTGATCACCTCAACCACTGTGATGAAACAGTTACTCACGCTACCATGAAATGAATGCAGAAGTCTGTACAATTATCGTAAACAACCTTTATTTCTCTAAAAGCAACTTATCATTACAAAACATAATATTATTATATAAAAGATTCAAATATGGCTAATCTATAGTGATCAATGATTGTAAAGTAAGAAACAGGAATTTGAAAGTTAAACTAACATGATCTTAACTTCACGGATAATGTGTCTTCTTCACATGAATTTGGAGGTTATCTTTTCTGGTGAATTTAGCAGGACAAAATGAACACTGAAACTGTTTCTGGCAAGTGTGCACAGTCATATGTCTCTCAAGAAACCAGGCATCTCTGAATCTCCGTCCGCACAGTTGGCATTGCTTGCTACCTGCAGAGAGAGAAAGACCATACTTTACTCTAAAGATATGTATACAGAAGTCAGAAGTTTTACTTCATTAAATAGCTCATTACAATTACACTGCTGTAAAGAACAATTATCAGCACTAACAATTTTCAGTCTGTTTTCACTCACATGTTGTAAAAATTGTGTGCTTTTATGGTAAGAATACAATGTTGATGTCTCTCAAGAAGAGAGTTTCTCAGTTCAGGTTATGTGCCCTGAAAACCATAAAATTTGAATGTCCGCACCCCTGTACTGAAATTCTCATTATGATCGGTAAAATTCATATAGAGCTCTCAAATCTTTTTGTCTTTAATAAAAATTAAATATTCTATGCAGATAATATCGAAAACACTGTTCATGTATGGTTTGCAATTTTTGATGTACTCACTTTTTGAAAAAAACTTACAACTCCGATAACGGCTGACTTTGAAACCCCTTATAGTGGAGATTTACAGGAAAATATTTATATTATTCATACCAGAAGTGCTGAGATCAGTGGAATGTTTCATCAGACAAAAGTAAATGTTTTTAGATTTATTTATCTGTCAGATATATCAGCTACAAATGTTTTATTGAGCCGGGGGGGGGGGGGGGGGGATTAAAAGGTAATTACCACTCCGTTTACTTCTTTCCTGTCTACAAATTTCAAGTATTAACATCAAGTTGGTAGCTGAATTATAAAGCTGGTTGGACTCAGCAGTTTTATCAATATTGATCACCCATTTCTCATCTGCTTCATTGATTGGCAATAGAAAAGTAAAATCTCAATTCCATATTTTACAACACTGTTTGCCATGCAGGTATAAACCGTGTTGTGTAAGGTAGAAAACCCATGTACAGCTCCATTTAAGCGAAAAATTTCAGGACATTTTATAAGTAAAAATGCATTATTTAACCAAACATTTCAAGAAAAAGACAATGATTTAAGCTTTGCTGCTTATACACCTACAATTCTCCCATGAAGTAATTTTAAGCGAACACCCAGAAATGTATCAAAAAATTAAGAAAATTATACAAAATAATACTCCAATAAGAATTGGTAATAAGATACATGATAACGATGAACGTAATATTCAGTACATTATTATTATCATCCCCTAGCAACTCCATAATAACCTAGCATAACCCTAATGTGGGTGTCATATTCTCATAGCTCGCATTTCCAATAGATGTGTATGATATACCCACAATATCAGCATGAATGCTTCATCCTCATGTGGGCTTTGAGTTGATCTTTTCTGGAGAATTTAGCAGGACACGAAGGACACAGCAGTTTGTGGCAAGTGTGCACAGTCATATGTCTCTCAAGAAACCATGAACCTCTGAATCTCCGTCCACATAGTTGGCATTGCTTGCTACCTGCAGAGAGAGAAAGACCACACTTTACTACAAATTTACTAGCCCTCTTACAAAAATTTGTGCCCTCGAAAATAATGTGTTCCCTTACGAAATAAATGCGTTCCCTCATGATGAATGCGTTGTCTTGCGATATTTCGCATTCCCTCACGAAATAGCGAGGGAATGCGTTCATTGCCAGGATAGACCTTGATCTTCAACAGCCCATACATAGAAATTCACGTGTTTTAATATCACAAATACAATCATACATCCTGCACCCCGCAAGAGGATTTTAACCCATTATTTTCATTCAGCATGTGACCACTTCAGTCACTAGTTACCTGCAGAGAAGAAAAGGACATGAAGCACCATCTGGTGCATATGTTGAGAGTTATGCATATTTTTCATTTCTTGTTGCAAAGATGCATGTTAGTGTCAATGTTTCAATGCTACTAGGTCTGAAGCTTAGTCAGCTTATATGCAACAGGCAAGCATAATGTTGAGATGATCAGGCTTGGAGTCCACACCATGTTACACATTTTCCCCATGGGTGGAGTCTTTTACTTGCCTCAGCATAGACACCATCTACAAGGATACTCCAATTTAACGTCTCATGCGATCAACATTGGCTGGGATGCAGCTCATGAAGAGTGCCCAGGCTGGGGATCGAACCAGGGACCTTCGGCAGAGCTGATCAATACGGAATTGGCAGATGCCTAGCCAGAACTGACCTACATTGCATTAGATGCGATGTAGAGTCGGAACGACTTTTATAGGAATTCTAGGAAGTTGACATTTAGGACACATTTTTTCTCAATAAACACGTTAGCATACATTATTTTGTCATTATGTACAGGAGTACTGCTCTATTTACTATCGACTTACACTCAAGATTTTACTGAAAAAGCCAGTGGAAACATCCTTTTCAAGAGCTTTTTCAAATTCACGTTCACTTTGTTCATGCTATCACCCATTGCTGCCTAGTTCCACTAAAACTCACTAGAGGGCTCCGGCGACATGCAATGATGCAGATAAATATCTGATACTTTAGTTTCATTAGATCCGTAGAACAGTGGAATTGTGTGGAAATGGTTTATTAACTTATTTTAATTGTGAAATTGAGAAAACTACGGACTTGCCAGTGCTATTCTGTGAAGAAATCAACCATATCTGAGCGCGATACAATAGAAAAAAGGTATGTTTATTAAAAGGCTAGTTCCCACACAAGCCGAAAATCTATATTTTTTCATCTAGATCGTTGTATCCCTGTCCTGTGGACAGGGACTTGTAGCTAGCAGATGTCTTAACCTTTAGGCCACCCAGCTGCATGCCTATTGCACATATATATTTATGATAGACAAGCAGCTGGCTTTTAGCCAGTTATAGCTACAGCCAGAAGCAGATCACTACTGTTTAACAGCTGTCTAGAGTCGAAATAAGCACAGTTCCAGTGGCTAATGATCTTTCTTTGCTTCCAATCAATTAGGACAATTAATTGGCCTCCGATCAGAATTTATTACAATTTCAATTAATAAAAAAACTACAACTGATTACCAATTATAAAGTGAACAAGATTCCTTACAAACCTTAAGGAAAGGAGCAAAATAATGCATCATTTGCCTTCTTAGAACGTGAAGGTGCTACATTGGACAGAACATATATTTAGAGTAATATCATAAAAGTAAATATAAATCTAGTATATTGGGTTTAAACTCTGATCTCAACGTTATGGACCTTTTCTTCCGACTTCATTCACTTGGCAGGCCGATCCAGCATCTTTCTTTACTTCAAGGGTGTACTCTGCCCTGAACATGGTATTAACTACACTTACTGCAGATTGCCCATTGCCAAGTACCCCTCACACCTGGGTGGTGGTGGATTAGGGCTTTACATCCTGTATTTCTGCACCTGATGGGCTAATTAGGACAGGTAGGGACCATGGCAATGAGACGAAGGATGAAACAGCTATCCAACATTGGCTCGACCGGGAATTGAACCCGGGACCCACTGGTTTGAAGCCCAGCACGCTACCACCAAGCTAGGCCCCCACCCCTTCTCACACCTGGGTGGGTGAGGCAGTATTAGTGGTTGACAGAGGATCTGTCTAACTTCTCCTTTCCATGGTGGGAGTTAGAAACTGCAACTGAATGCCTGAACAACTTGGTCATAGCATCTGTGACTATGTCTTGGCCGAGATGCAAGTCTCCCAGTGCAGCTGAAACTGCCTGAACCACTGGGCCATACACCTGCAGTGATCTCTTAAACTATTCTGTGTGTGAGTGAGGAATCAAACCCTGCACCTAACAACCCTGCACTTCATCTGCTACCATCTTAATCAATAGGTCATATGAAAGTCACTAAAAGGCCACCATATACAATGTATCTACCATGAAATGACTGCTGAAGTCTGTGTGAACTGCATAAGATGCACCTTTATTTCTTCTAATTATTAATTACAATGTGTAACATATACCACAAAGAATGAGATATTGCTAATCTACAATACACTGTGTATATAATGCCAGCATGCAAGATTTGCCAGTGATCTACCACCATACTAAATTATTATTAGTTTTGATCAAAGTTTACCGAGTGCACCCTCTTCACATGACTTTGGAGGTTATCTTTTCTGGTGTATTTAGCAGGGCACAACAAACACTGAAACTGTTTATGGCAAGTGTGCACAGTCATATGTCTCTCAAGAAGCCAGGCATCTCTGAATCTCCGTCCACACAGATGGCACTTCCTGTTCCCTGCAGAGAAACAAAGACCATACTTTACTCTAATGTAATAGACAGATACTGTTAATTTTAATTCAATAGCTAAGCAATTAACACAACTACACCTGTAACAATTTCTTTGCTAACTAAGACCGCCCATGTGACATTGATAAATTATTTCATTCGCAATACAGTAAAGGTCTACATACATTTGAAGGTGTACTTTGCTACAAAAGACAGCATCCCTCTCTAGCCCTCCTCTACAAGCCTTTTATTTAACTGATCCTGCATGTGAAGCAACACTAAACGCTGACAATCTGGCTTCTGTGAGAAACACACTCACGTGGTAATAAATCAGAGCAACACATGGTATGGTCCACATGCCTTTGGAATAACTACATATGTAAATCCTTTTGTGGGGTACAAAACCCTCTATGGTTGTCACATCCAGACAGCATTCCAAATTAGGCATAAGTCAGGGCGATATTGCCATCTTCAGACCAACATAGACCTGACATCAGACCAATGGCAATGACATGACACAGATGTCTGAATTTTTTAAATATCTATATTTTACATCCACATTCCACAACCTCAGCATAAATGCTTCATCTTCAAGTGGTCCTTGACTTTATCTTTTCGTGTGAATTTAGCAGAACACAATGGACATGAGAAGTGTTTCTTCCTTGTGTGGACCGTCATATGCCTGGCTAGAGCCCACGCGTCTCTGAATTCGCGTCCACAAAGATGGCATCCTTTTCCTCCTGCAGAACAGAAAAAAGGATGACATTTTATTGTACTCCATAGATGATGGTTTATAAGAGTAAATGTCTACCTTATAATGACCACCTCATCATCATGATCACTGAACTGAATCAAATACCCCCTGGTATTCTCTGGACGTTTAGTTCCCAAGTATAAGAAATCTCCTGAAAGACCATTAAATTTTAGCACCACACTATATTTCTTCCGTTGATTGCTTGACTGCAATTTAATTCCTGCTTTCCATGTGGGTCAGTTCAGACCTTCTGCGAATTGTGCCGAAGTTGACATGTATTTCAATCTCATGTGGACAATCACACTTTCCGTCATATTGAAGATCAAATACTGAACAAGTTATATACATAGTCTTTATTCATTTAAAAAACAAAACAACTTACTAAAGTTTATAGATTATCCTTTGAAAATGAAGAACAACAAACTATAAAGAAACACACCTTACAGCTTCATATATATTGATCATACTCAAATAGTTATATTAACCACAAAGTGTTATATGCACCACATAAGGCCACTCCAGCACAGGCTCCAGCAAATAAGTCAAGATTGGCCCCAGAAATGGCCAATCAGCAGAGACCCACACTTTATATACATTTTAATGAGTAGACCCTTTTTGAGTTCAAGGCCTGACCACTGACCAATGAGGTCAGGCCTTCAACTCAAAAAGGTTAAAATTCTATTGCAAAATTAATAAAACCACCATCAACCATGAGGGTTTTGTTTACTCCAGAAATGGTGTGTATATATATTATCTGAAACAATGAAAAGTTATTCTAAACAAGGTACACTGTTTTCACACTCCATATGAGTGAATATCATACATGAAAAAAGGACAAGCCCCATCTAATTGTTTCTGTTGGCTTGACTGCTCTGACCATGTGGGTCACATGAAAACATTGCCCGGGGTAGGTTCCGTGGGTGCATAAGGCTTGTGGCATAGTCAAATTATGTGACTAAATTTAAGATTACACCATAGAGTGTATTGCTAAGATGAAAGATTAATTGATTCAAGATGCTTCTGTTTTATATGATTATACAGTAAATATTTTCTTGAGAACTGAGAAGGGCACAACGTGCAATGAAACTCTTTCTCTGAAGTGTGCACTGTCATGTGCCTCTTTATCATCCATGTATCTCTGAAGATTCGTCCACAAAGCTGGCATGTTTTCCCTGCAGAACAGAAAAAAAAAGACCGAATTTTAATAATTTTACTCAGTGTTTTTCATAATGGTATCTAATGAAGTGATTTTTTTTTTACTGCCTTTTGTTGGAAAATGTTTGCACAATATCTTGCTGCAAATATTACAGTTGCAAGTTGGTCTACTTTTAAAGAGGACAAATTGAATGTTTGCCATAAAATTTCAGGCACACGCTTGCCGTGAAATCTTAAAAAACAGCACTTTACGTAAAATACTGTCGATGAGCCCTTATAATAAGCCAATGTTGGGTTATCTACTGTACATTTTACGGTATCATACCATAGATAAGATTTACTGTATCTTACCTTAAAATGCTGCGGTATCATGGTGTAAAGTCATTTTATGATATCTTTCCTTAGAATATGCGGTGACATGCTGCATGGTAGATATTGGTCTGTTTTACGGCATTTTACTGAACAAATTATGGTAGACTGCCATTTTCTTTACCTTAGCTTTAAACTTCATAGGATTATGCTGTTATATGGTAGCATGCTATATACCAAATTTACAGTATTATCTTTTTGCAGGCCATCAAAATCGTCTCCTTGATAATAATAGCAATAACAATGCTACAGTGTGACATGTACAATTAAATTATTCTCAGAAAACCAGATAAACACAATTACCCATTAGCAGTTTTAACTGTTTATTATTTACTTCTCAGTTATAAAATCATTTCTCATCAACATAATCATGTCTCAGGCAATGATATCATCACCTATTGTTTCATATGATGACATCAAATACACATGTCGTCATCATAACGTTCCTCTATATTTATTTCAGTGAATTTGTGGTGATTAAGTTCCTCAATATGTAGATTTCTTTAAGAAAAGTGTCTATTGTGTCACACGTAATTGCTGAGCGCACGTAATAATGGTAGTCATATACGGTACCTACTTACTACCAAGTAGTCACACTGACTATATGACTATACAGTCAACCCTCATTTATCCGGGCCTCACTTATCCCGTTCCCTCGCTATCCACACACAGGTGGCTGGGAACAAATCTACTTAGTGCATTTATATATATTCAGTTATCTCGTTCCCACATTTATCCACACAGTTAACTGGGGGACGAAAGTGTGCGGATAAATGAGAGCTGACTGTACATGTACCTTAGTAGCCACGCAAGACATGGGTCTTCAGGGCTAATACCTTAGTGCCATGTACAGTTAGTTTCGTTAAAAACGGCCCATCAAATTGAAACAAGACAAAGCTGTCATAGCTGGCTACTCAAAACCGGATCTAAAAGTACATATTTAGGATATATTAGATTAATTTCTTACATTTACCAAGGTTTATATTAATCTGGAGATAGATGTAAGCCAATTATTAGCTATTATACAGAAGTGGACAGAATCAGCTGGCTTTAGCATGTTTTGACAACAGCCAGGTACTGGTCGCTACAGACAGCTAGAGTCGATCATATTTTATGAAACTAACTGTATGACTAGTACAGTACCTCCAGATATTTTTACCTCTCTTTGTTTAGAGTTTGGGCGCACCAGACAAAGACAGAGGGATTGCAAGAAGTTTTTTCACCATATATCACAAAAAGATCCTATTCTCTTATGTCACTCGGGGTCTTCCAAGGATCTGTTCATTCCAGAGAACCTTTACAGCAAACAATTCCATGTTATATTTTTTTTAAAGTAAAGTTTATTATCATAAGGCAAGGCGCGCATTTAAAAGTTTTCAAACAAACAACATATTTGTAATAAGCCTAATAGAACATTGAGCACACTAGCCATTTCGTTCATCAATGGCCTATTTAATTTAGGCCTTATCATATATATATATACTTAGTATTAACCTATGATCATCAAATATATTATATCATTATAGATATACGGTTTGTATGAAACAATAATCTCCCAATAACACACAATGCCAAAGAGAATTTACATTCAATTTACGACATAGAGAATATCCTCTATTTATCAGTGCATTTTTTATACGTTACAACTATGAAAAAAATAATAATAATCATTTATGAGACATATGCACATTGAAAATCTGTTTCAAAGTAACTGACCTTCTCATAACCTTATCCATTATAATACTAATTGATTAACAAAGCTGATTCATTTGTTAGCTCTTTGATCCTCTTTCTGAAAGAGCAAATCCTCCAAAGAAGTCTGTCTTGATAGTTGCTAATTAAAATGTCTTCAAAATTTCTTTCCAAGAGAGTCTCCAAGCTAAAGGTAAGTTAAAGTCGCACAGTTTGCCACCATAATTGCTAAAACATCTTGCTCTTTCTTAGTGAAAGCAACTTCTTAAAACTGTGGCCCTTTTTTAAGTGTTCATCCAAGCAACGCTGAGAGGGAAAAACACCAGAACATATCGGACACGGATGCGATTCAACTTCGTCGTGGTAAATTCTCATGTGACATTCAAGCAGTGCACCAGTACTGAAGGCTTTCCCACATAATTTGCAAAGCATCCAACAGACTCCCCCTAAAACATACAAAAAGGGTATATTACTTTTTTTATAGAGTTAATTTATATTATACATTTTTAGTGACTTTTTTAAGGCAATTGCTGCTGCCATAGTTATAGGTCAATTATTGAGGAACTCTTTGACAGTACTGTGTCAATAACTGGGTAGCTTCTACAATATCTGGACAGTACTGTGTCAATACTGGGTAGCTTCTACAATATCTGGACAGTACTGTTTCAATAGTTGGGTAGCTTCTACAATATCTGGATAGTACTGTTTCAATAATTGGGTAGCTTCTACAATATCTGGATAGTACTGTTTCAATAATTGGGTAGCTTCTACAATGTCTGGACAGTACTGTGTCAATAATTGGGTAGCTTCTACAATGTCTGGACAGTACTGTGTCAATAGTTGGGTAGCTTCTGTATTAGCCAGAAAGTACTGTGTCATCAAAATCAAGACCAGTTATTGACGCTGCGCCTGTCATGTCAAACAGATGATCCGATTGGCTGGTGATAACTAATTAACAGATGATCTGATTGGCTGATGCCAATAAGAGAGCCCCATTCTATGTTTACATGGCAACCACATTTGTGTCAATAAGGAATGTGTGGTGTTAATACAAAAATGGTAATATGTGGTTGGATAGTTACGACCAAAAATAAAATGCTGCTGAGTTAAAGACCTTTATTACTGTTCAAAAATAATTATTATCTCACTGTTAAATCCCAGGTAATTTAAAGACTGTCAAATTTCCTAATTTGATTCAGGCCTAGTTTATCAAATGTCATTGATTTGTCATCCTCACATATTGTCTTTTATTTGCCCCTGGATAGACACCAAGCACAAGGGCACCACCAAATCAATGCCTCATGAAAATCATTTACAGCTAAGGTGCTCAGAAAGGGTGTCTTAGCAGGAATCGAACCCAAAACCTTCAACAGAGATGGCTAAGATAAAACTCTTATAAATTTGCAACTTTCATTGCATTTG
Organism: Alitta virens; assembly: GCA_932294295.1. Lineage (NCBI taxonomy): Eukaryota > Metazoa > Annelida > Polychaeta > Phyllodocida > Nereididae > Alitta > Alitta virens. Next base: position 24,297,471 of record OW028580.1, on the reverse strand, counting down.
GTTAAAATGTTCTTGCATATGTTGGACTCGAACCTTCATATGATATCAAAACAGAGCAACGTTAGAACGATCTATCAAGTGTTTATTTGTGTGATTACTTATCAATTATGCAAATTACAGCTTGTGATCATAGTCCCAACAAGTCAGAAATGGTGCAGCACGTTTAACGACTGCACAATACAAATACATGAACTTTCAACATTTAAAAGAAACCAAAAACAATCTGCCATTCCACAACATACAGTTAGTTTCATTAAAAACGGCTGACTCTAGACAGCTGCAGCGACCCTATACCTGACTTTAATCTAAAAAGGCTAAAGCTAGCTTCTTCTGTCAACTTCTATAGCTAATAGTTGGCTTACATTTATCAGCAGAAAAGTGTAAATATTGGCAAATTTAATTAGTATATCATATATATGTACTTTTAGATCCGGTTTGAGTAGGCAGTAATTACAGCTTTGGCTAGGCTCAATTTGACGGGCCGTTTTAAATGAAACTAACTGTATGTACACTCAATGTAAACTTCAACAATCATCAATGTTCAATTCATCTGCATAATATGACTAACTTACACTGAAAACCAATTTGAAATATGTCATATTTTGACCTCCATATATGCGAAGTCCATAAAGTGGACACCATGTATAATTTGACCTAGTTCCTTTCCATTTACAACTATACCGAAACAAAACTATATCAAAATAATAACATAAAGCTAATCCCTATGATAAGTCTTATGCACATTCCTTATGTGACGGTTCAATGTACTGGCTGCTACAAAGTTTTTCGAACAGAGGAGACACACGAATGGTTTTTCGCCCGTGTGACATCGAATGTGATTCCTGAGCAACCACGTATCTCTGAAGACTTTCCCGCAATACTGACATGTCCTGCCATACTTTGCCCCTGAAGTTAGACAGAATAAAAATTACTTTCAAGTAGTCTGCATTCCCCCAAAAAAAAACAATTAAAAAAGTCACAATTCTAGTAAGCCAAGATGGACTGCCAGCAATGATATAATTTATCATCAATACCAAATACTCTTTCTTATCCTATTTTAGGTTAATTTGTACAAGACATAGATGACTTTCTTCAAATACCAATCATTGTCACAGGTGTCTAACAGTGCATAACATTTTGCTATTAGCCTGGTGCAAATTAACTAAAACGAAAGAGTGCCTGAGTGCAGCCAGCCATCTCAACCTAAAGCATAAAATTAAAGAAACACTGCCCTGGGCATAACTGATTTAGGACTATGAAACAAATATACTCCTACCTCAGACATCCTTGTGGAATATGATCAGATTATGACCAGAAATGACATTCAATAGATTGGCGACAATATTTATTATCACATATTTTCCTAGTCCCACAAACTGCCTGTTGGCGTGCTTGCAAATGACAGCAATGTTTCGAAAAAATAATTTTTTCAAAATATTTTTTTTTCTGTCATACTTAAATCTAACATTTGTAGAAACATTCGACCAGATGGCTCTCACGACAAACAAACAGACAGTTAAGACCAATGTTGAAGCCTAAACTGACATCTTACACTAGTTACATTCAAGTGCCTGCATAGACAAACAAAACCTTTAGTGTTTTCTGTCAGCAACCTTAGTAAGCTTGATCCCTGTGCTTGACCTTAATATGTCTCATTAGATGACTTCTCTGAGCAAATCTAAAACAGCATGCGGAACACGAATAAGGTTTTTCTCCAGTGTGCACTCGGATGTGATTCTTGAGCAACCAAGTGTCTCTGAAGACCTTCCCACAAAATTCACATGGCTTGCCAGATTTTCCCTCTGAAGTCAGAACAAGAATAACATCGTAAGTATTGATGTACGCTAGATCTGACATTGAATCTTGTATTGGAATTAGTCTGTACTGTATTGGAATTGGTCTGTAATTGTAATTCCTTCAGTGCACATGTTCTATTATCAAGCATCATCCTTAGTGTCCCACCATCTACTACAACTTTTGCTTTCATGTTCATTACGAAAATCTTTTGAAATAGAACACTGAATATCTTGGATAAATATTCGGGCAAAGAAACTATTTCATTTAAAAAAAAATACAAAATCCCCTTCTCTTTTTTATTTTGTTTTTATACAGGTAAAGAGATAATGTAATACATCTTTCATTTCCCTCAGTTAATCTCGATATCATGACATTCTCAGCTGTGCTGTCGACGGCACAGTTCCATAGTGTAAAAGGGCATTCACACCATCACGTATAAGACCTACGTATGACCACGTACTTCAAAAATTGGCTATACATGCTCACTCGTGGCTCTGGTAATCACTTATAACTTCTTTCGAGCGTATGTGGGGCAATCGTAGATCGCTCGCCAGATGTCCGTAAAATGCTCGCCAAACGTCCATAGCCAAGCACCTGTGAGGCATCCTTGAGGGAATCCCTGAGGCATCCGTGAGGCTTCAGTGACTCAAGAGTAAATGAGGATAGAGTGATGGACGTCTGCCGGGTGTTTTACGAGCGTTCCACGAGTATATACGGATGATTAGTGGCTACGTATGGCCAAGGATGGCCACAGACATACGTAGAATGTACGGACCCCCGAGCAAGTTACGTAACTAATATAAACAATCACTCGTAGAACTTCCGCTAAAGTTTTAAACATGTTTAAAAGTTTTTGCCCTCTCCACATATGGTAGTGAGTGGTCAAGCGTGACCAGGAGCACCCTACGGATTAGCGAGAGCATATGTAAAATGCTCGGCGAGTGAATCACGTATGACCAAGGATGACCCCGAGCAAACAAAATTTTCATACATGGTCATACGTAGGTCTTATACATGATAGTGTGAACGCCCCTTTAGATATGAGATTTAAAGCTCTAACCCATCAAAAGTCAAAACCAAGTAAGCAAATTCATCTTGAACATGATTAAAATACAAGCCTCAATTTCCAATTCACTATGCTACAGTCGTTAACTTCAACTATGCCACTATAGTGACTATAATAAATACCCATCCGGTCTTTCTTGATATCCTCGCTGGATAGTATATAAAATTTGCACTTGATAATGTAAGAATAAGAAAATTTTTTATTTCATCTCTGGTAATGTAACAATAAAATGTCAGCACAAAACAAAAACAAAGTTAAAACAATTGAATAGTAACAATGTTGCCTAAATGACTAAGACATGAACAATGACTTAGATAAATTCCTTAACATTACAAGAACTTTTCCTTAAACAAGGAATATAATTCCAAAGCTTGCAGCCTGTATAAGACAATGAGCGATAACCATATTGCAGTGTTAAATCTTTTTAAGGATACTACATGTTTGTCACGTAAATATTATTATGTAGCCTTGCTTTGCAGCACATTATCACTCAGATTGCCCCATACCCAGTACCCATTGCCCCACTCAATACGGATTTAAATAAGTGGACTTAAACCAGGAATCACTCAAGTATAAGATTCTTATCTTAACATATAACTTATGACTGCTAATAAGAAAAACAACATTCTCTTGTCTAACATAGATCTAGGATTCAAACAAATATTTTTCACAATATATCCTTGTATGTCACACTACAATGATGCATGCAGAAACATTCAAGTCCTCCAGTTATTGCACACAAAATCTGATAGTCTTTTAAAGCTGTTCATATTCAATGAAGGTGCAATTGCCATATATAATTGGTCACATTTTATGTTGCAGTTTCATGTGTCTTTGCAGATTGCTCTTTTGACTGAAAGTATTCGAACAGATGAGACATTCGTGAGGTTTTTCTCCAGTGTGGATTCTCAGGTGAACTTTGAGGCTCCAGTTGTCCCTGCAGAACTTCCCGCAATATGGACATTTCCTCCCGGATATGCTTACCCCTGAAGATAAAGAAGAGGATCTTCGGTAAGTATTTTCAAAACGCTTTGGCTTAGAAATGGGAACGGGATAATGGGATTTTGCTGGCAATTTGCAGCCACTTTAGCGTTGTTTCTATCAGTTTCCTTAACACAGACACTAGGTACAAGGCAACCGCCAATTTTAAACCTCGTGTGAAAGACATCCAGCTGAGAAACAGATCATGAAGTGTCCGTCTTCGGTAATCCTTTTCAAAATGCTGTGGCTTAGAATTAGGAAAGGGATATTGGGATAGTGTATGAAATTTGTAGTTCTATGTATGTGGTTTCTTTCTTTTGGCACAACATACATGTAGACACCCAGTACAAGACAACCACCTATTTGACACGGAATGCGAAAGACATCCAGTCAAGATATCGATAACAAAGAGGCGTCAAAGCAGGGATTCTAACATGCAATCAGGCACGGCTTATACAGAGGATTTGTTTAACCACTCGTCCACCAGTTATTAAATAACTTAAAGCGACAGCTGTTCATCCTAATAAGGGTTTATTTCGTTATTGCAGTCTTCAAGTTGAATATGATTTTACAATTATGAGAATACAAACACAAATACAAGCATAAAGCATGGCTTGGTAATAATAGAATTGGCCACAATTCAGTAAATACCACAAGGCTATTTATACTCTGAATCATGATTATACTGTCTTTTTAGAAGAACTTAGAAGGCAGTTAGAATATTCCACATCTAATCTGTGGTGTATAAAACTAAATGTATGATGTATTTATCAGTCTCACATTAACTGTAAGCATTATAAGGAGATTATGACAAGTATGCAGTCATTGCATGGATTTGATCAGGAAAAAGCATTGATTAAAATCCGAAAGTCCCTTCCTTTTCCAAGGAAAAACAAGTGCTCGGGTTGAAGTTAGAGATAATGTTCCAACTCCTCAGGATGAATATTTCTCATATGTTTGGTCACTTTTGATTTTTCTGAAAAACTGCGTGAACAGACAGGGCAATTGAAAGGTTTTTCTCCAGTGTGAACTCGCATGTGCCGGATGAGGAACCACCTAGCCTTGAAGACCTTTCCACATAACGTGCAAGTCTTTCCGTCACTCATCATGCCTGAAGTCAAACAAAAATGAATGTCATTTACTTGTATTCTTTTAAAATTTTTGAGGTTTATTTTGGACTCTCTTCGGAGGTGATGCAACTAGTTTGTGGAAAAATAAAATAAAATTACTGACCTGTCACAGGCAATTCCTTATGGAATTTCACAACTATTTATCATCTAGTGGTGCTTCTGAAACCCTTAATGGGTGCTATCTTATACTAAATCTACTCATCTATGCATTACAAATGCATGCATACGTAATAACAAACCTACAGAAGTGTTGAAATATTTCAAAATATTTTATTGTATCTGTCATGTATATATATATGTATAATATACAACATTAAACTTAATACGGGAATGTAGTTTTGCTGCAGGTATAGTAAATATAAGACTTAACAAACAAATATAAGGCTTTCAGTAAGTCCATTAAAACAAATCACGATGAGTTTTCATGTGTTTGGTCAGTGTGCTCTTCTCCGCGAAACACCGCGAACATACAGGACACTGATAAGGTTTTTCTCCAGTGTGAATTCTCATGTGTTTGTCCAGATTCCAGTTATCCCTGAAGACCTTTCCGCATAACATGCAACTCCTGCCAGGTCTCCCTGAAGATGAACATAATTGTTTATCATTAACCTATTTAGGTAAAGAAAAATCATCTCTTAATCATGTCTTCTCAACACTAAACTTGTTGCAATTTGTAGAAATCCTTCCATATCTGTCAATAATTTCAAATGCAACAACATATTCGCTTATGAGTACTCTAGCAGTTTATCCATATACTGAACACCTCATGCGTCATATTCCACATTTAACCTACCAGAAAACTTAGCGATAACATTCCAGCATAAGTGGCAGAAAATGGTATTGTGAGCATGTAAATATGCTACATTATATTATATCATGTCAATTATACTGCTCTGATGTTTAGTCAACTTATATAACCAGCTACGAGGAAGATGTAATGATGAGATGCTTGGAGTCACGGTATGCCAAGGTAAAGTTAACTCTATATATTTGGTCTTTCCGGTGTCATGACATAGACATGAAGTTGCAAGACTCGAAACCATCACCCAAGCAGGTGGGTGGGTGGATTAGGGCTTTACGTCCTGTATTTCGGCACCTGATGGGCTAATTAGGACAGGCAGAGACGAAGGATGAAACAGCCATCCAACATAGGCTCAACCGGGAATTGAACCCGGGACTCAGTGGTTGGAAGCCCAGCACGCTACCATTGAGCTAGGCCCCCACCCTCACCCAAGCAGGAATCAACCCCAGGAAAAAAAGGTTGAAATGGGTGGTGTTGTTTACTTGCCCAGTACACAGGGAAAAATACAATGTTCTAACAAGTTTGAATGACTTTGAAATTGTTTATTCACAATAACTGATAATGGCTTCTAAAGCATAGTGCAGAAAGTCACGACGAAGTAATATATCGGCATATACATGCAATTTAAAATTTTTTTTTAAATGCTATTGTCCACTAGGATATCCAGCTGCATGGAGTCTCATATGTTTCGTCATGGTACTCTTCTCAGTAAAACAACGCGAGCATATAGGACATCTAAAGGGTTTTTCTCCAGTATGAATTCTCAAGTGATTCTTTAACAGCCAGCTATCTCTGACGACTTTTCCGCATATAAAACATGTCTTTCCACCGGCTGAACCTGAAGAAGCCAAAGATAACCGCGTATCATTTACCTAATTACATTAAAAGGCAATAACAAATAATTGTTTACGGAACAACTTGATTAAGGGAAAATAGTCATGGAATCATGGAATCCTAGTCATAGTTATGTTAGGTCACATTTTATGCTCATCACATCCAAACTATGTTGTCATCAAGTGCAAAGAATCCACATGCAAAATGTGTGGGAAAAAAATCACTATTTCTGCATGTCACTATTATTTATTTTAATGCAGGCTATTGCACCATCATTATGCACCCTAAGACCATGGCCCATGACCTGGCCAAAAGATTGCACCTTCACAACAGCACAGGACTTCTGCATGCAAATTGTTAAGAAGCTTCCATTGATTACAGGCAAACTATTGCTAAAAATTTCTCATACCTTCAATAACATGTCTGACCACATCAAAAGACAAATTTACACCAATTGCTTCAGTTCTTAAACTTTTATTAAAACAAAACGTATAAATGCATATGGTTACTTATCAATATATAGACTGGACAGTTTTATGAATATGAAATACAGTGTACTTAATTCCGTAAGTAGATTTACCCCTTAATACATTTAATCAATCCATGTTCTGTTTGATGTTAGTGAATCTTTGTAGGTATTGAAAAGTGATTCTATCCCAGATAGCATTCCAAATCGGACCAGCATTGTTTCAATATTAGCCACTGTCGTTACGATATTGTATCAATATCGCCGACGTCGCGCCAATGTTGGTCCGATTTGGATTGCTATCTGGGATGTTCATTGATTGTTCACATTGCGAGAGGCTTCTATTTTGGAGCAGATTTCCAGTTCTACACTGTTTAAATCTCATAAACAAAATAAATGTTGACTACTACCAATATAGAAATAGTGCAAATATGTGATCTATATCCTGCAGTAATTGTTGCCAGTTGAAACCAAACGTTGCTGCTTTTGATTTTCTTTCAGTAATTAACAGAAAATGCAAGGACGGTTCCCAAAAGATAACTTGAGATTGGAATATTTAAGCCATCAGAATATCCATCAAAATATAAATGTTTACACGGATATAACAAGAAGTATTTACAAACAGCCTGATATCAACCTCAGAAAACAAAAACAACCTTTGAATGACTATAAACAATGTCTTATATACAGCGTATGTATCAAGTACAAAAGTTCATCACATGCATTGGTGAAAACTTTCTGATCCCAAGAGATGAATATACTGTCTATGTCATATCACTCATCCATAACTGATTTGAAATTACTATTTCCCATGAGACGATCTTATGTGTTGCATCATATTGCCCTTGTCGGCAAAACATCGCGAACATTCCGGGCACTGGAAAGGTTTTTCTCCTGTGTGAACCCTCATGTGACGGTTGAGACACCATTTACTTCTGAAGAATTTTCCACATAAACAGCAAGGGTTTTTACGAGGCCGCCCTGAAGGTAAACACAAACGTTTATCATTCACAAGCAAACGCTGTCCTCTTATTGGTTAGTTATTTATAGACGGAATCCCACTGGCGCCATATACAGTTATAACACATAGTTAGAAAATAAATATTTACAGAGAGATGGTCAAGTTCGCTTTCCCTTGAATAGCTGACACGATAGCAAGTTTGCTCTGTTGCCAATAGAATATGACTAACTTTGCACATCCTAAATTTCAAATACAGTAAATTTCTTTATCATAATTGCCCTTAAAGAAATTCGTTAATTGAGAGGTGAAAACCAGTCTCTCGATTTGTTTCCCTGATGGTCAACTGACCATTTTCATGCTTCCTTATTTAGCTACTTGTAAGAGTACCAGCCGCAACAATGTTGCCTCCCATTCTGCAGCTTTCAGACTGATTCTGCGATGACATATCTTTTGATGACCTGTCTGTTTGTCTGTCTGTCTGTCTGTCTGCATCTCCCATAATTACAAGCCTTTCATCGTGATAACCCCACCCATCTTCCTCTTTCAATGCACAAGTTATGTGATACGAGGCAAAGCCTGATGTATGTACTCTTCCTCAGATAGGCTGGAATGACAGGTTTTGGTCAGTGTATGCATTGTCAACAGTGTTCATGGAAATACATATCATACACCAACTTCTGCCAGAGCACATCATTTATCATAGTTAAAATTCTACGGATTGGCACATAATAGATTTGAAAATGTTAACTTGTTTGCGTTTTATCCAGTATTTCAAAGGGAGGTAGCCTTACTAACCTACAAGGCTGGGGCCTAGCTCAGTGGTAGCCTGCTGGGCTTCCAACCATTGGTTCCCGGGTTCAATTCCCGGTCAAGCCGAAGTTGGATGGCTGTTTCATCCATCATCTCATTGCTTTGGTCCCTGCCTGTCCTAATTAGCCCATCAGGTGCAGAAATACAGGATGTATAGCCCTAATCCACCCACCCTTACTATCTTACACAAGAGCCATCAAATGCCTTTCCGACCCTTCGCATGAACTCTTAAGCTCATTGTGGAGTGTATCATAGTTAACTTTTTTCATGTATAAATGCTTTTTCTAACGAACTTGAATTACATAACCTTTTAAATTTCTCGGAACGGATTGATGAGAAGTTACACATGTATGCCTACATGGCAAACCGAGTATAACCAACTAAGATATAGCATGATCAACTATGTTAAGTTGATGACCAGACGATCAATACATTTTTTTGGGCATTTCTAGCAAAACCACAGCAAATCAAATAATAAAGCTTGACTAAAGTATTAAATTAATGAATTTCATCTGAATTTATTCCCATCATCCACAAAGTTTACATCGGCCTAAAATCAAAAATAAATGTGCAAAACTTCAAAGGTCAAACAGCAGAAACAATTACAATTTGTAAATCTTATTGAACAATATTACAACAGGAAGATAATTTAAACCATGTCCACAAATAACTTAATTATGATTATGAACTCTTTTCACATGTGCAGTCATTCCACTTTTCTCAGCAAAACAGCGTGAACATACAGGACACTGAAAAGGTTTTTCTCCAGTGTGAACTCTCATGTGTTTACTGAGAAACCAATTATCGCGGAAGTCCTTCCCACATAAGAAGCAAGTCTTTCTACTTTGTTTCCCTGAAGAAAAGAGACACACAAAGGTTCATCATTATTAGTGATAAACTAATTAACATTCCAACACTTGAAAAGGGTGTAATTGCAATTCTAGCTGGGTTCCCATAGAAACCATTGACCAATTTAAGTAATTAACACAATTTTCAATTACAAATCTCCGGTGGCAATCTAACTCTGGTCCCTGGGACTAAAAGCCAGAAGTCTATCATTGCACCAAAGAGTCACTCTCTACTGCGAGGGCAACATTCTGCTCACACCAGGACCACTGCACTGCAGTGAATGCACTCTCCCCTCCTTACAATGACTCACAATGGCTACTGCAGGCTAGCAGGACATAAGTCCACTGGTAGGTACACTTCCATCAGGTACCAATTTGTAGTAATCCACCATCAGGAACCACACTCTTGTGATAACGTTTGGTTCATTCAGCCATGTGCACACACACTTCTCTTGACTCACTTCACTATTACAAAATCTGACTTACTGGATCTGTGTTCAGTATATATAATGGATCTGTACTCAGTATATTATAGTCTGATGTAGGATATAATCAATGCTCATTAGCTAGTCAACGCTCATCAGCTAAGTGTCACCATGATTGACAAGCAATATTAACGTCCGCCAACACTCATCGAGCATCAGATTACCACAACATACATGAACACAATCGTACATAGAAGATATCCAAACTGGCTCATACAAGAAAGAGAAACTAAGAAGACCACCAGAATTGCAGTCTCTTGGTCTTTCAGTTTCGACCAAAATGCATTGTTCATTATTTCATGTGAAATTTCATGATGTTCCATGACATCTTTTAAATATCTCTAGGGACTTTTCCACAACTTCAGGTTTTGGCATTTACGGTAAGGCTACAAACCATATAACACTCTACAAACTTGACAAAGGAATTTAGGAATTTATTCAGTTTTTCTACACATATCTTATACACACAATATACATATATAGGCCTAACTGCAAAAAGTACAACAAGTATAACAGGTCTGTAGATAAAGAACAAGAATAACTTCACAATGCAATATCACTAAGAAGTTAAAGATTTAACCGTACAGTCTGAATTACATAAAACGTTCTAAAATGCTTTCAACTGTATCCATAAATCACTGTGATTTATCATTTTTATGAACTGTTTTCAGGTGAAGATTCATTGAGCCTTTCTCAGAAAAGCAGCGTGAACATACAGGGCACTGATAAGGTTTTTCTCCAGTGTGAATTCTCATGTGTCTATTGAGAAACCAATTATCGCGGAATTCCTTTCCACACAAGAAGCAAGTCTTTTTTGCCTGAAGTTTGCCTGAAGAAAATACAGACAAAAGTTTATCATTAACTAATTCAGATACAAACACAACACCAAGGTCCAGCAAACAATGAAACGGAACAGATGTTTTATTGAAATGGAATATAGCTGAATTTATTCTCGATACCTCTAAGGCTTACCCAATCTAACATGAAACTTCACTCTAACGCAAATAAAAAATCTGTAATGCAGACATCAGGAACTGAATTCTAATAGGTCTAATAGAACAGTGTGTATTCAGTTAAGTGCAAAACAAATTTCAATCACTTGAATCACTTTAGTGTATCTTGTTTATGTACTCTTTTCAAATGCGAAGTCATTCTAAACTTCTTAGAGAAACTTCATGAACATACAGGACACTGATAAGGTATTTCTCAACGCAACAACAGGAACTGCAACTCTTGAGGTCAAACAGAACAGTGTGCATTCCAAGAAAATGCAAAACAAGTTTCAATCACTTTATTGAATCACTTGAGTGGATCTTGTTTGTGAACCGTTTTCACATGGGTTGTCATTGAGCCTTTCTGAGTGAAACATCTTGAACATATCGGACATTGGAAAGGTTTTTCTCCAGTGTGAACTCTCATGTGTTTATTGAGTAACCAATTATCACGGAAGTCCTTCCAACAAAAGCAGCAAGTCTTTCTACTGTGTTTCCCTAAGAAAAAAGATAAACAAAAAGGCTTGGCATTAACTAATTTAGATACCAACACAATGTCAAGGCTCAGCGAACAATAAAACTGAACCGATGTTTTAATTAGATGGAATATAGCTGGATTTATTTTCAATACCCCAAAGGCTTACACAAACTAACTGCATAAAACTTGAGCAAACAAAAGGTAACAAGAAAATCTGAGCAAACAAAAGGTAACAAGAAAATCTGTAACGCTAACATCAGCAACTGAATATGCTTATGTCTAATAGAACAGTGTGCGTTCAACGAAAATGCAAACAAGGTTCAATAACTTGTATGAATCACTTGAATGGATCTTGTTTATGAACCGTTTTCAAATGGGAAGTCATTCCAAACTTCTTAGAGAAACATTGTGAACACACATGACACCGAAATGTTTTTTCTCCAGTGCAAACTCTCATGTGATTCTTGAGAAACCATTGATCCCGAAATTCTTTCCCACACAAGCAGCAAGAAAAGTTCAGTTGGCACTAAAGAGGGAGTTAATAATAATTTTACTCTTACGTCTGACAGAACAGTATGTATTACATGAAGATCATCAGTTCCATTCACATACTTAAATTAGCGCAGTTTCACAACATAGGGAAATTCTGCCCAAATTTATTAACTTGCGCTTTGATACAGTTTTGGGTGCATTGATACAGTTTTGGGCGTACATCAATCATGTTTACACCATTAGTAGCACAGTGGAAAATCGCAACTCCCAACTGAATTTGGTCCTAATCCGACTAGTAGAAGCTGAGAAATCGCCGAGTTTAGTCCAAGATTGAGCCTCTCAAAAGTCAGTTTTTTGAGTATGAATGCGTCCAAATGAAAACAAGCGAAAAACTGGACGGTTGTTGTTTTGTAAGTCATGGAACTTGTTTCAATTTTTATTCCAATTTTTTAACTGTCAGTGTTAAAAATTATTATATTAGCGCAACTTCCCTCATTTAAGGCTAAAAATAATATTTTTCAGAATATTAAATGTGTGCGTGGTGGCGCACCAGTCATGTCACTGCAGGTCCCTCTGTGAATATATAATTCCCGACGATTTAGCAAACAAAATATTATTTGCAATCTTTCATGCCAACATCTTAAATTAGTAATAAACTTTTAAAAACTTTTCTAGGAACACACATCTTTTTCATGTGCATCTTCAAGATTGTCACTTTTGTAGTCTCTAAAATCCACACACTTGCCACCATGATATAGCGTCTGGATCAAGTAAACAAAATAGAATGCTGAATCGCACTCTAAACGATAATTATTGCTTTTTCGAGGTATGTAGATATATGTTGCTGCTATCACTGGAGAATAATTTTTTTATGAACTTTGTACACATGTGAATTCAATGAGCCATTTTCAGAAGAATACATATCCCAAGGGAGTTGATATTAAAAACTCTCAATTGGCCTGCAAATGTAGTGATCGCAGCATGACCAACATGTAACCAAAAACTCTATATATATTCTTCATTTATAATGAAAAACCATTTTTTTAAATCCTACACTTACTTCACAGTGAAATCACAATTCTTGCCTTTTCTTTTTTTAAAATCTTTTTTTTTTTTCCGGTAGAGCCACTTCCTATCACAAAATGAAACTCAATGGACTTCACAGTCAATGGAATGCATCTGAATTTATTCACAATAACTACATAGCTTTTACACACAATAACTGCAAAACAAAATGTACAAATTCAATAGGTATGCAGAAAGACAATACTTCTGATGTAATATTAGAACAAAATGTCTAAAGACCTTAAAGTATAGTTTAAATTAATTGAAAAATTCCAATATCCATAAATCACTGTGGTCTGTTTTGTTAGCGGTTTTCAGGTGAAAATTCATTGAGCCTTTCTCCATAAAACATCACGAACATACAGAACACATATTTAATAAATGGAATACAGCTGAATTATTGACATTATCCCAAGGCTTACATAATCTAAGGGAATAAAACTTGTGAAGCAATATCAGGAATTGCAACTATTAGGTCTAATGTTCAAAAGCAAAAACAACCTTCTAACACGAAAGGAAATGCAACTACATATAGGGACAGATGTATCAAGGTAAATTGTTTCACATTATGCCACTCAATCTATGGAAATAAAAAGTCGAACAGCAGCAAATAACAAACCTTCTAGAATTGCAACTCTTGTGCATTCCAAGAAAATGCAAAAAAAGTTTCCTTCACTTTAATGGATCTTGTTTATGAAATGTTTTTACATGGGTTGTCATTGAGGCTTTCTGAGTGAAACATCTTGAACATATTGGACACTGAAAAGGTTTTTCTCCAGTGTGAACTCTCATGTGATTCTTGAGACGCCACTTATCTCGGAAATTTTTCCCACACAAGGAGCAAGTCTCTCTACCATGTTTCCCTGAAGAAAAGACACACATAAAAGGTTTACCATTGACAAAGTTAGATACCAAAATGTACCATAAATCAATGCTCAGTCAATTACCAAACTAGACGTATGTACATGGAATACAGCAAAGTTTATTCTCAACATATCAAACTTACAGAATCTAAACGTATAAAATAAAACTTGTAAATGCAAAAGTTAGAAAGAAACATCAGGAAATCTTGTAACCCAATATCAGGAACCGCAACTAACAGAACAGTGTGTAGTCCATGAAGATCACTTCAGTGTATCTTGTTTATGAACTGATTTCAAATGTGAAGTCATTCCAAACTTCTTAGAGAAACTTCGTGCACATACAGGACACTGAAAAGGTTTTTCTCCAGTGTGAACTCTCATGTGATTCTCGAGAAACCACTTAGCTCGAAAGTCCTTTCCACACAAGAGGCAAGTCTTTCCACTATATTTCCCTAAAGAAAAGATACACACACAAAGGTTTTAACATTAACTAATTGCAACCAACAAAAAAATCAAGTCTCATCGTAGCTGGGTTTATTCTTAGCCAGAACCGACCTACATTGCATTAGATGTGATGTAGGGTCGGAACGCGTTGTATGGGAATTCTTTGATGTTGACATTTACGACACATATTTCTCCATAAACATGTCAGCATACCTTATTTCGTCGTGATGCACAGGAGTACGACTCTGTTAACTATGAACTTGTATTCATATTTCACTGAAAAAGCCAGTGGAATTATCCTTTTCAAGAGCGTTTTCAAATTCACGTTTGCTAGTTCATGCTTTTTGTGGTAAATATACACAAGAGGGCGCATCAGTGCAATTCGGTGCTGATAGCTCTTTATACAGGCTGCTTTTCGTCCACTCAGAATCTGACAGTAGAATGCCCAAGAAATACATCAACAAGCACCAAAAACTCTGTTAATAATTCACTAAACTTTCGCCATTGCAACGCCCCCAGCAGTCACAGAAATGAGGACTGGTCAGCACTATTCTGTGTGCCACTAGGGGCGTTGAAACGTCGCCAGAGCCCTCTTGTGAGTTTTTCAGAACTAGGCGGCCATGCTTCAAGCTTTGTTTACCGAAATGTGAATTCGAAAATGGCACAGAAATCGATTAATATTGGAAGAAATCAACCATATCTGAGCGCGACACAATAGAAAAAAGGTATGTCTAACGCTACAGTGGGTGTATGTTGTGTGACAAACGTTTACTAAAAGGCTATTTCCCACTCAAGCCAAAAAGTCAATATTTTTTCATCCAGGACCTTGTAACCCTGTCCTGTGGACAGGGGACTTGTAGTTAGGTTTATTCTCAACATATCAAACGTACACAATCTAACTGAATGAAACTTGCAAATGTACAGGTCAAACAGTAAAAACACAAAATATTGTAATGCCATATCAGGAACTGCAACTCTCAGGTCTAATAGAACAGTGCATTCAACAACAATACAAAACAAGTTTCAATCACTTGCATTAAATCACTGAGTGAAACTTGTTTATGAACTGTTTTCGCATTGGTTGTCATTGAGCCTTTCTGAGTGAAACAACTTGAACATATCGGACATTGAAAAGGTTTTTCTCCAGTGTGAACTCTGTGTTTCTCGAGAAACCACTTATCTCTGAATTCCTTCCCACACAAGAAGTAAGTCTTTCTACTATGTTTCCCTAAAGGACAAAAAGATTAACACAAACATTTACTGTTGACTGATGTAGGTAAAATAAAACTTTTTTTTCTTTTTTTTAAACATTTAGTACAAATTATAATGGTGACTCTTTGACCCTGTAAGAATATTTGTTACTCTAGTAGGATCGTATTCCACCAGTCACTGACAAGACTCAATAATGTCTCAATGCTGCTGGTTTGAAGCTTTGTCAGCTTTTATGACCAGCCTCCAGAGACAACACTTCCAACCCCAAAGGCAGCTTACTTTTGAGACTTCAAACATAATGTCATTTTTAGTGTATTTTATATTTTTCAGTATCTCCAAAATGACGTCATACACACGGGCGCTTAAGCTCAGCGCTGCTAGTCCACAGCTTATTCAACGATCTGACTTCGCTTTGCATTTTTGCTAATATCTTTGTAACAAAGAGGAGTTCGGTCAGAACCTTGTTATTAATGTGATCACAACAAATTGGGGATTCCATTAAGCGGTAGATCTTATCTCTAGCGCACCCAGACGCTGAGAAAAAAGTGTTTGTTTAATTAATATTTGCCATATATAGTGGGGATTCGAACGTGCTATCAATGCAGAATTTTTATCGCTTTGGAGTCAGAGGGCTGACTGTTAAATGAATTCTCTTCCATTGTTTTCATTTCGAAAAAACGAGAGACAGAGGATAAAATCGTTATCACATGTTAACATTTTGAGAATACAGAAATTCTCAAAATAAACATGTGATAACTTATAAGTTATAGTATCACAAAACTGGAGTAAAAGCAAAATATATCACCTAAAATTTAAATATATATATAACTATAATATGATAATGTCCACAGCATACCAGCCGAGGCGATGTTCATAGGACAGCAGCGCAGTGTGAAATGTAGCCAAATCAGCGTGGCATGCTTATATAGCGCTTTGCAGGAGCACCACAACATTGCTTTTTGCCGCCGCCCATCTACCTGCCTTCTCCTGCCTCTTATCTCTCTTAATATTGGTCTATTTTCAATCCAAAAACACGAATGGAATCAGTATGAGCAATACTAAACGCAAGCCTACTGCGCTGTTACTTTTAAAAGTTATGACTTGGGCGACAAACTATCAAGACACACAAAAGACTAAAGATAGTGCAACAGTATAAACACAGCGTATGGTTGAGACAATATGACATTGTTTCCACTGAAGATGATACTGTGATAAGATCTCTCTAACCTTTTGATCTATAATAAAAAGGACAATGATAATGAAAGTCTAGATCACAACAATATATTATTCTTTATTGATTTTACGTTTGCCCATCAGAGCATATTATAATTACAGTTTTTCATATGTATTGTCAATGAGCTTTTCCCAGCAAACTTGCACGAACATAGCGGACAAATAAAGGAATTTCCCCCGGTGTGAGTTTTTAAGTGTTTCCTCATTGAAGTTTTCTCAGAAAAACCACGAGAACAGATTTCACATTTAAAAGGTTTTTCTCCAGTGTGGATTCGCATGTGATTTTTCAGGAACCAATTGTCTCTGAAGACCTTTCCACATAACAAGCAAATCTTGCCAGCACCAGAGCTCCCTGAAGACAGATAAAAGAAATCCAACAATTAACCAACACATCTATGAAAAACTCCAGAGAAACTGGTTCCATTATACAAGGAAAATTACTTTTCCTTTACAATGATACCTGAACAGAAGAACCACAATTATGTATGTAAGGAGGGGATGTACGAGTTTTCTTGAACCACAATTAATGGTTAATTGGATAAACTGCATCCTGCATTCTTCCAGTGCCACGTGAAATATTCTTCGTGATCATCTTTCAGACAAAGCTTTCAGTAACCCAGAACAGTAAAATAAAATGAGACCTTTACACACAGAAGACCCAATGATATGAACTTCCCACATGCAGCCGCCCTTATGTTAATTTGAATTCGCTATAAATTCACCAAACCTATGAAGACACGTCATCTACATTGAAATTATGCTTCCAGTATTTTCCATGTTCCAGTTATCAGGCACTTGTAAATTTGTAAATTATTTATTTTATAGAACGCAGTCTACAATATATGAAATACATATTCAGATGCACATCACATAACCAGAATTAAAATTTAGAATTTACATAAAAATAAAATTGGCACTTCCACGCCAACTAGTTTGGCCATCACATTTTATCCACCCGACTATATACACATATTTACAATTTTGAAACATTAATACACCCAACACAAACATTTATGGACTGTTCTGCTGGCAATTGAAATGCAAATCTGTACAATGTCATGGACTGTTTCCATGTGAACAATAATATTGCTTATGATGCTTCCAGGCATATTTGTGGCACCACAACCCACACGAGGGCAGTGCTTTGACCCAGATTTAAATGCAAAAGTCAGTCCAAATACAGTTCCAACTTTCAAGTCACCCGCCAATGAATAAATGACACTCGATCAGATTTGCCTATACTCAAAAGGATAACAGGTGCATCATAACGAAGTCCGCAGACCTAAATTAGTATGTAACAAGCCAACATACAGCTATTTCACATAGATCTGCACAAGATGATCCGAAGCTATTTCTCCAAATTGCTCTTTCTTCAATATTTGCAACAAAAAAACTAACATCAACTTCAGGCAATGTACCACTACACCAATAAGGATGGCCTAAGATACATTTCTTCATGTATGTACACAGACCAAATGCATTTTCGAATTGTCCTTCACCACAAAGTTATTAGAATATAATAATTGGCACACAAAATTGTTTTTCTCCAGAGTTCTTCAACCCCAAGTTCCATTTTAAAGGACGCAACACAGATATCAATAGTTAATTGCTACTCTAAAATATACACACCAATACTACAAAATTGTCAATATGAATGTATGCGTGCCTCAATGGACTATTCATATCACAAGAGCCTACAAAAGCACCACAGCACAAGTGCTATGAAGAATGTAACTGTGGTCAGGGTTAGGCTAAGACATTTATGATATTAAATTTCCAATTAAGTTGATACTGTAATAAGATATCCAAGGAATAGTTAACTAAACCTCTAACTTTTATATAAGTAATCTACATGGGAGGCGTTGGTCCTTAGTGATGTCGCAATCGAACATGATGATCAAAGACATTATTCCAATTGTTTGTTATTTGTTGTATCACGAAAGCAGCCGGAAGATAAGCAAATTTCCATGTCAATACTGATCTCATTGCGTTTTCTGAACAGCAGTAAGGAATGCACTAACATCTGCAACAATAGTATCGACCGTTTACATTTGAGGCAAGGAGCAAAATGAGCCATCATTTGTCTCTGTGGGTCTTTTAGTTGCAGAGTTATCATAGCAAACAACCATCCACATGTTTACCAGAGGATAGATTACAATTATTGATTGTTCCTCATTGGAAATTGCAGCTTTTCAAATGTATTGTCAATTCGCCCTTCTCAGCGAATGTTTCCCCACATAGCGGACATTTAAGACTACTTCCGCCAGTGTGAGTGTTTAAGTGTTTCCTCAGAGCACCTTTCTCAGAAAAACCGCGCGAACAGATAGCACATTTAAAAGGTTTTTCTCCGGTGTGTTTTCGCATGTGATTTTTCAGGAACCAACTGTCTCGGCAGACTTTTCCACATAACAAGCAAATCTTGCCGCCACCAGATCTCCCTGAAGAGAGACAAAACAAATCGAGCAATTAACCAACTGTTTATACTTAAACTTTTCATTAATACTTCCAGAGGAACAACCGTAATTTAAGTAAAGAGGAGATTTCTTACAGCTACAATTCGTGTGGAATGGATACACAACAACAAGGTTGTGCAAGCTGTTTGCTCCCAGTGTCATGTAAAAAAAAAATCTTCGTTTATAACCTGTAGTCCGTGCAATCCAGAATTCAGAAAAGCTGTTTTGGTAACCCAAAACAGCATACCTGTGTATTCCAGTTCACTATAAACTCACCAACTTAAAAAGCTTAAACTTAACCCTTTCAAAGACACAAACCATACACTGGAATTTACGCTGCTTCCTGTATTTTCCATGTTCCAGAGCGAAGGCACTCAAACCACCTGGCCACTCCCGAAATTGATCCGTCACGTTGCCTCAGCTTCCTTAAACAGTTGCAGAAAAATGCAACACAGACTTATGGAATTCAACTCTACCTTTTCGGGTCAGTTCTGAAGTAATATTTCTATTATGCACTAATGTGCTTCAAATTATTTTCTCCAGAAAACTTCCGAGATCATACTGAACATACAGATGGTTTTTCTCCAATGTGAATTCGTATATGATTCTTCAGGAACCAATTCTTCAGGAACCAGCTGTCCTGCATAAAATGCAATTGTTTTGACAACTGTGGTTCCACCCCCCCCCCCCCCCCATCCCCCCAACACAGATAAACAACAACTAATTTGCACTGAGATGGGCTTTACTGCTACTGAACACAACTGAATTTGTTATTATTATTCAATGGACACCATCATATTCAGACACAACTGAATTTGTAATATTGTCAATTCAGATAAATTTGTCAAGTTCATGCGACACCAACCAGAAGAGCTAAACTTGTGGTAGTTGCACGTCTACTTGTTTGTCTTATGCACTTTCTTGATGTGAGTGTTCAAATGGCACTTTTGGGTGAATTTTCTTTGACACCATTGGCAGCTATGCGGTCTCTCTCCCGTGTGGATCCGGTAATGTCGTTTCAAGGAGGCCGAATTAAAACACCACACTCCACAGAGATGGCACTGTCTCTTTAGAGAACTCCCAGGGTGGTATCCAAAGTCACCTGGCAACAATCAAAGAACTTATAAATAATAATCTGATTAGCCACTCCATGCAAAAAAGCTACTAAATTACATCACAAAACAAAATTCACATGGCTATATATTTCTATATAAGATAGCCCTGGTATTTCAAGGTCACCTGGCATTCAAATCCATAGCATTCTCCACTTCAGAGCAGCCAATTATGGAACACCAACAAGTATCAGTGCTCATAAATTGACTTCAACGTGAGCAACGATTCAAACTCATTATCTTATGAATTTCCGCATGTGCTGTACCATATTAAATTTCAAAAGTGAACTTTGTTTGAAAGATATGGCAGGTGAATGCCTTTTCTCCCGTATGTACAATCATATGCCGCTTCAAGGAACGAGCATGATAGAATACTCCCCATAATGGGCAAGGTTTCTTGTCCTGAGCAGACTTATCTTGCAAGAAATCACTGATGGTTGCTGGGGTGAACGCATATCTAAGACCACCTGGCAAAAGAATTTTAGTATCAAAACCTAATTGCCTATTTTCATAGATGGGTAGCAGATTGCTACAACGAACCTATCTAAGTTTCCTCAAGTTATCCCATGTGAAACAAAGCTATGATAGATTCAAATGCACTTAACCTTGTCTCTGTCACCCTGAAAATTTTTTTTCCATCTACTACTGTGCTGTATGTAAACTAAATGGAGCACATTACTGCCAGAGCGGGTTTTAGCAATAGTTGGTTTGGCCTCCTGATACTGAAGAGAGATGAAAATGATCAGTTGTTGGTATTTAAGAAAAACTGCAGGAATTCTTCTAAACAATACAAAAGAAATTTTTGTTATTGACAGATATGAACAATAGATTACACTAGTTCGGTACTGGTCAATGGTCACATCATGATGCCAGAACCCTAATTACCAACAGAAGAAGAACGATAAACACCAATTTATTTGCACTGAGATAGGCTTTATTGCTACTGTACACAACTGAATTGGTTATTATGTTCATACCAGTTTTAGTGCAAATTATCAATGGATCATATTTGAACACAACTGAATTTGTAATATTGTTCAATCATCAATTTGTCACATTCAAAGATACATTAACCAGAATTGTAAAAACCTGTGACAGTCGCACGTTAAACAATGTTTGCCTTATGAACTTTCTTTAAGTGAGCATTCAAATTGCATTTTTGGGTGAATTTTCTTTGACACCAATGGCAGGTATGTGGTCTTTCTCCCGTGTGGATCCGGTAATGTCGTTTCAAGGAGGCCGAATTAAAACACCACACTCCACAGAGAATGCATTGTCTCTTTAGAGAACTCCCACGGAGATTTCCAATATCACCTTGCAACAATCAAAGAATTTATAGATCAATAATCTGATTAGCCACTTCACAAATAAATTCACATGGCTATACCATTTCTTTATAAGATAGCCCAGGTATATCATGGTCACATGGAATATGAAATTCAAATCTATAATGTTCTCTACAAGGGGACATTCGATAATGGAAAACCAAAAAATATTGGTGCTTATTAAACGGACTTCATGATCTATAACTTCATACTTCAACAGGAACATTTAACTCCAGTTTAATAGAGAGTGAGTGAATATTTCAAGGAATTTCAACCGCATGCAGAAGAGATTCCCATTTTATGTCAATTTTACAAGTCAAACCTCTCTTAAAATTTCACTGCCTGTTGCTTCTATGAATTCAATATAATTTATAAATGAATCATACGAGTACTCATTGTCATCAAGCCTGAAGCTACCCAACCGAGATATAAACTGTCTTGAAGCTATAAGCAACACTTCAATGCAACTGGTTGAACTGAACTTTAATACAACTTCAATACAAGTTTCTACTGAACTTTAACACAAAAAATCAAACACACCAGTTTCCTGATTCATAAAATAGACAGTATTTTATGTACTGCCTCTAAAATGTACTTAACAACTAATATACAATTGTAAGTCCATCTTTTCTGTCTAATGTTAATCACAGCCACAAAGTCCATCATGCAGTTCTAAGCAAAGAAATTTTCATCCATCCAATAACCGTGTTTTTTTTATTACTTTAGCAGGGTTAAGGTATGAAAATCTCCCTAAACACATTTAACGTCTATCAGAGCCATGAATATTCCTCAAGTGGATGACCATATTGTTTTTTTGAGAGAATTTCTTTCGACACAACCCACATGAATGTGGTCTTTCTCCAGTATGCACAACCATATGACGTTTCAAGGAACGAGCATGACACCATAACCCACATAATGCGCATTGTTTCTTGTCCAATTTCCAAATGTCCTGGTTTCCATAATAACCTGGCAATAATAAATACACTAAGTGAATTATGTTGAACTATTCTTATATTAGCAATTATTTCCCATAATAAAGCACTTTAAAACAACATAGTCACTAAATAACGCTTGGGTCACGTATCTTATGAATTTTCCGCATATGCTGTATCATATTGAATTTCAAAGTGAACTTTGTTTGACAGATATGGCAGGTGAATGCCTTTTCTCCTGTATGGACAATCATATGCCGCTTCAAGGAACGAGCGTGATAGAATACTCCGCATAATGGGCAAGGTTTCTTGTCCTGAGCTGACTTATCTTGCAAGTAATCACTGCTGGTTGCTGGGGTGAGCGCACCTGGCAAAAGATGGAAAGTATCACAAATTAATTACCAATTTCCAGAGATGGGAAGCTGATTGCTAATACTACTAATCGATCTAACTTTAAAGTTTCCTCAATTTATCCCAAGCGAAACCAAGCTATGAAA
The DNA here is from genome assembly GCA_932294295.1 of Alitta virens. NCBI lineage: Eukaryota > Metazoa > Annelida > Polychaeta > Phyllodocida > Nereididae > Alitta > Alitta virens. The sequence continues at coordinate 24,274,190 of OW028580.1, read as the reverse complement.
GAATCAAGAATACTTAAATCTAGGCTCAGTCATCTAGCAAGTTCGTTTTTTTTTCATCCAGTACTGTGATAACACTGCAGATTAGTGCCAAGCTAAGTCTTCTCATTTGTTGGCTTCCCAACTCAACATGACTTATCAAATTAGGTTACAACATCCTGGTCTTGTGGGCCATATATCATGGCATCATCGTTTTCAGTGTAAAGCTGATATGCCTTTACTTAACTAAGCTTCTGAACTCTTGACTACTTCGGGAAATTTAATGCTGGTAGGCACAGCAACAACGGCCCTCCATGCAGACTCTCGGGTTAAATGTTTATATCAAATAGTTTTTCTCAATTGTCTTGCAATACAAACGTTACAACCAAATAGTACTGTCCTGTTAGTCCCAAGCACACATATCACAAAACATCAATAGTAATCCATGTTTTTTATGAGGAACGCAAATAGTTTTGGTTGTTTACACCGTTCACGATGCAATTTTCTTTTTGTAGCAATGAAACAACTTGCAATGCCTAGTAAGATTGGCTTTGATTGAAAAATTTCGCCAACACACAGAACATCTATAAGGTCTTTCGCCAGTGTGAGTTCGAATGTGGTTCTTCAGATCCCAACTTCGTTTGCAGATCTTCCCACATAACTGGCAAGCAAGTCCACCAGTTTTATCTGAAGCAAACACAAGGACCAGTTAGGCAACTATTTATGAGATTCCAGGACAGTTATGAAAACTTTCAGGATCACTGACAAGTCACATGGTGGGTAGTTCTCGCATCCAAAAGCATGAATACCCTATTTTTCTTCCAAGGTATTATAAAGCGTTCATGGTGTTTTCCTGTATTTTGAATTGTCTATGTCATTCGGGTATGGTGCACATTCTTCAGATGCTGCCTAAGATGGCTTTTTTCGATAAACCTTTTCTCGCAAAGATTGCAAGCGAAAGGTCTTTCGCCAGTGTGAATTCTTTCATGGTTTCTTAACAACCAACTGTTCCGGAATGTTTTACCACATAAGTAGCAGGTTTTGTTGGATCTTTCTTGAGTAGAATTGAAAATGCTGCTATTCCACAGGAAATTGTCTGAAGAAACAAAGATAAATTTGCTCCATCAGAGTTCGGGTTTAGAAATAGATATATTTATCAGTACAAGTCATTAGAACACAATTGAAGAACAACTACATCTTCACCTAACATGAAGAACATAAATTCAATGTGTGCCTTAGAACAATCAGTAATAAATATTGCATTCTAATCATTTCTACATAGTTGAAAACATCCACAACTGAAAATTCAAGATGAATGCACTTAATTGCTCATATAAATTAACATTTGGTATCATTCAGCATTGTCACACCCTCCTGAAAATATTTTTTGCAGAGAACTTTTATTACTGATTCATGCTGTTGAGAATTCCCAGTTTCAAGAAAGCTGAGTTATGCATGTCATGACTTCAAATAAATCACTGCGACTTCACATATCCATGTCTTTTCTTCATATGAGCTGTGAGGTTGTAGGCCAAGGAGAAAGCATTTCCACATATGAAACAATGATGAGGCTTCTCTCCGGTGTGGACCAAAAAATGTCGCTTTAGAGCTTGTGAATTGAACAAGACTTTCCCACACAACTGGCAAGTATAATCTTTCCGCCATACAGAAGCAGGTCCACCTGGAGACGAAAATAATGAGCTGTCAGTACCCTCCATGTATACAGACTACTCTAGCAGTCAATATGACTGTCTCTTACATTCGTTTGAGTTGGGCTTCAGGTTTGTGGGAGCCAACCAAAGCTGACAAAAGATACCCATACTAGTAGAACAATGTACTGGGTATTGATAGGAGTTTTTATATGGTTGCCTTACACACAACTTCTCCAAAACGTTTAATTTTAAACACTGTCAAATGTTGTGACCATTCTATCATTTCGTTAATTAACATAAACTTGTTAGCCAGTGATACTTGCATTTGAATTGTGACCAAATATGTGTCATGACTCATAAGTTTTGTATCATTAGCCATGTGAACACAAATAAATGCTTATGCACATACTAGTCTCCTAAGATTTACAGGACTTCAGCAAGCCATCCTAACTGTTTAACCTGTTGAAACTCAGAGGCTATTTTGAATGTCAAGAAATATTCTCACACATCAATCCCACAATCACTCTATTAGTTTGTTGATGGCATACATCCATGATGAACATCTTCACCTAAATGAAATTGCACGATGTGTATATACAGTACATTACTATCATATCCAAACATATCAAAAATGCCCTGTTATGCTAAATTCCATAGTCTTCCAAAGGTGAACGTCCCTGTCAAAATTTACTCCTCAACTACATAATGTTAACATGTACAAAGGTAACTTATGTATGTTATCTTTTTCATGGTATGACCACAGGCATTTGCCATCAATAAGACCAGGGCTACTGACTTTGTCAAGAACAGCTTTTACTCCCCCTGTACAACTAACTGCCTTCAAGGATGGGGCCAGTTTCAGTCAATAACATCATATAACACTTCAAAAATGGCAAAATATACACAAAATGATTTTCTTTTTATTCCAAGCGATAACTCCCAGACGGACCGATGAGCCGATTCATTTCATGTAAAGTCACTATATTTAGTAAACAAACTCATGGCTTTGGCGTTATCATAAACTGATAAAACACGTATGTAGGCACAGCTTTTTGAAAACAAACTGGACATAAAAAAAAAGGTTTTAGCGAACCAGCTAATCACCTAATTATTAGTGAGGAGTAGGCTCAACGAACTAATCAACCGCCATATTTATTTTTACAATGCATTGTGGGAATAAAACACCAGAGGGCATGCGAATGCATTAGCAGTGGCGACACCACACTAACATCTCTAATTGCCTATACAGCTATACTGTAGTGAAAATCATAATTAGATTGTTAAAGAAGCATTAAATGACAAAATTAATTATTTTAGCCTTTTTTCTCAGCACTGTAGTCATTCAGTAATGTCATACAACCAAAAAAGATGTGACGCTATGTGGCGTGGCAACAAAGCCATCAATTGAGAAAACTCTTTCTGAAACCAAAACAAACCTGGCGCCTGATTTGGCTGTGTTTGATGGTCAGCTCACAAGTATTTATCATCTTAATGTCACATAACGTTAATTATTTATGAAGAATCTTTCAAAAACCTTCGCGTAAACAGTTTGTCTTGCAAGTGATCAACTCAGGACAAGCGAGACAACCATCCATTGTAAAAATACAAGGAAAATACAAGTTTTAAGCAACATCATCTGGCCATCATCAATCTCTGTTGAGGTAATGGCCAAGCTATCTAATAACTTCCATTATTTATGGGTATTTACCACTTATTTTCTAGGAATTTCTAGCTTGTACGCTGGGGAATGTTCAATTCTCATCTCTAGTGGCAGCTAATTTGCATATTTCGCTATCTACACACTTGATGGTGCTTCCTGACAATTCAGTGACCTAACTGAGCAATCTTGTTTAAGAATTGAGTGTAATCAATGCAAAAAAAAACTTATTGATATGCAATTTCATTGCCAGACATCCAATGCCATAAGCATACCGATAGGCTATTAGGTAAATTTGTTTGTATTTAAGTCTAACTGGTAATCTAGCAAAAGAATTGCAATCAAGCTCAGGGCAAGTCCTATTTATTCAGCTACATTCTGATAGGCTGTTGTAAATGACATAGCTGCCTCTTGAGATGAGAAGCCAATTAAGGCAGTCAGTAGCCTTAGTATTAGTTAAAATATAAGTGCGGTCATCACTGAGCAATGTCATATGTGTTGCCAAATGCCTGTGGTTGGATTCGATTTATTTCAAGTCCTTTCATCTCAGATGTTCTGTATTGCCACTATTGGACAAAACATTACATGTAGGATGATTACAATGATCATTCTCTATGTCCGAAGTAAAATGCAGCCTGAATATCAACTGCTGTCATAACTGCTACCAATATGCATGCAAGATTCGTCATAATGTTTTCTAGTTATATGTATAATTTGACTATGCATACTTGATTCAATGTATAGACTAAGTATAAGGTATAGACTAAGTATATTTCCCTCAAAATGGATGACACAATAACATGTATGGGCCATCACTAGTTGAAGTTCTTTTTTCATCATATATCAGCATCTATGGTGCATGAATTCATACTATATCTCTTTACATATCTTAATAAAACTATTGTGATTATATCAGCTCCTTAAACTCTTGCTAAGTATGTTCACTTTATGTCTCCAATTTCTTTAAGACCAGATTTACCAGATGACAGTTCCTCAAAGACTATAAAAGCCAAAAGACGCGACTCTATGGATAAGTTTAAATGCCTTTTCGTTGTGATTAGTAAATCATCAATATCACAATTGTGGTGCAGCTAAAAGCATTGCATTCCTTTCTTTAAGGAAATGACCAGTATATATAACAATTACAATTCATTTCTCATCAACAATTTCTTTCCTTTAAATGACAATGGATTTACCAAGTCAGAGAAACTGTGTTAATGAAGTAAACCTGGTCTTTTGAGGCTTATTCAAAAATAAAATTCCACTTACCTTCAGGAACAAGATCAGGAATTATTGTGTGACAAATACACACAATTCCATTCTTGGACAGACTAATTCGATAAATATTTATATATATATCTTAAAAATTTTCATATGGCTAAATTAACTGCTCAATATGCTAAAACAACATGTCAGTATCTAGATTGACTGAAAATTTATGGATTTAGTTACTATCAGGAATATGAATCTCGAAATTCAATTTTCTATAACTCTTAAATTGTTAAATTCCAGATAAATATTTCTACCCTATTAGTATCAACAACGCATTCGTCCTAAAACGGGAGTTTGTGTATTTGTCATCACCAATAAGTCCTGATTCGCAGCAGCACATTTACTAACTAAACATCAATTCAACACAACAAAAACATGCACAACTTGTCTGATGGGACGGAGTAAATATTCATTACACCTATTGTAAAATTACAGTACTTCACAATTTCAGCAGTCTTTTTTCCCCCACAAATGAAGCTCTTCGAAATAGTACCAGAGAAACTAAGGCAATGTTTTACTCAAATTTGGTGATCATCATTTACCTGACACACTCCAGAGGCCTGTTTTTTTTTTCATTTGCCTGTGACAGTCATACTGGACAATATCTTAAAATTATAGTTATTTATCCCATCAAACAAGATGCACAGCAACAAGCTATCTGTCATGAAAATTTTTCTGTACAACAAATTGAAACATTAATTTTGAGCACATACTATGATAGTACTATTGGTAGTGAATTTCAAATATATCAGATGACAGTTTAACGTCAATTCAGTTGTTAAAATACTCTTCATTAGTAATACTTCCCAATTCCTTTATCATATTGTTTATGAAAATTACACCTTTCATAGAATATCATTAATTGTTGTTTAAAGCCTGCCCAAAAAAACCTTAGCTTTCAATTGATCTGTAGAAGTTAGCTAAATGCTGTTGTAGAAATCAATTACCAAAAGTAAGCGTCGTGTACGCAAACATTCTCTGCAGTCTTCAGAACTTTTGAAAGGTGCTTATTCTTATTATACATAGCGAACTGATTTCTTTCAAATGTAAAATTATGATTCTTACTGTATTCAAACCAATGACGAAGATCTTAATCCCCAAGATTTGAATAAATTTCACAAAACATACCAGGAAAATCACCTAATTCACACAACTTAAATATCAAGTTTATGGTATGAGAGTCCATCAGCCCCTCAATTTCTCAATCAATCATACATATCAAATGTGCTCTTTTTTTTTTAAAATAAGATCTATTTATTTTAAATCTCTTTGGTGATCATGACAGATAGCTAGTTATACAAGATGCCATTTTGCTCTTCTAGACCATTCTTGTGTCTTGCAATGAAACAAGTCAAACATTACAATTGCTCCTATTTTATAACAAAAATGTAATACAAATATTGTTGTAACACCTGTTCATTGTTATATCATTATCATAGCCTATAACTCTTGTGACACAATGCAACAATTTCAAAACAATGGTGTTGATGTCACGTAATTCAACTACATCCGATTGGTACTTAGTGAACCAGACACAGAATGATTATGTGACATCATCATAGTTTGGAATTGCTACACAATATTCATTATTCAATGTAGACATCCAAGGTATTCTGCAACTTCATAAAATTCTACACCTGACAACTTCACACAAATATGTACACTGCCAGTTGCGGGCAATAATTAAATCCAGCAGCAAATACAAAATGTTCTGAATGAAAAGAATGACAGATATATGTTATGATACCAGGGGCAGATCCAGAAAAATGTTCACGAGGGGGGGGGGGGATAAATTAAAATGTATTGCAGGGACCGCTGAATTTTTTAATTAAAATGTACTAGGCCAAGGCGGGAAGGGGGGAGGGGGGGTTGAAACCCACTAAACCCCCCCTCCTAAATCCGCTACTGATCATCTCCTCATCTGCAATCTTTTGGTCAGAATACTTTGGATCACTTGCTGGCAACATCGCTGTCAGGCAGTGAGAGTATAACTACACTATAATCCAAAATAAATGTCCACTTGTTTTTAGGGTCCTATTTTTACATACAATTATGTCATGGAGAAGCAGAAAATATATATGTTACCAAAAAGTCATTTTAGCCCAAACTTCCTAACCAATAAAAACCCCTCTCTGTACTCGTTAACTTTAGTTTCCTATATCATTGCAATGATAATTTTATGCCATTTTTAGTCATCATTATAGCCTTTTGTTATGGCCACAAAGAAGCAGCAGAAATTACAATGGAGAATATAGCAAACTTATTTCTTTCCCAAAAGTGTTGTTTTCAGAAAATTGGGATTTGAATTGTTGAGAACATTTGTCCATTTTGTGCTGCTCCATGCTGTTTGTGGCAAATATGACAGAAAAACAGGTGGACATTTAATGCGAATCCTACTATAATCATAACTCCCTCCTATGAATTCCTAGTTGTCGGCATCAGGCAGCAGATTCAGGCTAGACTTAATGTTATTCTTGATCTTTTCTTTTAAATTACATTTTCAGAGCCTCTTTCAGGACAAACACAATATAGCAATTTGCATTCTTGAGTGTTTTTTTTTTTTTACTAATAATTTAAACTTGTAAAATGCAGCTTCCTGAATAGACATCTGACGCAAAACAAGGCCAAAATATATTCCAAAATATTGCGGAGAAATAATCTTTACTTTCATTAATCAAGATAATAAGTCAAGCCTAATGTTCAGTAATTACCAAAGTAAATTACAAGTGTGTTTTTTTGGATAGATTACAAATAATGAAAGTGTTAGTATGCAAACTGAGAGCAACTGTAATGTTTTAAAATATAAAATTTATATGTGAACTGAATTACATGAACTATATCGAAAGGTAAACTATTTTGTAATCACTCGGAATGACATTTACAAAATGAAAGTTATTCTCTTGGAAGAAATTGCTTGGTACAAAATAATTTTTCCCAAAATGTCTCAAATCATAACTAATCGATACTTGTAACATTTTAGGTAAGAAGAGCAAGTATGACAAACTTGTAGAAAACACTAATACAACATTCAAATTGTGTTAATAAGAAAATGCAAAACCCACCTGAGGGAGTAGCTGAAGAAGTGGACGGACCAGCCACTGCTGCTGCAGGTTGAAAATTCTGGGAAAAAAATAAATACATATTGCATAAACAATTGTGCTATTATCATGCTTAACTTACGAATTGGCTGGTAAACGTATATATATATATATTTTTGCTTTAATGGGAATCAACATTAACAATTTCAGTGATATGTGTATGGATATTTGTTGCTTCTGGTCCGTCACTGGTCAATTAATTTGCTATTCAACTTAAGAACTCCTTAATTTGCACAGGCCACAAATTAAGTCTGTATATAACTTCTAGTGCCCATTATAAATGGGCTATACATCAAGTATCATTTTAATAGTGTCTCTCATGAGATTCTGAGGAACAGTTATTCATATAATGTGTATTTACACAGTTGGTAGGTCTCATGAAAAATCTTGTTAGAAAATTAGATGCCATTGTAATTATGTGTACTTTTAACAGCACCTAACAGCGCCACAACTCACCATATTTTGCTGCCCTGGAGAGAAACCCATCATTTGTTGTTGGCTATCAGAGCCTTGTGACATATTTGACATATTTGACATATCACCCATAAAGTCTTGTTGAGAATACTGGTTACTAACACCAGACTGGCCAGGCATATGCATTAGTCCACCCTGGCCACTGTGCATACCGCCTGGCGGCATGTACATCTGTCCATCACTGGAATAGTTTGAATACTGATTTTGTGAGTACGAAGAGTCACCAATCTCTTCTTTAACAAACACTAAGTCCTCATCGTCGTCCTCATCTTCAAGTTCCTCTTTAATTTTGATTTTTTGCGCTTCGTTACTGTCCTCATCGTGTTGTCCACTGTCCTCGTTTTCCGATTTCTTGTTCTGTTCATCTGCAGTCGTTTTACTGGACGGTTCTGGTCGTATTTCGTGTGCGGTCGGTTCCGTATTTGCGTCTTCTTGTGTCGTGTTCGCTTCCGTTTCCGTGTGCTCATTGTCGTCTTCCTGATTACTACTCGAGTCTGATTCCTCTCCCGATCCCCCACTACCCTGGTCAGCCTTCTTTTTCTTTTTTCGCGCTCGTTTCTTTTTTCGCTTACGGGGGGCATCATTGTGATCTTCACCATCACTTTGCTCTGAGTCAGACTGTGAGCCATCATCATTAGCTTTGGAACGTTTCAAGTTTTTCTTGGACTTTTTGCCAACACCAGGATTGTTGAACATTTCATTAATGCTGACCAGGAAAATTTCTTCATTGTCTAATGTAATACCTAACAAGCCTTCAACACAGACTTCTCCATACGAGTTTAATGTGTTACGACACAATGCAATTATTGTCTCTTGTAAAAGTATTTTCACTTGGTTTTCAGCTCTTTTAAGACCCATGTTTCTGAAAAAACAATAGTGAAAGTATGAGAGAAAAGAAGCAGTTTGACAATGGCCTTACTTTCAGGACCGGCAACAAGAAGCCCATCGATCTGAGATTGCAATGCAGGCAAGCTAGCTCTGAAAGAGATATTACCACTATCACCACTGGCGGATCCAGCCCGGCCTCAATAGGGGGGGGGGGGCAAAAGCAAGGTGTATCTGGGTCACTCTGTAATGGGCCGCTATAAATTAAGGCTGGTATGGGAGGGTTGGGGGGGGGGAGCATGGCCCCTTGGCCCCTCCCCCTGGATCCGCCAGTGACTATCACAGTAGTAAACGGCCACTCTTCCGAAACGGCCAAAAAATGTACGGCCACAGACCAAATTGGGCACAAGGTTTTTATAGCCCAAATAATCTTACAAATGCAGTGTTATATCATACATGTATATTTGGTCAGAATACTTTGAAGAGCAATGAGCATAATATGCATTTCATCAAAATTGCTTACATTTTAGTAATCTTTTACAATTGATCTCTACTCAAATAAGCAATTGACAAGTTGGGGCAGGATATTTCTTTGACTGACAGCTACATACTCCCAAGCGAATTGCCCATTGCAATTACGGATTAAAATTCTTTAAAATTTATACTGCATGCTCCCTTTATGGTGTCGCCACTATTGTTCATCATGGCAGTCGAAGTGCTCGTCACAAATTACCCGTTTAAATCCTCCGCAACAAAATAACAAGCCTTCAGAGAATGAAATTGCAATCTTAACAATATGATAATGTGCTGTTGAACATATTTGTATGACAAGCTCTTGTCAGTGAGTTTCATTTTTTGCTGAAGAAAGAATAGGAGGGATACAGAACTGTGTTTGCTGAACTAGAATCTAGATATATCCTTGATTAAGTCCACACTTATTTGATCTTTAGCTTCTTAGAATGGCCTAAGTCAGACGGGCAAGATAAGGTCACTAACAACCCAGCCTCTCTTCTGCCAGCCCTGGATGTCTAGACTACTAAGTCAAATTAAGGGAGTAGGGACAAAACGGCCAACTACCATAACGGCCACTCCTCCTGACGGCCAATTACCAGGACAGCCAACTAAATATTTTGTATTAAAGGCTAATAAATGTAATATTAATGAGCAGCATAATGTTTCTAGTAAAAAGAATAAGACAGCATTCCAGTTTATAATTCAGGAATTGCATGTCGTGGTCCATGTGTCTATATATATATGAGATTTTATGTATTTCAGTATGTTGATTTTATGTTTCTCACTTTAACTGTGTTGGCATTACACCAATTTACTACATCAAATGTACATATTTTTTTTAACATAGTGTGTGAATAAAATGTTTATATAAAAAATTTAAAAAACTGTAAATTGTATTATTATTTTATGTATTACAGGTATTCATTCTTATATCTGGAATTTCGCCATGTTACATATTAATTTTATTATTAAATAATAAAAATATAGGTAATATTGTCTTAATTGCCATTCACAACAAAAAGGAAGCCTAAGATGTTATTGCTTTCATCAATTAATTAAAGGTAATGAGTTTTTGTAATTACCAGTGACTATAAATTAAAGGCTGATTCAAAAAAGCAATTGCCTATGCATGCAACAATTGCAATTAAGTAATATAAAGGTGAAAAAATTACATTATATATTTTGCTCAATCATAAAGCCAACAAATATATTGAAAACTATTTTCATAAAAAAGGGTATTTATATGAAAATCAGTATTACTGCATATATACTAGTTAACAATTAAGTTCCCCTGTATGACTTTTGACAATTAACATTTTGTCAAATGTGATAAACTCTATTATTTCATGTCCCTGATTTAATGTGAAGATGATCAGCTAATTATTCCAAAAGTAACGAACTTATTTACATGATGCTGTTAATTGGCAATACCATGTTTGCTGAGCCAACACTTCATTATATAAAGTGTCAGTTAAGTTATTTAAACATTCAGCAAAAACCCCAAACCCAACGTGTTTATCATGAGGTTGAAAACCCTTTACATTGTGCAGATTTAAATATCAAGAATATTTCTGATAATTGGCATCATTTCTAATTTTAATGACTGTCATCCTCATTCATGTAAATTGTATTTTGTCCCTTCTCTTTTGATTGTTGCATGTTTAGCCAACTATAAATGTTGATTACATAGAACTAGACTCTAATTAAAATTATTTTCAATAAGAGCATGATATAATATATACGTAAATATTGGCATAATCTAACAGGCTTTTTGAGGCATTGATCAAAATTCAACTAGCTTCTTTATTCAGTATAGTGCTATATTATTTGATCACAAGCATGAATTGATACTCTGAATTTCAACTAATTTGTTTATTATGCATATTAAAGAGGGAGATTGTCTATAATTAATTTTGATCATTGATGGAACATACGATATGAATAAGTGGGAATTTTAATTCCAGTTGGATTATTTTAAGCAAAAAAATAAAATATTGATAATTAAAATAAAATAAATATATATAGAATGAAAGATAAAAACTTTAAACTTCAAATATAATTTAAGTGATACTCCTTGAATCTATCTAAAAATTGTTCCATTTCCTTTCTCCCAGAAAGTACTCACAATAGTTTGCAGTGACTGTCTAGTGTCATTACAGCAGGTTTTCATTAATATTTAGCCCACTAAATCATGGTAAATCCACATTTTTGGTCAAGAGTGACAGTTACAAGAATCATCCACTCAGAGCCATCTTCCTGTCACCAAGTGGGTCAGCACTGGTCAGTGGGAGCTGCACAAGTTTTATAACCATGGCAACCTGGTGAGTCACCACCAGAGTCCAGGCCACTTTAAAGTTGACCTAGTTCTATTGGTGGGCCACCTATAGAAAATAGAGGGCTAATTACTCCTTAATTAATAGAGATGACTTGATAGTATGCTTGTGGTAGAAATCTGTTGTCATATACAAGAGTGTAATGGCATTAACTCTGGGAATTTAGTTGAGGCCATATTTTCTACATGGGATTCAAGTAGTAAAATTTTCACATACAGATTGCAGAAAACACAACCCCTGTGTTTAATTGAAACCAGTCACCTTTATTTAGGGAATACCTCATTTAGGTCAGGAATATATTATTATAGATTGCACTATGATCAGTTTACCTGGATTTTAGGTCGCTCGCGATGAGTCACGGTTTACACTATTTCCGAAAATTATCTTTTTTTATTTGTCAGTATTTAGACAGAATGATCGTCGTCCGTCATCGCCAACAAAAAATAATTTATTTAACGGCCTCTTAGCTAATCAGACGTCTCGAATCTACGAAATAAGCATACACAAAACGTCGGACTAGAGTTCCAACGCCACAAACTGAACCAACCAAAGTTCATAGCGGACTGCAGGAAACGCAATTGTTGAACCACACTTTTAATTGAAACCAGTCACGTTTATTTAGGGAATACCTCATTTGGTCAGGAATATATGTCATTAATTATACAGGCTATATGTATATATTATATACAACTTTAGAATAAAATAGATTATATATTATAAGAAAACATATATCCTGCAAAAAATAGCTGCAAATAGTACAATCTTGGTAGGTTTCTCCTTTGGCCATGTTGGTATGGTGGCCGTCTTGTTGATTGGCCGTACTTTAACCGTTATGAATTTGGCCGTTTTGACCAACCCCCATTTTAGGCATTTGTGTCGAAGCCTAACACCATTTCACGCGATCACGCGCAGCCACATGACCGATACTACCTTTAGAGTAAATGTTATACGTTACTATTCGCTAAGCACATTGCATTCGACAACAACAACAAACTCTAATTTGCGGCAAGATTATTTACCTACAAATCGTCATTACCAGCACTTCGTGCCGTCCTTCCTGCTACGCTTGTGCTATACGTCATCAAAATCTGTCCTCTTTTAGCGAATCACCGAAAGATGTCGCTGACAGCACTTGAAATATTCACCGCGCAGACAGCAACCCTCAGACGATTACCAAATTTTAGTAAAAGCAATGTTCAGCTTAGAGTAAATAAATAAATAATTACAAGAAGTTTGGAAATTAGGGTTTGACTTTAATCCATGGTATATAAATTACACTATGACCCAAGTCAACTGGACTGATAATGGATATTCACCTATATCTATTGCTCAATTTATCTATATGGACTACCTGAACCTAGGACCAACATTTCTAAGGCTAAACCAAAAAATCTAAATTTGTTGAGTAAAAATTCAAGATAAAAAATTATATAGGAATGTCATTGGGGGAGCTCTAGCATTGCAAAGCGGACTCTCTGCAGTTCCCAAAATGTTTCCCCACCGTCCACTTTCATCACTGGACCACTCAAAACCCAATTAGGAATAGGCTATCAATGTAATCTCTTAGTTATTCAGATATAATTTATTACATATGGGAACAATTACACAATTATATAAACAGCATTTTTAGCAATAACCGCCAATATGTTTGGTTCCACTGAAAATGGAACTGTAATGATGCTTATCCAAATATATTTAAATAGTTCCACATAGTTCACAGCTTTCCAAATAAAGGACATGCAGCCATCTTCACAATGTCAAAGTGTGTGACCTCTGACAATGGGAAAATGACATGTATCCTGAAAGTTCAGTATTTTCTGTGCTTTGTATGACTCGATCTGTATGAGCATCGCGATTCGAATTCAACACATCAAGTCTTTTGCACGGACTACTCCAAGCCTACCCATATAGAGATTATCCATAATTAAGCCTACTTAAGAAAAAGGAATTCTTAACACTATAGTGGATTCCTTTGTTAAATTTTTGACATTTGATTGAATATCTCTCAAAAGCCAAAATGAATATATATATATATATATAGCAAAACTTGATTTTTAAAATCATCCAGTGAGGCAACATTTTTGTGATCTTAATCAAAAGCCTGGGGTCCATTTGGAAATTGAAAACAACTGTATTTGTACCTTTATTTTGCACTGAACAGACTCAGTTTGTTAATTTTTACTCACACAAGAATAATTATCAGATCAGTGATCTCCTTTCGGAACTTTAATGCATACCATTTGAATTTGTTTTACACTATTGGATCAAACCAATAAAGTTCCGTCTTTTTAAAAATAATATGGATCAAACTTTCAATAAACTGTCAAAACCATGAAATACGTACCAAATACCCTTGATTCAATTAATTTGTAGACACTATGAGATATAACAAGGATTAAAAAAGTCCCAGTTAAAATTGACTGGATGTTTTCATTTAGCCATGGTAAAAACTGCATGTCAAATCTTACAACTTAATGCCTGGGGTGTTTTTATTTATTTAAAATACCCCCCCCCCCCCCGTACCAGCCCTAATTTCTATACGTGGCCTAGAGACATCTCTATTTCATAATGCTTTTGGCCCCCTGGAGACTCAGAGGAAGGGCTGGATCCGCCAGTGCCTATGGAGACAAGATGCATTTAATGCATACGATTTTAACATTAAACCTAGGTCTTTCTTATCCCTTGACTTTTATATTTCAACTGTCTTTTTTTAAGGCAAAATAATTTGTGTTAATCATACATGGTCAAATGTGCCACGTGCGTTTTCCATGCATTTGGATAAACGCATGGAAAACGAATAGCCAATATGCAATGGACCTATATATCTTGACCTCTCGAAGGCCTTTGACACACTTGACCATCAGATATTAAATTAATTACTATAATGGCATTAATGGCAATTCATTTAAGTTAAAAGTAACACAGGTCAGCATTTAGAATTTAAAAAAAGTAGGCCTATTCCTTTGATTATAAAATGTGGTGTCCCACAAGGTTCTATTTTTGCACCTTTAATGTTTATATATATATATATATAAATGTCAATGATGTCATTTCTGTCACTAAATAAATATTTTTATCTCACTGACTTTTATGCAGATGACAATGATAGGAAAGACAGGATGGGGTTTTCTATATTCTCTAATTAATTTCAGCCGGATGAAAATTGACGGAGTTATTGGGAAAATGTAGGCGGCTGTTGAATCTAGGAATATTTGAATGCAGCGTCAACAGCGTCATGAACGTCCTCGCTTCGCGATATTATTCAGCTACGTCAGTTTCAATGAATTTAGTTTGCCGTTTCTAAAAAAAATTAAAACTTTATAATATGACTACTGTGAACTCTGTGCGCGCTGCGAGTGCGTGCTGACGTGCAGAGGGACGCTCATTTTCCCGCCAGTAATTAACATAAGACGCTCTCACTAGAGGGCTCCAACGTCACGTACACGAAGAACTGTGACGTTTTGTGGCCGCAGGCAAACTCAGACATTCGCTCAAGTCTGAAGTGAAAATAGGCGCTCAAGCTGTGATATTAAAAGGTATGGTAACGAATAATTTCTACTTCTTTAAAATAGCGTAGCATCGTAGCTGAAGGCTTATAGATCGTTTAGATGTCGGAATTTATTGACGGTGAATGGAACTGCACATGGTACGAAGACGTTTTTACTTCACCTTTTTCGGGGAGGCTGTTCCCAATATGGCCGCCTAGTCATGACCTATTTAGGTTGCACCTGGTATGAAACATGCTTGCCCTGAAATCGGTAATTAAGTTGAGATAGCCAGTTTGGTTTTGGTTAAAGTTGAAGTAGTAACAATTATTGTTAAAATGCACCAATAATTAACGATCTATGTATTGAGATTATTCTAGAATTCTGCAAACAAATTTGTATAATGAGCCGGCTAATGTATTCACGCATGCAGTCCACACCTTTGTTTGAAATGAAAGGCAGCCATAACGATTCAATAAGACTATGTTAATGCTGCGCTAAATTTTAGTTGCCCTGGTTGATTTTGTTGATTGTAGTTATTTAATGCATGAAATAATGAAAGCGGTTTCATTGTTTCTTGTTCATTTCCTAATTAGGAAGTTTTGCAGTTGTGTGAACTGAATTCTGTAAACAGAATTTCTGTTGTAACAATTCTTTGTCTAAATAATAAAATTTGAGTTATTCGGTTTGATTTCAGAAACATGGGTCTCAAAAGAGCTGAAAACCAAGTGAAAATACTTTTACAAGAGACAATAATTGCATTGTGTCGTAACACATTAAACTCGTATGGAGAAGTCTGTGTTGAAGGCTTGTTAGGTGTTACATTAGACAATGAAGAAATTTTCCTGGTCAGCATTAATGAAATGTTCAACAATCCTGGTGTTGGGAAAAAATCCAAGAAAAACTTGAAACGTTCCAAAGCTAATGATGATGGCTCACAGTCTGACTCAGAGCAAAGTGATGGTGAAGATCACAATGATGCCCCCCGTAAGCGAAAAAAGAAACGAGCGCGAAAAAAGAAAAAGAAGGCTGACCAGGGTAGTGGGGGATCGGGAGAGGAATCAGACTCGAGTAGTAATCAGGAAGACGACAATGAGCACACGGAAACGGAAGCGAACACGACACAAGAAGATGCCAATACGGAACCGACCGCACACGAAATACGACCAGAACCGTCCAGTAAAACGACTGCAGATGAACAGAACAAGAAATCGGAAAACGAGGACAGTGGACAACACGATGAGGACAGTAACGAAGCGCAAAAAATTAAAATTAAAGAGGAACTTGAAGATGAAGACGACGATGAGGACTTAGTGTTTGTTAAAGAAGAGATTGGTGACTCTTCGTACTCACAAAATCAGTATTCAAACTATTCCAGTGATGGACAGATGTACATGCCGCCAGGCGGTATGCACAGTGGCCAGGGTGGACTAATGCATATGCCTGGCCAGTCTGGTGTTAGTAACCAGTATTCTCAACAAGACTTTATGGGTGATATGTCAAATATGTCAAATATGTCACAAGGCTCTGATAGCCAACAACAAATGATGGGTTTCTCTCCAGGGCAGCAAAATATGGTGAGTTGGGCTTGTATTTGCTTGGGATTGTCTGTTAACATTTTAATTGTTGGTTTTAAGTGTTGGCCTATTTTTCTGACTTTAATGTGCTTTTCCAGAGTTTCACTGGTGCTTCACCCGTAGCCGGTCCGTCCTCAGCAAGTGGTAGGTTTCAATTTCATTTCTTTCCTGCTCCATGCACATTGTGTTGGTAACACAGGGTTGAGCCTTTGTAAGAAGTGGCATTAGGAGTATATTGGGAAACAATTTCCCTTGTTGAAAAGAAATATGGGAAGTTCTCCGAAGTTGACATTGCAGTAAAATTTAGAAAGTTAGTAATTGCAGTGAAATATATTTTGACTTCATGTAATTGGGAATTTTATTTCATCCTTCATGCCAATTAAATTCGAAGATTAATGGGTATTATTATAAATGATTATAGATAGTGGGATATTTTTCAGTAATTAATAAAATGTTAAGGTGTTGCCAAATTAATTGCCCGGAGTGGTATTAATTGTAGTGTTCATTTCAATCGGAGTGTGTGGCAATGTAAATTTTTGCCATGCAAGATTTGCTTTTTCGAAGTATACAGTTTGAACTATAAGGTTATATATAACTAATGTGGCTACCCTTTGATACTATGCAATGTGATGGAGTTAAAGTGACACATCTTTCTGTGTGTTAGGTAAACAGCTGTCTCTAAAACGAGTTATAATTGTCCCAAGCTCTTTCACCACGTTCTTGCCCCTCTTGGGATCTGGGCGTCTGTTGCTGATAACAAGTCAATATGCTATATCAATTAATTACGACCTCCAATGTTGTGGCTACTGCATATGTGTCACAGTCGCTGAAGTTTCCTGAAAGAAGGCTGAATTGGGAGGCTGGATGTAAATTTCCACCTTCAGAAACTGAAAATCCAATGCCTTTAATAGTGGCACTGTAAATTGGTGTCCCAACTTCAATATTTTCCACAATAATTAACATAAATGGACAGCTGTTATTAACCATGGACAGGTGTGTTGCTGTAGCATTTAAGAGTTCACTTGGGAGACATCTTGGTCATAATTTCTTCTTATAATAATGGAACATTTGTTGTTTTTTTACCTTGTTAAAGATCGAAGCACATTCTTTAAATTGGGAATGGGGTTGTATGGGTGAAATCCAAGCTGTTTCCCAAGCTCTTGTTGACAGGAGAATTTATAATAAAAAAAATTATTATAATATTAAATATTAACTTGTAACTCCAGTTAAATATGTTGGTGTTCGGAACCAAACCATTATATCTCCTAGCATGAAATTCCTGTCAATAAGGTTTGAAGTTCCTGACACTGTTACTGATATGGCTTGTTATTGCCCAAATATGATCAATTCACTGCATGCACTGTGTAACTCGTTAGAATTTTGTATGGATGGTAGTGTCAGGCAGGCAGGCATGGGTCTTTCCCTTAGTTAGTCCTTGACTCCTTGACACCTCGGATGGAATCTTCATCTTTGTCTGCATATACTAAGGCAGGGAATCCCTAGCTAGTCTGTTACACTCGAGTGCATGGCTGGGGGTCGTCACTTCATTAGTCAAGAAAGATCGACATCAACTGATCTTCATGAGTAGGCCTTCTCAAATCCATTGAACCACTAATTGGAGCTCTATAACCATCCAAGCATTGTAATCAGTCATGTGCAATTTTATCAACATCACAGCACAGCCTTTTACATCCCACCATATTTGTGCTGTTCGATTTAAGACATTTGTCAATCACTAGTCGATGCAAATAAACTGAAGTAATGAAGACCTTAAGGACATAATTGGACATACATAACTGAAGTGGACCTCATGATGGAAGAAGAATCAGTTCTGCTTCAGCACAAACAGCCTTGCATTTTCTGATGCATTAGGTATTATTACTTAAAACATCAGTTAATGCTAGGTCTGTTGCTGGCTACTGAAAGAATTAAGACTGCACTGAACAAAGAGAATTACCTTCTTAGAAGGCTATTGAAATTTCTATGTGATTTGAGAAGGTCTTAT
This sequence comes from Alitta virens, assembly GCA_932294295.1. Lineage (NCBI taxonomy): Eukaryota > Metazoa > Annelida > Polychaeta > Phyllodocida > Nereididae > Alitta > Alitta virens. The sequence goes on along the minus strand of OW028580.1, from coordinate 24,255,323 downwards.
ACAGGTAGGTAGCTTTCTTGATGTATGAAGTCTTCTTCCAGCAGATCAGTACATCAGAAATGAAGTGATTTGTGATATTATAGTACAGATTGTACAGTACTATTATAAATTCCCAAAAAAAATTTATTTTGTGGCCGTTCTGAAAAACAGTTCACTTCATGTGCAGCAATGGTTCACGCTGCACAACATTCAAGATGTACTGCCTTTGAATTGATCATATTGTAAGTTGTTGCTTGCACGGTTAAAGTTGATTTGGCAATTTGTGACAAAGACCATTGAAATTATTGATGAAGGGAATTGATATGAATGTCATTTTCACTTGTCTATGTCACAATTGCAATGTTTCATCCTAATGGATGATTGTGGTATATTGACATCCTGCGGATAGGGTTCCAAGGATTGTCTCTGTAAGGTGTTTAAATAGAATGCTATCGAGCATTAGAGGCTTAATACCTCGATGGAGTGGTTTATCATACAAAGTAACTGCATTTGCGGTTCATATTATAGCGGAGAATTTTGGCCTTGTAGAGTTTTCTATTTCAGTTTGTGGCTGTCTCCAGAAAAACCAAGACATAAAGATTACATTTAAAGTTTACATAGTGATGCGGTTCGGCCACAGACATCTGAATGCCTCTGTAATAGCCTTAACTGCATTGTAGATATTTAGTTATCTCTGTTAATTGTTTGCCCATGTAATGTAAAGTTTTATTCTCGACATACAGGTTCAGTTCATGTTATCCGTACAGGTAGTCATGATGATTGTGGCCCAACTGATACAGATATAAATTTAATGGTCAATATCTTGTGTACATACTGATATAATTTCAATTATGACACCCAAGAAACAAAATATACTGAAAACCGTGAATGCTACAACATAGTAAAAAAAAAAAAAAAAAGGTACAATGCAAAACTTACCAATGATAGAACAAAACAAGATACATGAAATACTATATAATCCATAGAAATTGCATGTAATCAGTAAATATGTAGGGTTATCGAATTACCATTTTAAGAAATCATACTTAAGATAAGGGAAGTTGTTAGCGATAAGTTGGATATTTACTGATCTATGTGTGGCATTGGATTTTAAATAAAAGTCTAACTGCAGCATTCTTCTTGGTTTGGTGCAGGTCTGATGATGTGGCCGCTTGGGGCCGACCCAAAATGTGTATGTCCCATCTGTGGCCTTACTGTGGCCCACGCTAATAACCTGCAGAGACATATGAGAGTTCACACAGGACACAGACCGTACGGCTGTACCAAGTGTGGCAAAAGGTTCACACAGAGCAATGCGCTGAAAAAACACGCGGAAACTCATCTGAAATATGAAACATCAGCTACCGCAGCATTTCCTCTGTCACTTGTGGATGATACCCTTGCTCTGCGTGTTCCGTATTTGCTAGGGAAACTACGGGAGCACATTCAGCCATTGCCCCTATGGGCCACTCAAATCAAGAATTTTAGTGAGAAAACTGAGGAGAACTGTAATGTTGCTGAACCGGAAGAAATGTCTGACTCAGATGTTGATGAAGAGGTTGTTGACAAAGAAAAGAATGATCAGTGATTAGAAATCACTGATTAATGAAGTTGTGCAATAAATCTTGAAATGACTTCTGCGACAAGTCAGTTGAGTTTGGTGAAATTTATGTAGTGGTTGATTTGAATTGTGTTACTGAAATGGTGGAATTATGGTGTTGGATGGAATTCATGAATAAAGTTTTATCAAGCAGTTAAAAGCGACATTGGTTTGTACATTGCAGATAGGAGAGCAATCAGTCAATTTTACCAGCCAAGACTTGTAGAAGTAAACTCAGTTAATGGCTTCGAACTACCAGTGACATCCAAAAGTGGCTGCAGTTGCCCTATTTGCGGATTGGTGATCTCGCATTCAAACAACATGAGTAGACATTTGCGAACCCACACTGGAGCTAAACCATATCGGTGCATTCACTGTGATAGAGCTTTTTCTCAAAGCAATGACCTAAAGAAGCATGTGAAAACTAAACATCTTTGATCAGGCATGAGTCAAAATTGAACCATATAAGGCTGCGATTAAAGGCTGTGAACCTTAGTAACTTAGTAGCTGGTTCAAGTATACATTGCTTGTAGGTGACTGTCACTACCTGTTGAAAGAAGCTCTTGATTCATTAGTTCTGCTAGGCTTTCATTGTCAATATAGCCTAGGTAATTAATTATGGCATGCTGATCCAAGATGTGCCCAGCCAAGAAAGTGCAAAGATAGTAAACAAGATATATGAGAATAAAAACAGGATCCTGACCACTCAAAGCATGTGTAGGGAAAAAGATTAACCTGGTCGAGGGACAAAGATAGTGAAATGTAGATAAACTCTAGGGTTGTGGTTGTTCCCGGAATGAGATGCATGATTGCTTTGTGGCAAAGTGAGAGATGGAGTTACAATGCTTTCAACAGCACTGTTTTGTATTTGTAGGTGTTGATTACAGGGCAGGAAAACAGTGTCCTGTGTGCTTTCGATGGAGTCGAGATGCTTGGGTGTTGCGAGAACATATGAGGGTCCACACTGGGGAAAGACCTTTTCCTTGTCCTCTCTGTAGCCGAAGGTTTTCTAAGAAGTCTAACATGAAGTCTCATTTCATCCAAGTTCATAGCAAGAAGGAATTTGATCCTTTCAATACAACCATGACTGTGTTGGAAAATGTTGACAATGATCCTGTTGAAAAAGTTGACAATGATCCTGGTCCTTCCTGACTGTTGGAAATTGGAGAAGTCAGTACTTACATTGTGTGATGGAAGTTTCACATTTACATTCCGCAAAACGACTGCCTTGGTTTCATGATGGCATGAGTTCTTGCGAAAATGCTCATACGTCTTTCATTAAATACTTAAGTGTGGCTTTGTATGGGACAGTTGGTGTGGTCGAGGTGGCACTAGGGTACTGAAGCAGAGCAAAAACCTTAATTACTGAATGACATTTAGGATTGTGGTATTGATAAATTATCACAAGATCGTGCCAAGGGATGTTGGAGTTTTTAATGAATCAGTGATGTCAAAAGGGATGCAGAAATTAGGGAAATGTTATACTTTGTATTATGAAAAGCAATTTTTTTAAATTGATGTTACCTGTTTATATATTACATACTGAGCAAGAATTAGTTTGTTTTCTTTGAGTAATAAATCCTATGCAAAATAAATGGCCTTTGATCTATGTACATTGTACAGTAGTTGTGTTTCAATTTCATTATGAAATTTTGACAGGTATAATCCATGACTCGCAACGTCAACCTTGTGACCTGTGTGGGAAGGTCTTCAATGGACAATATGCATTGGATATGCATCGAAGGATCCATACCGGAGAAAAACCATTTTCTTGCAATTACTGCGGAAAACCTTTCTCTCAGAAAGGAAATTTAAGGAGACATGTCATGATATGCATTCACCCTAAGTGAATACTATGGACTAACTTTTTTTCTTTGGGAGGGGGGGGGGGGGGTTATTATTGGCTGAAAGATAATTGAAAAGCATAGCTTTAAGCAATTGAATAGTGGTAAGTTCTCTAGTATGCTTTGTCTTCTGTTCTGATGCAGGATTTGTGGCATGCGATGGTTGGACTTGTAAATTTTGTGGGAAAACCTTCAAAGGAAAGTTTGACTTACGACAACATATGCGAATTCACACAGGAGTTAAACCCTACAAATGTGCATTCTGTTCGAAATCATTCAGTCAAAAAGGAAATTTGAAGAGACATACCGTCATCTGTAAAGAACATAGTGCTGCAACAGTTGAAATAACAGTGCTAGACTAAGTGCCCTAAGGAAAGGTAGTTGTTGACAAAAAGTGAGTCGTGACTTGTGACAGGTTTCTAATATGAGCTAAATATCTGCAGGTTATGCTGATGCATCACAAATGAGAGGCTGGGAATGCAGTTTGTGCCAGAAGATGTTTCATCGCAGGGGTGGACTTGAAGTGCACATGAGAATACACACTGGGGAAAAACCTTTTTCTTGTAATATATGCGGGAAAAGATTTTCAACAAAAGGAAATTTGAAGGCTCATCATCTGGCTGTACACAAATCATTGAATTGAACTAGATTTTTGAGATGACATCATCTGTTTGCTGAAAGCTATAGTTGCACTTCTGACTGGTATTTAGGATTAAAATATATGTAAGTTTTTGGACGCCAAAAAATATGCTGTACCTGTGGTGCATCGTAGGTGCTGTGGTGACCTCTCTTGATTGGATGGACATGTTAAGTTTGTGGAAAGGAAATCCTTCAGCGTAGAGACGCTGCTGAGATGCACATCCAAACCCACACTGGGAATCGTTCTCTTGTTTGCCAGAATTGTGATAAAAGATTCAGTACTAAAGGAAACTTGAAGCATCATGTGCTGTCAGTTCATCTTAAGGATATCTGAACTACCTGTTAAGGGTACTAGTAGTGATATAAAGATCAGTAAAGTGCGCTGTAAAGAAGTGGTAAAGTGGACTTAAAACTTGTTTGCATTTTTAAGTTAGTAATAAAGTTATGTTGACTGCCTTTAAATGTGTGGTTATTCAGACTAAGTTGATGCATCTGTTGCTGCAAGTGACACCTCACATTTCTTGCATGAGATTAGTAGTTGAGTACTGCCGTTTGCAAGGTCTGAAAAATAGATTCACGCTTGAAATGCACCGAAAGGGTCTTAAACTTCTGCAGGTTATGCTGGTACATCCCGGAAGAGAAGCTGGGGATGTCATTTGTGCCAGAAGATGTTCCATTGCAGGGGTTGACTTGAAGTGCACATGGGAATACATGTCAGAATTGTGATAAAAGGTTCAGTACTAAATCAAACTTGAAGCTTCATGTGGGGACTTCATCTTAAGAATAATTGAATTACCAGTGTGAGCATACTAGTTCTGATTCCAAGATAAGTAGAGAACTGTAAAGACCTGATGAAATGATGGACATTAATACTTATGTGCTTTTTTTTACATCTGAAGTTTGTTAGTAATGAAGTTAAATGTTGAGTGCCCTAAGCTGCAAGTGATATCTGACATTTCTTGCAGATGCAGCCTGGCAGCATGAAAATAACAGAGGAGTTTGCCCATACTGTAGGAAAGTTCTGCAAAGTAAATTTGCACTTGAAATGCACCTTAGAGTTCACACCGGGGAGAAACCTTTTCATTGCGCACTCTGCCCAAGACGTTTCAACACTAAAGGGAATATGAAGTGCCACATGTTAAAGGTCCATAAAGATATTATGAAGTGAGATTAAGGACTATGGGTTCTGGAACACCTTCAAAATCAGTCATATTTGATCCAGTATGTGAAGATATCAAATACTCATACAGGACTCTATCTGAAATTTATTTTAATACATTCCTCTTCACTGCTTCGCAGGTTGTATGAGAAAGTCAATGAAGGATGGGACTTGTTGTTACTGTGGGAAGCATTTCCAGAAGGAGTCTGCTATGGTATTGCACATGCGAGTTCATACTGGAGAAAAGCCATTTTCCTGTACCCAGTGTAGCAAGTCTTTCACTCAGAAGAGCAATTGGAAACGTCACATGATGACTATGCACCAGTCCATCAATTGAAATTTGACGTGTGAGCATTTAGTCGCTCACACAAAAGTTAGGGTCAGCATGAGTTGTTTCAATAAAGGGGTTGCAGAACTACTTCTGACTGTCTTGCAATCTAACTTTGAAGGAAAACCCATCTTATATAAGCTATACTTTAGATTGCAATTGAAATCTTGCTGATTCCAAGCTTGGTAAAACTGTTTATATGAACCATATATTGATCAAATTTGGCGAGTAGGAGCTCACGCAAAGTTACCAAAGATGATTTTGCATGAGCGGCTAGTTGCTCACGTGGCCTATTTCAAATACAATCCCTGCAGTCTATTCCTGACAATTGACTTTTCTTTAAGCATTGAGAAAATACTGAAGGCTGAATGCAGTTCAAGCTTTAATAGACAAAGGTCACTTATGCGTTTGACTGACTGTGCCGGAGAATGAGCAAGTTTTTGACATACTTAAACATTTGTTTCCTGCTCTATCTATAGGTGTTACGGGGCTTCAAGTTCTAGATGACAGGACATGTCCATTGTGTGGGAGAATTCTTCAAAGTCGAGGTGCACTGGCTAGGCATGTGCGTGTTCATACTGGAGAAAGACCTTTTGGTTGCGCCATATGCCATAAAAGTTTCAACAAAAAGGGAAACTTAAAACGCCACATGGAGAATGTACATGGAACCACTATTGAGTAGAAGCCTAAGCCTAGGCCAATTGCTTGGTGCTAGTGAATGATGTAGTTTTGAAGTGGTAGACTGGACTGAGTAGAGATCGAACTTGAATGATTAGCAAAACATAGAATTTCTAATACAGTGATCTTGACTACTTGACAGGTGTTGTGAGAGGACTTGCGAGCAACAGGACTTGTCAGTTGTGTGGGAAGACACTAGTGAGTAAAGCTGCGCTTCTGATGCACATGCGCGTCCACACTGGGGATAGGCCATTTCCTTGCAACTTATGTGACAAAAGTTTCAACACTAAAGGAAATTTAAAGCGCCATATTTTGTCTGTCCATAAGTGTCAGTGGCCTTGATCTTGACGGGGCGTTGACTCCTTCTGTGTGCCTAAATAAAGAGGTCCTATAGTTAGACAAACTCTAATATAGTGCTATTCACTGCTTCACAGGTACCTCATTGGTGGCAACAGTGGAAAGGACCTGTCGGTTGTGTCTGAAAACTCTCCAGAGTCATGCTGCGTTGAAAATGCACATGGTTGTTCACACTGGAGAAAGACCATTTCCATGTGATATTTGTTTGAAAAGTTTCAACTTGAAAGGAAATCTGAAGCGTCATATGAAGAGTGCACATCAAGTAGTTCTACTATAGTCGAAGAGAGTAGAGGAAATATTTCTACAGCAGCCAGTTTAAAGTGGGTTTGTGTAGATTCCCGGAGAATCCAGTTGTAATATGCTTATTTTTGGAAATTTAAATGTCTCCGGGATGTGATTTTTCTGTTTTTCCCCGGATATCCGGTTTTTTTGACATGTGAAATTGACCCTTGTGATATGTACAAATTCAATTTTTTGGTTTTTTTTTGTTCATCCTGACATTTTCCGTTTTTTTTATCACTGATCAATCACATCCTTGATGTCTCTACTTTAACGGAAAATAAAATCAATAGTTGCATCAAACATAAGTTTTGTCTCCAGTGAAGGTCTCAACTAGGTTAAGATAATGTTCTGTTGGTAAAAGTGATAAGAAGATCCATAGCTGTAACAAACAATTGATATGATACAGTTCTGTTCACTGCTTCGCAGGTTGTGGCCGAAGATCTTCAATGGACAGGATTTGTCATCTTTGTGGAAAGACTTTTCCAAGACAAAGTAAAACTGCCATAGAAATGCACATGCGAATTCATACAGGAGAACGTCCATATGTGTGCAGTTTTTGTGGCAAAGGATTTACCCAGAAAGGAAATCTTAAAACGCACTTACAAAAATTACACGGGGTTGTCTTAAACTAGTTTCAGAAGAGAAATGTTATGTACTGTTGGCAACTAAATATTGCTGTTTTCATTCAATAAAAAGTCATATCATAGATATGCATAAAATGATTGCTGTGTTGATGAAGTAAATGTTGAACATCAGGCCATAGCGAGTGATTAGAACATTTATGTTAATGGGTACATCAAGGTATGAATGATAACCCTTCAGATCTGGTATTTAGTTTGTGGTACATTTAATATTTATAACATGCGGTTGTCTGCTTGAAGGTTTATCTTTTATGTTGTTCACTGCTTGACAGGTGGTTACGGTGATGGTCCAAAGGGCAAGACTTGTTATTTGTGCAACAGGACATTCTTGTATAAAGGCTTACTGGAAGCTCACATGAGAACTCACACTGGTGAAAAGCCGTTCGCTTGCTTGATTTGTGGCAAAGGATTTACCCAAAAGGGAAACATGAAGACACATATGGGAAGTGTTCATGGAGTATCTCAATGTTTAGAACAAAAATGACACTGATATATCATGTGTGAGATTCATTTGTGTGTGTGTGAGATTCATTTGTGTGTGTGAGATTCATTTGTGTGTGTGAGATTCATTTGTGTTTATGAGAAATGTCTGTTAATATTATGTGAAATTAGTTAATGCTTAGATGGTTAAGTCTCTGCTACATGCTGCATTATGCATCTTGCGTTATATATCACACTCTGATGTGCTAAAGAGTAAGTGTAGGTTTTAAGAGAAGGATACTTTCTAATCCAGTGCTGTTCACTGCTTGACAGGTCCCGTAATGGTGGTCTCGCCCAACGACAGGACTTGTACCTTATGTGGGAAGGTTTCGGCGAGTAAAGCTGCATTGGAAATGCATACGAGAATTCACACGGGAGAAAAACCGTTTACATGCGCTGTGTGTGACAAAGGATTTACTCAAAAAGGGCACATGAAACTTCACATGCAGCGGTTACATGGGTTTGATTTTGAAAACTGGTCCTAACTGATTTGTAGTAGATCAGTAAGACTAAGATCTTGAAGAGTTGAGTTTTAGTGGACATTAGTTCACCAACTGCTTAATAGACATAGCCTGGTGAGTGTCAGCAATTAGTTATGCAAGACATCTCACACGCAAATAGCATTATCTTGATTGTTATATCTTTGATTGCTCTTGTAAGTCCGTATGTTGTGATAAAAGTGGTGGTCTTGCATTGAAGTCCTGGCGCTGTTTGATTTTCTCTCATGATCTTTAGTTAAATATGATGAGCTGTAGAGGACATTAATTTTCTTGCATGCTATCGACAAGTTCAAAATTAATTTTCTTGCATGATGCTTAACAGGTTCAACTAGAGAATACAAAGTTTGGCCTTGTCCTTATTGTGGAAAGACCTTGCAAAGGCCAGCGCTCCTACAGCTGCACATTAGGATCCATACTGGGGAACGACCTTACGAATGTATGGTGTGTAAAAGACGCTTTAATCAAAAAGGAAATTGGAAGCTTCATATGCGCAAAATTCATAATGTGCAACATTAACCTGCGATAGGTGGCACTGCATTTAACTAGAATAATAAGTGGAAGAAGTTGTGGTCTATTAGTCATTGGTTGGTTTTCATTCCTAAAAATTTGTTAAATTGTGATGATTGCATGTAATAAATGATTTGATGTAAATTTCATCTGATTTTGTTATTAGTTTGGCACGTGCACCATGTTTGGCTGTTTTGCTGACTTGGTTCTCTGCTTGTTCGGCAGGTGAAGTTCATGCTCTGGCTGGTGCAAAGATGTGCTCACTCTGTAGAAAGGTTTTTTCGTACAAGAGTGCTCTTGAAAGGCATCTCCGAGTCCACACAGGCGAGAAACCTTTTGCCTGCTCTGCATGTGGGAAAAGATTTTCACAGAAGGCAAACTGGAAGGATCATGCAAGGAGACTGCATGATCTTGAAATTCAGTGACAGATACTGTTGATAACCAAAATCTGGATCATATGTTGAAATGTCGTGTACTAGATAAACAGCCTTTTAATGGTCTAAAGAGTTAATAAAGTTGTTGTTTCTGACTTTATTCAGAGCGAACATACAGCAACCCGCCAGGCATGGGAAGGACCAGGCCCATGTGCCAGTTATGTGGCAAGAGTTTCAAGGATAAGTTTGCCATTCATCAGCACATGCGAATACATAGCGGAGAAAAACCTTACGTCTGCTTAACTTGTGGCAAACAATTCTCTCAGAAAGGAAATCTCAAAACGCATATTGTAACCGTGCATGGTGAAACTGATAGTGCCAATGCTGTGTTTGACAACTAGGTTGTAGTTTTGATAGTTCTCTATTAGAACATGTAGCTCAGTATTAGATACCCTGCTCTGTCGTTCATGAAAGACGTATTTTGTTATGAAATCAGATTAAGGTACTTTTCTTCCTGTTGTGTTGTATGCACAGTCGATCACTTAGTTTTCACAGGTTTTAGTTGACCAAACTATAGGTGTTGGCCTGAGAGTAATGTTGCTTTATTATTTGTATCATGCAGGACAGCTTAAGATGGATGTCAACCCAGGTAGTGCTTCCAGACCGCGTTTTGTGTGTCCATTGTGTTCGAAGACTTGTAAAGGACGTTTTGGGCTTCGACAACATATGGTGATTCATACTGGAGAAAAACCTTTTCCATGTGTTCATTGTGCTAGGGCATTTACCCAGAAAGGCAGTTTGAAAAAGCACTTACAAAGTGTTCATGGCCTGCATGATGTCAAACTTTGAAGATTGAAGATACTTTGTTACCTGTTTGTAGGTTTTCCATCTCATTATATCAACTCAGTCTGTGCTCTTATCAATTGACCAGAAGATAATATTTGATACATTTATCCTTCAGGAGGATCTCAAACTTTGTACAGGAAGAACGGTGGCTTTTGTACCTTGTGCCAGAAGTCATTTAGAGGACAATTCAAACTGATGCAACATATGCGCGTCCACAATGGAGAAAAACCATTCGTCTGTCCCATGTGTCGTTCTACATTTACCCAAAAATGCAGTTTGAAAAAACACTTGCATGGAGTTCATAAAATAGACTATGTTGAAGGGGACTGTCCATTTGCTTGTCATATTTGCAATGCCAGATTTGCCTCAAGACACCAGTTATTGATACATTTGCTAGAAGTTCACCAGATGGACATAAATCCTAGTGAAATTTACAGCGATTAGGTTATAATGTTTTTAAAAACTGATAATATGGTCTTTGGTAGTTAAAAGTATGTTATTGTCTCTTAGATGATAAATGATTCTTTCTTAGACTTATCCGATTTTGTGTTTGTCCTGCAGGACTGAATCACACTTCTGCTGTGAGGAAACAAAATATTTGCCTCCTGTGCTACCGGAGCTTTAAGGGCACGTTCAAACTTCAACAGCATATGAGGATACATACAGGGGAAAAACCCTTTGAATGTTTTATGTGCGCTGCTAGATTTACCCAGAAGTGCAATTTAAAGAAACATTTGCAAGGAGTTCATGGGATTGATAATTTCATGTGATAAACATTTCACTCGACATAGCCAAGATGTTGCATGATGGGAATTATGTCGAGATACCACCTCGACTTTAAGGCTTTTAGTAAGTTTTTTGTTTAAAACAAGTAATATTTTATTGATTGTCCTTCAGGATTTGGTCATACTTGGTATGAGAAGAGTGGTGCCATTTGTAACTTATGCTGCAAGACGTTTAAGGGACAGTTTCCACTTGTGCAGCACATGCGAATCCATACTGGGGAAAAACCTTTCGCCTGCCATATTTGTAACAAGAAATTCAGTCAGAAAGGCCATTTGAAGAGACATGTTGAGGGTGTTCATGTTGCTTCAGTCTGAAAGATTATTCATATAGGAAAAAGTTGTGACTATGGACTATGGTGTAGCAGGGTTAATTCTCTGTGAACTCTTAATTTGTTGAACCTGCAAATAGCATTAGGAAGGATCTATAACTGTAATCTCATTTCACAGGCTTGCCACCGTGCGGAAGTGTTGGAAATGAAGGACGCACTGGGTGTCATTTGTGCCGGAGGACTTTCCAGAATAATTTTGCACTGACTCAACACATGAGAATTCACACTGGGGAAAGACCTTATTCTTGCCAGATGTGTCCTAAGAAATTCACTCAGAAGGTTCATTTGAAAAGCCATTTGCTGACAGTTCATTCTGTACAAATGTGAACAAATGGGGCACCTCAGATAAACTTGAGATGGAATGTGTTTGTTTGTGTTGTTCCTACTTTCTTACTGGTTGATAAGTGTTCTCAGTTTGACGTTAAAAAGAATGTTTGCATCACAATCTTAATTCTAGAAGGTTGTGTACTTTTCTGATCAAATTGTGATTAAATTCGGTGAACAACTCTCCTGTTGTATCTTGTTTCACAGGGTTGCGACACCACAGGCGAAGACGGGAGGTATGCCAATTATGTGGGAAGACCTACCAAGATAAGTTTGCCTTGAGACAACACATGCTCACACACACTGGGATTAAGCCTTATGGATGTACCATATGTTATTGTAGTTTCACCCAGAAAGGGACTTTAGTCAGACATTTAAAACTACTCCACCGAGATGAGCCGGAGTATGTAACTGTAATGAGCAGTTTGATGAAGTCCTAGTGTGTATAGACTATTTATTTGATGTGTTTTCAAGCTCTTGTCTGAACTTGGTCATTCTGAGGAATAGGCCATGTTTGACATCTATGTGATTGAGAATTGTGATATTTGTGCTTTGTATTTGATAACTGAATAAACCATTGCTATTATGACTTAATTGAAGTGTTTCACATCTTAATTGTTGTGTTTCACATCTGAACTGTAGTTACTGAAATGAACTGAAATGAAAGTGCACATGGGTGTTTGCTGCTCAAGATTAAACATAAATGTAAAGGGGATTAATGTTCTGTTGGTTGTCAGTAGTATTGGTTGTCAGTATAGAGATGTCTTTTGGTGTCTATATATTTTGTAACGTCGACTTTCACCGTGTTGCAGGCTTGACATCTGGCCTTCAAGCCGCTGGATCACAGCTGAAGTGTTGTTGTTGCTTGTGTGGCAAGCAGTTTCGAGCTCCATCTATACTGGCACAGCACATGCGAATCCATACTGGAGAGAAACCTTTCAAATGTTCACTTTGTAGCAGAGGCTTTTCTCAAAAATCTCATTTGAAAAGACACGTCTTGAAAGTGCATGGACCTCTTGCTGGTGAAACCTTGGATAATTAAACTTGAGTCGTGCCGCCTGAGTTAGGTTAAGAAGTCACTTGTGTCTTTTAGGTATGCTGTGTTCTTTTCATTTGGCGCTAGTTTGCATACTAGCTATAGTGTTCTGTTAGTGAAATGCAGCTTAACGAAACGGTCAATTCAGTCTGTTCTTTTTACTTCCAACAGATGCCAATAAGGTGGTACTTAAGGGTGTTCGATGCCCTCTGTGTGCGAAGATTTATCAAGGAAAATCTGCTTTGGAAATGCACATGTATACTCATACTGGACAAAGACCTTATCCATGTTCTTGCTGCCCCATGCGATTTACCCAGAAAGGTGCCCTGAAGAGACATATAAAAGCAAGGCACCCATCATTTATGGAGCAGTCCTAAGACTTGCACAGCCCACAGACTAATGTGACTCCGCTCACCTGAATATCTGTAGCCTGTACTTCATTAACTTCTCTTGTGGTGTCATGTTCGAGAACTTTTAACTTTTGTGGCTTTCCTTCTTTGCATGCTAATGGCATGATTGCTAAGGTTATAACTTGGTTCCTTGAATGTCATATGACAAGTGTCACATGGAGGATATACGAAGTCAGTACTATTGATAATGAAAGGTGTAGTGATGTGCCATTGGCTGGTTAATTAAGAATACTCAACTGTATTGTATGAAGGTCAACTAGCGTTGTTGTGCTTATACACATCTAAAATTGAGTAAACACCGGACTGAAGTCACTCGAAGTAACCATGACGCAATATTTTTCTGTCTTAGGTAAGACGAAAGGACCTAAGTCTTCTAAACATCCATGTGAGGCGTGTGGGAAAGTCTTCTGTTCTCGCTACAAGTATGAGCGGCATGTAAGAACACACACAGGAGAGAGACCTTTTCAATGTGTCATGTGTGGAAAGGCATTCATTCAGAAATGGGATTTAAAGAGACACAGTGTTCATGTGCATCCTGAAGTTGATTTTGACTCTCTCCTGCTTTGAGTCTCACTTCATGGAATATAGAGTAGAACACCTGGCCTGACTCATCTTAGTGATGAGGTGCAATTTGCTAATGAACTGCATAGGAAGGGGAATATAAGAATCTCTGCATTGTTTTGGCAATAGCACTCAGCTGTGCCGGACTTTAGTTAAGAATTTTCAGCTCGAAAGGTTAGTTTGTAATGGATCCTTGCCCAGCTTATGCTGTTTGTGTTATTAAAGCTATCGAGTTGTGTTGAGGTTGTTTGAAAGTCAGCAGATACTTGTGCTCCATCTGTTCGTATCAATAAAGTTGGAAGTTAGTAACATGCTTTCATGTTTCTTTTATTTCTAGAGATGTATTCGCCAGGGGTACAGAGAGAAACCCGGCTGCCAAATAAAAATACTTGCTCTTTATGTGGGAAATCTTTCACGTACCGAGCATGGCTACAACGTCATTTTATTACACACACTGGAGAACGACCTTTTCAATGTCCATTTTGTGGGAAGTCATTCCAGCGCAACTGGCAGCTGGAAAACCATGCTAAATTATGCAGGGAGGTGTTACTTTAAAGAGTAGAAATACTGCTTGCCACAAGTTGCCAGTCAGCTGTGGCATGAGGCTGTATTTCTCTATTCACACCAAATAAACAAAACCAAGCAATTATGCTACTGCAATAAACTGATTTTGGCTTAAAATTGTTCATGTTCATGATGAAAAATACGGCAGATCTAAAATAGTTTTGGAGAGTTTGTTCTGGAGAGAGGCCTTTCTGTTGCAATTTGTGCAATTACATGGCTAATACAACTTAGAAACCAGGATTTTACATGTTTGAAACAGGCGAAGCATAGTTACCTGATGAATTTATTGAGATGTGCAGGAGTTCTTTCAACAATTATGTGTTGCTGTTTTAGGAAATTTTGCATGGGCAGTGGGGGCTCATATAATCTTTATATTTCTGATGTGTTGTTAATTGGTTTATTTGTAGGAAGGGCGAAACATCGATGTTACATATGCAGTAAAGAGTGCCGAGCCCCATTTCAACTGCGACAGCACATAAGAACACACACTGGAGAAAGACCTTTCCCTTGTCGTTTGTGTAGCTATGCAGCGACTACTAAAGGCAGCTGCAAGAGACATATGCGATTAACTCATCACTTAAATGAGTCAGAATTGGACGTTTTAGAGAAACAGTTTAAGTGATAAATTTTAGGGGACTGATTATTGAGTTTACCTGGATTTCTGGTTTCAGTCCTAGACATTATTTAGACTTATTTGAGTTAATGAAAGTTTTGTGGTTCCGGCACAAGTGGCTACTGGAAAACCATGCTTTATTATTCAGAAAGTCGCATGGTAGAAGAACTGCTTGTCACAAGTTGCCAGTCGGCCGTTCCACGAAGCTGTAAACCAAGTTTGCAACACAAATGTGCTACTGGAAATGATTAATGTTCAGCCTGAAAATATGGCCAATCAATGTCGCAGACATTTGTTCTCACCTATTAACAGTGTGCATAGTATGTATCCTTTATAGTGTGTACTGTGTCTGAATCAAAAACTCCATCCAACTGTAACTCTTTACATTTTGTCTGCAGGTGTACAGAGCCACTTTGTGTGCGTATTGTGCTGCAAGGGTTACAGAGATAAATGGAGTCTAGAGCAACATACTCGGAGCCACACTGGAGAAAAACCTTTTAGATGCTCGATTTGTGACTGTGCTTTTACTCGGAAGTTCTGCTTGCAACGACACCTGAAATGCCATGCTTTAGATGTGATCTCGTTGCAAGATGCAAAGAAGCTTACTCTTTGAAGTCGAACACTTTTATTGAGCACTTTTTCTGTCTTGTAGGTGTAACAGGTGTTCCTTATGCAACAGTTTGCGGTTTATGTGGCAAGGATTTTCGAACAACCTGGAACTTAAAGCAGCACATGATGACACACACTGGAGAAAAGCCATTTAAATGCTCGTTTTGTGACCTTTCATTTAGTCGCAAGTATTGCCTGCAGCGTCATATGAAGACCCATTCCTTTCTTTAGATGTACAGCAATTTTTAAGCAACTTTTAGCAAGTTTTTTCTTGTCTCATTTGTAGGTGTAAGGGGTGTTCGTTATTCTACAATTTGCAATTTATGTGGCAAAGATTTTGGAACATCATGGAATTTAATGCAGCATATGCGGACACATACTGGAGAAAAACCATTTGCATGTCATCTCTGTAACTATAAATCGGCACTAAAATGCAACTTAAAAGCTCATCTGAGAAGAAAACACATTTACATAAATTAGGTTAAGTTGACCGATGTGTCTACAGACTCATATGCTTGTGTTTGACTATGGAAAATATCCAATTTCTATACTATAGAAATATCCAAGATGTGTGACATTTTCAGTTCTTTACTAATACATGTGACTTTTAAGAGCTTTTGGTTTCAGAATATTGATAAAATGAAACTACCTACTACATTTCCTGATGTTTCTTAGATGAATAAAATATTTTATTTAACTTGTTGAATTTTGTTGTTCTATATATAAATAAGGCAAATATTAATTGTCCGAATCATGTTCGAAGTGATTATATTTGGATAGATTCTGTGGTATTTGTTATGTATTGTGAATGGGCAAGCAATGTCAGTATCTGTTCTGTGGCTGATACCAAGAGCATTCTCAAAGCTCATATTAAACAATCCCATGGTCCAAACCATGAAACCAGGATTAAATATGTTCTATGCCGGTTAAAGAATAGACAAAGTCCGTGAGTCACTACATGGAGGTTTAGATCGAGAAACGTGTCAACCTCCAAATTTTTTTGTATGTGCAAGAAGTGACATGCTGCTGTTCGAAAGAATGACAACTGACATTCTTTGCATTTCTTGTGTCAGAACTACTGTTTGGTCACCTTTTCTGATGTATTGTTACTTAGGTCATTTGTGGGAAGTGCAAAACATCGGGTGTGGTGAAGATTGCCGAACCCAGTTTCAACTTAACATACAAGAAGGCATACTAGGGAAAGACCTGTTCCTAGTCATTTATGTAGCTACGCAGTTGGAAGAGACATAATATTATGCGATTACCCCCATCGCTTAAGTGAGTCAGAATTGGAAATTTTAGCGAAACAGGTTTAGAGAAACATTTAAGCAAACTGATTACTCAGTTGACCAGTATTTCTGTTTCCAGTATCTTTCCAGACATTAGACTGATTTTGGTTTGGGAAGTAGCTGAGGGTTAATGTATTCACATGAGCGATCATCATCAGTAAGGAACTGCCTTATGTGTTAGTTCTGTTAAGACTACAACATCTCACTTATTGTGATTGGTTTGTTTGTAGGCAGACGCAAAACCCGCAAGGACCCTCATCAATGTGAGTTTTGTGGTAAGGACTGCGGGGCGCCTTACCATCTGAGGCAGCATATGAGAATTCACACTGGCGAAAAACCATTTCCCTGTCCATTGTGCAAGTACAGGGCAGCTTACAAGAGTGGTTTGAAATCTCACAGTATACCGTTGTCTAAATAATAGACTTATAATCAAGCTTCTAATGAAGTGAAGCTATGCAATCTGATTAGGATTGTGTTTGACATTCTTTCAATAGTGAAGCCCATTTCACGAAAGATGCTTTTGCCTGCTTGGAATGGATTTTTGTAACGAGCAAAGAAAACTCGTTAAGGTAGATGGTGACTTAGGGACTCTTAATTGAACTATCTACTTTGTATTCCAGATATTACGGTGATTGTAGCACAGGACTCAAGATGCCATTTATGCGGCAAAGTGTTCCGTTGGCCTTCTCATCTTGAACGCCACATGCGAATCCATACTGGAGAAAAACCTTGGGCGTGCCATATTTGTGACTACAGAGGCACTGTTAAGAACAATTTGAAATCGCATTTGCAAAGAGCTCATGGTGTGCAATTCATGCAGTGTTCGAAATAAGGGGTTTCCGGTTGTCCGGGACAACCAAATCGTCAGCCGGACAACCATTTTTAACCAGGTGGTTTTCCGTCGGACAACCACTTCAAAGATTCACTGCAGACAGTGGCGCCTCACTTACGAACGTAGTGGCAGCTTTTGGAACTAATTTGGAGCATGTGTTTTTTTTTTTCGGACAACTGAAAATCCGAGGGGACAACCAAAAATTTTGGCCCAGTTGTCCGGTGGACAACCACTCCAGAACACCTTATTTCGAACACTGTCATGTATAAATAAACTTATAATTGTCAGCGACGTTATCTTGTATAAGATGGTGAAAATGACTGGGCTTCGTTCAGCTTCAAAAACATCTTACTTTGTGATACTTAGTGACTTGCAGTTATTCTAAGGAATTTGGTGAAACTCAAAGATATTTACAAATTAGTTGACTTGGAGAAAGTGCGTTTAGCTGAAGATAAGCTATGGTAATGATGCCATTTCTTGTATTTGTTCTTTTAGGGACCATGATGGCTGCGAAGCAGTGTCATTTATGCGGCCATAGAGTTAAGAGACCGAGCCATCTGATAATACATATGAGGACCCACACAGGAGAGAAGCCTTTTGCTTGTCACTATTGCTCACTGAGATTTGCTCAAAAGAGTAATTTGTCTAAGCACATGCGCAAGCATCAAGGGGCTGTGAATGTATCATAAGTGCCTCGTACTCATTTTGGAATCTGACTTCAAAATATACTGAACTGACCAAAGGAACATTTCTTTCTCATACTGCCTCAAAGGGCTAAAGTACGGAAATGCTCGGCCTGTTAAGTGACAGAAACGTCTTGAAGCCTTATCATCTGATAATTAGGAAGATCATTGTTGATTACTGCACATATCAGGATTGTCCATGGTATTGATGCCCTTCCTTTTGTCTTTCTGATTTTAGGGACGAGAATGGGACTGAAGCAGTGCACTTTGTGTGGCAAAATCTTTCAGAGACCTAATCATTTGGTAAAGCATTTGAGAATTCACACTGGAGAAAAACCCTTCGCTTGTCACTTGTGCAACCACAGATGTGCACAGAAGTGCAACTTGATTCAACATTTGATAAAAAAGCATAAGATAAGCAAGGCAAGCCTGGAATGATCTAACCACTGTTCAGGAATAGTTCAGGAATACAGGAACTAGGCCTGTGCTAATACCATGGCCGAAATACTTGTGACTGATAGTCAATTTCCGTACTCTGTTAGAGACTTCATTGTGTTGCATGACATGATGTGGATTAGTGCTGAACGGACATACTTAAGTACATCTTTGTTTTTGGTTTGAAAACCTGAATTAAAGTTCATTTTCTGATTTCTAGGTAGGTGCATTCAACCACCAGTAGGCCTGTGTCAGTTGTGTGGCAAGGATTTGAAGTCGTTTTGGAAACTAACACAGCACATGAGAATACACACTGGAGAGCGACCTTATGCTTGTCATATTTGCCATCATGCATTCAATGTTAAAGGCAACTTGAAGTCACATTTGAAAAAGTCGCATGGCATTCACATAGATGGCAACTTGTTGGCAGAAGTCCAGAAGACTGACAATTAGTTGGTCCTCTTGATACTAGTATCTGGCAGAGGATTTACTTCACCAGTGGTGTTAACTGCAGCACAGTGTGTGTTGTGTGGCAAATGTTTTGGGCGAAGAGATCATCTGACTCGGCATATGAGGATAAATAATGGAGAAAAGCCATTTTCGTGTCATTTGTGTGATTTTAAGTGTAATGTCAAAGGAAATTTGAAGGTACACTTTATGAGATCCCACAAACTAGCATTTGAAGACATTTTTGCTGCTCTTCAAAAGTACTGACTAGTTCTTGCACTGCCTCTGGACTTTGTATGATATTGCATGATTGTCATTCAGTTACTGTAGTTTCTTATGCATAAACTGAGGTGTAACTCTAGATTTCGGAGATATTTTACTAAAAAGACTTCTGGTCTAATTTTTAGGTTGTGGGACCTCCGTTTGTCAGCTGTGCCGCAAAGACTTGAAGACTCCGTGGAAATTAATCCAGCACATGCGAATTCACACAGGAGAAAAGCCTTTTGTTTGTCACTTGTGTGACTATCGAGCAAACCAGCGATGCAATTTGAATGCTCACCTCAGAAAAGTCCACCATATTCTGAACCCTCGTATCAGTTACAGAAGCTGAGGCTATTATGAGCTGTAATGTTTGCAGTACTGGTGCATTCGCTTGTTCGATTCTCCATTAAGTAGTCATCTTATGTTAAGTTAAAAGACTGTTCAAACACATTCCCTATAAGAGTGGAATTTGCTGTGATCTGTGTATGATGTCTGACAAAAAAGACCTACATCTCTTTTTAATATAGGACATCATTTATTAGTGCAAGAATTTTCAATGGTGAAAGTTGTTTTGTTGAAAAAACCAGCTTTTTATTGTTGAAGTGTACACTGAAAAAAGACTGTTAGTAACTTATGATTCATTTCATAGAAAATCTGTGTTAATGATTGTCACTCAAGGCAGAATAATTTCTGATTTGTAGGTGTGTCATATCCGAGTGGAGGCACTGTTTGTCCTCTCTGCCAGAAGAACTTAAACTCATCCTGGCAGCTGAAGCAGCACTTCAGAATTCACACAGGAGAAAAACCTTACGCTTGCCGCCTTTGCAAATACAGATCCAATCAGAGCACTAACTTACGGAGCCATCTGAAACACCATCACAATTCAACTGGATAATCAATAATGTTGAGCATGGGAGCATAATGAGTTCAGACACGTTGAGTTGAATGCTCAAGAAAATCATGTAATGGTTACCAGTATGACAGCCCTTAAGCTCATTCCATTGCTTTCTGTGTTTTTAGGTTCTGTTTCCGAGCGAAGTGTATGTCCATTGTGCGGCAAAAACATGAAGAATTCATGGAAGTTAAAGCAACACATGAGGGTCCACACTGGAGAAAAACCCTTCAGTTGTCATATTTGCAACTATAGAGGCAATCAGCTGGCTAACTTAAAGAGACATTTGCTAAAGCAGCACCATCTGGATATGTTTTTCTAATCAGTCCTGCATTAATGATATTGAACTTAAAGTGACACCGGCAACTTCATTCCTTGGAGCTAAATCATTCCATTGTCCATTTTGAGAGTTGAATTGTCAAGCACAGACAAGATTTCTAAGAAACACCGTGATGTGATTACTGTGTCTGAACTGCTGTGTGTTATTAGACTTGTCCAAAATGTGGCTGCGAGTCAGTTAACATTGCAACAACAGTAAAACACAAACTGAAGTAAAAGTTTTTGGTTTTAGGTGTTGGAGGATTGAGCCCTGGTGTATGTCAGTTATGCGGCAAAGACATGAAGACAGCTTGGAACTTGAAACAGCACATGAGAATTCACACTGGAGAGAAACCTTACGAGTGTCATTTATGTTCCTACAGGGCAAATCAAAAAAGTTGCCTAGGAAAGCATCTCAAGTCCAGACATGGCATTTTCCAAAAGTGAATCTTGTCCCGAGTTTGTTCACTAGTTTGGAAGGTTCATAAACTCGTGACATGTATCATCAGCAAATTGTCTGTCTTGGAAATGTCAATCAAGTAGGCTGCGTATCAGCAATGGTAAAAATTGTCCGGCAGTTACTCTACTGAAACCTTATTTCTAGTTGTAGTTTATGAAGCTGCAGCACCTGGTGTTTGTAAAATGGTGTGCCAAAAACTTAAAGACTGCATGGAATTTGTAGCAACGTATGAGCATCCACTGGAGAAAAAACCATTACTTGCCATATGTGCAACTACAAAACCAATCAGAGGACTCGTCTGCGATGTCATATTAAGTCTGTGCATGGAAATGCTGTTCACATGCTCCAGTAAGAAGCGTTGTGTGAATTGCATTGTGACAGATAATGATATGTTGAGGAAGCAGAACTTGCATATGGATAACATTAGAACAGTGATGGAAAAGCAAAATGTCTTGAGGCATCTTTGGGATGACTATCTGTGACATTCGGTGGTTGGCTTTCTGTTATAATGAGTTGCAGACAACATATTGACTCTAAGTTGATTCTTTTGATTTTAGGTGTGTCTTTAGAAGGCTTTGGCTCCATTTGCCCTGTTTGCCAGAAGGACATGAAGAAGCCGTCTAACCTTAGACAGCACTTCAGAATGCACACTGGAGAAAGGCCTTACCCGTGCCATCTGTGTGATTATAAGGCGAGGCGTGGGACCCATCTTAGGGCGCACCTTCGAACTGCCCACAAAATAGCTTTATAGCTGAGATGCAGGTGAAAGTTGTAAAAAACAAGACCTGTTACTTTTAGATAGTCTCATTACAGTTTTATTGGAAGTTCTCTATGATATACTTGGTAAGATTTCTTGTAAATGGTGTGGCACAGATTCAAGACTGCATGGAATTTGTGGCAGCTTTAGAATCCACGCTAGAGTATAAAATCATTTCCTTGCCATCGATGCAACTACAGAGCCGATCATAAAACTCATCTGCGATGTCATATGATATTAAATCGGTCCATGGAAATGCACTTCACATGCCTCACTGAAAAGTATTGTGTGAATCGCATTGTGACAGATCTTTGCAGACAGGTTGATGAAAGAACTTGTAGAGATAACATAAAAAGTTGTCCACGGGGGATGGCTAGGTGTGACATTCTATGGTTGGCTTTCTAAATATGTTCTTTAAACAGTATTAAAGGCAACATAATGAACTCAAAGTGGTTCTTCTGATTTTAGGTGCGTCTTTAGAAGGCCTCGGCTCCATTTGCCCTCTTTGTAATAAGGACATGAAGACGCCGTCTAACCTAAGACAGCACTTCAGAATGCACACTGGAGAGCGTCCTTACCCGTGCCATCTATGTGATTATAAGGCCAGTCGTGGGACCCACCTAAGGTCGCACCTACAAAATGCCCACAAAATGACTATAGCTAAGATGCAGATGAAAGTTTTGAAAAGACGGGACCAGTTGTTTTGATTCGGAACAGTTTTAGGCGTTTTATTCCCGTTTATTGGATGTTCTCTGGTGTTCATGTGGAGGTGACGTTTATGAATAAGATTTTTTTCTGTTCATTTCACGTTTATAATACCGTCTATTTATTTGTATCTGTATTATCAATGCATTGTTCAAGCCTAAGAGCATTTTGAAAAACTTGTTCACATTGTTGTGTAGTCTTCTTAAAGGGAGTATTGTAGCTTTTGAAAGAAAAGGCCATGACAATATCATGTTACCATTTATTGTATCAAATTTATCCATACAGAATGTCATGTTATCATTTACAATAAACTTTTTGAGACTATGTATTGAATTTTGTTTATTATGTGTCCCGTTATCAGGAGCAGTTAATAAGACTAAATGAGGCCAAATGAAAAGCAGAATGACCAAGGCTGATATTTTCTTTTGCTTCTAGGAGAGGTCCAAGTTGTCCATTGTTTGTTATGTGGAAAGCGAATGGGTTCGCAATGGAACTTAAGGCAGCACATGAGAATCCACACTGGAGAGAGACCTTTCATTTGCAAAATATGTCGACATAGATCGAATTTGAGAACTAATCTTTACAAACACATTAAGAGCAAGCACAGAATTCCTGGCGATGCTGCAATCCTTAGTACTTTTTGCGAAGTGGAGTAGTTTAGCGATATAATGACTGAGACTGCATGGTTTGAGGTCAGATATCAAAATACTGACAGTACTGCTGGTGATGTTATTGGATTATTGAGAGCTTTTTGAATAAATTGTGGCACTGATCCCACTGTAGACAAATCAGGATAATAGAACTAAGTCTGCCTTTCATCTGGCTGAATAAACTCTCGGACTCTTTAAGCACATGTGGTTAAAAAAAAAAAGAAATTGACTATTTACTTTTTGATCATGGACATGAGCAGTAGGGATGTGGTTAATTAAACTGAAAAAAGAATTGGGTTATATCAATTTCCTGACCTTATCTGATATGACCTTCACTTCCTTTTCTTCCTTCAGATCACCCAGCTGAAGCAGGTCATTCAGGTCAAAAGACTTGTGGGCTCTGCGGAAAAGCATTTCGAGATAAATGGTTGCTTAGTTGGCATATCCGTGTCCACACAGGAAAAAAACCCTTTGTGTGCCTGATATGTGGTCATGCCTCGAATGTTCGACAGAACCTCCGGGTTCATTTGAAGGGCAGGCATAATGTGATGTTATAGACGTATAAGCAGTTGGTCGAGTTTGATGTGATAAGAATTGGCTATAATGCCTTTGGTTTCGTGCTAAGCATAGTTAAGTATTATTGATCTCAGGAACATGGAAGTTTTGTCTCAAAGAGCCAATTGAATCATGGGATAAAGAGGGACCAAGAATTTTGCCCCATTGTGACTGGAATTGATTTAGGTTGTTTTATCAAGCTTTTGTTGAAGCTAGTCATTATAAGTTGTTTTGAGTTTGATTAAGTTGTTTTACGCTGACAATAAGTGTATTAATGTGTCATGAGACGAATATTTGAGTCAGGTTAGAGCTGCCTGAATAGTTATGACTTGGTTTAGAGAAAATAGTGTTTAAGAGTTTAGTCTATTGGAGAATAATGTATTAAGTGCACTAAATGCTGTAATAAATGCAAAAACATTTTTCCAATCGTTGAGTTCTGATGTGCTAAAATGACTGTACTATCTTATTGTTTGCTCCGCAGGAGTCTGTGGCGGTAGAAATTGGCCTTGTTCGCTCTGTGGCAAAATTTTCACTCGAAAGTATCACTTGAAGGAACACATGCGAGTCCACACTGCAGAGAAGCCTTTCACCTGTGTTTTTTGCCTAATGAAGTTTTCATTGAAGTCGAACTTGAACCGCCACATTAAGAGGCGACATCATATGTTATAAATGTGTCACGTTGACTGTGCTACTGGAAACACTTGAATTGGCTTATATTTTCTGGCTTAGAAAATACAATCAGTTTGTAGGGTCCTCGTCCTGCAGAACTTAGTTTTGTTCACTTTCTCTATTGACTCTTGTATATTGACGAACTCAATGTGAAACCTCGTACAGCTGTTTTAAAGTCTTAATATCTAGCTTTCTACTTAGTCCCTCATTTTTCTTGTTCTTCAGATTGGATAGCTAAACCTTGCGGTACAGGCGGTAAGGCTACTTGCAGTCTTTGCGGGAAATCTTTTGGTGATAACTGGAAACTGAAACAGCACATCAGAATTCACACGGGGGAAAAACCTTTCGTATGTCCTGTTTGTGGTCATGCTACAAGTGTAAAGGCTAATCTTAAAGCGCACATGAGATCTCGACATACGATGGACTATTGATTACAGATTAGTCGACTTACTGCCCAACTACTGACTTGTTTGCCCTCTAATTTATAGACACTTTAAACTTTGTGTCTGTGATGTTGGTGGACTTGTGGAGGGCTTGTTTGATTAAACTGTCCTTCACAGCCTTGTTTGTGCAACCACAGAGTTGAGAATTAATTCTCTGACCAGTACTCAAAATACTTCAGAAAGTTGCGCAGATTACATATTGTAGGAATGAGGTATGACTAGATTGATTAAAAGATTAATTAAAATTAAGATTTCTTGTTTGTTTTCTCTGCAGACCAGTTTCCACTGTCTGTTGGCCCTGTTGTTGGAGAATATCACTCAGGAAGACTGCAACATGAGGAACATTTCTCGACTCTAAACATCTGTTACTTATGTGAAAAAGTGTGTGCAACTAATTGGAATCTTAAGCGCCATATGAGGACTCATTCCGGCGAAAAACCCTTTGAATGTAGTGTCTGTCATTTTAAGTGCAATGACAGTAGCAACTTACGCAAACATATGTTCAGACATAAAGGAAATACTGAGGAACCTCATTAACATAACTATGACGTGCCACCAGCTGGAACTTCAATGTACTTTAGCACTGCTCATGCTGAAATGACCTCATTGTGTTGAAGACATACAATGTAGAATGACAAGATTCCTTAGATCACAATTTTCTCTCTCGCTTCAGGTTTTGATAGGAAGACGTGTTTCGTGTGTGGAAAGATATTCAGAGATGCCTGGATCCTCAAACAACACGTGCGAATTCACACTGGCGAGAAACCTTTCAAATGTCCGCTGTGTTATCACAGAACTAACCAGAAATCTAGTCTGACAAAGCACATAAAAACTGTCCATGGGAAGTGAACTAGTTTGACAAAGATGTGTTGGAACTTCAAAGCCATTGTAATTGCAACATAGTTTCTGTGACATTTGAAACAGTTATATAACTATAAATAGCATGAACTCGTTGATGCATCATGCTGATTCAGGATGCTTTACTTCCCTTTGCTCTGCATATGTCAACAGCATGTCTTAAAATAAAATTGGACATATATCATTGAGTGGTTGGTTGGTGTCCTCATAGTTATAGATCACAAATTACAAATTCTTTGAAATGCTTGGTGGAAAGGACATGGATATTTTTGTGGTCTGGTAGTGTCTATACTCAGGCTACTATTTTGACCTATATAATATTGCTCAATAAATCCAACTTCGTTAAAGATCTGACCCTCAACTTTTATGCTTCAGGCAAGAATGAAAAGCCCCACTGCGGTCTTTGCGGTAAAATCTTCCGGGACAATTACTGTTTGAGGCGACATCTGGTGACTCACACTGGCGAAAAACCTCATCAATGTGAAATCTGCTTCAAGCGGTTTACTGAACATGGAACTGTGCTTAAACACATGAGGAAAGCTCACAATGCTAATTTTTGAACTTCGAGAGACTGCTGCTGGTTGACTATTGGTCGACCATTTTGTAATCTTGCCTGACAATAAGAATTGTCAAAACAATCGGTGTCTAATATTGTCTTGTAATAAACATTAGGCAAAAAACTTGACATAAATGCCAAATCTGACGAAATACCTTTTCTTTCATCAAAGGAGTTTATGTAGTAGTGAGCAGTGGTACGCTTATCAGTTTAGTCGAGTAGTTTAATTCAATGGAAATTAAACCACTATACGAGGGTATCTGATCAGAAACCTTCATGTTTTCTGTCACCTGCCAAATTGGTAAAATGACAAAAATAATGAATTTTCGATTCTTGACTTCAGGTGACCGTGTTTACCGCACGCGATGTGCGTGGTGTGGAAAGGTTTTCCGGGATGGCTGGCAGCTAAAGCAACATGTGAGAATTCACACAGGAGAAAAACCTTTTGTTTGCGTGATTTGTGGTCACAAAACCAATAGGAAGTCTAGTCTTACTGCGCATATCAAAACTCAGCATAAGGACTGCGTGTCTCAGAACTAACAGTTGCCCAGTTGCCTCGTGAAAATGGATAAGGGTCTATCATACAATGAATTGATGACCGTACATAGCATACAAAACACTGTGCCAGTGCAAGTGGTGCAACATTTTTCAAATTTAATAATATTGTAAGAAAAGGTCATTTCACCACATTGACAAAAGGATTGCTTTGTAATGTACTGGAAGAGATCAATTTATTAGCCCTCATGGTTCATTCTTGTTTACTCCACAGGTCAGAGAGGGGGCCGGACTTGTTGGCTCTGCTATAAATGGTTCAGAAATTCTTGGTTTCTCAAACGCCACATACGGATCCACACGGGGGAAAAACCATTTGTTTGTCGTGTTTGCAATTATGCCACTAATACCAAGAGTGGTCTTGTAAACCATATGAGGGCCAGACATAGTACTCTGCCGTGATATTAGCCAGATCACAGAAATACAGCGAGAAGGGAAGCGAGTGAAAGCTGTCTGCTTACCAGGATGTATTTCAGTATTTGATTGTATATATACTGAAATGCCATTTGGTTTTGAGGTGATTATCAAGGAATTGTGACCAGGAATACACATGCTGTGATATCCGTCACCTTGTTTGATGAAGAAGTAGCTCGAACATGACTGGCTTTACTTGATGATAATTCATTTAAACCGTGTGACTGGACATGGTCTACGGGACTCTTTTTTGATGCAGGAGGGAGTCACGAAATTGTTTCATCGTACTAAATTTTGAGGCTTCGAAGAATACCTTGACTGACAGAAGTTTTTTCTCTGCTTCAGATGGTGGATATGTGCATGGCAAATCCTGCCAAGTCTGTGGCAAGAATTTCAGAAGTGATTGGTTCCTCACACAACACATGCGAGTCCACACTGGTTCTAAACCTTTTGTCTGTCTAATCTGTGGACGCAGGTCTAATCGAAAGTCCAATTTAACTCAGCACATTCGGAACAAGCACAAAGATGTGTCTGAAGCAGAGAACATGTCGATTCTTAGTGAAGCTAATGAAGACCCAGAACTTGAGCAGTTTTAATGTCTTCACAATTATTCAGTGTTCATGGATTGATAAATCCATTCTGCAGTTTCATGTCTTTGGAGTCGTTTCGGTATGACTAGTTGCTTGGTACTCAGACTCAAACTTTGTTCATATTTCAAAATAAATACTGGGATATGTATCACAAATCATATGGTGTAACTTGTCCTGTGTTGTATGAAAAGAATATGTTCATGAGAAACATCATAGTTTTACTGTAAATCTGTTGGACTTTGTTTTTTCATTTGTGCTTAGAGAAGGTTGGTGGGTTGGTTTATCTGAAGTAGTGGAATACTAGGGAAATGACATTATCGTCACTCGCTTCTATTTTTGGGCTCGTAATGATTACTTTTGCATGTTATTTAAAAGTTTTCAACTGTGAAATTTTCAACCACGTCTGTCTTAACTTGAAATAAACTTTCTGTTTTCAATTCAAAGAGTTTCATTAATTCTGTTGGTGATAGAAATAGAAAGAATAAAAGAAGGAATTTACCGATACAGTAAAAATTCATTGCGTGAAGTACCTCACTGACACAGAACTTTTTATTCTGCAGGAGTCCCTCAGGAAAATCAACCAAACTTGAAATGCTCATTGTGTAGCTACGTAGCCAGGTCTTCTTGGCACTTGCAAAGACATTTCAAGACCCACACTGGAGAACGACCTTGGCAGTGTCCTTTGTGTTCCTTTAAAGCAGTGGTTAAGTGGAACTTGAGTCGACACATAAAGAAATGCCATGGACAGATTTGGTCATAACATACAGGCCAGGAATGGTGTGTTAAAGACCTGTGATTCAAGCATTTAATTGCCAAACTAGATTGTAGATTTAGATTGTAGATTGAACCTTTAAGATTGGGTTAGTTATAGAGATATTTGGTCTGTTCTGTAGAACTTCACAATGATTAAAACTTCCAACTTCACTGGCAGTGTTCTTGTGTGTTAAAGATGTGATACCTGGCCATCCAGCTGTGATTACTGGTGGATTACAGCTTTCTTGCAAAATGTCAAAAGATCTTCTCGTTTCGTCTTAAGTAAGAGAAGACTCAGACAAACACCTCAATAATCGCAGGATGTATAAATGAATCATCGTACAGCTTGTAATATAAATTTTTCCATCTGCAGATGTCCCCAGAAAATTTCCTCCTAAGAAGCATTCATGTTACCTTTGCGGCCAGTTGTGTCCAAGTCCTGCCCATCTTCAGCAGCACATGTTACAACACACAGGCGAAAAACCTTACGTGTGTCATTTTTGCAAAAAGGGCCTAACCAGAAGGCACAGTTTGAGACAACATATGGCTCGTGTCCATGGATATAATGTCTCTGATGCTGAGCTTCAGCAGTGTGATACCAGTAATACCAGCAATACAGGACAAGCAGGACAGTGAACTGTATTCACAAAGCATTTTGAGCTGTTTATGTCGGCTTAGATTAACTGAAACACGAAAACCCTATGTTAAGATCGTTTCTGTTTCCTTCATTATGCTGTGGGATAAGTTAAGATGGCGTTTTATACAATTAAGCAGCATCATCATCATCGTGTAATTGGGAGCACAGAAATGAACCAGTCGAGCACATCTGCGAAAGCACCAAGTTCATGATATTGGTGAAAAGCACTTTGTATGTCCTATATGCAATAGAGGACTGAACCGAAAATATGCATTGGTGCGTCATATGAGATCAACTCATGGAATGGAACCCGCAGGGTTGCCTTATGTGAAGTTAGGGTTGCACTGTGAAGGAATTTGAATGGCCCTGATAATATGAAGGGTGGAAATCACATTTGAAACTAAGACAACTATCAATAGTAAGTTTTCCAGGCTTTATCTGCAGACAGTTGTGGGACTACTGTGGTTTAGAAGGCCAAGGTGGAACTTTCCAGTTTAGTGTGTAAGAAAGAGTATTAAATTGTGGTGTGTGTGTACATCACCTGTTTCTTGGGTCCTGTCTGCTCTTGCCAATTTGCCTACCCATGTTGACTGGCTAACATTGGCTTTGCTTTGTACTTGCAGGTCATGTCACCCCTAAACATACATTTGGCAAAGCCTGTAAAATGTGCGGTAAGGTACTGACGTCAGCCTGGCATGTTCGAAGACACATGTTAATCCACACTGGAGAAAAGCCTTTTGTTTGTAATGTTTGTGGCTTCCGATCAAACATTAAATCTAACTTGCTTCGGCACATGCAAAAACACCATCTCATGAATGAGTGGAACAATTGGAACTTAGTGTCAGAGGACCAATGCAATGTGTAATTGCCCTTATCTACAGAAATTAAGAATTTAGAAATTGAGTTATTGTGTAGGATGTGTGACTGATGTCATTTAGGATTTGTGTATCATGCGTTTTACAGGGAATAGTGTCATATTTTTCTCTTGTTGTCAGTGGACGGTGAATGATGAATTCAATGATGATTAATGTTATAATATCATATTACTCTGCTTTACTGATTGTTGTTTCCTACAATTGCTATATTGGTTTTCTATTGGATGTGTCAAATCACTTGCAAGAATCTACTAACGTACCTTAAGTTTATATATTATGTTCCATGTTCATTCCAAAATTGACTGATGAAATTAATAAAACTCGCAAATAACTTGATATTGACTTAAATCCTTTGTTATGTGAGGAGACACTACGTAGTTCAATGTGAGGCTTCAAGTATTTCATTGAATATTATTTGGGGATGTTGCCTACTTATCTGGACCTAACAATGAGTGCAACACTGATATTGAAAAGTACTGATTGACTGTTTTCTCTTGTCTCGCAGGCAGATCACATCGGTCAGTTATGAGAATGTGCAGTTTATGTGGCAACAAGTTTCCTAGTCATGCAAGCTTGAGGCAACACATGCGAATCCACACTGGAGAGAGGCCTTTCGCTTGCATGCTCTGTGACCATACTTCCAATCAAAGGTCCAATTTGAACAAGCACATCAGGAACATTCACAAGCTGGATCCATATACCATGAAAAAACTTGACAATTGAAATCATAGAATGTGAAGAAAATATCACTGATAGCTAGTAAAAAAAAAATGAAGATTTTATTGCAATTCACTGATGCTTAGATAGTAACTCATCAACTTTTAGTGATTTTGGGAACTCTTTCCATTTTAACTGCAAACACTTGACTATTTTCAGCATAGTATATTTAAGAAGTTCTTGGTTACTCTCTTGGGACTGGAACTAATTGGTGTTTGTTCTTAATCCGCAGGAGCACTACACCAATTCCAGAGGGTGTGCGGTCTCTGCGGCAGGCAATTCACATGCGTCTCATCTCTCAACATACATATGAGATTACACACTGGAGAAAAACCGTATAAATGTCATCTGTGCATTTATTGTTCTAATCAGAGATCCAACTTGTACAAGCATTTGAGAAATAAACATAAACTAGAGCCAGATATTACGCCAAAATATGCTGGTGCTTTGTAATTTGTGTGATGAAGCTGCTTGCAGCATTGGTGCACATTGCAAAGTAACATATTTTCTAATGTTGACAATCAGTATAATAAATATCATTCCTGCATATTTTCTGAATTGACTGGGTTTTCATTATTCGTTATTGTTTGGTTATAATGGTTACAATGGCTACTGTTAAGGATGTCTTGCGTCATGCTTTGATCGAACGCTTCCTGTAAATTCAAACTAATTATGTGTTCTGTGTCTCGCAGGGGTTCCACATTGTACTCAAATGAAGAATAAACATGTACGAAGTCATGCTGAAGTATCTTCTCTCTATCCAAATGCTGTGATATGCAGTCTTTGTGGAAAGGAATTCCCTTCCTCATCTGGACTTGAAAAGCACATGCGAATTCACACTGGAGAAAAACCTTACAAATGCCCCATCTGCAGTCATTGCACTAACCAGAAGTCCAGCCTGAACAAGCACATTAGAAATGTCCACAAAGTTGATCCTCATGAACTAAATCCTTAATGTGGTGATTCTGGACAACGTGATATGTGGATATAAGTGATTTGTGGCTTAGAACCGTTTCAACATGTATATACGTCCGCTTTACATAGCATTTTTTGAAAAGATATTCAGAAGGATGGATTCTGAGAATCTGAAGAGAATCTTTCTAAAATGTACATACATATTGTAGGATTGTGACTACACTTCTAAGATTGAAATACGGCAATGATACAGATGCTTTCCAGGTGTTGATGCAACTATTGGTTAGCGTTTCAGTTTAAAGTGATATTCAAGTTTGCATCTTTTCGTGTATTGCAGACAATCTGATGGTCGATGCTGGACAACCATTAGTTGGATGTGGAGGTCGAAAGCAATGTGGAATTTGTGGGAAGGTCCTTTACAACTTGAAACAGCATATGTTAACACACACTGGCGAAAAACCTTTCCAATGTTCAATTTGCGACCGAAGATTTACTCAAACGAGCAGTCTTAATTTGCACATGAAGATCCACACTGGGGAAAAACCTTATAAATGTGTCATCTGCAATCATGTGGCGAGGCAGAAGATCAGTCTTCACAGGCATTTAAGACTTGTCCACAAAGTTGACCCTAATAGTCTAAAATCTTGAACATATCCATGACAATGCATACAGATTATGTGGGTGATTAAGATTGAATAATATTACTGTATGATGTTTCTGAAAGTTTGTGGCTGTTTCTGTGAGAAAGTTGTCATACAGAAGGTAGGGTTCTGGTTCTACTATCTTGCAATGCAGTTTCCACACACTTGGCCTCTTGTGTTGCTGTGATTATCATAAATATCTGCTGGTTTCATTTGTGTGTTGTTAAGGAACTTTTCAAGTCAAAGGAGACCTCCAGCCTGTTCATTGATATAACTTTGGATTGTATATCTATATCTTATGCTGTGTGTTCACTGAGGGGCATTAGTTCGGATATGTTATGTTTGATTTAATGACATGTTCATAATAAAGGCATAGATTTATTTACATACGAAGCATATGTTATTACTTTCGATGTTCATAGTAATTACTGGTATGTTTTGTTAGACTGCCTGATTCTGGAATGGATGCACTATTCTTGGGCTGCTTAGTAGCTAGGACTTTTTAGAATTTAGAAATAGAAATCGATGTAGGTATCTTGCACTGTGATTTAGGCAACCTGCTTTTGTTAATTGCAGACCATCAATCATTGCCATATTGGAAGGAAGTCTCTTTTGGAAACAGTAGATCAATCTGTACAATCTGTGGTCAGGAATTCTCAAACCTTAAGAGACATATGAGGACCCACACGGGCGAAAAACCTTTTGAATGCTCTGTTTGTCACCAACGATTTACTCAAACTGGCAGCCTCAGCACACACATGAGAATTCACACTGGAGAGAAACCTTTTAAATGTCCCATGTGCAATCACTGCACTAATCATAAGTCTAGCTTTCACAAGCATTTGAGAAATGTTCACAAAGTTGAACCCAGTACTCTGAAATCTTGAGGACGCCATTTAGCACAGCGTACGCAGTTGATATAAGTGACAATGTTAAGAATGTGTTTTGTGATGAACTATATTGTTATGAGCATATAGACATGCAATGTCTGCTAATATTATGAGAAAATAGACATATGATGTCTGCTATTGCTGTAGAGTATTCTACACAGGTAGATCTGTATTTGATTTCATGATTATTTCTTTTTATGAATATAAACAGATGTTTGCTTCATGTTGCTACAGAGTAGCAAAGTGCACTTTTAACTAAAGAGCTTACACGGAGCCTTCAAAGCTGTCGCAAATTACTGCAAATAGACTAATTGTATGTGTTCTGTGCCCTGCAGGTGGTCCACGACGCACTAATAACACATGCAGCCTGTGTGGTATGAAACTTCCAAGTTTGTCAGCACTTACCAAACATATGACGCACCATGTTCAAGAAAGCTCAACTAAGAAACGGATGTGCTTCCTTTGTGGCAAGCAGTTTCAGGGAGGCTCGGCTCTTGAGCAGCACATGCGAATTCATACGGGAGAAAAACCTCATAAATGCCATATTTGTGGGCATAGCACTAATCAGAAGTCCAGTTTAAACAAACACATAAGGAATGTACACAAAATAGATCCTCTGAATATTAAATGATGGACTTTTAAATGATCCTTTTTGTTGATGAGCCATAAAGCTGTCATATAACAGCTCTGTTTAGGTGTGAAAACTGAAAATAATATTGATATTGAGCAGATGACCGGTTGCTATAAAGCTACTTGGTAATGTAGCCTTGAAATATATCTAGAAAAAACTTCAAGATACGTGTTCCATGCTGTTTGTTACTTCATTTTTGCATGGAATGTTTCCTGTAGTTGTGATTCTTGACCTTGAAGATCATAATTTTGCATCATTTTCTGGTTTCATTTCCATTCTCATCCATACGTAGATGTACTTGTCTTAGTTAATAAAATTCTGTGAATGTTACAAAGAAGGGTCTTGAGTTGAAATTTTTCTTCCCCTTTCAGCTCCAGCGAAGAAGAAAATGGGGCAGTGTGGACTATGTGGGCTTTGGGTCAAACACCATAATCTCAAACTGCATATGAGAGTCCATACTGGAGAAAAACCTTATACTTGCAGTATTTGTGGACATCGCACTAGTCAGAGTTCAAGTTTGAACAAGCACATTAAAAACGTCCATCGAATGAATCCACATACCTTGAAAAAACTGACATCATGAAAGTTCAAACTACAGGGCTGTGGTGCATCACAGACAGTATAATTTAAAATTGTAAAAACTGAACATAGTTGATTCCCAAATTGTTTCATGAGAAACGTAGGAACTGAAAATTAGTGTATGGTACCTGCATTTTTGTCAGTGCCAAGTGATAAAATTTTTGAAAGATTATAAGTGATACAATTTTGAGAGATTATTTTGAAAATGTTCAGAAAGTGTCTAGGAAGACATATCATCATCATCAGCAGCGACGCCTGGTATTTTGGATATTGTATAGAGAATTTTAGGATGTAGCGCCAGTTTGCAAAGGTGCCTGAGGTCTAGTAAGATGTCAGTTAGTATATTTTGTTTGTTAAGATCCGTATTCGATAGTGTAAGGATTTAGTTGTCATTATAATGTCATGAGGGGTGAACAAAATAAACTTATCTGGCACATATAAACCGCTGAGTTGAGACTTATGCCCATTTCTTTTCCACAGGCTCGAAACTGCAGGAATGCGAGGTTTGCGGGAGAGGGTTCAACAGACTCTGGAATCTCAAACTGCATATGGCGACCCACACGGGCGAGAAACCTTATCAGTGCCAGATCTGCATGAGAAGTTTCACTCGAGCTAGTAGTTTGGCTTTACATATGAAAAACATCCATGGGCAAAATTAATGTATGGCTCGTTTACTCGGAATGGGAGTTAGAAAATCTTTTAGGTAGTCTTTTCAAAGCTTGGACTTCAGTACACACCTTTTTGGGAAAATATTAGTAAGTTGGAATTCCTAATTAGGTCGCCCAACTTGTGCAGATTAGTGTTGCACTTCAGTATCATCCTCTTAAGGAAGCACAGTGTAAAGTTATTTGTAGTGACTTATGCATCAAAAATTATAATGTGGTCGATATGACTTGTAAACTGAGACTGAGCCTGGCTTTTCTTTTTTGTTTATGCAGGTAAAAAGCCGCTCCTGATGTGCTTCCTTTGTGGAAAGTGGTTCAAAGGTCGCTGGAATCTGAAATTGCACATGCGAGTGCATACCGGTGAAAAACCTCATCAATGCCCCTTTTGCCAGAAACTTTTCTCTCAATCGAGCCACGTCAAACGACACATTGAAAAAGTCCACCAGAAGAACTTGGCTGAGAGGGTGGTGCATCCATTCCCTAACTTAGCAGAAAGTATTGAATCACTTTCTGTGGAGGCACTTTCTGCGGCTGCACATCAGGTTGACCAGAGTATTACAGGTCACCTTAATGCGAACCAAGATTCGCCATCTCCATAAAACTTGGACACAATCCAAAAAATATCAACAGACCATGAAACTGCTATGCTCCTTTTACCTAGATGTCGTATGGACTGATAGTAATTAATACTGAATTGTTCTGGTTGATGTCTGAGACGGTGCTATGAGGAAAAGTGTAGCCATGCGTCTTATATATCCCATAGTGTGATGCAGATTTTAATCTTAGACTCTACTAGTGATATGATGACAAGTGAAATGACTTAAGACACTCTTTAACTTCTGATGTTTCCAATTGTATTTTTGAGGTCATGACCTCAGTGCAAATTTTACAATTTAGCCTGTCATGTGAAGTATGTATACATATAATATATAAGTGCTATGCAGTTGTTTTGTCTTGACTGTATCGTACTGTTAATTTGTGGGAATTAAAATGAAAAAATTGCCTCATACTCTTCATTGTTGTAATTTCTGTGTAATTGGCTCCGACACAATTTTCCAAGTTACTCTAATAGTACTTACCACCCTTGAGTCTCCTTAGTCCTACATTTCAATAATTTCAAGAGACTTAGTGTACCTCTTCTTTTTGTTGTGCAGGTCAAAAGCAGCAGCTAAAGCAACTGATGCGGTGTTTCCTGTGTGAAAAGTGGTTCAAAGGTCCCTGGAATCTCAAATTGCACATGAGAGTACACACGGGTGAAAAACCGCACCAATGTCCTGTTTGCAAGAAATACTTCACACAGACGAGTAATTTGAGAGCGCACATTAAGAGAGTCCATCAAGATTTTCTTATGAATCCACAACTTGATGATCTTATCAATCAACAAAATGATGATTTTAACTTGCCCTGATTGATAATGGCCGGCTTATTGAAACGTTTCCGACTGTTAGTTCGATTAAGAATTATTTTGCATCAGGAATGATCATACACAATATGTAATCAAGAAACTGACTTTAGAAAGATCACTACTCGACAGTGGGAATAAGTCTTTGGTGTCATTTCCTATGTGGAATTAAAATTTTTTTGTAATTTGCCTCAAAAGCTATCAGTAGGCTGCAGTATTTGACGGAAGTAAATTGCTCAGTTTCATAGTCTTCGCAATGTAGCTTGTTAGATGCATCATGCTGGTATTGGCATAGAATGGGTTTCCATGGCATTATTGTGATGAATGGCATTCCAGAGAAATGATTACAGTGAGGTGTGGGTTGTTTTACGGTGTATCATGTGTGAGCTGTAATAAATGATTTGCTTGGCATTTTAACGACGTTGTTTGTTAGACATAGTAAGTTAAACTGATATTTAATGAAAGGTCTTTCATTTTCCCTTCAGGTGGCAGAACTAAACTACACTGTCAATATTGTGGCAAAGTTTGTCGTAGTGCATCCGTTCTTCAAGTGCATATGAGAGTGCATACAGGCGAAAAACCTTATGAGTGTACCATGTGTCGTCATAAGTTTACGCAAACTAGCAGTTTGTATTTGCATATCCGATCTTGCCATGATCCGAATTTCAACATGAAGAAAAAGTGGAATCACTAAATTGCTCAAAGACATTTTTGTTCGTGACTATGTTGGGACATTTTGTGCTGAAATAGTGATGACTTCTAATAAGACTTGTGATTCAAATGTTCAAAATACTGGGTGTAATTGTGTACGCTGATCGGTGTGAATTATGAATAATGATATTTTAAAATGAAAGACACAGATTTAGATGTGATTCTTGCCTATTTTAAATGTGTTGCTGCGTTTAAGATAATAATAAAAGATGTAGTTTAATTTGCAAAAAAGGTCTATTTTGTTATTTGGGGGGTGGGGAGGGAGGAGTGTATTTCCCCTCAGGATGCCCATTTTGATGGATCACCAATTGATACAAAGGTTTTCAAGAAGACCGAATGTAAACAAAAGACAAGTTGATTTGAATTTACAATCAACTTAACCAATTTATCTGAGTTTGAGCTTAAGAGTTTCATGCAATGCAAGTGAAATTAAACTAAATACATAGTAATGCAGGCAACCTGCTTTTCTTAATTGCAGACAATGGAACGTTCACATTTTCGAAGGTTGGATCAACCGGAAAGTACCGAACTAACTGTAAAATTTGTGGCCTGGAAGTGTCCAACCTTAAAAGACATATGAGAACTCACACTGGTGAAAAACCTTACGGATGTACCCTTTGTCAACAACGGTTTACTCAAACCAGCAGTCTTTATTTGCACATTCGAAGGGTGCACAAGGCTGAGCTGCAACTTTGTAGGAAGCAGATTCAGTAAAGATACTGTTAATTGATTCCAGACTTTAATGTCAGCTTCTGTTTGTTCCTTTAAAGAATTGTGCCACTGTCAATAATAAAACTGAGGATATTATTACTGCTCGTTTGGTATTAGCTCACAATCGTTGATGTCCGACCAGTTGCTTTGGTTACAAAGCTGTCTTGCCTGTAATTAAGGTTAGTAAACTTCTCTGCTTTAAATTTGGTCTCATCAGTAATGCTGGAAATTTGAGGGTGAACATGGTGGAATGAGAGGATAAGCTTGGGCTTTAGAATGTGGATGATAGATAGCGAGGCTTGGAATTGTCCAGTGCTACTACATTATACTTAAAAAAAAAGCATTATACTTTTTTCACCAAGAATTGCTTTTTTGTACTCCAGCATTTTCATGTTGACTGCTGAAAAGAGTGCTTCAGTGTGTTTAGACGATGGAGGTATACAATGGCCATGTTTCGTATTCAGTGACCAAATGCAAGTTATATGAAACACATTAATAGTTTCTGTGTTCCCCATGGACGGGGAAGGTGAAAGACTATTGGGGAGGATACATGGTCGCTTTTCTTTCATATTCTATTAAGAACTGATTTTGTGACTCTAAACTGGAGGAGGCGAGTACTTTTTTTCGTCACAATTTTGTACTTTTTTGGCCAGT
This sequence comes from Alitta virens, assembly GCA_932294295.1. Classification (NCBI taxonomy): domain Eukaryota; kingdom Metazoa; phylum Annelida; class Polychaeta; order Phyllodocida; family Nereididae; genus Alitta; species Alitta virens. The sequence continues at coordinate 24,216,731 of OW028580.1, read as the reverse complement.
TGCGATATTATTTTGGGAAACTTGCTGTGGCAGTTCTGATCATCACTCGGTTGTTTAATTCTTGGATTTCATGGCAAATTGGCAGAGATATTGGTCTGTAGGATATTGTAGATGGGAATTTTATGTGTGACAGATATTGTGTTTGTCTGCACTCATGCATTCTGAGGTCAATAGAGAACTAGTAAGTAAGCTGTATCTTATTCTAGAATGGTACTTCAAGGTTTCGGTATCACGGTGGAGGAGCTTTCTTACTGGCCAGGGTAGTGTCTAATGGTTGTGATATTTAAGTGTGAATCTTTTATTTATTGCAGACAATCTGATGGTCGATAGTTCGAAACCATATGTGGGATATGGAGGTCGAAAGTTCCAGTGCCGAATTTGTGGAAAAATCCTTTTCGACTTGAAAAAGCACATGAGAGTTCACACGGGAGAAAAACCTTTCAGATGTGGGGTTTGCAACATGAAGTTCAATCAGACAAGCAATCTCTATCAGCACATTCGACGGTTCCATAAGAATATGTCCGTCACTGATACCGTTTCATAAGAAAAGGTACACATATTTAGTGGCATACATGTTTGTCATTGTATCGTCTGGTCCCAGAGATAGTTAAAAATTGTGGTGTTGGAGGATATCTAAGATTCAGTACAGTTCTAGTGTGGTCATGATGAATTTGGCGACATCATGAAGCCATCGCAAGAACACTCGCTGTGCGAGCATACCAGTTTAGCTTTTTGCCATTCATCAAATTTGCTCAGGATTGTAATGGTTATCTGTTGTTTGGTTCCAGATCTTGTGCATCAAACTCCTTGGGTTACTACTGCGGAGGGTACAAAAAGGGTGTGCTGCTCACTGTGTGGGAAATTTGTGTCAAGTATGATTAAGCATATGAGAACACACACAGGAGAAAAACCATATCCTTGCAAGATCTGCGATAAATCGTTCTCGCAGATCAATAATCTGTATCGTCATGTTCGATCAATACATGGAACTGAATGTGTTCCTGAGAAGAAACACTGAACAGAACAGTTAAAGACTTGCCTGACCTCTTTGAGTTCATATATACTACTGCAAAAATTATTTATGTGTCAGTGTTTTATATACTTACAAATGTAGCTCTGTTGGACATGGATGAGAAACTTGGTTGAATGACTCTTTGCATTGTTGATAAAACAACATAGATGATCATTAACTTCCTTTGAAAAAAATATATAAAAAATACAGAGATTGTCTTGGACTTTCGTGATTCAGGACATGAGTTTTGGGAATTTTAACTGATACAACTGAAGCTATTAGAAGCTATATATACAAGATTCAACTTGTTGATACATCCACTGTTTTGTATTTGTGTTTTCACTGATATCAAATTGTTTATATATATGTGATGTTGATATGGCTGTGAATTATTTATTGTATTGACAACATATTTTAAATCACCTGAATTATGACTTTATTGATCAGCTTCAATTTTATAGGTTAGCCTTCTTATCGTACTATTCTTTATATCAACCTATTGTTTGTTTTGGATCCGTTGTACTGCACTGTGCAGTATGTCTGTTTTATGTGTAGTTTGTTGTGGCTGAGGAAAAATGTGGATCTCTGGTGAATTTACCCCTGCCTTATTGTTATTGTAATGTGATATTATTTCAAGAAATAAAGAGATATGTGGTATGACTTCAAGAAATGTGTTAAGCTATTTGAGAGATACAGTGCATAATATTAGGGACACAGTGCATGCATGCACCAAATAAGATAGCATGGAATGAGGATACTGGAATGGTGACAAGGATGGCTAAAGTTGGCCCTTTACTTGACTCAAGTTCAGTCAGTGTACTGGTCTAGATTGAGGCATATTGATAGGTTTTGGGCATAACTTAAGTTTCGATTTCCATGTTTTTTTAGGGTTCATTGATATACATTTTTCATTCGATATCGATATTCAATAATGCAATATCGCATAATCATGCAATTTTTGTATTATAAGCATTCTTAGTTGAAATGGAACCACTAGTCACAGGAATATAACTCAAGTCATTGTGAAACCATTTGCCTTTAATGTGATAACTACTAAGCTAATTGTTAGGCAATCAGTTTGCAATTTAGGTTAGGGGCTTTGTAGTCAAGTGCTCATCATAGCACACATGTACAATTATAGAGGATAAACAAAGAATCGAAACATGAATTTTTTCTATATCAATATTTTATCGATTCATCGATATACAGCATATTGATGACAACCTATGTTTTTCTATGGTGATTGCCAGGAAGTCTTATTAAAACATCGAACTGTCTTGTCTTCAGGTTTGCTGAGAGGAACTCAAGGACTTTCGATGCGACTACCAGGTCTTGGAAAGTCTGGGTATCCTTGCATCTTCTGCGGAAAGTTGTTCAGTTTTGAAGCTCATCTGAAGACGCATATGAGAGTACATAGCGGAGAAAAACCCTTTCCCTGCCAAGTTTGTCAGAAGACTTTTTCTCAGACTAACAATCTGTATCGACACATGCGGACAGTGCATGGCATCGCTGAAATTCATCCCGTGAAGTCTGCAGATTCAGGGTGTTTACTTTGAATCCCATATAGAGACTCTGAGAGACCTAGTTCTGTGACTGTTAATTTCTGAGTTCGTTGAACTACTTGTTAGTTGTTATTTTAGCATTTCCCTGTTTCTTTACTATTGGATGAGGCTGGATATTAGTTTAGATTGTGTAACCGAAGATTAATTTAGGATATTGGAAGATGATACAGTAGCTGTACTTCACTGATTTAAGATCTCATTGTTCAGCTGTGCTGGCTTGCAGTTATTTTGATTAATTACTGAGTAGGGTGCATTAGTCTCAAGTATCAGAAGTTATTAGTTTTGAAAACATGATAGCAACAGTAGTACCTTCATATGGCACTGTATGGGAGAAAAGCTTTCATTTGTTATATATGTCCAAGCTTTGTGTGTATGTTGTGCATCTCGAGTAGTGCGGGCTGTGTTCGTGTTGTGCTTCGTGGTCGCTTATCCTAGCTATTCGATCATTTTAATAAAAATACAGATTAAATCAATTTGACTGTATCTCTTGTCTTCAGGCTGCCCCGCAGACGAGTCCGCACTGAATCGAGGTGATGGAAGGGAGTTTACCTGCGTTTTATGCGGAAAAGCATTTCGTCAAAGGATTCATTTGAAAACCCACATAAGAGTGCACACTGGAGAAAGGCCATATTCATGTCTCTTATGTCTGAAGGCTTTCACTCAAGTCAGTAATCTACACCGGCATCTGCGAGCCATTCATAGTGTTACAGAAAGTCTCAATGACTACATAAACTCAGCCCCATAAGAAAGTATGGCATATAGCGTATATGCTATGCATAAAGTTATTCGATCCTCATGAGTGGCAAGACCCTGCCATAGAGGGCCATTTTATTCTTCTGACTACCTATCGTGTAGCAAATGAGATGGCAAAATTTATACATATTAATACACACAAACACCATAGGTTCAGCTGCAAATATCTCACAAGATGAACATTCTTTCAGCTTTATCATTTCTTCATTCAAGCCTTAAACACTTTATGACTCTTTTAGTTATTTCTTGTGGCACATGGTAATGGAGTCCATTATCTGAACTGAGTTCTTCGTTAGGTGTATGTTTTTGCCCGATTCGTTTTTATCGTTGTCTGTGGGAAGATCTGGTGGAAATGTTGAGATGTTTATATATGATATTGTTATGTTGGTTATTCCCTGTGTTGTAGAAAAAACATGTACAATAAAAGGACATGAAATATTAAGAATACTGTAGTTATTCATGAATAGAAGATTTATGATATGGTCTTGTTGAATGGACATCCGAAGACAATAACTGGCTGCATAGCTGTTATGAACTATTGAGTAAAATAGTTTGTGGTGACTTCAATATCTTTTTTAGGTTTTATGTCTTGAGGCCTGAAAATATAAGAACACTATTCAACCATAGTTCTAAATTAACCTTGAATAAAATCTTTTTCTTCTCAGGTTCTGATTTACTCGCTGGTGATTATTCTTCCCATCGGAACATTGGAGATGCTTCGTCACTAACGTGCATACTTTGCCAAAAAACATTCGCTCGGTTGTACACTTTAAATGAACACATGCGAGTGCACACTGGGGCCAGGCCATTTTGGTGCCGATTTTGCCAGAAAACTTTTACACAAAATGGAAGCCTGCACAGACACCTGAAGACGGTCCACAGTGAACAGTTTCAGAGATACATGAATAGTTAAAATGAATAGCAAGGTGAAATAAAAGCTCATTAGTTAAGACCACATGTGTCAAGATGGTTCAAATAGTAGCTGAGACTGACACGTATTAAGTCACAACGCTTATCAATAACCAATTACCAAATTGCCTGTGGGATTTTGCCTCCTGGTACTGCTGTGAGTGAGATTGACTCAATGCCTGCAGATGCTAAAGATAATTTTAATCTCTTTGTCTCCAGGCTACCAATCCGGAAGTGGTTGGGATTCAACCGTGGTTCATGGTCAGTTGAAGCAATTCGTCTGTACGTTGTGCGCAAAGGTTTTCTTCACTCCATCACAATTACAAAGGCACATGCGAGTCCATACTGGAGAAAAACCCTTTTCTTGCAAGATTTGTCGGAAAGCATTCACCCAATCCAATAGCCTCCATCGACACTTGAGGACTGTTCATAAAGTGGAGGATGTTATCAACTTTTAGAGTTCTGGCTTTGATAGATCTTAAGGATGTTATTGTTATTTAAATTAGAAAAAAAAAACTGATTGAAGATGAACTCGAAAGACTTAACTGTTCTTCCATGCATTTCGAGATGTTAAGAATTTCAACTGACTTTTGGCTACCTCCATGACAGCATGGTCAGAGCAAAATTCTGTGCATATTGAAGCACTGTATCATTTTAATTTAGATATTTAAGACTTTTAAGTAGATAAATGGACATTCAAATGAGAAGATTTTAGTTTTGCACTACAGATTTGATTCTGGTGATTTTCGTAGCTTTTACATTATGTTAGCCAATATACATGTATTATAACAACTTGTAGTGAAGGAACTTTTTGTCAGGAAACAAACTTTAATTTGCACAAAATCTTTGTTCATATTAAGGTTTCTAGCTTATTACTAAAGTACATATTGTATTGATTATTTATTGTAGGATTTGTGGCTCAGTTTCACCATCAGGATTTACGAAAGGACAATATCTGCTGTTTGTGCAATAAAGCGTTTCAGCAACCGTCTCTCTTGAGAAGACACATGAGAGTTCACACTGGAGAAAAACCTTTTGGGTGTACAATGTGTTCCAAAACTTTTACGCAATCAAACAATCTCCATCGCCACTTGAGAACTGTTCACCATATCGAGGATGTGTTTGCCTATTTGAAAGGGATGGATTAACAGCATTGCTCTGGCATACTGCTGGATATCATAGCGAGATAGTGTTTTGCATTGTCATTGGATTGAATTTTTGATGTTAAGCTTTGACAGACATCCCCAGGGCAGACATCACAGAATATATTTGATTTTGTCTATCTATAAGAACTATTTGTTATGGCTTGCTGATTTGTAGTGTGTCTGTAACAAATTGCGTTAAACTGGTCAGCACTTAAAGTTTACATCATGGACATTTTCTAACTATAGAATTAAGATTTCTCCTCTGCTGTTGATGTGATTATTGCTGGTGTATTTTAAATAAAAATTTTGGTACTGGTATATGAATTGTATTGTTTGGATGGTGACAATTTGAAGTTATAATGGCCATAATGTGCCGGTGACATACTACATTCTGGTTCGACTTTTACAGCGAGTGTTTCCTGTTTTCTCTGCGTACTTCAAGTCTTGCACTGTGCATGTATTATACATTCCAATTACACTAGGTATATCTGAACATAGAGGTCTGTGACCTACATAATTTAGGTACTACATTAAGGTACTCCATTTCAGTAGGAATTGATGGTCAGCTAGGCATATTGCGTATATACTTACATTTGGTCTCTTGTGAAGAAAACTTGGGAAACTTTTCACATTCTGAGCTAACTTCACTTTTTCTTACTCGCAGGTTCTGGAAGGGCTTCAGCTCAAGGCCAGGACAATGCTGTAGGTTTCCCATGCCATATTTGTGGGAAGCGTTTTACAAATGTTTACTACTTGCCGAAACACATGAGAGTCCACACTGGAGAGAAACCCTATAAATGCTCGTATTGTTCGAAAAGTTATGGTTTTAGCAGTCATTTGTATCGACACTTAAGGGCTGCTCATGATGTTAACCCGGATATGGGGATGCCAAAGAAATAAGGTATATATATAACATGGCAAGGCAGCTACTAAAAAAATCTGTCAGGCACTCTTTGTATCATACACACATCCTCGTGACATATTGTGAATACAGTTTATAAATTATTTTTACTTCAGACCCAATTGCCAGCAGCAGTGTTGGTAGAACCATTCTGACGGATTTCGGAAAGGAATTCATCTGTAATCTTTGTGGGAAATCGTTCGGCCAGATGGTTAATTTACGTGTACACACTCGTGTCCACACTGGAGAAAGACCTTTTTCATGCCGCTTGTGTCAGAAGAGTTTCAATCAGGCCAGCAGTCTCTATCGACATTTAAGGACAGTCCATAAAGTTAAAGATGTGGCAAATTATACAGAGACTAAATAACTGATGAGAGTTCAGTTAATAAGGAAATAAATTCAATTCCACTTATTTGCCAATTGGTTGAGTAAAACCTTTCAACCATTCCCAAAGATAGCATCTATTTCCTTTTGTCTGGTTTTAGTATTTATTTCTTTTAATTCCTTCAGGTGATAATCTGTTGGGATGTAGTACGGTTTTATGATGTTTTGATATAATCCTGGCTGATATCACCATATGATATCACTGTTTTGCCAGCTTAAGATTTGGATTGGATTTTATGAATTGTGGTAATGCCTTTATTTTTATCTGTCTTAGTTAGCTAGAAGTGGGACATTAAAGTTATAGAAATTAATTTTCTGGTTTTGTTATCAATTAATTAAGGTGTATAATTTTTGGGTTTTGGCATTATAGGAATTTTACGTCCTGCCTGCCTAATATATCTATAAATTGGATGAATTTCAATTCAGTCTTTATGAGTGTGATTACACATGTGGCTGCTGGATGTCCAAGGATACTAATTTCTTTTGTGATTGCTTATCTTGTCCATCGCAATACTCTCATTTATCTGTGATATATTTCTTGGCAGGATACCATGGGCCTTATCGTCAGGGTGGTGGTGGTGGACATGAAAACGTGTGCTTTTTGTGTGGAAAAGTATTCAAACAAAGGCCAAATTTGTCGAGACACATGAGAATCCATACTGGAGAAAGACCATATGCTTGCCATATGTGTTCAAAAACCTTCAATCAAAGCAATTGTCTCCGTCGTCACTTGAGGGCGATACACAAGATTGAGGATGTGGAGATCCATAAAACGACTACGTAAAAGAACCCCAGTTGTGAAGACTGTTTTGCACTTTGATGGTCTTTTCCGTTTGATTTGCAAAAATATGGCATAAAGACATTAGATGCGTATTATTTACTTGCTTGATTTGAATTTAGGCAATATTTTGACTGGGTTTCCCCCTAGTACTTGCTGTTTAGATTAGTTGGTTAGTAGCAAAAGCGTGTCCTAGGCTGCACCAAAGCACTCCTAATAGCGACTCTATTAAACCAGTTATGAGCTACTGCAATTGTGCATCATTCCCTGAAATATATAGAACATGGCTGCAATTGTACCATTTAATTATGTGTCGGTGTGAAATTTCTCTTCAGGGTACATGACTGGATCATATGAATTACCTGGACAGAGGGGTGATGGCTATGAAAATGACCGCAAATGTGGTCTTTGTGGTAAAGTTTTCCGCGCAGGAGGCGATTTACAAAAGCACATTCGCATTCACACTGGAGAAAGACCTTATACTTGCAAAATTTGCCAGAGGAAGTTCAATCAAAAGGGCAGTTTACACAGACATATCCGAATTCGGCATGGAGTCGAAGATGTTGCAAAGTATACTCAAACGAATAATTAGCAGGAATGAAGGATTAGTTTTTAAGGGAGACTTGAGTGTGCCCAAGAACAGATTTCTTTGTACATACATGTCTATATTGATAACATAAACTTGGGATTCTGTGGAAGTATTTTTGTGTTCAATACCTTGCGCTAAGCTACACGATAGAAGATTATTTACTTTACAATAAATGACATAATACCTGGTCTATTCAAACTTGTTCTGTGCAAATTGGTTGATTGATTGTAGCATACATGTATGTGGCTTTGGAGAATGGGGAATGTTGAAGTGTGGCTGAGTAAGCACGATTAGAAATAAAGATGGCAGAGAAAATGTGGTTGTTCAAAGATATATTGCTAATTTACTGATCTGGAATCTCTCTTCAGGATACCTTGTGGGATTTAATATACCACCAAACAAGAGTGCTCGCCGACCTAAGGATCATTGTTGTAATCTGTGTGAAAAAACTTTCATGCAACCTGGCGATTTACGGAAACATATGCGAGTCCACACTGGAGAGAGACCGTTCTCCTGCCGAGTGTGTCAGAAAGCATTCAAGCAATGTGGCGCTCTGTACAGACACATCCGAACTCAGCATGGCTTTGAAGACGTTGCAAATTATGCAATAACTAATTTCAGTGGACCTCAGTGAAGATATAAGTTAATTAGATGATCGATCATTGACAGTGATTAAATTGCAGGTGTGCTCGTTATGTATACCACAATGCTACCATAGTTAGCATATTTATTGAACAATGCTACCATGGGAAAATGGGGTGGTGGATTATGATAGCGTTTTCCAATTTACCCACATAGATAATTTCGAAATGGTATATAACATAGTATTAGTTCTCAAGTTAGCAGTTCATGGCTTTGTAAAGTTCAAGCCAGAGCTTAAAAAGCTGCAGGAAGTCTGACAAAGTCAGTTGTTGCATTTTACTTTTTGTGATTTGTTGTACTGTGCACAATGAATGGAACATGCAAAAAAAGTCATTTCATTGATAGAAGTGGACATGACAGTCTCATCTGACTCCTAATATTGATGTATATCCTGTCTCTTCAGGCTACCGAACTGGCTTTGTTGGATCAACTCCCTTAACTGACTTCGAGAAGGAATGTGTGTGTACTCTGTGTGGGAAAGGATTTGATACAAAGGCTAATCTGATAATACATATCAGAGTCCACACTGGAGAAAAGCCATTCTCTTGCCGATTGTGTCAGATGAAATGCAGTCATCTCAGCAATCTGTATCGACACTTAAGGAAAGTGCACAAAATTGATGATGTCGCTAGGTATGCTGAAACAAGCAAGTGAAGGAAGGATATGACATTTTTTAGTTATTTAGGCAGACACCTGTCATGTATCTTATCAGTAGCACCACATAGTGGTAGTTTATTAAAGTTCAAAAGTTTACCATATTTGAGAAACTGTTTCTTGTATTGGCTTTCCTTTACAGTGGTCGAGATCATGTTGACGGTCCCAAGATGGGAATATATTCTTTGTTTATTATCATGGATATTGCAGATCTATATATTGTACTTGGTATGTCAATGTTCCTTATGTTTGTAAACTGGCATGGAAGTTATTTGTGAAATTAAAAGTTAATTTTTGCGTCTAACAAAAGTCAATATTGTTCTTTTTGTTGCAACAATGCAGAATAATATAAGGTTTGATGCATTGTCATGGGAAATTTGAAACTTCCAAGTTTGTAGAGCAGATTTTTGGTGATTTACTTGACACAATGAAGTGCAGATCTATACAGGGTTTCGTGGTGGAATGTTCTGCAATTCAAGTTGAGGGATTTGTAATGTAATTTAATTTCAACGTATATTTTTAATTTATGGATCTGTCATGATAATATGGCATGATGTTGATTTTCAGTTAGGTATTTAATGACATTTTCATCAATTCACTTGATAAGAATACTATTGCTCATCTTTATGATACAATATCACTTCAGGTCACTGTTCAAGTCTACAACCTTGGTATCATTCAGAAAGTGGCAACGGATTTGTGTGTAACCTTTGTGGGAAAACTAGTGGCAGGTTGGACCATATGAAAGTGCATGTTCGAGTCCATTCTGGAGAGAAGCCGTTTTCTTGCGAATTGTGTCAGAAGAGTTTCACTCAAATAGGCAGCCTGTATCGTCATTACAGGGTTGTCCATAAAATTGATAAAGGAAACTAGAGTGACAGTTGCTGGTGAAGTCATATGTATATACTGATAACTTAAGCACACTTAGATACTTTTTATTCAATTAAATTTAGCAACATTGGGTTTCACTATGCTTATACTTGAAAGGGTGTTTTCATGCATTTTTCACCTGAAGTTCATCATTTGGAAAAATTCAAAATGAATTTTATACATGGATATTGCCTGGATATATTTGGTATTGATTTGTAGTATGTAAGGTTATTTTAAACAGAAGAAGGGTACAATTATCTTAAAGCACATAAGGGGGTTTTGGAGGGAAGTCATATAACAAGTTTGGTAATTGATATTACGAATGCATTATTTCAGCACTTTCAGCAGTGATGTTAGGAATTCTAGGATTTTTTTGATTTCTGGTCATAGCTCTAAACGGTCAGTATGCGCTGTCCCTGGCACTTGCATATGGAAGATATATCCTCAGTAAACTTTTGCTTGTGTTTGTGTGTATGTTTTTTTTTAGATGGTTTCTGATTGTTTTAAAGATTCCATTACTTACCTATCCTATGACTTAATTCTGTCAAATAGACTCTAAACAACAATTGAAAATAGAGACTTAATACAAGATTTCTTGTTGGCAGCACACACTGCGCCTTCACCAGGAAAGAAAGCTAAACGGAGAGGTGCGCATGGGAGGGAACATGTGTCGCTGCTGGCATCAGAGGTGGTCACCCTCGTCCAACAAAAGAAAAGATTAGAAGAAGAGAACCAGCGTCTTGCATTGGCTGTCGCGGAGGGGGTGAAAGATCCTATGAATGTCAGTTTCGGAGAACCAGGAACATCAGGATTTTCGGGAATATCTGGAGCGTCACTCATAAGCATTGAACCTCAGGTACAGGTCGATGCAGCAACATCTGATGCCTTACAATATATCCTAGAGGATCCTCGATACTTCGCTATGCCTTTGAAGAAGGCTATGTGCGAAATGACTGTTTCCCTTGCCATGGAGCTGTTCGGAGAGGAAGTGTTGAAGGTATGCATATATATTTGTTAGTAATGAGTGTAAATTTGAAGTATTAGGATGAGTATGATGTTACAGCTCAATACTAATTGTACCCTAGTGTACTGTAAGATATTAGAATTAAAGAAAGCATTAAATGATGCCCAACAGACACTGCAGTCTCAATGTAATGTTAAGAATAAGTGATGGAAATAATATTTCCCAATTTTAACTATAATTGACATAAGTTGCTATTGTGTAAAACTACATTCTTGGGGCTCTGAAAATTTCGTCTAATGTAGGGATTTCTTCATAGGACTGAACAACAGGCTGTATCACTTAGTGTTATTTCTTATTTATTTCAGGTATCTAGCCCAGCCGGCAGAGGAAATCATGCACGCTTGGACCACCGAGTTATTGCAATGATCGAGCGCCTCATACAACAAAGGTTCGGAACACGAATCCCTCCCGAGTCGTTCCCTGGTGTTTTCAAAATCTGCCTCAACAGTCTTGCCACTAAATGCAAGAATATCCGCTGCAAAGCCAAAATGCAGATGAACATTTTCAAATAATTCGGAGAGGAAATATTGGACATGTTGTTGGATATGGACTAAACTTGGTGGACAATTCTTGTTCTGTTTTTCGTAGACAAATCTTGGTTTTCTCGTTGATAATTGAAATGAATTCAACAGAGTGCTGTGCTTTATCTTTTTGAATTGACATTGCTGAATGTATTCATGAACGTTGACTACTTAATATATTATGAACTGATAATGGTTCTCGTTAAACTGGTAATGGTTCTCGTTAAACTATCAGTACTCACAGTTGGAATGCCTGTTTTGTGTAAGTGCCAGAGGATACGTTTGTTAAATGCTTTAAATTTAGTCTTATAGGTGTTGGAACTTCCTTTTGGGTTGTTGAAGATCACCTGTAAAGTGTTACATGATAACTACATTGTAGTTACTAATGCATTATGAGTGCTTTTGGTAAATCAGTTCATTCATCAGTCTCCTTATATACATTGCTGATGTTAAATTTCATGTGTGCACTGCGTATATACTAGTCAAACTGCTTTTTAGCATGGGGTTTATAGAATTTATTTAGAAGTTTTATGTTTAACATTGCTGTACAGCATGTCGAAGTGGTGTTTTTGTTCAGTTTGGTGCTAAAATGGTGGTTGAGTTTGTATAATGTTGAGTCATATATATCATTGTCTTGTTGTGGCAATGCATGATATTCTCTCGTGATATTCTCTCATGTATTGGTTGCAGTTATTTGTAGTAATGGTTGAGATGTTTGTCATGGTGAAATTTCAATAAAGTTTTTAAGCATTCTGAAGTTGATAGGATTTTTGGTGAACACATGTGTTACAAAGTAACTGTTACATTCAACACATTAAAAATAAGGTGGAATTAAATTACTTCTTTTGCACTAATGAGTGGCCTAGTGATTAAAGGACAATCTGAAGTTTGGATATTCCTGGGTTTGATTCCCATTCTTGATACAGTACAACCAAGTATTTGATGCGTGTATATCTGTAGAATGTACTTAGTGTCTATCTTTTGTCTTGTCACAAGTAAATGACCCTACCCATTGGGTTAATGTGTGACATGGTCTGGACTCCCAAGACTTATCATAATAATGCCTGCCTGGGAGCTGTTCATATAAGCTGAATAAACTTCAGACAATGTTTTGCATTGGAGACGTTACTAAACAAAATTTCAGATCAGGTTGCTTAATTGTGATGTCTTTTGATGGCATAATGATACACAGCAACAATTCCGATGAATTTCAAGCAGGGCTTGTAGCTAGATTAGGAATTTTGAACATCCACTAATCTTGCATTTAGTTTGTTCATAATTATAGTTGCTTGACCAATTGCTTTAACTCGCTTGCATGGTTTTCTTCAGGTACTGGGCAACCGCAAGTAGGATCAGGGTTAATGTTCCAAACTGACCGATGTCCCCTTTGCGGAAAGACTTGTGTTGGTAAAGCGGATTTGACAAAACATTTGCGAGTTCACACTGGAGAAAGGCCATATACATGCGAAGTGTGTCAAAGGAAATTTACACAAAGTAATCATCTATATAGACACATGAGGACTATCCATAAGAATGACTTAACTTTTATATCATAGACCGGACAGTTTTGCCATAGACCTGACAGTTTTGCCACTTTGATGGTGCCTCAGTAACTTTGATGATGCAAGACTTGTAGTCTCCACTTATACTGTCACATAAAGAATATCCATACAAATTGACTACATAACTGGTACTTTATAACTGATTTATATGCTATTGTATACATCATGGAACTGGTACTTATGCTAATATAGTAGCCTTCATAACTTCAATTTGGCGAGACTTGTGTTCTCCTTGAAGTTAACCACTTATAATGAAACATAAGGAATATCCGTAACAGTTGACAAAGTTACTTCATCACAGATTGATATATGTCTTAGACCTACCTGATTGCGTTACCTCTTTTTGGTGGAAGCCTCAGTAATTCAGATGTTGTGAACTTGTGATCTCATTATAGCTATGGTTAATCTCCGATTGTTGTGAATTGATTAGGTTATGTTGGAAATGGCAGTGTTAGTCATGTGCTGTTGCCTGTTTGGGGTAAGGTGAAATGGATAATAAAGATATATAATAAAGTATTATAGGTTTGTTAGCCTTCTTCATATTGTTCGTGTTTTGAAGTATTTTGTGCTTTTAGAACTATGGCTTTTGTTGAAAATTCACTTGGCAGTGTATGGTACTTTGGTATCCACACTACACTTGCTGCTTATTTACCAACTGGTATTTTTTGATAATTTACCAACTGGTACTTTTTGATAATTTACCAACTGGTACTTTTTGATAATTTACCAACTGGTACTTTTTGATAAGTTACCAACTGGTACTTTTTTTGCCAATTATATGACATGATGACCTGTTGGTACATTTATTCGCTAAGATGAGGAATTCCTTGTTTCTCTTCAGATACTTGGGCTGGCAATCTTGGGATGGTTTTGGATGAAAATGATCACAATAATAGATTTCGATGCTCTCTGTGTGGCAAAAAAAGCTCAAGTGCTGCGAATCTGCGTAAGCACATGAGAACCCACACTGGAGAAAGGCCTTTTGCATGCCCAGCTTGTAAGAAGACTTTCACCCAAGCAAGCCATATGTATAGACACATGAGAAATATTCATAATCTTTCCAATACAGATTTCTTCTAGCAGGGCATCCTTGACATGGTTAGGGTACTTAAGGTAAATGTATACACATAATCAACGTCAATAAAACCTACTACAAGAGACATCTTTGATTTCTTTTGAAATTAGTGTAGATTTCATTTGAAACTAGTGTGTAGATTTGATTTCTTAGTGCTCATGGCTGTTCATGAGAGTTCCAATTAGGATTTGTATTCATTACTTCAGTGTAGTGCTGTGCATAAGATCTTGTGAAATGTTGCTAGTGCTCTTATTTGTGTTATTTGCATAACATAAACTGTTAGTACAATTGTGAGCACATAAGATCTGTTGTAGAAAAAATCTCTAGCTGAGAGAAAGATCAGTGTAGATTACAGCTAAAATTTTAAAGTGAGCTGAAAATGGTAGTTAATTTGTCATGCTAAAAGTCTCAAAATTGCTGGTTTTCTTCAGGTCCTTGGATTGGAAGTTCAGTGTCAGGTGGAGCGCAGTGCAGCTCTTCCGGGTCTGAAAACAAACGGTGCTGTCCTTTATGTGGGAGGGCTTGTGCGAGTGTTGCTAACTTGCAGAAACACATGAGAATCCACACTGGAGAAAAGCCATTCGCATGCCAAATCTGTCAGAAGAGTTTCAATGACAAAAGCAATCTCTTCAGACATCTCAGGACAATGCATAATATCAGTAACGTCACAGACCATGTAAGGATGAACCAGCTCTGATTTCTCAGTCACATTACTTAAACCAGGACTTCAAGGACTAATTAGATTAATCGTGTCGCTATATGTGATGTATACACTGTATGTGGAGTATTTAGAAGACATTATTTTGAACAAGGGTTATTGGTTACATTTGATTTCTGAAAGATGTTTGTAGTGCTGTTGTGGTTTAACTGAGTGAAAGTCATTAATAAAACCTGAAGAAGTAAGAGCTATATTCTGTCAAGGGTCTACATGATATTTAATGTTGGTTATTGGTTAGAGTTTCTGATTGATGTTCGTAGTAAATTTTTGGTACACTTGAGTGGCATTCGTGATTCGCTAATAAAACTTCGAGAATTGAGAGCTGTTGTTTCTTTGAAGTGACTCATTGTGTTTCATATATAACATGTATTAAGAATTAAGAAAAGTAGATGTACTACTAATGATTACAAAGAGCTCTGTGCTTCTTTGGTTGTTTACTTGGTGGATGTCTTGATCTGAAATGTGGTTAATATGTCAGTATTGGCATGTTCGCCATCAAATGGTGTAATCTTCACTTTGTCAGTGAATTTGCATGAACTGGTATCTGCTAGCAGTTAGTTTACTTATACTTAGGGAGTGAACTGCTCTGAACTAAATTGGCCAAATTGTTTTCTTCAGGTCCTGTACAAGCAAATCGAGGACAGGACGCCCAACTACCTGGTTCTGGAAAACATTTTTTTTGTTTCCTTTGTGGGAAAGCTTTTGACCGGCCAGCAAAATTGCAAGTGCATGTGAGAGTTCATACTGGTGAAAAGCCTTATTCATGTCAGATCTGTCACAGGCGTTTTAATAACAGCAGCAATTACTATAAACATATGAGAGTCGTTCACAAGATAGAACCTGAACGCTGAACTTTCATTTCTCTGTGTTCTGTATAGGAACAATCAAGACTATTAATAATAGTGCTTGGGCTATCTTTGGTGTAGTTGTAGATATCTCTTGTTAGTTTGGCTGTCGGTGGTCTAAACGGTGCACAAGCAGAAAAGTTAAAATCATGGCAGACTGGATTAATAACTGGTTCAAAGTGTTTCCAGTCTCCTTGTTGCTTTTTGATGGATTTGTTAAGTTGTCAGAAAACCTCATTTGTTAGTTAGCTATTACGGCCAGTTAACTAACCATGTATGTACACAGCTTGCCGTTTATAATTGCATTTAAATCCAGGTTGATTTGTAAGCAATAGAGCTTGTTTAATCGGCAAATTTGCGTATGACTGTGTGATAGGCTCTTCAACAAACACTAAGCAACCCACTGAAGTGAAACCATTATTTTGGTTATTTGTTGTGTGTTGATATTTCGGCACTTGTACATGATGCAGTTGGTGCAGATTCTAAGGAAACTTCTTATCCACTCATAACCTAGACCTACTTCTTCTCTTCAGATACTGGAAGTAGAAGATATGAAACCAAACTCCGTGGAACCCAAAAGTGTGTGCCATGCTTTCTTTGTGGCAAAATATTTGACAGACCAGCTAATTTACAAGTGCACATGAGAATCCACACTGGTGAAACGCCATATGCATGCCATATTTGTCAAAAACGTTTCAATCACAGCAGCAATTACTATAAACATATGAGAAATGTGCACAGAAACGAGCATAACTAATTTTGCGCAAGTGAAAGATTCAATAAATTGTGGACTTAGTTCACATATCTTGCTTGATTGTGGTAAGCTGAAAAGGTGACAGTATTGAAAATAGTCTGGATGCAATTGACATGGTGTCTGACTGTCAGTAGAGATTGCCATTGTTAATACCGTTATGTTCAAAATGTCTTTCTTGATGCTTCTGTGTTACTTCTTTGAAAAATTGCTAATGTTTGTTGATTTTCTTACTCATACAAGTCTGCAATTCAGTTGTTGCTCTATTTCTAAAATAAACGAACTTGTTTGCTTCAGGTCCTGCACAAGTTAGGCCTGCCCAACAATTAATCAAGCAATCTGGAACTCGGAAGCCATTTTTGTGTAATTTTTGTAGCACGGCTTTTGTCAGACCATCGGCATTACAAGCCCATATGAGAATCCACACTGGAGAAACACCATACTCTTGCCGAGTTTGCCAAAGGCGTTTTAACCGCTCCAGCAGCTTGTATAGACATATGAGGGGTGTGCACAAACTTGAACACTAATGGTTTTTTGCTGATATGTCAGTTTTTTGATAAGTCACCCACTTGAGTTCACATAGCTTGCTCTGTTGTTCAATGGTGTTTGGCTGTTGTTGTGCATATTTTCAGAATGTTTTTCCTGAGATTCTGCTGCGTACTTCTTTAAAAAATGTTGAAGAAAGGGTGCAAGGTTGTTAAGCATAGTTTTGGTAACAAGGTTAGGTTTGTTATGTTCTTACATATTGCAATATTTAGTCATTGCCTTGGCTCTAAATTAAACAAACTTGTTTGCTTCAGGTCCTGTACAAATTAGGCAACAATTATTCAAGCAATCTGGAACTTCGAAGACATTTCCGTGTTTTTGTGGCAAGGCATTTGACTGGCCATCAGCATTACAAGCACATATGAGAACCCACACTGGAGAAACACCATTCTCTTGCCAAGTTTGCCAAAGAAATTTTAACCGCTCCAGCAACTTGTATAGACATATGAAGCTTGTGCACAAACTTGAACACTAATGGTTTTTTGCTGATATATGCAAGCTGGCAAAGTGTTTTGATGACCTACCTACTGGGGTCACATCTGTTTTGTTGTTGTAGTTTGTTATAACTGAAGTTAACCGATAATATAAAAAAAAATCAGGATGGAATATGATATGGCGTCAGAGAGCTGTTGTTCACATCATATTTTCAAAATGTCTCTCTGCTGCTTGTTTCTGTGGCGAGGTTATGAGGAATAATCTTGCTAACATTCTTGGGAACTAATGTCATTAGTATCAGTAGTTGATTTTCTTACTGTTAAGTTGTTGCAATACTGTATTTAGTCATTGCCTTTAAATTAAACCAACTTGTTCGCTTCAGGTCCTGTACAAGATTGTCAACTATCAATCATGCAATCTGGAAATCGGAAGACATTTTTGTGTAATCTTTGTGGCAAGGCTTTTGACAGACCAGCAAAATTACAAGCACATATGAGAATTCACACTGGAGAAACGCCCTACTCTTGCCAAGTTTGCCAAAGGCGTTTTAACCGCTCCAGCAACTTGTATAGACATATGAAGCGTGTGCACAAACTTGAACATTAATAGTTATTTGCTGACATATTCAAGCAGGCAAAGTGTTTGATGACTTGCCTACTGGAGTCACATCTGTTGCTATGTTGTAGATAGTAGTTAACTGAAAATAATGAGGATGGAATATGATATGGCGTCAGCACAAGCACTTACCGAACTACGGCGCACAGAGTTTAGAGAAAAGAGAAGGCTGTGGACTTCTGTCCGATCGAACACTGAACACAACCCCTCACTCCTTAACAGTCTACAGACAGTAAAACAACATAATTTTACCTTCAATAATATCTCTATTTTAATAGAACTCCATGCTGGGAATTGCCTTCTCATCTCAAGCAGCAGGAATCAGCGTAGTAGGCCATGGAATGCACAGTATTAGGGGACGTGGACGTGAAACGGCCAATGAGGCCATGGCAAAGCAATGACACCTGCCACTTAAACTGAGAACGGATTTGCAAGTCCGGTACCTTCTCTCAAAATGTCTCCCTGTTACTTCTTTGAAAACTAGTTTTTTGAGAAAAGGTTGCAAGGTTTTGAGGCACATTCTTTACTAACCAATTCCTTGTAACTTAAGTCATAAGTGTTAAGTTGTTGATTTTCTTACTCTAAAGTTATTTGCAATATTTAGTCATTGCCTTGGCTCTAAATGAAACAAACTTCTTCGCTTCAGGTGCTGTAAAAATTTGTCAACAGTCAATCAAGCAATCTGGAAATCGGAATACATTTTTGTGTAATCTTTGTGGCAAGGCTTTTGACGGAACAGCAAAATTACAGACCCATATGAGAATCCACACTGGAGAAATGCCATACTCTTGCCAAGTTTGCCAAAGGTGTTTTAACCAGTGCAGCAGCTTGTATAGACATATGAGGGGTGTGCACAAACTTGAACACTAATGGTTCTTTGCTGATATGTAAGTTTTATGATGATTCACTCTCTTGAGTTCACATAGCTTGCTCTGTTGTTAAATGGTGTTAGGCTGTTATTGTGCATATTTTCAAAATGTTTTTCCTGAGATTCCGCTGCGTACTTCTTTGAAAAAATTTGAAGAAATGCGAGGGGTTAAGCATAGTTTTGGTAACAAGGTTAGGTTTGTTATGTTCTTACATATTGCAATATTTAGTCATTGCCTTGGCTCTAAATTAAACAAACTTGTTTGCTTCAGGTCCTGTACAAAGTAGACAACAATTAATCAAGCAATCTGGAACTTCGAAGACATTTCCGTGTTTTTGTGGCAAGGCTTTTGACTGGCCATCAGCATTAAAAGCACATATGAGAATCCACACTGGAGAAACACCATACTCTTGCCGAGTTTGCCAAAGGCGTTTTAACCGCTCCAGCAGCTTGTATAGACATATGAAGCTTGTGCACAAACTTAAACACTAATGGTTTTTGCTGATAAATGTAAGCCGGCAAAGTGTTTTGATGACCTACCTACTGAGGTCACATCTGTTTCTCTGTTGTAGTTAGTAAATTACTTAAGGTTACTAAAAAATAAAGAGGATGGACTATGATATGGTGTCAGAGAGCTGTTCTTTACATTATATTTTCAAAATGTCTCTGCTGCTTGCTTCTTTAAAAGATGTTTTCTAGAGGTTCCAAGGTTGTGAGGCAAAATCTTACTAACATGTTCTTGGAAACTAATGTCATAAGTATCAGTAGTTGATTTTCTTACTGATAAGTTTTTGCAATACTGTATTTGGTCATTGCCTTGGCTCTAAATTAAAAAAAAAAAACTTTTTCGCTTCAGATCCTGTACAAATTAGTCAACAATTAATCAAGCAATTTGGAACTTCAAAGACATTTCTGTGTAATCTTTGTGGCAAGGCTTTTGACCGACCAACAAATTTACAAGCCCATATGAGAATTCACACTGGAGAAACGCCCTACTCTTGCCCAATTTGCCAAAGGCGTTTTAACCGCTCCAGCAGCTTATATAGACATATGAGGGGTGTGCACAAACTTGAACACTAATGGTTCTTTGCTGACATATTCAAGCTGGCAAAGTATTTTGATGACCTACCAACCTGGGTCACATCTGTTACTCTGCTGTAGTTAGTAAAGTTAACAGATAATTGAAAATATTAAAAAAAATGTTTTTTTGAGATTCTGCTACTTGCTTCTTAAAGGATTTTCTTGAGAAAGGTTGCTAGATTGTGAGGCATCTTCTTGGTTACTAACATATTGGTGGTTATTGACAATACTGGCATTGTCCTTTATTTTCTTAGTCTTAATTTATTTTGCAATTTGTGGTCATTTCCTTGGCTCTAACTTAAAACTTGTTCGCTTCAGGTCCTACACAAGTTAGTCAACTATCAATCAAGCAATCTGGAAATCGGAAGTCATTTTTGTGTATTCTTTGTGACAAGGCTTTTGACAGACCAGCAAAATTGCAAGCACATATGAGAATCCATACTGGAGAAACACCATACTCTTGCCAAGTTTGCCAAAGAAATTTTAACCACTGTAGCAGCTTGTATAGACATATGAGGGGTGTGCACAAACTTACTAATTAGTAGTTCTTTTGTACCAGAAAATGCATTTGGCATTATTCTGTGATTATAAAATTCTGCGGCTTTGTTCTTTACCGCAGTTGTACATAGTTGTTCTCTCGTTGCGTTTTTGCTACAGAAAAATATAATAAAAACTTTCACAATTGAAATCTTTGTTGTGGTATTAATTGGCATACAAGAAATGCAGTTATTTATTTAAAAAATAACCATACAGAAACATCAGTCTTGAGAATGGAAAGACTTCGGATATAAGTTATGATATGTATCAGAACAGAGTGCCATTAAGTGGTGCTTCTCAAATATGGAAATATACTCACTCTTTGCGTTTTCTTCAGGTGTTCCTCAAGGAAACATAAGAAAATATGCGAGACAGCCAGGATCAGGCAAATCGATGTCGGGTAACATCCGAGATTGTTATCTCTGTGGAAAAATTTTCGACAGGCCGTCAACGTTACAAGCGCATATGAGAATACACACTGGTGAATTGCCATATGCATGTCGTATATGTCGAAGGGCTTTCAATCAATGCAGCAATTTGTACAGGCATATGAGAGGTATACACAAAATGGATCATTGATAAAGGGTGCTGGTTTTTTTATATCACTCGCAGTGTTCGAAACAAGGTGTTCTGGAGTGGTCATGAAAACACCCAGAAAAACGATAATAAAAAACACCAACACATACATAGTTCATCGATATGACATCTGATTTTTTTAAAGCTCCAAATAAGTTCCAAGAGCTGCCACTACGTAAGTGAGGCGCCACTGTCTGCAGGGTGAAGGCAGCATCACGTACAGTGGGTTATGAAGTGGTTGTCCGACGGAAAACCCTGTGGTTAAAAATGGTTGTCCGGCTGACAATTTGGTTGGCATGATTGGGTGAATGTCAAAGCATATATTGCCTGCGTACTGTGTAGGTCCTTCAGTCTTAAGTATGGCTAGATTATCCAAATCTACCGTTTCTCAGACTCTTATGAAGTGCTTTGCCTGGAGTATTTAGTCGTGGATCATAACTTTTACTTGACAAGTGTCCAAGCTTCAATTGTAAGGAGTTTATTCAACCATAGAAGATTTATTGCATTTTTGCTTTTCATTTCCGCTAATGACTTTTGAGTTATTACTTGAATAAAAGAAACTGTTTCAAACTTATTGTGAGAAAGATGTGCATTTATCATAACGTTATTCAATGCAACTTTTCTGAGAAATAAACTGCCCATTGAAAGGCATATGATTTCCAGGGGGGATTAAGGACCATTTTGTGGAATCCAGGAACGTTCTCAAGCTGCTGCTTGTCATCCAATGATGTATAAAAAATTTCAATTTAAATTTTAGAAGTTTTTATTTCATTAACTTGCATAGCAATATAAAATATAACAGTAAGCTGGAGTTAAAGCAATTATTAGTTCAAGGTGAATGGTTCAATGCCTGTGATCGCACCAAATGTCACAGTATTTTATAGAAGATGAGAAGAGATTACAGGAGAAACTTATGCCACACAACTGCTGTAGACTTGCTGCTTACTTATAGTAATTGGCAGCAATTTATTTGCTGAATAGTTTCAGTTACATTTATCTAAATCCAAACCTCCCTGCTTGCTGCTTTCAGGTCCCAGGGAGCTAAGTGTAGGAAGGCTAGGATCAAGCACTGTGCTGTGTTTACCAGACAAGAAATATCAGTGCTCGCTTTGTGGCCAGGCGTCTGCCAGTGAAGCTGACTTGCGAAAGCACATGAGAGTCCACACTGGAGAAAGGCCTTATAGGTGTCAATTGTGTCAGAAGGGATTCACACAAACTAGTCATTTGTACACACACCTGAGGCAAATTCACAGATTGAACGATATCAGTGATTACCTGAAAGCATCAAATATCTAGAAGTTTGACATATTTTTATGGTATATCAAATTACAGTATAATGCTTCACTAAAAACTGGTTTATGGATATATGTCATTGTCTATGGCTTCTGGAAAATCTTAATTCTTTTCAACAAAGAGCACTGGACCAAATTTGTGAAAATAACTCGGATAAGATGTTCTTGCAGATTTAACATGGCTTATTGTATTATTGCTAATCCCTGAGAATTGGATTTGTTTTACTCAATTATACACGTGGCTTCAGGAGTTATATGTTGATGAACTACAAAGTTCTGCATGGTTACTTCAATAGTCTGCAAGAGCATGATGAAATTGGACAAATTTACATTTCTCACTCTGTTATTTTCTTCAGGTTATGCTCAGATGCATCGAGTACGTCAAGTGTCGGATGTAAGACAACAAGAACCTGGCAAAATGGCAGTGTGTGGTCTCTGCGGCCATGTTTCTGGTAGTAAATGTAATCTGGAAGTGCATATGAGAGTCCACACTGGTGAAACACCATTTTCGTGTCATGTTTGCCACCGGACTTTCAGACATGTGAACAGTTTGTACAGGCATATTCGTCTTGTACATAAGTCAATCACTAAAAAGTAACATTTGTCTAAGTACCGTTTAATATATTGATGACAAAGGCTATACTCATTTTTATTAATTTGCATATTATAGTTCAAGCATTATAGTGGACAGATTATGTTTACTGAGTGTATCAAGTTTAGTGTTAAGTGGAATGCATTACTTTCAGAATGATATATGCTCCGCAGTTTGATTTGTAGATTAAGGCAACGGTCAAGTGTGGCAAGTGTCTTTTAATCTTGGATTAATAAATAGTTTGGACTCCATTTCTCAATTATGTTGTGAATAGCGATATGTCCTATCATGAAAACGAAATTGCCATTTGGAGGGCATTTGACTATTATTACATTACTACTATTTAGTATTCAATATTGTGCTACTAATATTTAGTATTCATCAAAGTGGCACAATAAAGATTCATCATAGAAGTTTTATTTTAAGCAACTTGTGAAGATTGATACATAAAATGTATTGAGGAATTATTTTCAATGATATTCACATGGTACAGATTTGAGTTAGATTGTCTACAGAATAATGTCATGGGAGAATTTCAAAGAATCTATTCGTGGAAGATCGTCATGGAATATTTTTATGAAAGTTATCAATAATAAGAATATATTATAAGAGGTGCTAAGTTATACCTAAGCTGGCCTAGGTTCACTGTTGTTGATTTACTCAGGGCTCGAAATAAGGTTCAACATGGTAACCTGCTTTCCGGTTACCATGAATATTGATCTGGTAACCTACTGTTGTTACCGAAAAATTTGACGCATTTTGTCGCGAATGGCAGTCTGTTCGCGTGAAAAGAAATTATGGTAACCTGAACGATCGTTCTCGACTTATTTCGAGCCCTGTATACTACTTAATAGTATTGAATATTGTCAGTTCAGTGACATTCTGCTAAATTGACACCTCCCTGCTTTTCTTCAGGTTCCAGGGAGCGAAGTATAGGAAGGCTAGGATCGAGCGCTGTGCTGTGTTCACCAGACGAGAGATTTCAGTGCTCGCTTTGTGGCCAGAAATCAGCAAGTGAAGCTAACTTGCGAAAGCATATGAGAATCCACACTGGAGAAAGGCCTTATGTGTGCCAGATATGTGTGAAGAGTTTTACACAAAGTAGTCATTTGTACACCCACCTGAGACGTGTTCACGAACTGAAAGATATCAGTGATTACCAGAGAGCATCAAATTTCTAGAAGTTTGACATATTATCAGTACAGTGGTATTTCCAATTACAGTATAATGCCTGACAAAAGCTGATTTATGGAAAAGAGTCACAGTCAAATGCCTCTAGAAAATCTTTATTCTTTGCAACAAAGAATGGTGGGCCTAATTCATTAAAGGGGAAAAAAAAAGAAGAGAAAAATCAGATGAAAACTTGTTCTGACAAAGCGACAGGGCTTATACAGTGTATAGTCCGTTTGGCTGATAAATTTATATTCTTTTCACAACTTCATCTTTTGCTTCTATTCAGTTTTTACAGATTCAGTGTTAATAGTAAGTACAATAAACAATTATAAAACTGCCTCACTGGTTTTCTTCAGGTCCTTTGGCGAGAAGTTTAGGACCAGGGGTTCAAAAGAGATGGCGTTGTGCCCTTTGTGGACGGACATGTGCCAGTGAGGCGGACTTGCGAAAGCACATGAGAGTCCACACTGGAGAAAAACCATTTTTGTGCAAAATTTGTGAGAAGACTTTCAGTGACAGGAGCAACATTATTAAACACTTGAGAAACATCCACAAGATAGATGATAATGTCCATGACTTTCTACATACCAGCGGAGGTATTGGGTTTAAATAGTGATAAATCATAAGGTGAGGGATGATGTGAATTTATTGTACTAGCTTGCCAAGAAATGTTCATTTTGAATTCTGGATCACCCAACACTTAACAATGATTTCTTTTACGATTTTGTGGAATATTGTTATTATGAATTATAAAATGGAATAAGTTGTTGTAAAGTGTACCAATAAATGTATTAATAGTAATTTTTCTAGTGTGGATTATATTTCTTTATAAAAAAGTTAACATCAATCACAGCATGGTGTAGTAGTGGGACTTCAGCTTATCGGTGTTGCATGAGATAATTCTTGTGGTGACTTTTGCTTGAGCCTCTATTGAAGTTCTCTCATGTCTGATGTCTTGGCTCAATGGCTAAAGTGTACACCTGCAAACTGGCTGGTTGTGGGTTCGAGCAAACCCTCCATATCTTTTCTGAGAACTGCTAGTGTGACATGGGCATTACTGCAGTGCCCTTATTGTCTGCTGGACATCACTGATCTGTACAGTTCTGCAACGTTCATCGAGTTGGTTGTCGCTGTGAGTTTAACAGATTGATCAGTCTCGTGTGCTAACTTGCTGACTGCATCATTGTGGTATTAATGCACAGGAATTGACAATATTATTGAAGAATTCTGTGTAAATTTGAAAGCATCCATGGTGTGTGTGGAATGTGTGATATTAGTCCGTAGTCTGAATTTGAGACACTTGTTAACTCCTTTCTCACTGGTTTTCTTCAGATGATAATACAAGACATTTCTACTGGAATTTCTTGGATTGTCCATCTTGTGGCAAGTCATTCAGGAAAACATCTGCGTTGCAGAGACATATGAGAATACACACTGGAGAAAGACCATTTACATGCAAAGTGTGTCTACGTGCTTTCAGTGATAAAAGCAGTCTTTTTAGACACTAGAAAAATCCATGAAGTGGACAATGTTGCAGAATATGTGCTTACTGACTGAAGAAAAACCTGCTGATTGGCGACAGCTAAATAAAAATAAAATGCTTATTTGAATATCGTTTGGCAGCTGGTCGTATGAGCTGGCTAAGCTTCACACCGTTTAGCGTTCAAACAGTAGATTCAGAATGTAAAGAGAGGATATATAAGTTATGTAAAATAAAGTTTGCATCATCATCTTGCTTTTTGAGTGCGAATCTTTTGAATGAGTGGAAATTTGATTGCTAATTAACCCACTTCGTCATGCATTTCCCAGCGAGTTGGAAATGTTTACGTCTATGCTGATTCGTAAGTTGCCATTTTTGTTTTAGAATCTCAACACAAAATTTGTTGGTTTTCTTCAGATACCTGGACTGGCGGACCAGATGCAAGTTTGATTCAAGATTGTTCTGCAAATAGCTTACAGTGCATCTTGTGTGGCTTCCTTAGTGCCACTAAGCGTGACTTGCGGAGGCACATACGAGTCCACACTGGAGAAAAACCGTTTTCATGCAAAGTGTGTCAAAAGCACTTCTCTCGAAAAGACGCAGTTTATAGTCACTTGAGAAAACGTCATAAAATCCAGAATGTTTCTGATTATTTGCATGTTAACTGATTTGTAAGCATGTAGAAATTGGTGAAGGTGTGAATAGACATTTTTCATTTTGTTCATTTATGTAAAAAATGTACAGGCTGTGTTACCTTGGTTTCTGTACAGCCATGTGCCAGTTTTGAACTAATAGATTATCTGCTGTAGTTTACTTTAATTACAACTAATACTTGTCACGTGACTTTGTTTTTATACCTGTTTTGATCTGAAAGATTGTCACCTTCACCTGACATCAGAAATGGTGCTGAATCATCGGTTAGTTGTTTCATGACCTTAATTTGTTTTTATGCAGCTATGTGCCACCCTTGAGCTGTTTTTAGATTGTCAACTGTTGTTAACTGACATTAGAAAAGATGCTCACTCCATTGCTCAGTTGTGAAATGACTTCGTTTTTTTAGCATCTATGTGCAATTTTTGGATTAAATGATTGTCAGAGCGTTAGTTTACTATTCATAAGATGCTGGGTTCCCAGTTAGTTATTTGTTTATTGAAACATTTATACAGGGTAGAAAAACATTTTGAGCAACAGGTCTCTTTCAAAATGGCCCTGTTGTTACATGACTCTGTTTTTATGCGACTAATCGTATATGTATGTACCAGTTTGAACTTAAAGATTATTTGCTGTAGTTCACTGCACTGCAGAAGATGCTGAAGTTGCATGGTTTTAAATTGTATTATCGGTGAACTCTTTTCATAATTCCAAGTTAATGCTATTCCTATAGACAGTACTATAGACTCCTGGACAGACAAATCAGATGCATGTTTGATTCAAGATTGCTGTACTGATAGTTAGCCATGAATCTTGTGCGGCAGTGTTAGTGTCAATAAGCAATGCTTTGAGAGGCAAAAGCGAGTCCATACAGGAGAAAAACCGTTTTTGTGCAAAGTGTGTAAGATTATCAGCTGTAGTTTAATAACATAAGAAAATATATTCAGTTGTTACATGACTGGCTAGGCATTGACACAATAGATTCAGAATGTAAAAAGGATTTTTATCATGTAATGTGTAACATAAAGTTTGTAGCATCCTTGAGTGTGAATCTATTCAATTGGGTGCTTTAATTACTGCACTACGTTGTACATTTCTCAGTTGGTTGGCCTGATTTTTCCAATTATATTGGTTACACACATGTTGATATAAAACATTACTTCAAGGAGGAGATTATTGATTTAAGAGCCATGTCTGTTTTTTGGTTGGTTTTGGTCCGTTTCATGGTATTCCAGCTAGACCATCTGGGCTTGGCACTGCGCTACGCCTGATGTCAAATGAAACTGAAGACTTTCTTTTTTTTTTGTATATGGGTCAAACAAAAGTGGATTTTCACGGAAGGTTCTCTGTATTTCCATCAGGTGGCTAAAACAGAATACTGCAATTCTATTGGCTGAAAAAGTTCCCGCCCTTGGCTTTGATTGGCTGAAGCAAAGTGCATCCAAGCAGCAGTATTTTTAGTGCATTTTAATGTATATTTGACACTTTATCATTTAGTTGATGTTTGTCATTTTTCTGAGAAAGTTATATTTATGGAATCAGTTAGTTATTACCAACTGTGTCTGAAAAGCAAAATGAGTAAGAAGAGGAGAGGAAAGACTTATGTCCTGCTGAATTCAGGTGCCCTATTGTTTTGGTACGCCATGCCAAAACATGCCCAAGCATGCCCAAGTGGGGACCTATCTGGAACTCATGTCAGTTACAGCTTTAACTTCAAGAAGTTTAATAAAGTTTAAGAAGCTCAATGACAAATTTGTTGGTTTTCTTCAGGTACCTGGACTGGCAACTCTGATGGAAGTTTGATTCAAGATTGCTCTACAGATAGCTTGCAGTGCATCTTTTGTGGCGTTGTTAGTGCCAATAAGAATAAATTGCAGAGACACATGCGAGTCCACACTGGAGAAAAACCATTTTCGTGCAAAGTGTGTCAGAGGCGGTTCGCACGAAAAGACACTGTTTATGATCACTTGAGGAAACTTCATAAAATCCAGAATGTTTCTGGTTACGTGCAATCAGAATGATTTGTAAGCATGAGGAAATAAGTGAGGGTGGGAAATAACGTGTGGTTTGGGCTGTTAGACCTTCGTATTAATGCGGCTATGTGCCAGTTTTGAAAATTACATAGCCCAATCAGGTGCTGATGAGGCATTAAACAATAACAATATATGAACATAGCAGTTGTCAGAGCTGTAGTTTACTTGTCTTACAAATGAGGTTAGTTGTTGACCTTAATTTTTTTTATGCAGCTATGTTGCAGTTTTAAACTCTAAGATTGTCAGATGTTTATGCCATTTTTGGACTAGATGAGTGTCTGAACTGTTGCTTACATTATTAGGCAGGATGTTGAATCGTAGACTTTGTTTTCATGTGACTATGTGCCAGTTTTGAACTGAAAGATTGTCAGCTCTAGTTTACTTTTATTACAAAAGATGCTGAATCTTAGGTCAGTTGTTGCATGGAAAAAGATGCTGAATCATTGAATTAGGGACATGTTGATAGCTGTAGATTGCTTGATTGGTAGTTTATTTGACCTAATTATACACATGTACAGAGAAATAACGGCAAACCTTTATACACACACAATCACACATGCTACAGTACAAATATTTAAAATACAGAGGAAAAAAATTAATTAAATATAAATGGGTGGGCGGGAGACATCCCCAAGCTATATGACATAGCGCTTATGGGGATGCCACCTTGAGTAAGGGAAACAAATAGATGATTGAAGTCAGCCACATCTGAAGGTTTTGCAATGGCCATGTTATGGCAGTGGTTAGATAACTTCGTTGGCAGGAGTATTGCGTTTTAACTGCAAGCAGCATAATTTGATAATTCAAGCAGTTCGTTCGGTTGCAATTATGAGAAGCTCAACTATAAATTTTGTTGGTTTTCTTCAGATTCCTGGATGGGCAGATCAGATGCAAGTTTGATTCAAGATAACTTGCAGTGCAGCTTTTGCGGCCTCGTCAGTGGCAATAAGCAAAACTTTAGGAGGCACATGCGAGTCCACACTGGAGAAAAACCGTTTTCATGCAAAGTGTGTCAGAGGCCGTTCTCTCGAAAGGATACTCTTTATGATCACTTGAGGAAAATTCATAATATCCTCCAGAATGTTTCTGATTACGTGCAATCAAATTGATTTGTAAGCAGGTCAGAAATGCACATTATATTTGTCAAAATGTACAGGCTATGTGACTTCAGTTTCTATGGGAATCAGGCTAGAAACCAGGCCATGTGCCATTTTTGAACTAGAAGATTCTCAGTTTTAGTTTACTGACATTAGAGAAGATGCTGAATCATTGGTCAGCTGTTACATTATTTTGCTTTTCTGCAGCTATATACCAGTTATGAACTTTAGAGATTCTCTGAGCTATAGTTTTATTTTATTAGAAATGATGCTGAATGATAGATTAGTTGTTGCATGAGATTGTTTTCATGCGACTATGTGCCAGTTTGTAACTGTTTTGAGATTGTCAGCTGCTGTCCGTTGCCATTAAAACAGATACTCAGTTGTTACATGACTGGCTAAGCTTCAGACCAGTAGCATTAACACAATAGATTCAGAATGTCAAAATGATATATATTTAATGTGTAAAATAAAGTTTTCGACATATGGCTTTTTGGGTTGGAATCTTTTTAATTGGTGGAACTAACGCACTACGTTGTACATTTCTCAGTGAGTTGGAAAAAAAATAATGGCAAATTTTTTGCGATTGATTACATGCATAATGGTATGAAAAATTTGGTAAAAAAATTCTGAGGCCTATTTCCACATATCTTGGTGCCCTATTGTTTTTAGTACGCCATGCCCGATAACGCCCATGCAGAGATCTATGTCAGTTATAGCTTTAATTTTAAGCAGTAAAATACATTTCAAGTTAAAGAAGCTCAATGCAAAATTGTTTGGTTTTCTTCAGATACCAGGACTGGCAACCATGCAGCAAATTTGATTCAAGACTGCTCTATTGAGAGCTTACAGTGCATCTTTTGCGGCAATGTTAGTATGACTAAGCAACAATTGCAGAGGCACATGCGAGTTCACACTGGAGAAAAACCGTTTTCATGCAAAGTGTGTCAAAAGTTGTTTGCTCGAAAAGACGCTGTTTATGGTCACTTGAGGAACATTCATAAAATCCTGAATGTTTCTGATTACGTGCAATCAAAGTGATTTGTAAGAATGAAGAAATGGTGAAGGTCGGAAATAGATATGCTTCATATATAGTTGACGTATGTCAAAATGTATGTGCGAGTTTTGTACAGAGAGATTGTCAGCTGCAGTTCACTTTTATTATAAAACTTAGTTGTTATGGAACTTATTTTTCATGCAAGTTTTGACCAAAAAGATGGTCAGGTGTTGTTTATTTACATTAGAAAAGATGCTGAATCATAGGTTCTTGCAGGAGCTTTTATTTTTAAATATGGCTGTGTGCCAGTTTTGAACTTTAAAGATTGTCAGATGTTGTTTACTGACGTTAGCAAAGATTCTGAGTTGGTGCACAACTTGGTTTTTTTGCAGCTCTATGCCTAATGTGACTTTGTGCCAGTTATGAACTTTAAAAGATTCTTCAGATGTCGTTTACTGACGTGATAAAATATTCTCAGTTGTTGCATTAACTTTTAAATTATTGTCCGAGCTGTAGCCATATTATAGCACTAGCTTTTTAACGAAAGTTGTTGTTTGAATTTGATTGATATTGCAAGCAAGCAACGTAAGTCCTAAACGGCATGGTGTGTAGTTATTTTTAAACTTGGGTGCCTGGGTTTTCAATGTACGATTTTGTCGTGACGTCACTATTTTTATATAAAATTATATTAACTGGAGACATCTTTTTACCTGTTCTTGGTACAAATTAAAATATGTCTATGTGAACTGAAAAGTTTTTCTCGTTTTTACTCCTCATTCCGCATAAACTGTCATATCCAGCGTACAGATAATCCTGACTTGTGTGGTTTCCACTGACAAAAGCATGAATGGTTATGAGGTTGAATAGAATTTGGATGAGGTGCCATCAGTTCGCTTGAGTTTAATGCCATTCATTGATTTTCTTCAGATTTCAAGATTGGCGGAATACGAGCAACTATCCTGCAGGATGGGGTTCGAAAGGGCTGGCTGTGCACACTCTGTGGCAAGATAACTGGCAGTAAAAGCAAATTTGAGAGGCACCTAAGAATCCACACTGGAGAGAAACCATTCTCTTGCAAATTGTGTCAAAAAGCTTTCAATGATAGAAGCAGCCTTGCCAGACACCTGCGTGCAATTCATAAAGTGGAAAATAGTGCGGAATATGTGCAGACTGAAAGTCCTGATAAAGTGAAGACAGACTGAGTTCATATTTAGACAGTGCAAAACATGTCAATGTGAATTTAATACCCAGCAGTTTAGTAATGCTGTAATTTATGGACCTTAGGAAGAGTCATTGAGTGGTTTTATTTAATGAAGGCAGCGGGCAAATGCGAATGAGATTATTTTTGACAGTGTAATATACGTCAATATGAGTTTAATACCCAGCAATGTAGTACTTAGTGCTGTGGTCAATGCAACACTAATGAATTTAACGATTTGCTTGATTAATAAGGTCATTCAGCAAATGCAACTTTGTTTAATGAAGGCATTTGGCAAATTCATGAAATTGTAATATATTGTTGCAGTTGAGCCAGATACTAATTTGAAAAAAGTGTGTCGAAGATGGTATTGGACGACATACTTAAGTTAATTTTTTTGACAAATGTTACATTATGACATAACAATAATGACAATTTATTACTCAACATTGTAGTAGTGTTGTGGTTAATGACGTCATTGAGTTTAACGTGTTTAATTTAATGAAGGCATTCAGCAGATAGACTTAATATAATGGAGACATCAGGCTAATGCGCGATTCAAAGTATGATATGTATTGCTGCTGTAAGCCAGATGCTAATTTGAATTTGTCTTCAAGATTTTAATTGGATGGAGTTCTTAGAAGATTAGAGTCATTCAATGTTGTGTTGTACATATATTTATTTATATTATCAACTTTTATTGCTTAGAATTCTGCCAGATTCTCTTCACAGTCTTCACATGAAAATACGAGCAGTGATAATGTGTATATATGATAGTGTAGAATAAATTAGTATGTCGAGTCAAAGTAATTAGTGTCAATACTGTTTATATAGAATCATATAATAGTGCAGAATAAATTATAGTGTAAAGTAAAACTAATTAGTGTCAATACTTTGTATATAGAATCATATATAAACTCTGCAGATTGAAGTTTTGCATGAGCATGGTACATAGATTTGAATAAAGATGGTTAAGGTTACGATGTTGGTTTCTCAGTTGGAATAGCCTCAGTTGTAGGACTGAATTTGTCACACTAGTTGCCTTGTTTCCATCTGGCGATCTCAAAAATCAGTTACGATGAAGGTAATCCTTAGTGAATTAATATAGACATTCAATTGCTGCTGATATTGTAGGAAGTGTTATCTAAA
Organism: Alitta virens; assembly: GCA_932294295.1. Lineage (NCBI taxonomy): Eukaryota > Metazoa > Annelida > Polychaeta > Phyllodocida > Nereididae > Alitta > Alitta virens. Next base: position 24,183,717 of record OW028580.1, on the reverse strand, counting down.
ATTTCATCCTTGGTTTTCTTCAGGTCCACAGATGGGACGTTACCGATCGGATGTTAACCAGTCTCTTCCAGAAATAAAATGGCAATGCTATCTCTGCGGCAAGAGAAGCTCTAATAAATGTAACTTAGAGAAACACATGAGAGTCCACACTGGAGAAAGACCTTATACTTGCAAAGTGTGTCGAAAGACTTTCAATGACAGAAGCAGCATTTTCAGACATTTACGTAAAATTCATAAAGTGGACAGTTGTGCTGAATATGTGCTGACAAATTAATAATATAGTTTTCACACCAATAACTTACAATTATTTGCTTGTCTGAATCTAAAGACTAAGCAGTAGTGCAGGACTTGCAATACTCCTATGCTATATTTAGACCTTGTTAGAAACTTCAATTAGTATTTTTTTTCATGTTGAACTGGATTCAGGCATCTGCAAGATCCACATAAATGTTCATCTTGTCATGTGACATTAATGGTGGAGATTTTAGTGGATGTTGTCATTACATGAAACTAATTTTGCACATGAACTACAAACATTATTCAAGTTTAGCCGCTTCATAAACTGTGTGAATATTCTGAACTGGGAACATGGATTTCAAGTGAAAGCATTATATTTAGGCTCTTGGGTTGTCTGTTGTAAAACTAATGAATATGCAGTTGTTAAACTGTACTTCATCACTGATTTAAACTGAATCGTTTGCTCTCCTCTCGCAGGGGATATCAAATTGGGAACTTAGATGCCTGATATTGTGTGTCTGTTACTGGGGCACGCGAAATACTTCAAGATGTGAATGAGTGGTGTATCTATGTCATCGATCCTTGTATATCCTTGTGAAGAAAGATTTTGACCTTTTATTTTTTTTACTTAAGTTGTGACCTAATCGTTTTCCTTAGGTCCTCAATTAGTGCTTGGTAATTATTCATGGAAGGTTAATTCCATTCACTGATTTATCTTCAGGTTCCTCTATTGCCGGACTGCGAGCACTTTTACGGCAGGATGGAACTTCTAAAAGATGGCAGTGCTTGCTTTGTGGTAGGATAAGTGTCAATAAAAGCAACATCCAGAAGCACATGAGAGTTCACACTGGAGAAAGGCCATTCTCCTGCAAATTGTGTCGAAAGGCATTCAATGATAAAAGCAGCCTTTTCAGACACTTGCGAGGAATTCATAACATTGTCAATGGCGCTGAGCATCTGCTGGCTGCTGAATGAGTTAATCTTGGGGGCAGATAACATCGTAACTCATCAACAATTGACATATATGACAATATATGACATTGATAGACTCAATACCCAGCAGAGTAGCATTGTGGACCCCATGTGTTTGCGCTCATCAGGGACCTACAGGAGATATTCAGATTCATGGAAAATATTTTGTACATGAGAAACTTGTGCAAATATGGTTCAAAGAGGATTGAATTATTAGAAATTCAACATCATTCGCTGGTGTTCAGTATCGCAGTTGTTGGTTCGAATATCATCAGAAATTCTCTATGTTTTTATTAAAAGTGTTTACTTCGATCAAAAAAATTACGATAAAAAAAATACTTAGTTAAAGCTCAACCTCATCACACATATTGAACTGGAACATGGATTTGAAATAAAGTGGAAAATGCCATTAAGTTGTCGATATGAATCATCAGTATGTTAATTTTGAATGATGTACTGGCAATTGAAGTATTGGTTCCAAGTATATTAAACGGAATGATTGGTTTTCTTCAGGTCTGCAGATGGGACAATATGGATCACGTGTTTGCGAGTTTCATCCTCAAACAAAATGGCAATGCTGTCTCTGTGGCAAGATGAACAGCAATAGAGCTAACTTAGAGAAACACATGAGAGTCCACACTGGAGAAAGACCGTATTCTTGCAAAGTCTGTCAGAGGACTTTTAATGATAAGAGTCACATATTTAGGCATTTGCGGACAATTCATAAAGTGGAGAATGTTGCTGACTATGTACACACCAAATGAGTAACCATTGCTTTCATTACTTAGTTTACAAATTGTTGGTATGGTATAGTGTATGCTGTGATTGAAGTATCCATGGGGTTTAATGTTATGTGATATGTGCTATTTTCAAGGAAAATTTGTTTTTAAGTAGGATTATAGTTAAAGTTTGGAGGTATTGTTCGGGTGACCGGTATTGACGTATGGTTTTTTTTATTCATACATCGTTCAATACCCCTTAACCGTTTCTAATGTTTCACATGTAGTTTTATGTTTGAAATAAAAAAAATTCTCACTGTAGACTATTGTCTCTTGATGGTTTCATTCCATACTCCTACCACAGTCAATACAGTTACTAAGCACTCGATGCAGCTGACCCTTGTGGTTACCAGTGGATGAGCTAGCAGAATATTGTCTCCTTTGCATTGTTACATTGTCTATAGGGCCATCTTTGAGTGAAATTCAAATATTAAGTGTTCCTCTGGTTGAGTTTTGTGTTAATCCTTAAGTAAAAGGCTTTGTTTGAAATCTCAAGAGAGAGTAATATTTTTTCTCTTCAGATACATGGATGGGATCCAGTGGCAAAATGCAAAGTGCTCAATCGAAATGGCTATGTTCTCTCTGTGGCAAGATAAGTGGTAGTAAATGTGACATGGAAAGGCACATTAGAGTCCACACAGGAGAGAGACCATTTACTTGCAAAGTGTGTCAGAAGACTTTCACTGTTAAAAGCCACATTAATAGGCATTTGAGAAGCATCCATAAAGTGGAGAATGTTTCTGAATATGTGCACACTGAAGGAGATAATGTTTATTGATGGACATCTTCAACCATTTAATGAAAGTGGTTACAGTAGATTTCTATTTAACTACATTATGGGGACTATTCCTTAAGGATTTAATTCACACTTTCACAAAGATGGGTTTTCTCAGCACAAAAGAGAAATATTTTGGCCTGTGGCATTCTGCCTTTTGTGTTAGGAACTGCAAAGAACTTCATCAGACTATGTTGCTAAATATAGAACTTCCATATTGGATATTTTTGCGTCAGCTAATCCGAGAAAAGGGCATCATTATGCTGTTCTGTTATTAAGTTTTTGATTTAAAATATTTTATTTTAAATCATTTGTAGCCTGTATTAGGAGTGGATATAGCATTTGAGGTTGGTTGTTGGTCATGTCACATGTCATGAAATAGATGATATGAATGTTCAGTATGTTGATTTTGATATTATGAATGGTACAAGCGTCTTATGAAGCTTTATTAAACTGAATGCATGCTATTATTCTTCAGGTCTGCAAATGGGAGGATTTGGATCAGATGTTAACGAGTTGCATCCACAAGATAAATGGCAATGCTATCAATGTGGCAAGTTGAGTAATCGTAAAAGTGACTTAGTGAAACACATGAGAGTCCACACTGGAGAAAGACCATATACTTGCCAAGTCTGTCAGATGACTTTCAATGATAAAAGTCGCTTATTCAGGCACTTGCGGACTGTTCATAATGTATAAAATGTTGCTAAATGTTGCTAAATATGTGCGCACGAAATGAACATTACATTTTGTTATTTTCCGAAACATAAGTTTCAAGGTCATTGGTATATTCTATAGTCTATCGAGTATGTTGATTATGCTGAATGGGTTTTATAGTTTTAAATGGAATTATAATTGTTACATTGTACATTGTTGCATAGGTGGCGTCTTTACATTCAGATGGCGTGGAGGGCATTTAAGTTCAAATGCATGTGCAAGATTAGCATTAGTAAATATGACTATGAAATATGAAGAAGTATGTGAGAGTCCACACTGGAAACCATTCTTTTGCAAAATATGTCTCGAAGCTTTAAGTGTGGACAACGATTTACAGACACAATGAAATAAATATTGCGGGAAAGTGCTGCTGAGTAAAGAAATTCTAAGAATTCAGCATCAATAGCTTTTGAAGTAAAGTATTTTGGAGTTATTTTAGTATATTCTTTTGCATTTCTGTTTTATTGAAATGGTGAGATATGCGAAGGTGGGTTATGCTTGCGAATTTGGTCAGTGGTTATGCTGCATGTCATCTCCAGTGTTTTAATGGTTTGAGTGATATAAACATCTCATGAAATTTTGGTTCCAAGTATATTAAACTGAACGCTTGGTATTCTTCAGGTCAGCAGATGGAAGAATATGGATCATTTGTTGACAAGTCGGGTCCTCAAGTCAAATGGCAGTGCTATCTATGTGGCAAGATGAGTAATGGCAAAAGTGACTTAGAGAAACACATGAGAGTCCACACTGGAGAAAGGCCATTTTCTTGCAAAGTCTGTCAGAGGACTTTCAATGATAAGAGTCATGTATTTAGGCACTTGCGGACTGTTCATAAAGTAGATAATGTCGTTGACTATGTTGAAACCAAATGAGCGTCCACTCTTTTCCATAACATAGATGTGCAGACTTTTGGCATGATCTATAGTGTATCCTAATTGCAATATGGGTTTTGTATTAGATTATATTTATGTGGTAATCTCCAAGACCGATAGTATTAATTAAGATTATACAGAGTAGTTGTATTGTTAGTTATTGTTGAGGTGACTGGAAATTATGTTTCTTTTGAGCTGTTTAATATTCCTGATTAACCTTTTCAATGTTGCGCATGTACTGTCATGAAATGAGGTTTGAAAAAAAATAAATGAAAATTTGTCTTATAGACCGTTGTTGCTGTTGGAATTTTACTTACAGTACGTTGGTAGTTTCACTCTACTCTTTCAAACATTTGGGATACTTTCACTTGCACCATGTGAGGCTGACCCTCAAGACAAAAGAGTTGAATGCCGGGGTGGACTGGGAATAATAAATTTTAACCAATGAGCAAATAAATGGACTGAAATGTCTTTTTCCCTTAAATATTGAATGCGTGAGAGCATGCATGAAAAATGCAATATTGAAATCTCAAGAGAGGACAATATTTTTTCTCTTCAGATACTTGGATGGGATCCAGTGGCGAAATGCAAAGTGGTCAACCAAAATGGAAATGTTCTCTATGTGGCAAGATTAGTGGTAGTAAACGCGATTCGCAAAGGCACATGAGAGTCCACACTGGAGAAAAACCATTTACTTGCAAAGTGTGTCAGAAGAGTTTCAATGATAAAGGCCACGTTAACAGACATTTGCGAAGCATACATAAAGTGGACAATGTTTCTGATTATGTGGACACTGTAAAAGATAATGTTGATGAAGTCCCCTAATCACTGCATGATTGTTGTAGATAGCTAAAGAACTTCAAAGGAACCATCATTTGCTGTGGTTTGTTCCTAAGGTAACCCTCAAGCCAGAGTAGGGGCAAAACTTTTATATCTAATAATTCCGGTGTCAATAAGTAGAGATTTTTGTACTTGTAGGTCGATTTTATATACTCATGGTTATTTTACACTCAACAAAATAAAGGATTTTTACGCTTTGTCTGAAACACAATATTTGTTGTCTATTATGCTGGTCTAGTTGTGCTCATCAAACTTGATGATGCAAGAGGAAGATGACTCAATTGGAAATGTTTGAGAAGTTTCGCAAAACGCAGATAGACAGAGAACTTTTAAGGGTTGAAATAGGATGAGATTCAGACTTGATGCATGTTAGTGGAAAATGCACAAAAGAAAGCGGAATATGGGCAGAAATGCACAAAGATGAAAAGTCTTGCTGATATGATGCATTCAAGAATAGACTAGATAGTCACTGGATGAACACATACTCTCTCAACCCAATAGTCTAACCATCCAATCAGCATTCAAAAAGTGCAACACTGAGGAAGCACAACACTATTTTAATTGAGAATACCACACAAACAGTACAAATCAGCAAAAGGTCTACGACCGAAGAAGCTGCCATATGATATAATTTGATGTGAAACATACTTACAGAAAAAAAGCACAAATTTCAAAATATTTCACATTGAGGTGTTGCTTTTCTTCAGGTGTGTGGATGAGATCTCGAGGTCTGTACTCCGTTGTAAACCAGTCTGATTGGCAAACGAAATGGCAATGCTCACTGTGCGGTAAGAGGAATTCAAGCAAGAACGACATGGAGAAGCACATGAGAGTCCACACTGGAGAAAGACCATTTGCATGCAAACTGTGTCACAAGACTTACAGTGACAAGAGTGTTATTTTCAGACACTTGCGAAATATCCACAAAATTGACAAAGTTGCCGAGTATGTGCAGTCTAAGTAAATTATGATGGTTATTGGTCAACATTTTCGCTTCAGATTATAAGGTCGATAATCATGTGATCCTGTCCCAGGATGGTAATATAATGGAAAAAAGTTTTTTTTTTTTCTGAAGTCTTCTGCAGGTGCCATGAGGTCTTTAGAAGTGAATGGTAAACTTTCATTGACATATCGGATTTTTTCTACAAGGATTATAATTTTTGGAATTGAAGCTTAAGTGCACTGTATTTTTTCCTTTCATTCCTACATTGTAAAGTCCGAAGGATTGTTAGGCTTGTTCTGTGAGATGATTACACGTCTAATTTTTTAATTGCGCATCTGATTATTATTTGTGATGTCATGTGAAGGTTCTGGAAGGAGAAAGGCTATTTCAGTGAACGGTTCCTGTTAGCTTAAAGACTTCATACTAGAGTTACGGCATCATAAATTTAAAGCTTTAGTTGTATGTTATTTGTTGATAAAAGTATTACGTACAGTTTAATATCAGATACATAGTTAGAATGTCGTAGTTTTTTTAATAAATAAAATGCTTGATATTCAGTATGCAATTGAGTTTTGTATTACCGAGTGTGTGGAAGGGGGAAAAATAGTCATGTACGTTAAGAATTAAAAGCAAGGTGAAAGTGTGTCACAAATTACTTTACATTCAGAGTTTGAAGTTAATCACTCATTTGGATTTAGGTTATATCCAGTAATTTAACAGTTTCTCAATTTGTCGTATATAGGTAAGGAATGTATTGCTCCTAAAAGAAAGATTAAATCCAATACTTGGTTTTTCTTCAGGTCCATGGATGGATGGTTTGGCCTCTGCCTTTTTTCAATCTGGCTCAAAAAGAAAATCATGGCAATGTTCGCTTTGTGGCAGGATAAGTGCCAGTAAATGTGACTCCCAGAAACACATGAGAGTCCACACCGGGGAACGACCATTTGCATGCAAAGTGTGTCAAAAGGCTTTCAATGACAAGAGTGCAATCTTTAAGCACTTGCGAAGTATCCACAAAATTGACAATGTTGCTGAATATGTGCAGAAAAAGTGAAATTTGATGGTTTGCTGACAGTAGTCCTTAGCTTTGCTCAACATAGCAAGTTGAATGGTTGGACTAAACATGGTATTTTAAAAGAAATAAGTTATGAAAAGTGGATCGAAGTAGCACAGATGCCTTTCCAGCTTTAGTTTGTTTGGAAGGTGTTCTGTTGGCTTTTTCAGTGACATTTATCATTGGTTATTATGACTACATATTTTGATGAATTATTTGTATTGAGGTATTGGTAGATTTACCATTATAAGTTGGGAGATCTGGAAATTGATAATTCACACTTTTCTTGGTCTCCATCTCCATCTATATCTGAATTTAGTTTTAATAAAAAAGCATCCTGAGTTTCTCACTGGAGAATGAAAATTTAAGTTTACACCTGTTGCCTTTAACACTAATTATGCCATGGGGATGGCAACATAATTTATAAGCTTTAGTCCAACAAGTGTTAGTAATGTGATGTGTTTATTCTTGACATTTTTGGGATTAATAAAGAATTTCCCATTGTGGTCTTTTAAAACAAAGCTGATATTCGAGGCTGTTATTGAGTTTCATTTTTCTCATTGTGTGGAAGCACACTTAAGAATTAATAGTACTCAGTAAAAGAGAGCTTGTGGTTGATCACTCAGTCAGATTTGACTTATATCTAATAATTTTACCAAATCACAATGTCACATTGTGTGTGATATTGGGAACGTATTGCATTGCTCATAAAAAAGATTAAATCCAATACTTGGTTTTTCTTCAGGTTCATGGATGGATGGTGTGGCCTCTGCTATTTGTCAACCTGGTTCAAAAAAGAAATGGCAATGTCCGCTTTGTGGCAAGATAAGTGGCAGTAAATGTGACATGGAAAGGCACATGAGAGTCCACACTGGAGAAAGACCATTTGCATGCAAAGTGTGTCAGAGGGCTTTCAATGACAAGAGCGCAATCATTAAACACTTGCGAAATATCCACAAAATTGACAATGTTGCTGATTATGTGCAGATGAAGTGAATTTTGATGGTTGATTAGCTGTATTACTTTCAGATTTACTTAATGTAGGTTGAATGGGTGGACTTGATTTGGTATTTTAAAGGAGATAAGTTAGGAAAAGTCCCAAAAACCCTTCTCTGCTTTAGTGTTCCGTTGGCTTTTTCAATAAGTTAGTTAACAATTTGCATTGTCTCCAAAATGATCACTATATCTCACCCAGGTTCTCACTGGAGAATGAAGCTTGAAGTTAACATTGTTTGCCTTTAACACAAATTTCTGGTGAAAGCAATATGCATGAATTTATAAACTTTAGTCCAAAATGTGTTTATATTAATGTGGTTGTTTATTCGTGACAAGTCTTCAGAACTAATAAGGGTTTTGCTTTATAGTGTCCTTTGAAATTAAACATACGATATACAGGGTTGTTGTCGTATTTCTCATTGTGTGGAAGTTGATATATTCTTCAGAACCTGTGGTTGATCACTGGTTTGGATTTGACTAATGTCAAATAAATTTGCCAATTCTCAATATGCCACATAAGAATCTGCTGCATTGCTCTTAAAAAGATTCAATCCAATGCTTGATTTTGCTTCAGGTCCGTTGATAGATGGTCTGTTATTACTTGTTAATCAAACTGGATCTAAAATGAAAGTATGGCAATGTCGGCTATGTGGCAAGATGAATCCCAGAAAATATGACTTACAGAAACATGTGAGAATCCACACTGGAGAAAGACCATTTGCATGCAAAGTGTGTCAGAGGACTTTCAATGACAAGAGTGCAATTATTAAACACTTGCGAAATATGCACAAAATTGACAATATTGCTGAATATGTGCAGACGAAGTGAAAATTGATGGTTTGTTGACAATGTTACTTTTAGATTTGCTTATTATAGTGATTTGAATCGCTGGACTAGGCATAGTATATTAAAGGAGATTTTTATGAAATAGTTAACTGAAGTGTAGCGATTACGCTTTCTCAGCTTTTTGTGTTTTTGAAGACATACCATTGACATTTTCTCGCCAGCATTATGGTTACAATATGTTTAAATGACTTGTTTGTAATGGGGTGCCAGTGGATAAAAGAGTAGTGATTTGGAAATCTGGAAATTGACATTCCTTTTACCAATGACCTGCAGGAGTGAAGGATGGTTGTGTCAAAATATCTGAATTTCATTTCATAAGCCACAGTTCTTATACCATGGTGGCAGCAATATTTTGTAAACATTAAATAACTTTTTGATGTAATGCTCTGATTATGCATGACATGCCTATTGAATTGTCAATGTTTTGGTTGATGTTGAATTATGAAATAAATCATATGATATTCAGGTCACACTTGAATTTTTTATTTCTCAGGGTTATGAGCCTTCTCACAGTGGCTCATCACTCATGCAGTTTGATTTGGCTAATATCTAATAGTATTAGCAAATCTCAATATGTCACATTATAGTTGAAAATGTGTTGCATTGCTTCCAACACAGATTAAATCCTATGCTTGATTTTGCTTCAGGTCCGTGGGTGGATGGTCTGGTATCACTTGTTAATCAAACTGGTTCTCAAAAGAAATTATGGCAATGTCCACTTTGTGGCAAGATGAGTTCCAGTAAATGTGATTTACAGAAGCACTTAAGGGTCCACACTGGAGAGCGACCATTTGTATGCAAAGTGTGTCGGAAGACTTTCAATGACAGGAGTAGCATCTGCAGACATTTGCGCAATATCCATTCTGTTGACGATGCTGCTCAGTACATAGATCTCAGCTGAGGAGGAACTATGCATTTAGATTGTACAGATTCATTCTTATTCGAGGATTACCAGATGTTGAGACATTTTGCTACTTACACACAGGATTTCAATCGAAAGACATCAGAAATTTTGTTGTCTATATTGACTTGTCTGGACAAAGATTCTTAATTTCCAAAATTTAACGTCATCATTGGTTTTTCTTCAGATCACTGGGGAGGAAGGCAGGATCCAAGGTTAAACCCAACTGGTGCACTAAAGAAATATCAGTGTTCCCTGTGCGGGAGGACTAGTGTCTGCGAAGCTCATTTGCTGTCTCACATGAGAATCCACACTGGAGAAAGACCATTTTGTTGCAAATTGTGTCATAAGACATTTACTCGCATTGACAATCTTTATACACACTTGCGAAAAGTTCATAACATAGAGAAGGTGGCTGATTATGTTGACAAAAAATGAATCACTAGGCTAGGCAGCCATGAGGTGATCTTAACAAGCATAGAATGTTGTAGCTCAGAAATGCAGTATATAAGTGGGGAGCATATATCGTTACTGACTTGCTATTTATGATTTTAGACCAAACCATGTGAATATTGCCCGTGGAAGCTGCAAAGATGTCAAACTATGCTATTGTATGATTCATAGGGTGATCATTTTTCACTTGCCTACACAAAACTTTTATTTCTGTTAAAGTAATATTTATTGGTTTTCTTCAGGGTGCTGGATGGGAAGACCAAATGCAAGTTATGATGAGTCTGAAAACCCCAAAAAATGGTCTTGTTCGCTATGTGGGAAGGCTAATGTCAGCAATGCTCACTTGCAGAGGCATTTGAGAACACACACTGGAGAGAAACCATATTCTTGCACATTGTGTCATAAGGCATTCGCTCGTAAAGATTATCTTTATGATCATTTGCGGAAAGTTCACAAGATAGAGGATGTGGCTGATTATATATGAAACAAACTGAGTCTATAGGCCAAGCAGTCGTGAATATATTGAATAAAACACTTCTTCAGAATTAGGAGGTTATTAACAATGGTTCAGAAATGCAGTCTGGTTATAATTTCACAACAAACCATCTGAATATATCATACGGAAGCTGCAGTGATGCCAAAATTATGTTGTTTTATGATTTATAAGGCAGTTGTACTTTATTTGCTGGCACATAATTATTATTATTTTTTTTTTTGTATGGATAAGAATGATAAGTTTCGTACTTCTATAAGTTACTATTTCAAGTGTTATTCTGATAATTCATTGATTTTCTTCAGGGTTCTGGATGGGAAGACCAAATATGGGTTTTAATCAGTATGGGAAGCAAACAATATGGCCGTGTTCAGTATGTGGGCAGACTAGTATCAGTAATTGTGATTTGCAGAAGCACATGAGGACACACACTGGAGAGAAACCCTTTTCGTGCAAAGTGTGTCACATGAGTTTTGCAAGAACTGACCCTCTGTATAGACACATCCGTCGCACACACAAAATAGAAAACGTTGCGGATTATGTTGACGCTAGTACACACACAAATGCCATATAGTGTGGACTGGTAGAAAAACTGTATAAGCTGACTCAAATTTATATTGTTTACCAGTGTTGGGCGAAAAAAAATTTCATTGTTTACAGTAATCCTTTTGCTAAGGACAACTCATAAAATGTTCAACAAATTAAATTCATATTGTAGATGTTTCTTATAGTTTGATTGATAGATAATCGGAAGTTCAAGTTGAAGTTGAAGTTCAGTAGTTAAAGGAGCGTTACTTTGCACAATGTTTGTTAACAGTTCATTCGGTTCAAATTTGGAATTTAGAATGTCATAAGATCACGGTACTTCGAACAGTGTTATCGATTATCAATAAAGTTTTAACAAATACTTAGCTGTGTCAGTTCTATGTTTGTAAGACTTACCTAATCAGCAGTGTTACTTGATCTTGATGAAGTTATTATTCTTCATTCTCTCTGTTTGAAGTTTAGTGCAACATTTGCATGTTCTCATTCCCTGTCTCATTTGCAATCCTTGATTTTCTTCAGATTCTCTCTTCCGAGGACTAGAACCGAGTTTTAAGATGGTTGGGTCTAAAAAGAGATGGTTGTGTCCGTTCTGCGACAAGACGAGTGGCAATAAAAGTGACTTGCAGAAGCACATGAGAGTCCACACCGGAGAAAGACCATTCGCTTGCATACTGTGTCAGAAGTCATTCAATGTCAAGCACCATGTCTATAGACACCTTCGATGTGTTCACAAGATCGAAAGTAGCTTTTCTGCATATGTGCATACTAACTGAATAAAATGTTCACGATTAACATTTTTGTGGCCAGTCTTAAGACACATGGTCGCTGTTTGTGCAACTAGATTTACGTAGACTTCAATAATCTGAATGAAGACACGTTTGTATAGCAATTACAATGGTCACTCCTTCAGCTAAAAGGGTAATCCCTGGCCAAGTGGTTAAATGTGTCTTAGGTATATACAGAATTAGCATGTGTCTAATTCTTGGATAACACACAAGGCATGCTCTCAGTTGATAAAATGAACTGTAGCATGCATTCCTTACTACTGTGTTAGGCTGCAGGCCTTCGCTCATTGTGGTAATGGTGCATTCTGCATTGTAGTAGATTCTTGTTTGATGTCAGACAGTAAGTCATATGAATTTTTCTGCAGTGCAAGAAGGATCATTTCCATCTACCTTCAAGTTGGTCAAATTGAAAATTTTGGTCGGGAGAGTGGCATCCTATAACATGCCCTGTTGTGAACAAGTTGTGATCAATTCTGGTATTTTTGTATATCACTGGACTGTTTGCTACAATTATTTATAAACACTTTTTCTAAAAGTCTCATACGTCACTTATTGTTCTTCTACAGGTGTGCAAATGAAAAGTCAACTGCACAAATATCAATGTGATATCTGCGGCCAGTTATGTACACGCAAATTTAACCTGGCGAAGCACAAGAGAGTCCACACTGGAGAAAAACCGTTTACTTGCAAAGTGTGTCGGCAGCCATTCACTGTGAAGACTAGTGTGTACAGACACCTTCGAAATGTACATAAGATAAACGATGTCTTGGAATATGTGATAATGACAAATTTTGGGTGAAGAAGCCTTAGAACTATATCAATTGTTTAGTTGGTGATTAGTGAATATTTTGTCTTTTGAACCTTTCGATTTCCTCTGTTTACTATTTTTACATTCTTAGTAACTCGGCTTGTGATGGGTGTGAGATCTGCAGTTTACGGAATACTTGATCATTACTGTTGTAAACTGTTTGTTGCTGGAAACATCCAAATTCCTCAGCAACGATTATGATTCTCTTTGCAAGTGTTGTAATTTATGTATATAATTCAATCACATTGACTGCTTGTTCAATTTTGGTAATGAAGACATGGTTTGAATTGAATACGATCATTTTATGGTCTTTTTATTTGAGATTATTTATGAGCACTTAAAACTTCTTTGCTCTTTCGAATTTAAGTACATGTTTATTCTATGTATTATATGCTTATAGCGCCAGGTTGTGATTGATTCCTCAATAAAATTGACAGATCACAAATTTGTGTTGTGTATCAAACCGCTGCCGTGAAGAATTTATGCTTGTGTGCTCCAAGAAAACTAATGGCATGGGTGTTATTCATACAATAATATGTTGTGAACATTTGCTCAATCAGTGAAGTCATGTCATACTGTGTACAACTGCATCAATGTAGTACATACATACACAAATGAATAATGGAGAATAACCATTACACATCTCTTGATATGCGAGAGTGAAAAAGATATACATATGCAATGAACTTAAAACTTAAGGATAAAGAACTTGTTCTAATGTCAATCAATAATTTTCTGCAGATTTGTGGAGAGGAGGACAAGAAGGCAGTATAAAGGAGACTTGGTCCCACAAGAAATGGCCATGTTCACTCTGTGGGCGGATTTGCGCTAGCGAGGCAAACTTGAAAAATCACATAACAGTCCACACTGGAGAAAGACCGTTTTCATGCAAAGTGTGTCAGAAGACTTTCAATTTCAAGACCAGTCTTCTCAGACACCTGAGAACTGTCCATATGATAGAAAATGTTGCAGACTACGTGGTATGTCACTGAAGACCATCTTATGATGTTTATCTAGACAAGCTGTCAAGGGTTTTCTTAACATGATAAAAACAAAGTTCTTGCACTATTTAAGTTTATAACTCTATAGTATCTGTAGGTATAACTTGAGCTACAGCATAATACTGCACTAATATTAGCTGCAGAGATTGGCACCCTTGAATAATAATTGGTTCCCTGGATTATGATTGGTTAAAGCAAAGAGTCACCAAGCTGCAGTATTTCTTGTACATATTCATGTCTATTTGACATCTTATAATTTAATTGTGTTAATTACTTTTAGAAAGTTGTCATTATTGAATCATGTGGCAACATTCTTCTAGGTCTGAAAAGCAGAATTAGTCAAAAGCAAAAAAGACAAGTGCATGGAGTGACAAATTCTGAGGTGTCCCGTGACAGATGTCTGTTAATTGCATGCGATTAGGGTCAGTCAAATGCTTGGATTGTACATATAAGACGAGCACTTAGTTGATACTGTAGCCATACAGATCTTACTTTCACAGATTCTTGTTTGATGTCAAAAAGTTGGTCATATAAATTTGTCTGCAATACAAGTAGAATCATATCATCAAGTTGGCCAAATTGAAAAGTTTAGTTCGGAGAGTGGCATGGAGAGCGCAAACTAATGAGCCTTATTCTGATCAATTGTGATAGGTATTTTGGTGTCACTGGACCATTTGCTGAAATTATTTATAAGCACTTTTTTTCTGGAAGAAAAAAGCTCATATGTCACTTATTGTTCTTCTCCAGGTGCTCAAATGAGAAGCCAATTACCCAAATGGCGATGCGATATCTGTGGCAAGTTAAGTGCATTCAAATTTGACCTGGTGAAGCACATGAGGGTCCACACTGGAGAAAGACCGTTTACTTGCAAAGTGTGTCTGCAGCCATTCTCTGTAAAGACTAGTGTGTACCGACACCTTCGAAACGTACATAAGATAAACGATGTCTTGGAATATGTGATAACTAATGACTGATTTGTGTGATCAGTAACAAATGTTTGGGTGAAGAAGCCTTAGAACTTATTATTTCAGTTGTGTCGCTTGTGATTGGTTAGTAAATTGTCTTTTGGAGGTACACATTCCTCTGTTTCTCATTCTTAGTTACTCAAGTTGCCTTGTTGTGGCCTAGAATAAATTTATTTGAAGAGATCTAGTTTTTGAAAACTTAACCATGGAGGGACTTCATGATTAATATGACTGCTGTGAACTGTTTGTCGCTGGACACATCCAAATTCCACAGCAACAATGATGATATCCCATTGCAAATTTAATAATTTATGAATATATAATTTAAATCCCTTTGCTTTTTGGTAGTTTAATTGAGACAGGGTTTGAATGGGTTTATGATCAATACTCAATTTTATTGACTATTCTTTGAATTGACCAAACTTCTTTGCTGTTTCGAATTGAATAGACGTTTATTATATATTATATGCTAATAATATTATGTTGTGATTGATTCCTCAATAAAATTGACAGATCACAAATTTGTGTTGTGTATCAAACAGCTGCCGTGAAGAATTTATTCTTGTGGGCTCCAAGAAAACCACTGGCATGGGTGTTATTCATACAATAATATATTGTGAGCATTTGTGCAATCAGTGAAGTCATGTCATACTGTGGTCATCTGAATCAGTGTAGTACATGCATACAAATTTAAAAATGGATAAGAGAATAACCAAAACACGAGGAGGGTTGGTGTGCGAGAGTGAAAAAGGTACATATATGCAATGAACTTAAATTGAGAATAAAGAATTCGTGTCACTGAGTTCTAATGTCAATTAATAATTTTCTGCAGATTTGTGGAGAGGAAGACAAGAAGGCAGTTTAAAGCAGACTTGGTCCCAAACGAAATGGTCATGTTCACTCTGTGGACGGATTTGCGCCAGTGGGGCGAAATTGAAAAATCATATCACAATCCACTCTGGAGAAAGACCGTTTTCATGCAAAGTGTGTCAGAAGACTTTTAATTTTAAGACCAGTCTTCTCAGACACCTGAGAACCATCCATATGATAGGAAATGTTGCAGACTATGTGATATGTCACTGAAGACAATCTTATGCACGTAAAAACTAAGTTCTTGCACTATTTAGTTAGTTTTATACTCCAAAGTAGCTGTAGGTATTACTTGAAGTTGCTGTTGCTTTGCCATGTGCTTTTTGTTGTACGGATATTATGAATAAATGTACAGCAATTTTGTTGGTATTTTTTATTAAGATTAAATGGTAGAATCCTGCAGCATTAAAAATGGGGAGGAAACCGTTATAGGTGATCCCTTGCAGCTCCCAAATAGTGACCATCCATCTCGTAAGTAGGGTTACCGCCACTGGTCTGGAAAAAGTCAGGGAAAAATCAAAGTAAATGAAGAGTCAGAGAATTTAAAGGTTAATGAAGAGTCGGGAATATTTGAAATCTTTGAAAATTTTGACACAAGTCAGTAAAATGCAGAAAAATAAGTGCCTTTCAGGGAAGTAGACATTTTCCTTGCCTGCATGAAACACTCTTACTGACAAAAATTTATGTTTTTTTCCGCAGATCATAGAAACTAAGTCTGAAGCATATATGTCGTGGCAATCTGTAATAGAAATTCAACGCCCAAATCAAAACATCAGGACACAAAATTGAAAACAGCTTTCATAATTGAAGAGAGTGTTCACAATTAACATACAGTGGGGGTGCGAAAATTTGAGCAAACCACTGACATGTATTATTGACACAAAGTGAACATTTGCTTAATCAGTCATTAGTTAGATTGTGGGCCTATAGTCATCTCAATGAATGTGGTGCATGGCTACTCAAATGAAAAAAGGATAAGAGAATAACAGTGAAACAGGTTTGATGTGCGACATTAAAATAGATACTTATATTAAGAATAGAGAGAATTATATAACCGTTATACAATCTGCATGAGAGTGAAAAAGATACATATGTTATGAATTAAAAAGAGTCGATAATTTGTGTCACTTAGTTCTAATTCCAATCAATCGTTTTCTGCAGATTTGTGGAGAGGAAGACCAGAAGGCAGTTTAAAACAGACCTGGTCCCCTAAGATATGGCCATGTTCACTGTGTGGACGCATTTGCGCCAGCGAGGTGAACTTGAAAAGTCACATGACAGTCCACACCGGGGAAAGACCGTTTTCATGCAAAGTGTGTCAGAAGGCTTTCAGTTTCAAGCCCAATCTATTAAGACACCTGAGAGCTATCCATATGTTAAAAAATGTTGCAGACTATGTAGTATGTCACTGAAGTATTAACGGTTCTTTAAGCTTCTTTTGAAATTAAGATAATGGATTGATTAGTTTGGTTCTTACTAGTTTCATTCAGTAGATAAAACGTACATGTATAACCTGTATTAGCCTCACTATGTTTCTATTTCTTGTTGCTTGGTAATAGGCTTGTTGCTTTAGTGACATTACAAATAAATTCATAGACAATTTTTGGTCGTGTTTTTATCACAGAAACTGGGATATTATATAATGGGATATGACAAAACCATGGAAAAAGGGTTATACAGTTAGTTTCATAAAATACGGTTGACTCCAGCTGTCTGTAGCGACCTGGCTGTGGTCTAAACATGCTAAAGCCATCAGCTTCTGTCCACTTCTATAGCTAATAATTGGCTTACATCTATCACCAGATAAATATAAACATTGGTAAATGTAAGAAATTAATCTAAAATATCATAAATATGTACTTTTAGATCCGGTTTTGAGTAGCCAGCAATTACAGCTTTGTCTAGGTTAAATTTGACGGGCCATTTTTAATTAAACTAACTGTAGGTCCTGTTGTATGCAGCTTCTACCATTGATTTCACAGCACTTAATTGTCATTATTGTCAAGAATGTTCGGCTGAGCATCGTGTACCTTAAAACATAATCCACTTTGGATTCACATGATCAAATCATCAGTCGATTGAAAATGTAGGCCAGTCAGCTTATGCTTTCTGCTGGGAGACTAGAGTATTGTATGGGCACTATGTGGAATGGTTCACCTCACCAAGCGCTTCTATCGTGGAGCAACGTCCTGGCGGTTCCACGCTTCTGCATAGACAGCTCATTCCATCATTTCTCTGTTCCGATTAGGAAGACATTCACAGCAATGTGGCAGATTACATCATAACAAACTGACTTTCAACAGTAGCCAATCATCCCTACCACTTTATAATGTGGCAACAATTGCTTTACACGTTGTCAACTCATCAACTATTTTGATGCCTTATATTTATAGCTTTCATACTAAGGTTAGATATATCAATAGATTTTTATTGACACCAATTTGTCATCGTGAGTAACAGACTCTGCCCCTGAAAGTACATCTACAAGCACTGTATATCTTATAAGGCGAATAACTTCTGAGCAGTAACAATGAAGGTTAGATGTAAGCTGATAGATTTTGATTGTTGATTTATTCTTAACAAACCTTTTTCATTCAGTTTCCTTGGTTTGCTTCAGGTCTTCCTGCGACAAGAAGTCCAATGTCCTTTGTCCAACAATATCCACAAAAGACTTGGTGGTGTCCACTCTGTTCCAAGTTTTTTGGCAGTAACGTTGACTTGGTGAAACACATGAGAATCCACACTGGAGAAAGACCTTATAAATGCAAAATGTGTCAGAGGACATTCAATGTCAAAAGTAGTTGCTTCCGACATTTACGGAAGGTCCACAAAATAGACAGCAATGTGGCGGACTACATCTTAACAACCTGACTTAAGTTACTGACCATTGGTCAATGTCTTTGCACAATGTTCATAAAATGTATGGTGATAGGGTAAACAAGGTCATAACAAACTGACTTACATTATTGTTGGTCTATGTCTAGCACAGTGTTCTCAAAATATACAGTGATGGCAGGACTACGTCATAACAGACAGATTGAAAAATATGTTATTGTAATTATTGGTCAATATCAGTAGTAGTGTATTGTACAACATTCACAGTTATGTTGATTTTTACGTTTTAATAAGTTATAATGGTTATAAGTACGTTATGGGAAGAAATGCTTCGGAAATCTAAAGTAATTTGTTTAGTTATTCCATGAGAAAGGTTGAAACAAAAGACTGGCTTTGACCAATAGGACAAGGTCACCATTTTTGTGATGGAAAAGTGATAAATTTGAGGGAAAGTACCAATCACTGTTAAAGAATTCAGAATTGATTATTTTGACACTCAAATTACTGTGTAGCGCTCTGGTAGATAATTGCAGTACGATTTCCAAATTAACATAAAATTAACAACATGATTGGTTTTCTTCAGGTCCTTCTTTGGGAAATCCAGGACCGGACGTTAGCCCGTTTGATTCTCATAAGAACGTGCAATGCTACATCTGTGGCAAAATAAGTTCAAGTTCTGCGAACTTGCGGAGGCACATCAGAGTCCACACTGGAGAGAGACCGTTCTCTTGTAAACTCTGTCAGAGGACTTTCAGTGACAGGGGCAGTATTGCTAGACACTTAAAATTGGTCCATAAAATGACAAACACTGCCGATTATGTCGAGAGAAAACGACAATATTGAAATTAACCGCTACTAAAGTTAAATCCATGATGAAAGTATTAGACATTGTGGATTCTCTTTGATATATATAGTTGTGTCATATTGGTATTTTACAAATAACTAACGGTTGTCTGTAGCATAGTTAAGAAAATGATATTTCTTGTATTCATGTGTGTTTGTAGTGATTCACTACCGGTTTGTGACTATTGTCTTATTATATCTTACTATCCAACTGATACATTATCTGTCTTAAATAAAATCAGAACACTATAAACTGAATCTGACATTATTTTTGGCCTGATATTTGATAGCATGTTGTGTGCTAGTTGCCATTCACTTACACTTCTTATGCCATTGGAGAAACAACACATTACTAAGCTTATTCTTCCAATTTATTCAAACATCATTCTATGACAAAGACACTGGCCATTCTTAAAGTCATGGAACTCCTGGTTTTCTTCAGGTCTCGTGATTAGTTGGAAATGTTGAATTTGTACACAAATTCCTTATATAGTCCACACCGGATAAAACAATATCAGTAGCGGATCCACATGAACAAAGATTTGACTCACATGTCTGTATGACCTTCCTCGTATTTTCCAGGTTATCTGTTATAGTTGTTCCCTGTAGGATTTAATTTTGCTGGCACAATTAGATTATGTATCCTGATCAAGAATAAATTTTGTTAGGTCAAGATGGTACTAGACTTAATTGTTTATTCTCATCAAGATAGGCTAGAGGAATATTATTGAAATGGTCATAGCAAAAGGCTGCATCCGGTTATGTGAAAACTACCCAAGTTGTGCTCTTTCACTGTTCAAGACGTTGGATATTTTTTAATATCTAAGAAGTTGTATTTGGTGTCTTAAAGTAATTGCCTAAAATCCAAATACCTTCCTCTCTCTCTTCAGGTCCTTGGGAGGGACGATTCGGACCAGGGTTCAAACTCCATGGGGTTCCCCCAAAACTTATTCATTGTTCGCTTTGTGGAAAAGCTTGTGAGGCAGAGAAGGACTTGAAAAAACACATGAGAATCCACACAGGAGAAAAACCATATACTTGCCAAGTGTGCCAGAAAACCTTTACGCAAAGCAGTAATATGTATTCACACATGCGACGGGTTCACAAGATTATTTGATGATTGAAGCCTGGATGCCAGATTTTTATGGTATATTTGCAATAGAACCTTGCGTTACTTCCGTTAGAGCCTTAAATGTTAAGGAAAACTCGATAGCATGCCAAATAGAGTCTTTTCACTGAGCAGCCCTGAATTCAGCAAGACACAAGTCTTTCTTCCCCTCTTATTGCTCATTTTGCTTTTCAGACATAGTTGGTCATAACTTACTGATTCCATTAATAAAATTTTCATTTTACATTAAAATGCACTAAAAATACTGCTGCTAGGATGCACTTCGCTTTAGCCAATCACAGCCAAGGGCAGGAACTTTTTCAGCCAATAGAATTGCAGTATTCTGTCATAGCCAACTGGTGGAAATACAGAGAACCTTTTGTGAAAATCCACTATTGGGCCAGCATTAGGTGGATAATTGCCTTGGCAATAGAACCTTGCGTTAAATATGGACGAGATATCATGCCAACCCGGACCAACTTCTGTTGAAGTGAAGCCAACTTTGGGCCAATGTGGGATGTAATCGGTAGATTTTTTAGCTCAGTCTATAATAATTTGAATTATAAATCGATGCTATCCAGACCTTTGAGTTAGCAACCAAGGGTTGCCTTGATTCAAAGTTGTAAGAGAATATCATGGATTTGCAAGCAGAAATCATTTCAGAAACATGCGCTATACAAAACTTATTATTTATGATAACTGAAGTGAAAGATATAATCAGCAAAGATGACAGGCCGATATGTGGGAGTTTTATTTCCTTTTCCAAGTATCTTAACCCACCCAAATTAATGTATTTGTTGATCATCTATGTGAAATATACACATAATACTTTACCAAGTACCTTAACCCACCCAAGGAGTTGCTGCATAATACACTTTTGAAAGTGGTAGTAAATTACTAGCTATCATAGTGCAGTACAAAAGGCTACTAGATAAACCCTAAAAATCAAAAACCATCAATGATAAATTAAGCCTTAAATTACAACATAAATGTAGATTGCAAATCAAGATTACCAATGTGGTAGAGTATCACCTCAAACTGTGTCAAGTTATTCAGTGTAATAATAAGCACTATAATTAAATCTGATGATAACTGATAATAATAGTTAATGTATTTATTTGTACACACTAGCACACTCACAAATGCTATGTCTATGATGTTACCTTTTTCAGCAATAATTGTCAAGTGGCAAAAAAACAGAAAGAATTTTTAACCTGATAAATGCTTGGTTCTTCTTCAGATCTGCTAACGGGAAGTGTGCCATCAGATGACGAGAAAGTCGATTCTGGAAAGCGATATCATTGCATATACTGCGGAAAGGGTTTTGCGACTGGGGTAGATTTACGAAATCACGTCAGAATCCACACTGGAGAAAGGCCGTTTTCATGCAAATTGTGTCTGAGAGCTTTTAACCGGACCAGCATTCTTTATAGACATATAAGGACAGTGCACAAACTTGAAAATTACGCCGATTTTGTAGAAGTGAATCCTTAGACTCTCTCATGGAAAGTCCTCAAACACTGACCATTTAAAAACTGAATCATTGGTTCCTTAATGAACTACTTTTATATGAGGATTATTTATATTCAGCAACTTGCTGTGTTTAACCCCTGATCTAGGCACTATAAACAAATGATAAAGGTAATATTTGGACCATGGTTTTGATATTGGCGAAGGCTTCCAGTCGACATTGATCACTAAATAATAATTTCCTTTAGCTTAGTAGTTGCTGGGCCTACACTAAAGCAGGTAGTGCTTGACGATGCCACAGCTCGAAAGGATTGAAATTATTTGCTAAATATAAAATTTTTAAAGAAATTTATACAATGCATGACCTCGGCTTGTACATTAGGTATGTTAACATATTTATTTCGTTAGGACAAGCAGAGTGTCAGCCTTCAAAAACTGTTGTCATGCGTTTCAGTTGACTTGGGTGCTGGGATTTACTACATCATATGACGGCATGCTAGGCATGATCAGCCGGAATATGTAAATTGATGATGGTGATGGAAGCTTGAGTTGACTCGATTATTGCTGGATTTGGACGGACTGAATATTGATATTGGATTCTTCCGATAGAGAGGTTTAGTGATTGAGCTATTCCTATATGGTTCCACTGAAAGTTATTACCAAGATAACAGGTTACATGGGCTCAACAGTGCCTCACTCGCTGCTCTGTCAGCGCAATGTTAGCCCGTAATTGGCTCCTCACCATCACTAATCGACCGATGTTTACCAAGTTTGCCATGCAATCATTTGTTCTGGCTCTGAGCATGGAGTATTTTAGCTGTGTATATATTTAGATTCAATTTGTTGTTAAGATAAGATAGGGAGTATTAAAATACAATAATATACTAATGTTATGATTTGATTATGTTGTAGGTGTTGCATAAATTGGGCTGTTGTAAGCTTTAATAATTTGACTACCTGTTGTGCAACTATTGCACATGTGCACTTGGGTGGAAGCTTCATTACATTATGGGTAGAGGTTTCAGCTTTTCAGCTGACTACATATATTCCTGGTTAGTTATATCATAGAGAACCATATGGTTATATTGTAAGGTGTCGAAATGTATAATTTTATCCAAAAATGTCTGCAGGCATATTTTGGTGATGGGAAAATAGGTTTCAATACATTGTATACATTTACTTATTATTGCTATCCTTGTGTTTTTAACCAACCTTGTGTGTCATGTGTAGTCAAATAAATATTTGAAATCATACACTTCTTGGTTTTCTTCAGGTCTTCGGGCAGGAAGTCAACAGTCAGATGTCCAAATGTACCATTCTCGAAAATATAAGAAGTGTATGCTGTGCGGAAAGACTGCTTGTAGCGAAGCTGATTTACAAAAACACATGAGAATGCACACTGGAGAAAAACCATTTTTATGCAAAGTGTGTCAAAGGCCGTTCAGTCGGACTAGTCATCTTTACAGACATATTAGATTAGTACACAAACTTCATAACGTTACTGACTTAGTTGAGAAGAGACCATCACCTAATTCCTAATTCCTGAAGGTGTCCAGCTATGGATTGTAATTCCTTCAAGATCCTATTTAGACACTGAAAAATTTTAGAGTGTCCCCATTCTAGGCCTTGACCCTCAAGCCGCATCGTAGACGAGGGTCTAGTAGATATCAAAGCATTGTGAGATAGGCGACGAAAGTAGGTCAATCATTGCGCCCGTTAATTTTAACTAAGCAGCGAACAAAGTAAATATTTTTTAAATCTGTCTGGTATTAAGTTGCATTGGCGTACTTAGCACTGGGACGTGGTGTATTCTATTGTAATGATTAATATAAACCTTTCTACGTAGTTAAATTGCTTGCTCCCCCACTGGGATCCTTGCTCCCCCAAATTCTCCAAGACCCTCTCCTGCGGAAAGGTGTGATCAAGGGTCTTGCGTCAAGACTGGAGTGTCCCATTCATTCCATTAATTGACCTGCTTCAGTGAAGTCCCCAAAAATACAAGAACAAAAAAAAAAAAGAAAAAAAAAGGAAAGATAAAGATAATATACACAGTATTACACACACAAAAATCCAGGTAGTGCATAAAGTTTAATAGTCAGTCCTATGCCAACACAATGAAACATAAACAGACTAACATTTTCAACAAATACAAAAAAGTGAGTGTAATCAGTCAACACAAAATAAGGTACACTAAATGCTGTTACTAACAAATTCATAGGATCACAAGAAAGATGTGACTAAGAAGAAGTCAATGTTAATGTGTCAACTTTTACTAGAACACATCTCAGACAATTCAGCCTCTTGGTATAGTTATTATCTCATTGTTGACACTGATGACATTTGTGCTGCAACATATCCATCAGGGTCGCCATTGGATTTTAAGACTTTATATTCCAGTACCCTATCCCAGTTTTTGTATCAGAATCTAAGTCCTTAAAAGATATCCTATATGTTTCAAAACTCTTATGGATTATACCTACTACGGCCCAATTTGATAAGTTTCAGCTCAGTGTTGTGAAGAGTGGCTGTGACATCACTGGTGTTTGTGCACTTTACATTCAGATATGTAGGATGCTGCCACCTGTAGTTTTTTTAAAACACTGAAACAACTCCCTTTTTTCCATACCATGACTATTTCAATTTTGATAGGCCTACAGGTCTCTCTTTTAAAGAGACTTTTACTTGGTCAACTGGGCAAGTTATGGTACCAGCCTTTCCATTCCATCTTTGGCATTATATCTGAATAAATCCATACTATCTTGGTTGTTTTTGGTCTGGTTTTGTCCTTCTGAAACTTGGTGTACTAAACCACACGCACACGGCAGAGCACATCCAGTCAAATCTACCTGTAGCTGGTTCAGAGAAATGTTTAGTTATGCCATTTTGCAAAGCTTTCGAAAACGATAACAAGACGGAAATGGTAGTGAAATTGATATTGATAGCTTTAAATAAGTTAATAATTTGAACGTTACACAGGTTTGCGCTTTCGTGATGTTCTGTTGTTTGAAATTCCAGGTCCATTATTTGAGACAAATTTTATAACGGACAATGGTTTTAGTGGTTTAGGTATATTTGTATAACCTGTGTATCTATATATATATATGATGTTAGGTTTAGGTTTGTTGGTGGTGGTGCCCATCTATATATAGCATTTTGTAACCTCAAGAAATGACACTACCATCCCCTAATATTTATCAGATGGAGTTAAAACATACAGATACAATTTTAGCATTAATTGAATTGTCTTTATTGTACAGTGTATTGTATAGCTTCATTTTAGTACAATTTGATTATTTTATCTAGTGTCTCAGCTCCTTGAAATTAATGGAACATGTGCCTTTGTGAAGGAGGTTGTAAGGAAAAAGTGTTGCAATACAGTGTTAACACAAAGCATATGTACATGTAGTATCTAGCACTTCTTGCCATATTCTGATGATACTTTCCATTGAAAACATTGGAAATTCTGATGTATCAAATATATTCACAATTGATTTTGATGTTAATGCACGAGTAAATAAATAAACTATTTGATGTTCAGAAATGTTATGATGTTACGTTCAAATTAAAGCGGCTTTAATGGTGAGTGCCTATTATTCATTATGCCTGCCTCTGGCAGCTGGTCAAGTGGTCATGTAAGCTGGCTAAGGGGCAGACCAGTAGACCAGTATGTCTTATGTCTCAATGCTAGTGGGTCTGAAGCTTAGCATTTAGTCATTGAGCCAAAGGAAATTCATTGTAGTCATGGAGCCATACTGTTCTATCCAAATGGTTAGATATGGGTGGTGTACGCAAGATATATTGGAACATATACCGACTTTTTAGTTGTTGGTTGTCAGCAAACTAAGGAAATTGTCCTGTCCTTGTGCTGATTAATAAGATAAGATGCAACTTAATTTTATTATTGGTGATGACCATATTAATGAGAAAAGAGTCAGACTTGAGGGGAAAAAATCAGATTGGAGAAACCGATTGTTCAGGTTGTCCATATTACCTTGTTAATTGCATGGAAACCTACATCTATTACAGCTGATTTTATGACATTAGCTTGTCAGTGACATAATTAAATTGTCAGAAATTACCTGACCAATAGAAATCAATATGTCTCGTATAATGAAACGGAGTCTGCCATGCTTCCTGTAACTTGTGGGATGCCCCAAGGGTCAATATATGACCCCCCCCCCTCCTTTTCTTGTTATACATTAATGACCTGAGTAAAGTTTCATCCAAGTTTTTACCAATATTATTCGCTGATGATACAAGCTTATTTTTCAAAGGTCCGAATATTCCTGCACTACAAAATCTTATTAATGATGAATTAAGTAAATTACAAGTTTGGCTAAATGCAATAAACTTTCAATTAATGTTAATAAGACTAGTTATATGGTGTTTAACGTTCATAGGTCTCAACAATACCAATTAAATATAATAATGAAAAGTAAAGACTTCGAAAGGAGGACAAAAATCAAATTTCTTGGAGTTAACTTGGATGAAAAATTAACTTGGTTCAGTCATATACAAATGATCACAAGTAAAATTTCAAAAGGCTCAGGCATTATCTACAAAGCGAAGACATTTTTACCACAACATTCATACCACAACATTCATTACGTACTCTTTATTATAGTTTTATTTATCCTTATTAGTCTATTGCATTGAAATTTGGGGAATGGCTGCAAATATACATTTAAATAGGATCTTGAAAATCCAGAAACGCATAGTACGAATACTTAACTCAGCTGGATCTATAGAACACAGTAAACCTTTATATATAAAGTCAAATATTTTGGAAATGAGGAAGCTTTATATAACTCAAGTTTCTTCTTTTACGTACAAATCGATAAATTAATGTCACCAGATTCAATAACATGTAGGTTTTTAAGAATATCAAGTATCCATAGATATGCAATTAGAGATATTGATTCTTTTCATTTACCATTTATGCGATTAACAACCACGCAAAAAACACTGAAATATATGGGACCCAAATTATGTAACACTTTTCATAAAAAATTTAAATTGGAAGATACCATACATTCTTTTAAAAGGGAAATTAAAAGGTTTTTGCTGCACGATGAAAGTCCACAGTTGTTATAACAACTAAGTTAATTGAGGTTGATTATAAATTCCAATTCTTAAAATTCCAATAGGGTATCAGTTTATCATTGACTAACCTTCATCCCATTCCCATGACTTACAGCACATCTTGACATATTTCTGCACTTCGCTTTGTAAACTGAAGTTTGTGTACTTGCGAGGCACAATACGCCACTGGCGTCCAGCCTGCTATCTCACTTGTAATATATATTTTACAATTAATAAACTGAAACTGAAACCTGAATTGCTTGGTTTTCTTCAGATCATCCAATGGGAATTTTAGTATCGGAGAGTAACAAGCATGCTTCATGCAGGAAGAAGTGGGTATGTTCGCTGTGTAAGCAAATTTGTAACAGAGTAACCGATCTGCAGAAACACATGAGAATCCACACCGGAGGAAAACCTTTTTCATGCTCTTTATGTCAGAAGAGTTTCAGCCAGACTAACAATCTCTATAGACACTTGCGCAGTATCCATAAAAGAGAGGATATTGCTGACTTCATGAAGCAAACACAGGTCTCGCAAAATACAGAATGATAGACATAAAGTTATTGAAATATCATTTGGAATGTGGATATTACTGGAGAAGTTTTTCCTGGGGAAGTGCGATTCAACGTGAATTCTCCATTGGTGGCATCAGTCTTCTGCCAGCATGTTACTCAAGTCACTTAGTGTTACTTGAATATCAACTAAGTTGTGAGATAATAAACAAGGAATCTCTGATTAACAACCTTTGGTAGTTTTTGGTCTGGTATTGTCCTACTGGAACTTCAATGTAGTTAGCATATTATTAATGGATTTGTAGTGTATTTATAAGATTGTGTTTGAAATTTTTATTGTTATTATTGTTTAATATATTGTATAGCTTTGACGTAAGATGATTGGATTTATCTCTGTCTATGCCTTGGACCCTTGACACGGAGGATCCAGGAAACTAATTGTGAACAATTGAATTTGATGTTAATGCATCAGTAAATAAATAAAATATTTGATGTACAGCAAGGGTTGTGATGTTGATGCCACAATGAAATATGCTTCACTGGAAAGCGCCTATTCAGGCGAAGGAAATTATTTAATACCTTATAGCCTAGTGGTTAGATATGGGAGGAGCACACATGAACATAATGTGTATTAGACAATGTGGAATATTCATTGATCAGCAGGATCTTGTTTTGACCTGTACTTATGCGGATTATTTGGAACGAGATTGGTGCAATGATTGATAATTGCATGGAAACTTGTAATCGTTAATTATATGGCATAAGCATATCAGTTAAGTAGTTGAATAAATGACATATAAATAAAGTATCCAATGCTTGGTTTTCTTCAGATCTTCCGATGGGAATTCTAGTATCGGAGAGTAACAAGCATGGTTCGCGCAGGAAGTGGGCATGTTCGCTGTGTGAGCAGATTTGTATCAGTATAGCCGATCTGCAGAAACACATCAAAATCCACACTGGAGAAAGGCCTTTTTCATGCTATGTATGTCAGAAGAGTTTCAGCCGGACTAACAATCTCTACAGACACTTGCGAAATGTCCACAAATTAGAGCATATGACTGACTTCATGAAGCAAGCACACCTTTCATAAAATATTGAGTGATAGACTTTCGGAAAGCCAGAAAGTTGAATTGAAATAGCATTTAGAATGTGGATATTACTTAAGTATTCTTGAGAAGTGCGAGTGAACGTGCTGAATTCTCCTCTGGTGGCATATGTTGAATATGTATTTAGTGAGATGATAGGCCTTTCATCTGTGCCTGTCGTCAAGTTGCAATTCTGGACATAACCAAATGGCATGATTAAAATATATTTCCAACTCTTTACAGCAAGCCTTTTAAATCATTTGTACAATTGTAGAAGAATACTTGAATGAACTTTACTTGTATAAACTTTTGTGATAGCTCACTTATAATGGCTCAGGCTGTCCCACTTGCAAATTAGCTAGAATTTTTAATCTTAACATCAGAATTACCATTGTTATTGTTGTGTTTTAGTGTTATATTTCATTTTAATAAATCATTTTTGAAGATGCATGAATCATGAAATAAAACGTAAATGCTTGAAGTCTCCATGACCTTGCTGAAGTAAAATGTTTGAATGCATTTATATAAGAATTAGGAAAAAAGATTACCAGATCTAGAAATCTTACCATTTTTGGTAACCAAAAATTAGAATATGATATTGACAGAAACATTGGGTGGAAAACTGGCAAGAACTGGAATAAAACGAGACAATAAAAAAAGAAATTAGTCATGATATGACAAGGAACCACATTTTTGAAGGCCACCGGGCAGGAATTGGAAGTGTAAGTAGGGAGGGGCCTATCCAAGATGGACATGGATGTAGTCAAAATTTGGATGGGAAAGAGACCTTTAAGGTAGCCATTAGTAATATGGTGCAAGGCTTGCGTAACATCTCACCGTATTGAGCACGAAAATTATTAGGATCGAAGGTTTACATTTGGATCTGTTTTCAACGAGCGCACATAGTCCTGGAATGGATTATTTGTATATTTTTTACACCAGACTAGATAAAACCAGTTATAACGAACAATTCTAGAGTTCCAAATGGTTAATTATAGAGGATGGGAATGCAGCATGATTTGATGCACATGGAACATAGCAGATCCCTGTGTAATTCTTTGATCCACTCCACCCAGGTGTATACAGGGAACTGGCCATGGACAGAGATGGTGATTGTAGAGTGGTGTTGCCCCCTGCAGGCAATTCTGTGTATTGGGCTGCATACTTTTCATTGAGTTTGGAAAGTACTATGCTTGAACCAGCCTGCTAGCAGGTTCAGTGCAGTTATTCAGCTTGAGTGAGAGGCTGCAATGGTGCGACAATCGAGTGAACACCACACCTATGACCTACCTTTAACTTTACTATGCTCTGTGGCCTTTTTTTTTTTGGTGAGATTATATTGATCATCATGACTAAATTAAGATAACTTATCTTCTATTAAAATAAAATTTACTTCCTTTTTCTTCAGGGTCGAAGCCAGTGGGGTCTCAAAAGCAATGGATGTGTACTCTTTGTGGCAGAGCGTGTTCCTGCGAATATGACCTGAAAAAGCACATGAGAGTCCACACTGGAGAAAAACCTTACACCTGCAAAATATGTCAAAGGAAATTTACTCAAAGTAGTAGTCTGTATACGCACCTCAAACGGGTTCACAACGTCTCTCACTTTTTGATGTAACTAACATCAATACAAGGTTATCACATTTTTCAGAGGTAGAGAGCTGGTCCATAGTATGGATGTTTCAACCTTACCACCTTTAAATGGTGTCTTTATTGCACTGTTTGCTGTAGTGACAGCAATTTTTTAGGTCACCAACGCTTTGTGAACTGTCATTGATAACTCGCGCTAAAATACAGATGTGGATATTTTGATTGATTTGGTGGTTTTTCTGGAAAATGTTGAGAACAAATTCTGAACCATAATCCTTACTTTTCTTCAGGTCCCCCGATGAGAAGCCTAGGATCAAATGTTATGCTGTACAGATCCCATAAGAAATGGCAGTGCTCACTTTGTGGCAGGATAGCAGTCACCGAAGCTAACTTGCGAAAGCACATGAGAGTCCACACTGGAGAAAGACCGTTTTTATGCCATGTGTGTCAGTATTCTTTTACCCAAAGTAACGACTTGTATAGACATTTGCGCAAAGTTCACCAAATCGAAAATGTTGCGGTTTCTAGGCAAAGACCATCAAAGCGCTCATAGTTGCCATGAACATGTATCTTCATAGTGTTTTAATGAAATGCGTGAACTCAGAATTAATCTTTGGTGTGTTGGATTTTTGAAATATTCATTGTTCTTGTTGACTTCGATAACTTGATATAAAATTTAACAGCTTTTATTTTGTAATGATTTTTATTTCACGGAGTAATAATGTATAAAGGATTAGTTCTTGATCAATAAAATATGATTTTTTAGAACACATAAGTATTTTTGTCAATTGTCTTAATTTGGGAGGACCGTCGTTAATACATTACAGACTGATAGTCACTTTAAATAGCCTGTGGATATATATTTACTATTGATTAATGGATACCTTTCTCGAATCCTGTGCAAGAGGTCCTTGGTTAAATTCCCTGTTGAGTGACTCGCCTTTGAAGACATTATAGGAAGATGGCTAACTCAGTTGCGAATATGTGGTGAGTAATCTGACATGATGTTTTAAATTGTGGTGGTGGTCCTGTGTACAAGTCCACTGCCCACGCCATCTATATTGACTTTAATTACTGGGCGAGCAGCATGAGTGTGTACAGATTCTCATTTAGAGCAACTCACCAAATGTTCCGCAAAACTAACCCTGGCAGTTTTGACCTATGGTCATCGATTCAAAGTTACTCATTGTTCAAGGAATACAAAAATCGAAATGTGGGTATTATACGCTGTTTACGAAGCAATCTAAAGCGGTGAAGATTTGAACTAATTTGTGCGGCCGGCAACACGTTGTACGTGCGTAGCAATCTCTAAAAAGTAGGTCACTTCAGTTTCCAGAGACCCTGAAGATTTAAGGGTCCCAAGCAGAGACAGGTGGTGGTCAGTGTGAATTTGCTGCAACCACACCAATGGCCAGTAATGATAGTTTGACATATGACGTGGATAGGTGATGCTGGGTAAATGCTACAACATGATAGAGGTGAACGTGGCAATATTCAAATATTGACTGCCCAGAATAATCTCTTACAGTGAACAGTAGAATTTGGGGTAAAATTTTGGAATTATATTACAGATACAGGTTGATATATCCAAGAATGGCATATTACTTATTAATAGTCTAAGAATATAGTGCCATAGGTGAAGTACTGTGGTCTCATGATAGGGTTTCACTACAACTGAAAAATGAAGTTATAACAATGGAATTTGATGACCCTGAAACAAAAAAAATACATATATTAAAGTTAATGTCATCTGATCGATAACTCTCTGTGGTTAATATAACAAAATAAACCAATTAATTGGGTGTTACTTGAGTTGAAGTGGTTTGTTTTTCCTAAGTTATTTTGTTTAGTAACTTACATTTATTCTCTTCAAATCAGGTCACGCTGATGATTTCTTGGCAGTTGGAAATACATCCAGAGGAGGAAAGAAGTGTTCTGTGTGTGGCAAAATATGCAGATGGGAGTATGATTTACAGAGCCACATGAGAGTCCACACCGGAGAAAGACCGTACTCTTGCAAAATTTGTCAGAAGACTTTCACGCTAAGTTCTGTTCTTTACAGACATTTGAGAACTATTCACCAAATTGAAGATCCCCAGAGATTCACAATGGGCAACGTGTGAAATGTAAATAGTTTGGTATATGAAGTTGATTGTAGGTAGTAAACCCTGATTGGCCCATTACTTGATTTAGTTTGGTTTCCAAACACCCCATCATAGCCAACTTTATTGCAAGACAAGTTTATGCAATTAGTTGTATTACTCCTGACTAGAAATAATATTTGATAGCAGTACATATTTTATGGAAATGATACATGGAGACTTCAATATGAAAACACTTTAAATTGTTTTCATAAAGGGAACAAGGATAATTGACAACGTGTTTATTTTTATCTGATATGTAGTTATTTAACTCCATGATTTATGGAAGTTTAGACAGAATAAATTCGTGACAGTTTAACTGATTATTTTACTTTTTTTTGTCAGGTTCTGATGAGAGAAGTCGTCAGTTGTCACAGTCTACTGGGAAGTGGCCATGTTTTCTTTGTGGCAGGATAAGCAAAAGTGAATATAATTTACAGGCCCACATGCGCATCCACACTGGAGAGAAGCCGTACTCTTGCAAAGTGTGTCAAAGAAAATTCGCTCGAAATGACAATCTGTATGCGCATTTAAGGAAAGTTCACAAAATTGATGATATCGGTGACTACGTTCATACGACATAATCGGATTATCATAAATCTGTTTATCGATCAGTGTACCTTGGGTGGAGGATTTATGAATGTGACAAACCATCTCCAAAATTACAAGATACTTCGCATTAACCTTTGAGAAGCTTTTCATATTTGTAGCATTAATTAGCTTAAGATGATTTTCCCTTCAGATGGCTATTATGTGATTACTGAACGCAATGGCACTGTTGACTAGAGATGTACTCACTATACTGGATGCTGTATAATATCTAATAACCATGGATCAGAGCACGGCGATGTTTTGCGTGGCGCAGTGTTTGGACAGAGATAACCCTCTAGCGCTGATAGTAGCCAGCGACATGAGATTCAGAGGAGTGTTGACACATGCCTCCATCTGTTGTGTATATTGCCAGTGGCATGACAAGTCAGTTATGTAGTGTGTACCAGCTTGGATGAACCAGACTTGGATGAATAGAGAACATCCAAGGTACCAGATAGGCGAAGTTCTGTGCCAGTTGTGGGTGTATATTCTGATAGTAGTTGGAAATCAAAGCAATGTAGGGTTATTTACTTTTAATTTGTAAAGTTTGTAATTTACTATGTATGTTTTAATGTATAATTAAATAAACTGGCTAGCTTTCAATAAAACATGATTATTTCTTTATCAAATCAATGACATGTTGCTTGATTTTTGACATTAATAATGGAACCAACGTGTTGCAGTTAAAAACATTTTAAGGGACAATGTAAGTAAAGAGTTAGGACTTATGTGGTATTTGATTGAGTAACAACCTATTAACATCATTTATAGTTTCCTGTGAATAAAATCAACTTAGGTAACCTAAATACAGGGTGCAGCATAAAAACTTGCACTAGCAGCTACTGCTACCTCTTTGTTATTACCTCAATTGACAGTGATTGCATATACAAAAAAGTAACAATTGTCCTAAATTACCTTTATGAATGTATTTTTTGGTTTCCTTAAGAATTATAGATCATATGGATCTAAATATAGCACATGCACACTTATCACACCTTCTGGTCATTTTCCAACTCAGCCTTTACAATACAAGCATTAGATTATGTCACTGATCATACAGATCCTACAGATGTGTTACAGACACCTGTCTTGACATTTGCCCTTACAAATAGGGCAAATAGATTCATGTTTAATAAGAAGGTAGAGCATTGACACCTTTGAGGAGGAGAGTGCAATTTGGGTTCAGGTAAATTTTCTGTATTTTGTTATGACTCAGCAGAAATGAACGACAAACCCAAAATTTTACAATTAAACACTTTAATGGTTACTAAACAATAATACACTCAACAAGAAGTAATATGTACAAATAATTCGATATTCTGCACTCACAGTCTATTAATGTCAAAATCGTCCTTATTTTGGCACAGTTATGTGTGGTGTCCCTCCTGGTGTGGTCCTGCCGTCGTTCCACAGTTGAGAAAGTCTCACGATCGTCCTGATGTTACGTTGATGTCTTCCCGTACTTGGACTAATGTCTCTTCACTCACAGTTTCACGGGCGCTCTACTCTTATGATGATGAATTCCAACAAGGCAATACGATGGCACAAACTCCACACTAATGTATAGCAATAGGCTCTTGTGGTGACGTAAGTTCTCCAGGGCTTCTGATGAAATCTCCTTTCTCTTGCCTGTCACTCACCCCCTTTTATATTTGGCCACTAATCTGCATATTTCTAGAAAAGTCTAGAAAAGTCTCGAGAAGTTCAGAAAAGTGTAGTGTGTTCTAGAGTGTTGCAGAATCTTCCAGAACTGCTTCCACTAAGTTCCATTCAAAACCAGGTCAGCCAAATTAGGCCAGCTAAATATAGGTCATCTTGCACACCACACAATAGAACAGTTGATTAGATGATTCTGTGCTAGCTTAAAGAACTAAAAGGGAACAATGAGTATATTTTACAGCCTGTCACACCTTTCTGTCGAATTACCTGGCCCATCCTCCTGAAAATCTTGTGATTATTTCCAGATTAGTTGGAGATTCAAATAGTCCACCTGGAATGCCATTATATTTCTCTTGTTTCCATTTTATGACCTTGCTGGATCAAAACTGGAACCAACCTTCTTATCATGTAATACCATAATATATGTGTGCACGTATAAAAAAACACTAAAGGAGAATTCTGTACAATTCTTATATTTTGTGTGGCTTCAGAGGTGTAGTAACTAGGAAATCTCTAATTTGTAAACTTTTCTGCAACTAGAGACACCATGCAAGCAGACAGAAATTTGACTTCTGTGATGTGTGTCACTCAGAACAAACCCTGCAGCATGTACCCTCTCAATAATTCCAACACTGATATTGTCTGACATTATAAGAGCAAAAATATCACAATGACCAATTGCTTATGCCCCTGACTAAATTTGGCAAAACTTTAAAGGATCTCATAAGCATTTTAGTAACCTTGAGCTATCCCGAAAGAGGAGATGCCTGGTACAAGTGTTTAGGCCGTACCCTGTTGTCTTATTGAATGGACAGCAATGTGAATGAGACTCAAGACTTCCTATGTCAACTTCAACTGTCAGGGAGACCTTATTGGACCAAGTAAATTTGACTGTATTGCATGGCTGTTGGTAAATCGAGGTAGGGGTAATTTCATGTAATTTCATTATGAGTCTGCTTTGTATGATCATTTTACAAAATTTTATGACATACCTGTCATTATGACATGGCAGCAAAAGAAAACGCATGAGGTATCAAAAATAATGTTATCATGAATCACCAATTATTAAGATTATCTCACTTTCTCTCAATATTCTGTATCTTCAGGTCCAGGGAAGGGATTTGCAAGTCAGGGTGCCAATATGAATCATGGATTTAGCATTATGAGATCTGACACAAAGTGTCGCTGTCAGCTCTGTGGCAAAATGTGCAGATGGGAGTGTGATTTGCAGGCCCACATGAGAATCCACACTGGAGAAAAACCATACTCTTGCAAAGTGTGTCAAAGAAAATTCTCTCAAAGTTATAATCTGTATGCACATTTGAGGAAAGTTCACAAAATTGATGATGTCAATGACTTTGTTCATAGGACATAATCGGATTATCAGACTTATGTATCAATAACAGTGCCCTGGATGCAGGATTTAGACGTTTAAACTATACTATGAAGGTGACTAAAACCCTTTATCAGTACCATCAAAATGCCAAGTAACTTTACAATATACTTTCATTAGTCATTATTTTGTAGCATTATTTACCTGAATAATGTTATGTTCAGATGGCCATGAACAAAATTATAATCGAACTGAAACGGATATCAGTGATTATTACTAAACACAATATCAGTGATGAACAGAGATTTACTCATTAAATTGGATATTGCATATCTGATGGTGATTCATCAAAGCCGATTGATCCTACTCTACGTTGCTCAATTTTTGGAAAAAGATCAAATTCTTTTTTGCAGCAAAGTATGTTGCTCATAAAGTCCTTAGATTGCAGGGTTTAATGTAGTCAAAGGAATTGATGTTTATTGTTTACTTAAATCTTATTAATTATGTTTGTAAATTGAATATCATAGATTAATTAGACCATGTCGGGATAGTACCGTATTTATTTTGTCAAATTTGAGGACTCTTGGTCCTGTGAATAACTGTGTATAAATATGACCGTTGATTGTTGTGTTTATTGGTGGTGGCCTTATACTTGTCAAAATGTTTTTAGTGTGCAGTGAGGAAAGGTCATATCATTTGGTTGCATCTGACTCTCAAATTAAAAGTGTACCTTATACTGAAGTTGTACTTAACGATATTTCTCTTCATATCAGGTCTTGGTTGGAGTGACGTTAGAACATCAGGACGACGAAGAAGAGGCATACCTTGCCAATTTTGTGGCAAAGTTTGCAGAGGATCGTATGATTTAAAAGGCCACACGCGAGTCCACACTGGAGAGAGACCGTATTCTTGTGTAATATGTCAGAAGACTTTCACTCAAAGTTGCCACCTATATTCTCATTTCCGAAAGACCCATGATAATAGTGGGACGTAGTGACTTCTCTATTGCCAGTTTGTTTTTCTGAAAGGTACTTTTATCTTCATAAAATAGGTTTGCAGTACTTAAAATGATTTGTTAGATTAGTAGGTGTCAGTCTTTAGAAATTAACTGATTATTGGTAGTTGTTGTGCATGTATTTACTGAGTGGATGATTGAATAAACTAGTTTGCCCATAAACAAGCTGTTGTGTTGTCAAGTCATCAGTCATATTGATATTTTACATTAGTGAAGAAAGTCACATATGTGGTAGCCGAAAAAAAAAATAATACGGGAATTTAGAAAAGGATTGACTTCTTAATATTTTATTGAATATTGAGGCATTTATAGTTTATTTGCAAACAAATTAACTTGTGATGGATGTTTATACTTTTATTGAATGGACATTTGGATGAACAAAACAGACTTTCTTTAACATTTTAAGCTCTCGGGGTGATATCATGAAGCCATGTGAATAGAACTGTGAGCAACTATGAGAAAAAAGCAGAACACAATATATACGATAAATGGAACTGATGTGGTCTGTTACTATCTTGCACATTGTAAAACATTATTTTTGCCAAATCTATGAGTATGACCTGGAAGCCGCTGAAGATATATGAGGTTTATAGATATTATCATGAATGCCAATTATGTATAGATTATCTCATTCTCCATATATTCTGTTTCTACAGGTTTGGGAAAAGGATTTTCAAGTCAAGGAGTCAATGTAATTGGTGGATTTAATGCAACAAGATCTGACACTAAGTGTGGCTGTCAGCTCTGTGGCAAGATTTGCAGAGGGGAGTATGATTTGCGGAACCACATGCGCATCCACACTGGAGAAAAACCATACTCTTGCAAAGTGTGTCAAAAGACTTTTACCCAAGCTAGCAGTCTATACTCACACTTGCGAAGAATCCATAAAGTTTCTGATGTCTCAGCTTTTGCACAAAGAGCTGACACTTAGTAGGTGTTTTCTTTGTGAAATTTTTGGAGTATGATTTTTATGAATGGATATTTATATGCAGAAATTGTCTGCAATTGGGAGAAGTGATAACAATACGATAACAGATGACAAACCATACCGATGTCTACACTTCTTACCAGTTCCGATCCAGCCAGATGGAACACAAAGACTTGCATATTACCTACTGTGACGCTAATTAACTAACATTGTTTATCTGCCTTGGTGATGCTCTATTTGCCCATCGGGCCTTTGGTTGTGTTGCAAACTCCTTAAATTAATTGGAATTATTAAAATATTAAATATATTGAATGAAAATGTGTTGCAACGCGTATTAGTGGAGGCCGTGACATCTCATGAAAGCCAACAGACTTTAATAGACAATTCAATATCAACAGACATTGCTTAGTTTTAGTTTATGTGGCGTTGGCCATATACAAACATTATAAGATAAACAAGAAAATTCTTGATTTAGATTAAATTCATCTCACTGTCTCTGTTTTCTTCTTGGCAGGTGGTAGAAGGAGGAGCAAGACATGGCCCTGCCAGCTTTGTGGCGTTATCTGTATGCGTCTCTCTGCTTTAGAAAAACACATGAGAATCCACACTGGAGAAAGACCATACTCGTGTCCGATTTGTGCAAAGGCTTGCAATCGAAAAGACAATCTTTATCAGCATATGCGATTGAAGCATGACATTGACAATCCGGTCACTGTTCTTCAGGAATCTTCTGCCAAATGACTTTCGTTCGTCTAATTGTTTTAGTTGGTAGTTTAACCTCGGGTTAGGATTTTATTCTTCGTAATTTGATAGAACGACAGCCGTTCATTATTGTATAAGTTGTTGGTTTTACATCAGTTAAGATTTTACTCTTTGCAATTTGATTGGACGACAGCTGTTGCCAGTCAGTGATATTCAAAGCTATACTTCGATACTTCTAGAACATTTGTTTACACTCTAAGGTACAAATGAATACAACTTACTTCGTGGATTTGTATTTCTATGTTATATAAATTACTAAGTGTAGATTTCTGTACATTGCATTTGAAAATAAAAAAATAAGATGTTATCCAGGTTACTGTTATATGACAAATTTAGATGATATCACTGGGCTGATACTTTCCATATTGAACTGCTTCCAAGCAAACAAGATATTGCAAGAAAGTTTTAGGCACATTACAAGATCAGTTATGGTCATATTACATGGTAATGTCAGAATTACCTTCTACAGGATAACATCAGGTTACTGTAATGTTACTGTAATGTTACCAAATAACATCCAGGTCAAAATTATAATATGACTAGGTCCCAGAAAAATTAGATTTTGTTACCTGAATATTATTTGGCATTATTGGAGTTTACCTTTCCAGGAGAAAACTTATGCTTATCTAGAGGAAGTTTTTATAAAGTTGTCAGAGCTAATGTTACGGTTATGTTATGTTTTATGGGAGCTTAGGCCTGTGTCAAACCAGCAAATT
Organism: Alitta virens; assembly: GCA_932294295.1. Classification (NCBI taxonomy): domain Eukaryota; kingdom Metazoa; phylum Annelida; class Polychaeta; order Phyllodocida; family Nereididae; genus Alitta; species Alitta virens. Next base: position 24,144,195 of record OW028580.1, on the reverse strand, counting down.
CTTGAGTATTTTTTTATCAAATATTTCTAATAAGGCGTATACTTACTATTGTTTTTCATATGGCTAAGAATCTGAAACACCGCAAGCCTCCCTTAAATCACTAGTGCTGCATTCAGCCTGTTTTTCTTATGTTATGTAAAAAAAGCATTTCTGCTTGTAACATTATGTATGTGGATCTTCTTGTTGTGTTCCTTGCTCCCACACCAGGATTCCTGCTCCTCCGAATTCCCCATGAACCTCTCCTTCAAGACTGGTCCCTACTGCTATGGGCAGAGCTCTGCACATCCCATGTGCGTTCTAGTTTCCAAATGTAATTACCCATAAGTATATGGTATGACATAAAAAAGAAATGTTAGCGTATTGAAGGTGAAGGTGTTTCTAGACCAGACCAAACTTCACAACTCATCACAAAATGTGAATAGCATATTATGCCATGCCCATAATAATAATAACACAAATTCATATTGACAACTTGTTTTGACCAAAATAATTGTCCCTAAGGAAAATATTGAACCGCAAGACTTTCTGCTGTACGATGCTACCTGCCACTAAACGGAACTGTCTGGCTGTAGCTGTCTACACCAATGGCATTAGTCCACTAAATATATGTTATGCTTACGTTTTTGGGCAGCAATGTGAAGAATGCTCACGTATTTTTTATATTTATTAAGTCAACAGAAATTGTGTAATTTTGAATGATGTTTCAGGAGAATACACTACTTTTGTCCACAAATTACATGTAAAAACACATGTTGACTCCTCCACATGAGCACCACTAATTCATATTGACAACCTTTTTGACAAAAATCATTGTCCACAGAGAAATCTGGAATTAATGCTGCTGTAGCCCACTTAATATGTAATTTTTGAAATGTTTCAGAATTACGATCCTGAAACTTTGGTAAGATTGAACTGGCCTATGGATTGCTCAATTAATGCCTAGGTATAAATATGTAAACGAATAAACATGCCTGTCACTTCCAGGATTTTAATTGTAATCTTCATTTTTACATGATCATAAAGGTATTATACATACTTACAATATCAGCTAGGTGGCCTAATGGTTAAGGCTGCTGAAGGTCCCAGGACCTGTGGTTCAATCCCAGGCCCGGGCTCTTCATGAGCTATGTACATCCCAGCTGGATGTCGATCGCATGGGACGTTAAATTGGAGGTGCCTTATACTCTGTCTCTATGCTGAGGCAAGTAAAAGACCCCACCCATGGGGGTAAATGTTTAACCTGGTGTGAACTCCAAGCCTTATCATTACGTCTGCCTCTGGCAGCTGGTCATATAAGCTGACTAAGCTTCAGACCCAGTAGAATTGAGCTATTATACATATAATTATGTTATTGAACCAGCCCCACCACCTTTTCACCTTCCATGAAGACCTGATTGATTTGAGGAGTAGGTTGTTTGTACTTGAGGGAGAGGGGCTCTCAATGGGTGATGGTCAGTATATGAATTTAAATGGAAGCGATGAATTAGTTGTTGGCAGTGGTGTTGTTGAATTTCAATTTCGCAAACTATCAGGTGTCTCCAGCTAGGTATGGCTAGCTTGCGTAGCGACCTATACCTGACTGTGATCTGCAGATGCTAAAGCCAGCTGCTTCTGACCACTTCTGTAGCTAATAGTCGGCATACATTTATCACCAGAAAAGTGTAAACATTGGCAAATGTAAGAAATTAATGTAATATATCATAAATATGTACTTCTAGATCCGGTTATTAATAGCCAGCCATTACAGTTTTGTCTAGGTAAAAAAAAAAGGCCCGTTTTTAATTAAACTAACTGCAGCTGTTTTTAGGTGTCAATAGCTATATTTGAACAATCTCGGTGGATAGTACTGTGTATTGACGCGTCTTGTAGCTATAATATTAATTTCTTAGTGCAACTTTAGTACATGTATGCATGTGCACATGCGTTATTGTCTGGGTCACTTTTCTGCATCATTCTGGAAGATAGCTTAACAACAAGTTTGTCTCTTCGCTTCAGATGCTGTTGGAAGAAGTCCAGGACCACCATGCTCACAAGAAACAGGATGTCTCAAGTGGACATGCTCATTGTGTGGCCTGATGTGTCAGAGTGACTCGCATTTACGCGCACACATGAGAGTCCACACTGGAGAAAAACCGTTTTCCTGTCAGTTTTGTGGAAAGAAGTTCTCTCGAAATAGTAATCGTTATCGACACATGCGAACCAAGCATGATCATGAGATTGCGGATTCTTCTCATTCACAAGAACAAGATGTTATTTTGAAGTGAGCTAGGAAAATTTCGCTCAACAGTTGGTAAAAAATCATGGAAATAAGGACAATATTTACCAAAGTAACACTGCAAAACTTTGTCCATAGATTTGAAAACGAACTTCTTGATTTTAGGGATTCTAACTAAATTTGCTGTGCATCTATTGTTTCTTAGGTGTTAGTGTTTCTTAGATGTCACAACTTATTGTACATTCATGTAGTTGGAATAAATTGCAATGGTTTTTTAAACCAGTAATTGACTCTGAATGTTCTGTGACGAATCTAATGAGAATGAAGTAATAGGCACTGGTGGTTCTGGAATGAAATGAGAACATTGAGGATGTACACCTAGCCACACCATGGATCAAGTGACAGGCATTTGATGAACAACTGCATTTGATGAACAACTGGAATGTCACTATATTTTAACCACTGTGATAATTACATAGAATAGTTTTAAAATTTTTCTTATTCATCCTTGACATCATACTGCCTGTTATTGGTCAATTCTGTGAACTACGATGTTCAGTAGAATGTGTGACACCATGCCTACCCCTGCAAATCCAGGATGAAAACTTTGCTTAGTAGTGACTGGAGTGTATGTCACCTTTTGCTAGCTTTTCACAGTAAAATCCCAGAGTTTCTTATTGTACACTGCTTTTGGGCCACAATAGCCCCCCCCCCCCCCCCATACAGTTGGTTTCATTAAAACGGCCTGTCAAATTGAACCGCTAGACTTTCTGCTGTACGATGCTACCTGCCACTAAACGGAACTGTCTGGCTGTAGCTGTCTACACAAAGCCGCATCTAGAAGTACACACAGCACCATTTGGTGTATAAAGGGCATACTTGTCGATTGCACATACATGTTTATGATATACTAGATAAATTTCTTGCATTCACCAAGGTTTATATTTTTTCAGTGGTGGTAGTTTAAGCCGACTATAAGGCAGAAGTAGACAGAAGCGGCTGGCTTTAGCTAGTTACAGTTACAGCCAGGAATATGTTGCGCTACAGCTGAATAGAGTCAACCATTTTTTTTTAATGAACTAAATGTATGTATAGCAAGGTTGCAGAAACAGCAAACTACTTTACAGTCGAACTGACTATAAATTTTTGTCTGATATACTTGTTAGTTTGGCTTGTGCTTCATTATTTTGAGAAATGAAGCATGAAACTGAAACAAACAGGATGATAGATGATGTTCAAATAGTTTAGTCCAAATGACATGTAGATTGCCGAAGGTTTTCCTTATACTTCTTTGTGTGATAGTTAAAGCTGGATTGTCACTTAAAATGACTGTGGCCAAAATCTATTGCATTCACTTCATTGTCTTCTTAATACTGATTACCTACCACGCAGAGCCTTATTGGGTTCACTGTCTCTCTATAAAAAAAAGTTTCATGTCATCAAAAATCCAATATGTAAACAAACCAAGTGATGACGTCACAATACTCAACAATGGGTGATGATGCCATTGTCATTGTATTACCAATGTTTTTGGTCTTGATTTCTTTCAATGTTTCATTGGGCAAGGATGTTTTGTAATAAATGCCTGATAGATTCATTAGCTTACACATATTTAGTGTGCCTTGATCAAATAAAGTGATTTTCGATCAATTGATGAAATTTTAGAAAATATTAATTTTGACTGACAGTGGAGTTTTAAAAATCACTTTAAAACCAAACGCAGTTGAAATACAACATTCAATTTGTCTTTTTAGGTCCTGATTTTTGGAGTCCCAGTCAGAATTATGAACAGTCGAACTGTCAAGGAAAATGGATTTGCCCCTTATGTGGCCTACAATGCAGATGGGAATCTTCTTTGAGAGCACACATGGTAGTTCACACAGGAGAAAGACCATACCCATGCCCAGTGTGTCAGAAAACTTTCAATCGAAATGCAAATCTTTATGCACACATGCGGAGACTTCACAACATTGAAAATCCGAGCAATTTCATGCAGAATAATCAGTGAGATTAGTCATTGGAAACATTGTCAGGTCATTGTTGGCCATCATTGAATTAGATCATTTATCAAATTGCGTTGTTGTCATTCAGTCGATCATGTTGGAATATGGGCAAAAAATACTTCTTTGAGACTTATGTTAACCTTCACAATTTGTGCTATTAATTTTATCTTGTACTTTATTTGGAAACATGCAAATATTTTTACTGCAAATTCTGCTTGTAACAAACCACTTTAGTACTAACAGAAAGTCTTCTGTAAAAATAGCGTTTGTTCCATGTGGGTCAGCTGTGTACAATAAGTGTGTACAATATAAATGGGACCAAAGATATATTTGTATGAGTTACATTAAAATATACTTTCTTTATGTCAGATTATGAAGTGAAGATTTCCAAACCAGGCAGAAAACAGTCAAGATCGACCAAAGGGCTGTTGTCATGCTGTCTCTGTGGCCAGGTGTGCAAAATGCAGGCAGATTTGCAAAAGCACATGAGAATTCACACAGGAGAAAAGCCTTATGCTTGTAAAGTTTGTCAGAAGAAATTTGCTCGACGTGACAATTTGTACACACACTTACGCAAGATTCACGGCATTCAAAATGTTACTGACTATGTTAAGGGTACAAATGAATAAACTTGAAAGATTTCATGGCATATTTCAATTTTTGCACAGTTATTTCCCACTTGAACCTGTTATTATTATATAGTTTTGATACGGAAAAGTATGTGACGTTTTAGAAAAAGAGAATGTTCATATTGATTAATTAAGTTTTTAATTGGCAAATTTGGTTGATAGAAAAAATGTATACCACTATATCCTTTTATTCACTTGGTGTTATGTTTCTTGTAAGGCAAATATTTCATTTGAAATGTAAGTTTCATTTAAGGGTTTTTATCATTAAATATTACATGACTTACTGAGTTTGCTGTGTCGTTCTTATTGTGATTTGAAAAAGTGGTCTTCAAAGATAGTGAAACACCCTTGACAAGTTTGCCTTGTCAAATTGCACTTCATGTAGACCAGATGCGTAGAACATGCTGGGATTGTGGGTTCCTGTGCCCGCCACAACATGGTTGCATGGCACCATGGTGCAGAGAGTAGGTTAATTTCACTCAGATGATGCCCAAGTGCTTGTTTGTGAGGATGAGCGAAGACTGAAAGCACTCGCACAAAGCATGTGCTAAGTATGCATATGATCAAGCGTGATTTTAGATTGTGGGAGCGCTCTGTCGACAGTGATGACTATTGTAAGCTGATGGCTATTGTGCTGCATATGTAGGTGCTGTGCCCTAGTGGATAGAGTGTTGGATTCATTCGCACATTGGTGTTGGGTTCAAACCCAGGCACAGCACGGAGAAACTGAGCAAATCCTCCTTGAACCGCTACTTCACCACACCCAGGTGTATATAGGGAGGTTGGCTACAGTCTGAAATGGCATGCTTAGTATGGCACGTTGTGAGGGGATAGATACATGCTCCACAGGGAGTTGAGAAAGTTCCAGAAGGAGCAGAGCCTGCTGGCTGAAGGTATTGTATGATGTCGGCTGAGAGCTATATACGCCTAACGGGCTAAAAGGAGAATATAAACCCCCCAACTTTATATAATTGTTTAATTTCTCGGGCACCTGAGAAAGGCTCAAATTTTACAGGTCGTTGTAAATCACTCCAGGTCGACCTTCCATAATTTTTCCGCTGGCAAATAGCGCTGGGCACGGAGCTGGCAAAGCGACCTTTGCCCCGAATGGCCGTAATTTGTGTTGTTTTTCATCTCCTTGCTCATTGGTGCAACAGAAACCTTATAGCACAATCAGAAAAGGCCTTTCCATATTTGGAATATGGTGTCATGGCGTCATGGTCTGAGCAGGTCTCTGATTGGACAATACCCATGTTTTTTCCACCAGAGAACCGCATCTGCAAGGCCTTCCATTGGAGCAGCAATGACTATTGCTTATAATATAGGCAGCAAATGCAATCCTCCATATATTCAGGTTAAGGGGTGAAGTAACTTGTTCACAAGGGGGAGTGCAAGGCGGGGGTGCGCTTTCACCCTTGTCGTCACACGATCGGCCATGAGTGATTTCACCACATATAGTTCCTGAGTCATTCTGATAGATAACAGCTGGCTAGTGTCCTCAAAGCACGGCCTAAGAAAGCAATTATATTCTTTTGGTGAAATAACATGAAAAGAGATGCATTACCTTGACTTTCTAAGTTTTACGGCCGACAGATTGCATTAAGCATTGATAGGTGAGAAAAAGGGCTAATCTATATGGCGAAGTGCCTGTTCAAATCACTACGCTTGGCCAATGAGGTCAGGCCCTCTGCTGAAAAAGGGTAAAATAGGTCAAAATACCGTTACAACGTGGGTTTTGTTGACAAAAGGATTTGCTTGCAAAGATTAACTGAGGCAATTAAAAGTTGTTCTGAACATTGTAAACTGTTTTCACTCATATGAGTGGATATCATAAGCTATCCACAGAGGACAAGCCCATCTAATTGCTGTTACTAGTTTGACAGCTCTGACCATGTGGGCCTCATGCAAATTAGCTGAACATATTTCAGCGTGCCTGCAGCAATGAAATGACGGTAGGAGAGAGGCGCTGCGAGCAGCTTGGGGGTGAAGGTGTCAAAGAATGACACCTTGACATTGTAAAGATGAGCTGCCATTTGCCTGAGGTCGATCCAATGTTGGGGTCTCTGGCTTGGATGTGGTCTTAATGGAGAAGTAAATAGTGTATGCCTGGTGTGTCTGAAGCATAAGAAACAAAGATAGTGTTGGTAGAAACTCTTTCATTGCAATTTGTTTGCTAATGATGCTATAAAGATATTTGACAGCAAGACACTAAAGATGGTGTCGGTAAAAATACAGTCATTTATTGAATTATATGACAGCAAAACACAGTGACGATGTTGCGAGAAACTAAACAAATGAAATTACATGATATTAAAATATTTAAAAAAAATTACAAAGGTAGCTGGTGTGAAACTGTTTGTGTAGATGACGAAAGGTTGCTGTGAAGTTGTCTTTAAAATATTTCTGCGAATATTCCCATTAGTATAGCACCACCACAAACATTACTTTCCTGCCAGAAACTTCGCCATATATATGTGCCATCCATTTAGATTGTGTAGTTGCATATCATATATTAATGATTGGCATCCTTTTCTTTCTGGCAGGTATTGAAGTGGATATTACAAACCTGGGCAGAAAACCGTCTTATCATGGAGAGTTATTGACATGTTATTTGTGTGGCCGTTCTTGTAAGAATAAGTTTGACATGCAGAAGCACATGAGAATCCATACTGGAGAAAAACCTTATGCTTGTAAAGTTTGTCAGAGGACATTTTCACGATCTGATAGTTTGTACTCACACATACGCAAAGTTCACAGCATTCAAAAGGTTACTGACCATGTTATTTATAAAGGACTAAGTGACAAGTGAATCAGTTTTTTTTTTAGATTTATTATTTTCTTTATTATTAAGTATTTACCTATAATTATGAATTTATCATTGTAAAATGTTTGGATTTCTGATATGATGGTAATTAAATTGATCGCTGTGAATGACATACATGTTAAGTTATGATGAGGATAGATATAGAAAAAATATACATAGTTCTAACTTTTATGTCATCTAATTTGTCCTTTAAAGCAACATTACAAAATGTAAGCATAGCTATATATTTCCAGCTTTTGGCAATTAAGTGAATTTTTTGGTAATTAATCATTAAATGGTTTTATTTTGAATGAGTTTTGTGGAGTCCTTATTCAACCCATTGTTTATGTGCCATGGTTAAGGCGCTTAATTGCCAGTCCCGTCCATAAAAAAATGGAATAGTTGTCAATTCTGAGGATGAATTTTAATTTTAGGGCATGTGTATACCTTATAACACAAGTCACATATGATGAGGACAGCATACAGCCTATTTTGTTGCGCGTGAGCTCTAGCTGCCTAAGTGCAGTTTATCTGACAATGCATGGGTAGCAGCATAGGGACTATGATGGTATTGTACAGTGCTCAGTCCTTTGAAATGATATGTTGTTGCAACTATGTAGGAACTATCTAGCAACTAGGTTCAAAACATGTAGGAACTTCTAGGATGTCTTGTTGTTGTGATGAAGCTTGGGGTCCTCTTTCCACATGTTACACATTTACCCATGAGTGGCATCTTTTACTTGCCCCAGCAAAGCTGGCCAGTGTGTGTTTTGAAAATGTTATCTAACTATGTTATTAATGGTTGAAAATATAATAGTTAATCACCTCAATAATATAAATACCTTACTATTGAGATCAACTAAAAACTTGTTTTTGCGTTTAAGGTACATATTTTGTTATTAAGTACCATTTAACTTGGTTTTTTTAACATTATGTATAATTGAATGATAAGCGTATTCTATTAAAATTTCCATTTTCTTGTCATGTCAGGTTGGGAAGAGGAGAACTCGACACCCATCGGATATTTGTCAAGATCTTCTGGAAAGCAATTTTCATGTCATCTGTGTGGCCAGGTTTGCTTGTGGCAGGCAGATTTGAAAAAGCACATGAGAATCCACACAGGAGAAAAGCCTTTTGCTTGTAAAATTTGTCTGAGGAAATTTTCCCGATGCGATAGTTTGTATACCCATGTACGCAAAGTTCACGGCATTCAAAATGTTACTGACTATGTCCAGGGACCTAGTGACAAATAAAAATTGAATGAACAGTACGAAATTATGTGATCAATTATCAGGAAAGTTATAATGTTTGTACTTATAAATTGTACTCGTGGTTTTCTTTGGATATGCCATGTGCGTGTAAACATCACTGTAAATTGCTAGATTTTTTTAGTTGTTGGTTAGTTTTGTTGATTGAAAGATTGTTTTTTTTTGGTAATTAAATATTGTATAGTTAAACAATTTATTCAGTTGTGATGTATCAATTTGGAAAATAAAGGTAATAATTGATTATTATGAGTGACACTCCATTATTAGAAAAGATGTCATGTCTTAGTGCTTGACTTCTAAAAAGAAGGTAGTGGGTTTTATATATGTAACAGGCAGGTTATAGTGCTGTTATCCAGTTAAAACTACCGACATGTACATGTCTGAATGTCAGAATTTGCCAGGCAAAATTGTCTAATAGATTTCAAAGGAAGCAAGAGGTACCATTAAGGCTATAAACACCAGTCCGGTGCCTGGATAATGTGATAACATCTAAGATGCCTTGGGGTGGCAGCTAGTTAAACATTCTGCGAAAACTTAACCTTTCATGTAGCACTGCATACACCTTCTCACATGGCAGCCATGTTGGCATTTTTGTCTCATTGAACTCATTTTGATTACGTCATAAGTTACATGTATGACATCATTACTTGACCATTGTTTTTGCACTCTGTGGTTTCACCATGGCCATTGTCTACTGTTGAGGTCACAATTCTCATACCTGAGTGCAAAGAGAGATCAATGAGGCAAAACTGCCAAAATATGCAAATGTGGAATTTAACAGAAGTACATTCGAGCTCATCTCGGAGACACGTCTTAAGGGGCGTTCACACTGTCACGTATAAGACCTACGTATGACCAAGGACGTCAAAAATTGGCTATACGTGCTCACTCGTAGCTCTGTTTATCACGTATAAAATCAGATGTACGTAGGATGTACGTAGGACACTCAAGCGAGTTACGTTCGTAAAACGTCTGCCAAAGTTTTAAACATGTTTGAAATTTTTCCCCTCTCCACGTATGCTCTTGAGTGGTCTAGCACTAACAGGAGTGTTCTACGAATTAGCGCAAATATATGTAAAATGCTTGGCGAGTGAATCACGTATGGCAAAGGATGACAAAAAGTAAAATTTAATTTTCATCCATAAAATTCTTTTTTCATCCGTCGTCATATGTAGGTCTTATTCGTGACAGTGTGAATGCCCCTTAATGTTTGCAAAGTCTGCCTCAAGGTGTTTACACAATCAAGTAGTCTCTGTCAGCATCTGAGGACTGTGCACGATTTTGAGAATCCAATCAGGTTCAATCAGACAGAGCAGACGCATGCTGGTTTACAAACTGAGTTAAGGGGTTGCACTGACCTTCATGGTAATGTATAGTTTCTTTTAAATTTTACATATGTAACAATTGGGTTTGTCAAATTTAAAATAACAAACTATATTCCAAATTGTAATTAATATATTTAAATTTTACCTTTCCTTATATTATTTTTGCACTTGTTTATACATTTTGTAAATCTTCCTGATAGCGCCATACATTATGGCTTTGGGAAGAGGTTATTTCAATATGCAATAAACAATGACTGAAATTTCTAGGATCACTTCAATTAAATAGTGATTCTGTAAATGAAGTTTGCAGAATTTCAGATTGCTGATCATGGTGATATTAGTGGCTCTGCACAGGATGACACAATAAATTTCATTCAACGTTTAAAAAAACAGCATTTTAGATGCTTAATTTGGATGTTTAGCCGGGTCGGCTGCAATGTAGATCAGAAGTATCATTCGCTTTCGTTGAAAATTGCTTTCCCTATTTTTAAGAATGTCAGTTTCATTAGTGTATTGTTTTTAAATATTTTATCGGTTGCATTAGTGTACAATGAATTTATCTTACTCTTGCATATTTGATTTGATTTGGAATGTGTGACTGAAATGGTGAAAGTTAAATAGGTGTTCCCTTTTATTTCTGTAGCATAAGTTAATAGTTTTAAATATAAGTACAGCTGCAGACCGTTCAATAGACTGCTTTAAAGTGTAGCCCTCTTGACCAAGCAGTAACTGCTGTTGTAGATCAGTGCAATTTTGGTGAGTTCTATGAGTTGTATTCTGTATTGACAGTTAAATGAGAAAAAGCGAATTTTTCCGGGTATGACGAATAAAAGACACAAAGTTATCATTTTTCTTTTGCAGTATTTATTTAAACTAGGTGTATAAGCTAAAAATCACCACACACCATAGAATAATTGTAAATATTTTTCTAATATATATATATATATATATATATATATATATATATATATATATATATATATTTCATACACTGCATTCAGGTATAGACACATATTACAAATTATTCAGATAAATTCAAATAATTAAGTGTTAATTTTTCTTTTTGTGATGTTTTTGTGTCAGATGGACTGCTATGTTAATATGCTAAAGCACTTATTCACAATTTTTTTGGAATATCTTCACCTTTGACAATTCAGAAAATTTGGTGGAATATCTTGACCTTTGATAATAAGAAAATAATTTCGTTACAGTGCCAATAAATGACAAACTATGTGATTTGACTCAGTGCCACAAAGCTGAAGGAAATAATTATCTGGGAGACCTTTATTAAATCAGGTAAAAACATTTTAACATGCCATTATAGTATGTGATTGCTGAGACTAAATAACTAAAGAAAAAGTCTCGGATAAATGGATTTGTCACAAATGATAATTTTCTACCATTCCCATTAAAATCTTGAATAATGTAAGTTAATGATAATATGACCCTTTAAATCTATGAGTTAGTTGATGTTAGTTGATTAATTACTAAGGAACGACCTACTATGTGCTATCAAACCTGCCTTAAACTTGTATGGAGAAATAGTCGAACTACCCTAGGCTGAATTTTTAGTGCTGTACCCCTCTATTAAATGACCACCTGTCTCAAAGGGAATCTTCCCTTTAAACTGCCCCTTTTGGAATCCAGTGCAATTTTGCCAATTGTCATACGTGGGCTACTATTTTTGGCAGTGAAAAAATCAAATAAGAGATTAGATTTTTAGTATTCTTAAGGTCATAATGGCCAATTATTTATTTTACACGTTGTTTTCTGATGTTATCATCATTGTGGTCAACATCTGGGGATTAAAGGCTGAAACACCCAAGCTTAAGTCATAAAAACCCCTCTATGGAGGCCATTAGAAGCAGAATACATATATGGGAAAGTGTGTTGAGGGAGGGACATTTTGCTCTATTGCCCATTACTGTAAGCACTTTATGACTCTTGAATTACATCTAAAGCAATGAAATTTCAGCTTAAAATTTGATGTGAAAAGGCAACAATTTCTACGTTTTTAATTAAATAACTAATTAACTAGTAAGTCTACACAACTTGTCTATGAATGATAAAGACAGGATGGGAGTGTTTTCACAAAATTCAGGGGTGAACCCCCAAACTCAGCTGGAAAATTCCCTTTAAACTACCAAATTCATCCATTCCATTGAGTGACCGTTTAACGCAGGTCTGCTGACCATATCTTGAAGCATAAATTGATTAAGTTTTTCGATCACAAGTTTTTTTTAGCATCATCCCACTGGGTTTGGACGAACTTGTTAGAATCACGGTGAGGGAAGTAGAAATGGTTAGCAGCAATGTTGGCTGGTGTGCATGGATTTGGAGCTGCACAGGTGTAACCAGCTTGAGGGAAAACATGAATATTATCACAACATTGCACTTACAAATATTGTGAAGAAATTTTGTGTGTTGTTTAAATGATGCTGGTCTGAAGCTTCGTTAGTTTAAATCAGCAATAATGAGATGAATAAGTTTGATGTCCAAACCATATTACATGTAACAATTACTCCAATGGGTTCTTGCCCCAGCATGGGTACTGAATACAAGGCACCAACCAATTTAATGTGTCATGTGACTGACATCAGAGATGTTGTCTACGAATATAGCCCGGACACAAGATGCCCAGTGCAGGTACCGGTATTTGGATTCCAAACAAGTGGTTGAGGGCAACTTTTATCAGAACACAGATGAATGGGAAGACACCTCACATAGGAATGGAGACCATAATGGCGGTAGTAGGACACTCCTGTGGTAGGGTTCAGTGCGGTGCAAGGGTTCCTGTCTGGTGCACAGGTGTAGGTTTTTGCTAAATTGAAAAAAACAAAACACTGATAAGTCAATTTACCTGAAAAAGAGAATAAATTGTCATAATTGTTTTGGCAAAGGATTACTGGGCTTTTCCAAGATGACTCAAGCATAAGATTTATATGTTACTTGCTTTTACACGCAAATGCTATTTCAATCATGATGCAAAATGGATTTTTTTTTTTTGTACACTAAAGGAATTAATTTTTGTATCACTCGGTCTCTGTGTGTCAGATGCGTTCCACCTTCCTGAATTGCAGTGTTTGTCTCTCATTCTGTTTATGCCATTTATGTCCTGGTTCATCTCTTGTCTGTCCTGGTTCATCTCTTCTCCATCCAGGTTCATCTCTTGTCTGTCCAGGTTCATCTCTTGTCTGTCCTGGTTCATCTCTTCTCCATCCAGGTTCATCTCTTGTCTGTCCAGATTCATCTCTTGTCTGTCCAGATTCATCTCTTGTCTGTCCTGGTTCATCTCTTGTCGGTCCAGGTTCATCTCTTCTCCATCCAGGTTCATCTCTTGTCTGTCCTGGTTCATCTCTTCTCCATCCAGGTTCATCTCTTGTCTGTCCAGGTTCATCTCTTGTTTGTCCAGATTCATCTCCTGTCTGTCCTGGTTCATCTCTTGTCGGTCCAGGTTCATCTCTTCTCCATCCAGGTTTATGTCTTGTCTGTCCAGGTTGACCTCTTTGTTGTCTTGGTTTATCACTGGTTTTCAGTCTCTTTAAGTTTGTCTTTCTGTCTTTTCTACAATTATTCTTCATCTATTTCCGTCCCAGAAAAGTTTTATTGATTGATCTGCCTCCCTCTCATTCTATCTAATTTGTTGTCAGATCTCTATTGTTCTGTCTGTCTGTCTGTCTGTCTAGCTGTCACACTGCTGAGCGGCGAGTTATCAACTGCTCTTTCGTCGATCTGTTTGTTAGCTTGTCTGTCTTTCTGTCTTTCTGTCTGTCTCATACTTACATCCACCAGACCATCCAGTCCCAACAGATGTGTACCAGATGCACCTTTGAACGGCTGGATTCCAAACAAGAAATGGAGAGCAAGTTCCTACATAGCACTCAATGGTGGTAGAACATTGCACATACTTGTTTTGAGAATCATGAGGGTATTTGGTCACTCCTGTGGCTATGTTCTGGGCAGTGCAGGGGTTTCGATCTTAAACACAGTTGTAGGTTCTTGCTGAAAAAAGAAACAAAAAATAGTGGTTAGTAAGTTAGCAGAAAAAAACCATGCCCATGGTTAGTATTCGGCAAAATCAACGCAAGGTGCAGTCACCTATAATTTAAGCATATCACTTTGTGGTATCTGAATAATTTGTTCAATCATTATCTTTTCAACTTCTTATTGTAGTAGACTCAGGACAGTGCAGAAACTTACTCGCTGCACTTCATCTCGATGCTTTGGTGCATCTGAGTGTTTCATACTCTCTTTCCTGCATTTCACTTTCTCATTGTATCAATATTTTGTCTGTCCTTCTTTGATTTTTTTTTTGTGTATCTGTCTGCCTTGCTTACTATCTGTCACTTTCCTTGATGTTCGGCTGTCTGTTTCTGCTCTGTTTTTCATGCTGTCAGATTTTGCTCTGTCGTTGTGTCAGATTTTGCCCTATTGTTGTGTCAGATTGTTGCTCTGCTGTTTTGTCAGATTGTTGCTCGGTTGTGTCAGATTGTTGCTCTGTTGTTGTGTCAGATTGTTGCTCTATTGTTGTGTCAGATTGTTGCTCTGTTGTTGTGTCAGACTGTTGCTCTGTTGTTGTGTCAGATTGTTGCTCCGTTGTTGTGTCAGATTGTTGCTCTTTTGTGTCAGATTGTTGCTCTGTTGTGTCAGATTGTTACTCAATTGTTGTGTCAGATTGTTGCTCTGTTGTGTCAGATTGTTACTCAATTGTTGTGTCAGATTGTTGCTCTGTTGTTGTGTCAGATTGTTGCTCTGTTGATGTGTCAGATTGTTGCTCTGTTGTGTCAGATTGTTGCTCTATTGTTGTGTCAGATTGTTGCTCTGTTGTTGTGTCAGACTGTTGCTCTATTGTTGTGTCAGATTGTTGCTCCGTTGTTGTGTCAGATTGTTGCTCTGTTGTGTCAGATTGTTACTCTGTTGTTGTGTCAGATTGTTGCTCTGTTGTTGTGTCAGATTGTTGCTCTGTTGTTGTGTCAGATTGTTGCTCTGTTGTGTCAGATTGTTACTCAATTGTTGTGTCAGATTGTTGCTCTGTTGTTGTGTAAGATTGTTGCTCTGCTGTTTGGTCAGATTGTTGCTCGGTTGTGTCAGATTGTTGCTCTGTTGTTGTGTCAGATTGTTGCTCTATTGTTGTGTCAGATTGTTGCTCTGTTGTTGTGTCAGACTGTTGCTCTGTTGTTGTGTCAGATTGTTGCTCCGTTGTTGTGTCAGATTGTTGCTCTGTTGTGTCAGATTGTTACTCAATTGTTGTGTCAGATTGTTGCTCTGTTGTTGTGTCAGATTGTTGCTCTGTTGTTGTGTCAGATTGTTGATCTGTTGATGTGTCAGATTGTTGCTCTATTGTGTCAGATTGTTGCTCTATTGTTGTGTCAGATTGTTGCTCTGTTGTTGTGTCAGACTGTTGCTCTGTTGTTGTGTCAGATTGTTGCTCTGTTGTTGTGTCAGATTGTTGCTCTGTTGTGTCAGATTGTTACTCTGTTGTTGTGTCAGATTGTTGCTCTGTTGTTGTGTCAGATTGTTGCTCTGTTCTTGTGTCAGATTGTTGCTCTGTTGTGTCAGATTGTTACTCAATTGTTGTGTCAGATTGTTGCTCTGTTGTTGTGTCAGATTGTTGCTCTGTTGTTTGTCAGATTGTTGCTCTGTTGTGTCAGATTGTTGCTCTGTTGTTGTGTCAGATTGTTGCTCCATTGTTGTGTCAGATTGTTGCTCTGTTGTGTCAGATTGTTGCTCTGTTGTGTCAGATTGTTGCTCTGTTGTGTCAGATTGTTACTCTGTTGTTGTTTCAGATTGTTGCTCTGTTGTTGTGTCAGATTGTTGCTCTGTTGTTGTGTCAGATTGTTGCTCTGTTGTGTCAGATTGTTACTCAATTGTTGTGTCAGATTGTTGCTCTGTTGTTGTGTCAGATTGTTGCTCTGTTGTTTGTCAGATTGTTGCTCTGTTGTGTCAGATTGTTGCTCTGTTGTTGTGTCAAATTGTTGCTCTGCTGTTTGGTCAGATTGTTGCTCTGTTGTGTCAGATTGTTGCTCCGTTGTTTTGTCAGATTGTTGCTCTGTTCTTGTGTCAGATTGTTACTTTTTTGTTGTGTCAGATTGTTGCTCTGTCGTTGTGTCACATTGTTGCTCTTATGTTCTGTCACATTGTTGCCAAACTGCTCTTCTGTCTATCTTTTTTATTTCAGCACTGTCTGTCTTTTGGTGTTGTACTTACTAACGACAAACCCTCCAGTTCCATCAGTTGTTGGTTGCCCGGTGCAGGTACGGATATTTGCATCCCAGTGGAGTTGCTGAGGGCACCTTTCATCACTGCACCGAACGCCGGGATAGCACTTCACATAGGCAATTGGTGAAAGATCATGACGGTAGTAAGTCGCCCCTGTCGTAATGGGCAGTGCAATGCAAGGATCTCTGCCTTGTGAACAATTGTAGGTTGTTGCTGAAAGAAACAGAAAAAAGCTGTGAAAGCATTTCCTGGCCCATTCAATATTTGGTCACCATAACAAATGTGCGCCCTGTTCTCTTTTAGACTTCAATTTTTTTTTCAATCAAAGCAGATTCAGATTTAGATTTATTTATTTGCCAGATACTTCAGACACAAAAATATTCTTTTTACGTAAAAACTATGAGTATATAATAATTCTTATCTTTGATACTATATTATAGCTCTAGTATCGACTTCGGTCCAGAGTCAGTAAGTATGGTACAACCGATTTCTCTGTTCGACTTAGTCCATGTGACACTTAATTGTCTGTCATTCAGGATTAGGGTTATTCTGTATTGCTGCACCTGATGGGCTAATTAGGACAGGCAGGGACCATGGCAATGACTTTAGGGATAAAACAGGCTTGCCACTTAGGCTAGACCGGAAATTGAACCCATTGGTTGGAAGCCTAGCGCCTTCTTTTACTCAGTCTCTGTAACGGTCTCCATCTGCAATTGTGTATTTTTTGTTTTCCAAGAAAAAGTTGCAGTCTCTGTTTCTGTTAGCTTTTCTGTTTATCTTTTTGTTTGCTATTCAGTTAGAATCATCTCATCTTTGTCTGTTCACCTGACAGACAGCTAGTCAGCTAGACAGCGCAACAGCTAGACAGACAGCTAGACAGCACGACAGACAGACAAACAGACACTGCCCTTCATGCTGTCAATCTATTCAATCTGCTGTTATGTCTGTTGCTGTTGAATTGACACACTGCTTTTCTTTCTCCCTTTTCTTTTGCTCTGTCTGCTTGTCTGTCTCATACTTACATCCACCAGCCCATCCAGTCCCACCATAAGTCACACCAGTTAAATATAAATTTGGTTGGAAGACGCAGGATTCGTTGGCTGGATTCCAAACAA
Organism: Alitta virens; assembly: GCA_932294295.1. Taxonomy (NCBI): domain Eukaryota; kingdom Metazoa; phylum Annelida; class Polychaeta; order Phyllodocida; family Nereididae; genus Alitta; species Alitta virens. The sequence goes on along the minus strand of OW028580.1, from coordinate 24,126,618 downwards.
GATATGTAGAGCAAGTTCCAACATGACACCAATTGCGGGAAGTGCATTGCACAAACCTGTTCGGAGAGTCATGAGGGTATAAGGACACTGTTGTTGAAAGTCCAGTGCAGGGGTTTCTTCTTTCCGCACAGTTGTAGGATCTTGCTGGAAAGGAAAAACACAGAAAAAAATTATAAACAACAAAAACCATGATGGTACCTACTTTTAGACATTTTAATTTTAATTCCAATTTATTAAATTGTATGTTTATAGTGAAAAGGCGCTAAACAAATGTGTAGGAAAAGTATATTGACATTATGCAGTTAAAATGAAAGTTGAAACTCCCATTCCCAGATAGCATTCCAAATCGGGCCAGCGTCATTTCTATATTGGCCGCCGTCGTTACAACATCGTTTGGACAGCATCGACATCGTGCCGACATTGAAATGATTTGGAATGCTCTCAGGGTTATTTTCGGTAAAATGCCAGATAACAGAAAAAATAGACACTGAGCAGTATGATCATTTTGAAATATCTTGCAAAATTCCCCTCTTTTTCAATAAAATGAGATCCGAAATTAAAGAAAAGATATGTTCCCACTCACTTGCATGAGGAATCTTTTTGTTTATATTGTCTTTGTTTATGTTTGCTTTGTTGATGTGCCGTCAGCTGTCTTTGTCTTTCAAATTGTTGCTGTTCTGTCTATCTTTCTGTCTTTCTGTATGTGTCAGACTAATACTTACATTGGCTAGATCCTCCATCAGATGATGGCTGGATGCAGGAACGGGTGTTCGGATTCCAAACAAGAGGCTGAGGGCAAGTTTTATCCAAGCACTGGGTGTAGGCATAACAGTCCACATACCCATTTGGACTATCGGTAGGGTATCGTAACACCCCTGTGACAAGATTTTGTGCAGTACAGGGGTTTCTGCCTTGTGTGCAGTTGTAGGTTTTTGCTGGAATGAAATCACAGAAACATCAGGTATTGAATTAGGTTTGGGTCATTCAAATGCTTTTTCAAATACGAGCATTTTACCAACTTTTTTCACTGACTCAGTACAGTGCAAAATCCATATCGGATTCTCTGTTGTATGGTACTGTCTGTGTGTTTCTTCTTCCTGTTCATCTCCCCCCTGTCCCATTTTCCCACTGTAAATCTGTCTCTATAGATATCTATTTGTTTTTTCTAAAAATCATCTATTTCTTTCAAAAAAAAAAAGTATCTGTCTTCTGTTTATGTCTGCTTTGCTGCTTACTCGTTTCCTGCAGTCAGACTGTCTATCATGATGTCTGTCTGTCACTGTTGTTTTGTATGTTACAGAGTTTGGTTGTTGAACTGCCCTTTTGCCCATTTATCCGCAAGGTTATCTTTGTATTGCTCAACTCACCAGGTGCACCAGGTGCCCAAGATGTTGATCGGAAGACACAATAACGGCTGTTCGGATCCCAAACTAATGAAGGAGAACATGATCTAACTGAACACGGAAAGACAGAAGAACACTGCACAAACTGGTTCGGAGAATCATGAGGATATTCGGACACCCCTGTAGCAAGGTTATGTGCTGTGCAAGAGTTCCTGTATTGTCTACAGTTGTAAGTTAGGCCTATTCCGAAAAAAGAAAGAAAACAATGCTTAGTGAATTATCAGAAGAAAAGGGATACTTTTTTGGTACTTCAACTAAAATTTAACTCTGTGTTACTTTTGAGTTTCTTAACCCTCAGCAAACGAAGTTCGAAGAGGGTTATTGTTATCACCAGTGTCTGTCTGATGGGTAGGGTGTCTGGCCGTATTTAATATAATGTAAAGTTTTGAGCATGTAGGTGCAGCAATGTCAGATTTTTGCTCAGAAAACGAAAAAAACATTCTGTTAAAACTGATTTCAAATTTGGTAAAACATAGCTAAGATATGTCAATGTGGTTATCAAAAGGCAGCACTAGGCCATGTAGAGTATAACTTTATACGAAATAAGGTTATTTCCACGGAACATCTCAAACTGTGACACTGCATAAGTCTGCCTTCTTCTGTTATTACTCAATTTGATTTCAGTGTAAGATTAATGTTGTCATTTGTCATGATTTGATTCTATAAACACAATTTACTTAAAGGTGCACTGTCTGTCGGTTTTTGTACCAACAAAAAAGCTATCCAAATTAAAGAAAATGCTTCTTACTGATTGATTTGATAACCCAAACTGTCTAAATTATACTAAATTATAAATTATTGCCGGAATTTATTAGGTTGACTTTGTTTACATGAGAGCGTCGCTGATTCGCGATTTCACAGTCATTTTATGAACAATTGAGGTCAGAATTGTTTCAAATCATGCAAAAAGCAAACACCTGCACATTTTGTCCGTAATAACTTGAAATTTTGAAAATTGGACGAAAATTGAAGGCACACAATATTTAAAATACATTACGAACCAACGACGCTAATGACGTTCCTTTATGTCTCGTTTTTATTTCATTGGCCATAAAAGCACTTGCAATGTAAACAAATCGGCAATTTTGATGGCATGAAAAATTAAATGATAGGGTATATTTTTTAATTTTATAGAGATATAGTGAACCTAGCAAGGCCCTGATGTGATTTAATCTGTTTTTTTTAGAAGCAATGAATTGAATGCAATAGATTTTGGCCACTGTCATTTTGACAGACAGTGCACCTTTAATAAAAGAAGCTAAATTAATTAAAACATCAGCCATCAATTATATAATTAAATGCACTACTGATGCTTGGGGGTCCCCTTGCCTCAACCAATCAGAATCTAGGAAAGCTGGTGGAAATATCAAGAAGCTTTATGGAAAATCCACTATTTCGATAATGACAGTGACAATGAAATGTATTCAACACAAGTGGTAGGGAGACCCACTGAAGACAAACATGTTGTCGTTGATGGTGGACCACCCAGGAAATTTTTTAGGTAATTAAAAGTGTTTTTGATACGATTTTAATGGTAGAAATTATATTTTATAATTATTTAGTGCAAGCACACTTATGATCACAGATATAATAATTAGCAATTTCACAGTGCACATTGCAGAATTCGAGGAATTTAAATTTGATGTAATTTTTAAAACTGGCAAAACAATTAGTCTAAATTTTTTTTCTAGAAATTTTTGTGGAATAGTATTGTATATTTTTGGATATCAATAGCTGATACTGTTTCTTGCAAACTCTGTATCACTGCTGCCATTCGAAGATTGCTGGACTGTCTTGTTGATCAATTTGAAATATAATTGACAATTAGAAAATTGTTGTTGAGAAAGTATTTTGGTACGATGTTATTTTGCAATTTGAAACAGAATTATGGTAAGTGTATTAGTGTTCTGCTGAGCAAATGAAAAGGTTAGCCCCACAATTGAGATATTCCATCCATGAGATTGTAGAAATTAAAATAATAAAATAAATAAAATATGATAAATAAAATATTACAAAGGAAATTTGCAAAATAAGTGTTTTTGATGTGGTCTTTCCTTATTCTGCTCATATATTCCAGGTCTACAATATGTCCATATATTAATGCTACTGGGTCTGAAGATTAGTAAGTTTTGATATAACCAACTAGCTGCCAGAGGCAGACGTAATGTTGATATCATAAGGTCGCTGGAAATTCATAGAGGTGAGTTTCCAACTCGTGGAGATTACAGACCATGGCACCACAGATACCCCATCGGTTGGGTCTTTTACTTATTCCAGAGTAGTCTGGATCTAGCAATATAGATATTGGAACTTACCAGTTCTAATAACAGCTGTCACAGTCGTCTTTTCACTACTCAAGATACTGCAGTATTTTATGGTTTCACCTGGTGGGATGTGCACTGAATGAGTTAAGCCATACCGCACATTGATCTGGGTATCATGGTATGCTTGATTGGGGTATGTGGTATTGGATAGGAACAGTGTCAGTTGTCCCTGTGTAGAATTGACCTGAAATTTAAAATTGACAAATTACACTTGCCATTGTGATGAGTTTGATCTGACTTCTTAGACAAAGAATTTGAGTTTTTTTTTTAATGTTCAGCTGTCAAGTACTAAATAACCTGTGATAAACATGTTAATTATAGACTACCATAAACTGAGTAAGGCAGGTATCTTTGGCTGCTTCGGGGTAACTTTGGCCGATTATAAAATAGGGGATTTTGTTGAGTCACTCTGAATTGGCTTAATATAGGTAACTGGTTTTTGCAAAAATATGACCTATAACTTTTTAGCTTCTTAAAAGATACGAAAACCATGCCCATTAATGCAGTCGATGCTGCTCTAGGGAGTTATTATTGGGCATGTGTATTGTATTGATGCAGTCTCCATGAAGTATGTGCAGATGCGTTTATATTAGAAGTGCTGATATTGTCAAAGCTTTGAAATGGATGAATGTCTAACATAGATGCCAATATTTTTACTATGAATTTAATATATAAATGTATACATGGGCTTGCCCCTATTTATCTAGTCAATGATGTTGTGATGAATTGAGATGTAATGGTCTAAATACCAGAAGCCATCCAATGAATGTATATGTTCCTGCAGTATCTAGTCAGTTAGCGAAAAGATCGCGTCAATATGTTGGTGTTATGTCATGGAACAATCTCCCTTCGTTTTTAAAAGACATACATAATTACACTGATTTTAAATTTAAGCTTCAACAACATATTTTAATGTAACTTTGTGTTTTAATATTTTATCAATTGTTTTAAAATTACTGTACTATTTATTATGTTTTATTGTATTTTATGGGCCACATGTAAAACAGTCTTGTACTGATGGTGCTACCCATGCAAAATATGTTCAAATGAATAAATAAATTAATTAATTAATTAAAGTACACTGGGTCATATCATGCTGAACCATCAGTAATCTGGTGGTTATGCATTCTTGTAGACTTCTGAATGCTGTACTTTTGTAGTGTGATAAACCATCAATATTAAAGGGTAAATAGTTGTATATTCCTCATGAACTGGTCTTAAGGAATTGCTGGCTGTGGTATTGCATTGTTCATACCCTGGGCAAAAATTGTGGTTGCCTTATTGCAGTAGCCAATGGGCAACCAAAGTTACCCCGCATCGTGGTAACTGTGGCCACCCAATATTTAGTTAAATAAGTCTCTTATGATTATTAGTATCTTCCCTTATCAGGTCCATTTAGGTGGCATAAGATGTCTTGATTTCTCTTTGTTTTGGTAGAGCCAACAATGTTTGCAAAAGCGGCCAAAGATACCCCAGTTTACGGTATCTGTATAATACTTAAATGCCCTTTTCACTCTAACATGCATGCAATTTATGGACAATGCATGACAATGCTATAAATCTTTGAAATTGCTGTCAATTCTCATAACCCTCAAGTATTAGATTATAATATATTCATATTCAAAAGTATAGTTCATGCTAACCTAAACAATGACCTGTTAATTTATATAAATAGTAGGCACTCTTTACTCTGGAATTGGGATATATAATAAACATAATGGAATGCTTGCCAGTATGCTTGCACCCTGAGGAGGAACTGTTATTTTGCAGTTGTAAAGAACCCCATCATCCACTGGCCTGACTAAGTGTTGTTTGGCTTGAAGAAGATTGGTACTGAAATACACAAAATTGTGATTAGTATTGGAATTTACAAAATACAGTAAGTTAAGTTAACACGTTGTCTGCATTAAGGAGATTGGTACGGGTATAGACAGATTAGGTGAGATTGGTATGGGAATACACAAAAATACAGTTAGTTAAGTTAACACGTTGTCTGCATTAAGGAGATTGGTATGGATATAGACAAATTAGGTGAGATTGGTATGGGAATACACAAAAATACAGTTAGTTATGTTAACACGATGTTCTCTGCATTAAGTGAGATTAGTAGGGAATACACAAAAATACAGAACTTAAGTTATATTCATGACGTTGTCTGCATTAAGTGAGATTGGTATGAAAATACATAAAAATAGTTAGTTCCGTTAACAATTGAAGGCAGATAGTTATGTTCAAGTGTTGTCTGGTTTGAGTGAGATTATACTGGAATACATAAAATATTGTCAGCCGTATTTTAAAAATGTTGGCTGGATTTAATGCGATTGATACTGTTATAGTACTGATATACCAATATTCAAAAATAATGTATACTCGATTGAAGTGACCTATTTTTTTTTTCATATAATGGAGCAGTACAAAAATGATGTATATGTTTATAAAAAAAAATAAATAATGCCAATTTTCTAAGCTATAATTATGATTCCAAAATAAGGAATAGCTTACAGTTTTTACTTGTTCAACATACCTTCTGCTCTTTGTCAACAACTGTGTCACCTGTAAAAGCTTCACTTCCAGCTACAATCACAATTGTGATATCACAATGGCCATTGTTTGATGACGTCATCAAATTGGGGTTAGGGATTTAAGAAATGAATCATTGCCGAGAGGAGCTGGGGAATGTCTTGTGTAGTTAAAATGAATAAAAATCAAGTATACAATATTTTGAAAATTAGTATAGTTAGGCCTAGGTTATGACATTTCAAGGTAGGAGGATAATATGTAGCTGTCAATGCCAGGAGTGAGCGAAGCTATACAATGATTTGTCAATATATAACCAGAGACCTTTATGACAGTCCCTGTTCTTTTAAGACTTTTTGTTTTTTACACCACAAGACAAATTTTATTTGACCAAATTGTACAGGTTGATTTTTGCCAGGCCGTTAAGTGAGTTATTTTAAATCAGCTACACATCGTACTCCCTATGTAGATTTTTGAATTTTCAAAATTGGACAATAAACAATGTTTTTAGAGGCAAAATAAGTTAGATCTGTTCAGGAATTGTAATTCATACCTTCAGCCGCCAGGGGCGCTGCAGTAGATTACACTGCCTCCCCCCCCCCCTGGTGTGATATGGCGTCATCATAACAATGTGGATTGCTAGCACGATGACAATCGTTTCAAGATTATTCGTCAAATATTCTGGGCTCCCCATTAACAAAGATCCTTTATGTACCGTTAGAATTGTTACAGGTACAAAGTTTTTTCTAAGTTTGAAGCTGGATGTGTACTTGTTACGAAATTACGGACAGACTTTTGAACTGACGACGTTGTTATGACGTGATGACGTAGTCTCGTTCTGGACCATTAATCGAAAGAGCAATATTAAGTTGATCTTCCATAGGATTACATGTATTTCGATAAGTTTTGGGACACTTCTGGTTAGGCATGACCACTGTGTAGCCTCTTTTTGGGACCTCTCTCGACGGGAAGTGAGCTTCGCTCACGACCTTTGGCCGTGACGAGCTTTGGTCATATAAACCTAAGGTCAGGCACTTTCAAAAGTTAAACTGTACATCACAGTAAATAATTACCATTGCAAATCTTTGCTGATGTATCATTAATAAGGTCCAGAATTTCGCTAAAGCCATTACTAAGCTGAGTGAAGTGAAGACATTTGGGTTTACTGGCTATGCCCGTCAGTTCAGAATTGACATATCTTCCCAAACCTTGAAAAAATAAAAAAAGTCACTGGTGAACATTCATTTGAGTTACAGAATTGAGACGATTCTACTCCACTTGGAGTGCAATTAACTCCAACCAATACCTGGTACCAACTTACCGATGGAAAACAGGATGATATCCTGATCCCTGGCTCTGGCCGCCTCTATCTGGGTTTGTGTGGGGTCATCACTTTCTCCATCAGTTAAAACAATCGCAACTCTTGGGTGACCATTTATTTTTGGCCGCGCCCCATAATAACCGACAGTGAAGGCATTATGTAAGAGTACCCTGAGAGCACGGTCAGTGGCTGTGCCACTTCCGGAGGTGCTAAAACTGAGATTAAGACTTATTTTTATTGACATCACAGAGCACAACAACAAATTAATAAAGAATTGAAGCCAGAGTGTGTTGTCTACAAGATGAAAAATATAACATGGCCGACATTGGTGGTCTTAACACTGGCTACCTAACTCCACCGACTAATGAGACTTGCCCAAATTCTGCTGTACAAAACAGGAGGGGGCAGGCCGCAATAAATCTATTCACTGCACTGTTATTATTCCACAATTTTAAATTAACTAGATTGCATTGAGACTTTTAAATAATTAACTATATGAATTTATGGTTGGTTCCCTTTGGTGCGTCCATATTTGTAAAATTGGAGATGACTGTTTGGCTTAAAGGTATAGCCCGAAGCCACCGCAAACCTTCTGAGCCATTTTAAACCATTAGCCGCCATTAAAATTGTAAGCCATTGCAATAGAGAAGATTAGGGCACAATTCAATAGGAGTGGGGCAGGACAGATTGCAATCGGCTCTGTGCCATCTTCAATTGAAGTGTCAAGTTCCATGCATGAGGCCTAATTGCAATTCACTATTTAAAGGCTGCTGATCTTTCAGCAATAGCTTTGTATACCATGGCCAAATGTGCCACGTGCGTTTTCCATGAGAAGGATAAACGCATGGAAAACGCATGGTTTTTTGCTAATTATAATAAGGAAAAAACCATGCGTTTTCCATGCGTTTATCCAAATGCATGGGAAACGCACGTAGCACAATTGGCCATGTATAGTCTTGTGTGCAACTTTCCTGCACTCCAACAGAAGTGCCGCATGGTTTTGACCACTCCTAGTCAACAACCTCAGGTGTTCATTGGGGATATAGCATTACGATTTTGGTACACAACTATACCTCGCCTACTAGCACTTGGTTAGTGGGCAGCTGCTCTTTAGCTCTTCGGCTGTTTCACCCATCATCTCATTGCCATGATCCCTGCCTGTCCTAATTAGCCCATCAGGTGCAGAGACACAGGATGTAAAGCCCTATTCCACGCACCCACCCAAACATATGAGATACGTGGTCGACCTTGCACCTGATGGCAAAATCAGGGCAACCATGTTAACTTCTCTGTGCATTTCCATAGTTAAAATTGCACTTTTATTTACACATCAGCACATACAATTTGCAAAGCTGATTTATGTAATTTTTTGAGTTGGATTTGAATAAATGTCTTACCTCCAATTCTTGACTGCATAGATCAACCTATTCTCGTCGTTGTAATCACTAAGGCGCATAGCCAATGTAGCGCTGGAGCTAAAACGCCAAAGAGAAGTTATTTCAAAATAGTATTTTTGTATTTTCTCAATGCTACTGGTCTAAAACGTAGTCACGATCAGCTGCCAGAGGCAAATGTAATGATGAGATAATAAGGCTTGGAGTCCACACCGTGGTACACATTTTAACCCCATAGATTTACATGGTCTTTTACATGGTCACACTACTGAAACATTTTAAGATGCTTAATTGCTTCACAAATATCTCAATCAACAATATGAAAATGCGTCACATGGCTGGCCTGTGGATACATGTAATTGACATCATAGTATTCAATTTACGTGTGATTGGTAGACTCTATTGGGCATGTTAGTAATTTTTTGTCCCAGTGGAAGCCATTATATGGCAAAATTATTAGTAAAGACATATATTTTCAAATAATCTCAATATTCTCAATATTCTACTCACGAGTAACTGATGACACCCACTTGATTAGCTGTTGGACCAATTTCAAGATTTTGTATAACATTGGCAATAAACTCCCTTTGTAACGTATCATTTGCAACACCGATTTTTCCGCTACCTGGTATAAGGAACACAATATCAGCACCAACTTTGCATGTAGCCCTTGAATCTGAAATTAAAATGTGAAGGCCTACTCAATCCACCAATTTTTTTGGAATTGTATTTTGTGACAGTAATTGGGCTTCATCCATTACCCCTGGTGAAACTTATGGTTTTGCATTCTTTTATTTCTTATAGATACTTCTTGCTGACTAAGAATTTCATTGTGAAAATATGCAAATATTAATGAAAAAATGGTGGGGTAACCCCCACTACATTGACCTTTTTTTTGTGATCTTGCCCTCTGTGTTTAAGGTCACAGAGCCTTTTAAGTTCAATTTTTTAAATCAAAATGCTGCAATCCAATGCTTTCTCTTAAGTGGTCACACATAAGTTTTGAATATTTTCAAAAGTCAAATCAATTTGCATATATAATGGTTTAATGTTTCGAGGTCTCACTATGGTTCAGGAAACACTGTAAGTGACAGAACTGAAGTAAGGATATGGTCAGAACAGTCATACGCAGAAAAGAAAGGACTATAGTAGCAATTGCATCATCATTACCTGAGATTGATTTTTTTAAGTATTCAAAATTCACAACAACGAAATGATTTGTCACATGTGACATTTATTTTAGCTTAAACATTACCCCAAAAATATACCCAAAACCTCCAAATTAAATTAACCTTGAACGATTGTCAATAATTTGAAATACTTTCCTCACATAAAATGACTAGGAATGCATAAATATATATATATATATATATATATATATATATATATACAGAGTATATGAATAGGTCCTTATTACTGACACTGCCTCATGTTCTCTTTGTTCGATCTTTTCCCCCTGAAATCTCACTCCACGGCTACAACACTTATGCACTACCAGCAATGTTATCAAAATGGTTATGGCAAAAACATTGAGAAAATTTACTTTGTGCTTTCACATTCTTGCCCAGAATTCACTTCAGATATCAGGGTCTTATGAGATTAAGTTATCTTGTACAATTAGAGCTATACATAGCATGATTCTTGGCGTCACAACTCCTGAACCCCTTCAGAACTATTGGAATTTCCCACCTTACAATGGACTCATCCATCTTAGGGGAAGAGAGTTGTCTTCAGTATCCAGTATCTGTAGTGCTATTTTAATGCTCATAGACATCTCCTCAATGTAATAAAATGTACCAATTGCATGGGCAGAGCTTTTGTTAGTACATCGATCTCGCGAGATGACTTTGCCTACCCACAAAAACGTACGATGTGTGATAACACAACTCCCGTGGTTTAACGCTACATTTTCCCCTTGTACAGACTGCTATTGCTTGTGGGCCTTTTTCGTTGCTTGGTTTTCCTACGCACAGCCATTTCATACCCCCGTTTGCGTCCTTCACTTGCTATCTATTCTCGCCATTGCCCGAGACTTCGCTGACCTGCTCCGACTAGCTGACGCAGTACGCAGGTAGGGAACCAGGAGGGATTCCTCCCGTTAGCGTGCGTGCGCATCCTAAGCTTTTAACATTGAAAATGCCCGGACCGGAACGTGTTCCCCAGTCTAAAAATAGCACAGCCAATCAGAAAATTCAGTGCTTGGCCAATCAGCCATGGGATATGGACAGCACCGACCTGCTATCGCGTTCACGCTTAGGCACGTCCCAAGACTACTGTATGATGTCAGCAACGGAATTCCCATTATTGGGAAAACCCTGCACGAATCATTCTCCAGAGAACATGCATTACTGGACATGTGTACAACCTGGTTTCCTAGACTAAAATATTCAAAGCAACTGCTGAGTTGTTGTTGAAAATCATATGCCCTGACATAATTATCCCTAGAGTAGCATAGACTGCATTAATTATCATGATTTTTTTAGGAAGATAATAGGTTATAGATCTTATTTATGACGTCAGTTCAGAGTGAGATTTGACAAAATCCCATTTTTTAAAGGTGGTCAAAGTTACCCCGAGGTGGCCAAAGATGCGCCAGTTTTAGGGTTTATATTTCGATTAATATCCCCAACTAATGCCTGTGTGAAATCAAGAATCAAAGGAAGCCTCACCTTATGTATAGCGCAGCAGCCAAGCCAGAATACAAGGGTTTGCTTAAATCACTGTATGTCACCTGTGACCAGGTGATGTTCAGTTCATCCAAGATTGCTTTTTTGAGAATTGGTAGACTCTTAAAACTGGTGCCCAGTGTATTGAACTGTCCTCTACTAATCTAAAATAAAAAGTTATAAATATCTGTATATATAATTAATTCTGTATCATATATTATATGGATGTTCCTGAGGTACATGTATAGCAAATATTTTGTCATACAAATTTGACAAGAAAAGCTTCAAGTATCCCGGTCTATATTGGTACTCAGAGGATCTTGTAACTCTCGTGGACTGTTTTGATGGGGTTGAAATTAGTATGACCCAATGTTTATTTCAATACCTAGAGATCTGGTGGTGAAAGTACTGCTTTGTTTTGTAAATGTGAATTATGCTAAATCTTGAGTCTACTAGCTCAGCTAATATCTGAGGATAACTTTCTTAAGTAATATTTTGGGGGGGGGGGGTAGCTCAGTGGTTGCGTGCTGGGCTTCCAACCACTGGGTACTGGGTTCGATTCCCGGTCGAGCCTAAGTTGGATGGCTGTTTCATCCATCATCTCATTGCCATGATCCCTGCCTGTCCTAGTTAGCCCATCAGATGCAGAAATACAGGACGTAAAGCCTTAATCCACCACCACCACTTATGTAATATTTTACCAAGTCTGTATCTACGCAATTTAACATGATATTTAATAGTTATAGTTAATGCTGTTTTAAATACCGCTCTAAATTACAGTAAACTCAAAATTGAAGCGAGCTACACCTAGAGAGCATGTCACATCGGCTAGACATCGGCTCGATATGTGTGTGTCGGCCCAACATCGGGCTGCATGATTTAGCATGTTATCAGGGCAGTTGTCCAAGAAAATCTTATGACAATACCCGGTTAACGTGCCACATTGTTGCCACAGCAGATCAATGTTGACCCAATGTCGATCTGACCTAGCCTGGCAGAGGTCCTGTCTTTTTTCATGGTATTTTGCAACAGGTTTATAAATATTGAGTTTGGACAATATACAGGAATCAGTGCCTACTATCACCGTTTCACATTATTGAAATTGACTAATTGACTAAGGTTTAGATCAGCAATGACTAAGTCATTCAGTGATAACATTAAAAGATTTTAAGAAGCAGAAGATGAAATTGTTGATAGTGTGTGCACTCATTATTTCTTGGTACTATTAGATATATGTATGTAGAAAGGCTGTAAAACCGCGTGCACATGGAATCCCATAAGAAAAGACTGCTGCATATTATGCTTGCTTGGCTAGATCTGAAATGGCATGCTATCTGGGCAGTGATCAAGCTGAGAGCTACGTGGCCAAATGTGCCACATGTGTTTTCCATGAGAAGGATAAACGCATGGTTTTTAGCTAATTATAATGAGGCGTTTTCCATGCATTTATCCCAATGCATGGAAAATGCACGTGGCATAATTGGCCATGTACAAATTGAAAATGGACTCACAACACTGCCTGAAGCTCCTTGGGTGAGGACTTGGTTAACTGGCTGGGATTTCGTGAAAGCTACCAACAATAACAGCACCAACAGTGAGGTTGTCGTTGCCATCTTGAAGTAACTTTCAACTGGAAAATACATGAGTCATGGAGGAAAAAGTGGAGTGCATTGAGGTAAACATATCATATAATCAAATTATATTATTTCATTGAGTTATCATCAATGGTAAAGACACCTTTATTTCTTCGAATGTATATGAAATAGATTATGCAGAAAACTTCAAGATGCAAAGAACCGTTTCAGTCAAAATGATGTACAAGACAGATAATGTTAGAACGCTGATTGTATGCATTTAAAAAAATATATTTAATTTACATTATATTAACTTCAAGTTTTCATAAAATATAAGTATAAAGAATGACGCTAATACAGAGCATACTGGAAGTCTTAGGTCTGCCTGGATACTGGAAAACTGTATTCTACCATTAAGACATAAAGTTGAACTTACTTGAGGTCTTATTCAGGCTTGCTAAGTCTGCCTAGCCAAGCTGCTTTACAGGACATGTGTGGGACCCTTATATTGGCCCACCGCTCAGGCAGCCAATCAATTGGACTTCATGGTCAGTTTAAAGGATTTACATAAGATTTATGTTTCGAAAGTTAAAAACGTGATTTTCCCTTCCTTTTTTGGTTTTACTCTTTTTTAGCCTCTCAGTCACAGAATGTGCTATTTCCTTTCATGTTATTGCCTTTGGAGATGAAGTGACGGTCTGCCAATATGTGCATACGTATGTACATGTTTTTTTCTTTTTTCTTTCTGGAGGATGAATACAATAAATAAGCAAATAAATAACAAGAGTTTATGAACAACCAAAACAGCTGGTCTGGCCCATGGGGAAAACATTTCATACATTCAATGATTGTTAATTAACTAGATATAGGTTGATGCATTAGCATTTAGTATTTAACCAACATTTTGTATTTTGCTAGTTATCCTGTGCATTAAAAATTTATTATCTAGTGCAATCTGTTTGGCATGTTTATTTCCTTCTGTATTTATTTTAAAGAACAGTCTACTAATTACTGTGATTAAAACATTAAATAACTCAACAGTGAACTTTTTTTTCCTCTTAAGTATGAACGAAGCATATCAATAGGAACAGCTGTATCCCTGTGGCAAGAGTAGAAACAATAGTGGATTTTCACGGAAGGTTCTGTATATTTCCACCAAGTGGCTATGACAGAATACTGCAATTCTATTGGCTGAAAAAGTTCCCGCCCTTGGCTGTGATTGGCTGAAGCAAAGTGCATCCAAGCAGAAGTATTTTTAGTGCATTTTAATTGTATATTTGACACCTTATCGTTCAGTTGATTTCTGTTATTTCCCAGAGAAAATTATATTAATGGAATCAGTTAGTTATGACCTACTATGTCTGAAAAGCAAAATGAATAATAAGAGGGGAAGAAAGACTTATGTCTTGCTGAACTCCGGGCTGCACAGTGAAATGACTCTATTTGACGACCATGCAGTAACTTACACTTAAGATATGCCTGTCTTATTTTCCCAGACCAAATTACAGACGTTGATAGCTATTAGTTAAATGATTGTCAATCATATTTAGTTACTCCTTCACCCTTTGTGGGGCAGAAATGCAATACAAACTGATACAACACCAGCGAGTGTCTGAACAGTATTTTTTGTGTTCTTTAATTTGTTTTGCTGATCCTGTTATGGAATTTCTATTTGCTGGTTCTGTCAGTAGTGAAACTTTTGTGGACTTGGCCAGAACATCGTGTCATCGAGTTGCTACATTTTCCTTCCATTGGCTGCACGATTTTAAATATAAGGAGTTTACAGTTGAACTTGTTGAAGGTCTAGAATAACAGAAAATGAATACAAGATGCATATTAATTGTTTTAATAATGAAATGAGTTTTCGAACACTGGTTAACCTTGCAAATGGAATAAAAACACATCTTTTAAAACATATCCGAGAGGGAGTCAAGTTAGTAATCTCTACTCCATTGGAGGAAATTTTATTCCTAATGGATACATTTTACAGCAACATCAAAGATGTCTCAACGGGGTCACCCTACTTAAAGCAATTAAGACAGCACATATAGTATTGTACCTTTGCTAAACTGAATCTGATATTCTCAATAAGGGGTAAGTTAATTCCTTATGAAAATATTTTTTACATAGGTGCTACTCCACTTCATACTTTTTTTGTGAGAATTTTGGACCATATGTACAACTTATTCATGTCTTTTTAAAAGATGAATTTGAAGTGAGTCATTTTAAACAAGCAAATTTACCCTTTCAAGGTTGAAATTTTACTGAAAAATAAAATTGAATATATGATTCACTTCTGGATTTTGTAAACATATTCTTCATGTACATGCAAGAAATATTGGCCAGAAGGGCAGTATGACAGCATACATAAAATAAAACTAACAATGTTTCATAGATATTAATTTTAAGGGGGAAAAAGTAGCTAGAAGTAAAAAATGCAAAATGTATATTGTCCTATGGGGGAAATGCCATGAGTTCAGGAATTGGTTTATATTTTGAATTTATTACCCCCCTAGGTCTATCCCAGAAAAAAATTCATTTTCTTCTAAATGACCACTGCCCAGATAACATATCAGATCGGCCCGATGTTGGTCAGCGTTGGTTCTACATCAATCCAATCCAGTTAGACCATTTCACTTTGACTGACCGTATTTTATGAAACTACCTGGATATGGTGAGTTCAAGGGTAGCAAATGTCATAATATTCTGTCTGACTTTAGGAATCAATGATTGATGAAGGTTCAGTGTAAAGCAGTATAGGCCTTGACCCTCAGGCCAAGTCATAGACGAGGATCTAGTGGACATCAAAGCATGGCGCGATATGTTAAATTTAACTAAGCGGCGAACAAAATAGTTCTTTAAAATCTGTCTAGTACGACGTTGCATTGGTGTATTTAGTGCAGGGATGTGGTGTATTCTATTCTTATTATTAATATAAACCTTTATGTAGTCAAATTACTTGCTCCCCCACTAGGATTCTTACTCCCCCAAATTTCACAAGACCCTCTCCTGCAGAAAGGCGTGATCGAGGGTCTTGCGTCAAGACTGGTGTAGTTATTTATTTATAAGTAGCCAAAGTGACCGTACTATGGTTCTACAATCAAGTGAACACCATTTACATTTACCTCTCCCTGGATGTTCCTTTCTTTGTCAAAATTCTGATCGTTGACCAAGCCAGATACCCAGGTATTTGTACTCACTATTCGAAAGATCTAATTATTTAAATTTATTATTACCTGCAGGTGGACAACTGTTTGCTTCATTATGGGGCACGGATAAAGGATGCAAGACCAAAGTTCAGAAATCATGGCCATGTTTCCTCTGTGGCAAGACTTTTAATAGGAGCTTGCATCTGGACATTCACATGAGAATTCACACCGGAGAAAAACCTTATTCATGTCAATTGTGTCAGAAGAATTTCACACAGAAGAGCACACTGACTTTACACCTCAAACGGACGCACAACATTGGTCCCAGCAAAGGCCCCAGCCACCAAGCCCACACAGATTAATTAACTGTGCATGATGGAAAGGTGATAAACGTAAGATTTACTTTCGGAACCAACTCATTTATATGCCTATTAAGGAGTCCATAATTTTGAAAAAGGATATTTTTTTTTTTTTGTTATCCTCGTAAAGCCTCGTTGGAGGAGATTCGTTTGGTATACATATGTATTCTGGTAGTTTATTCCAGAGGTGAGGTGCAGTAACTCTAAACTGATTAGATGTGTAAATTTGTGTCATTCTTTCTGAATTTCATTGCTTTTCTGAGCCAGTTTTTTTCTCTCAATAGATTAGAAGTCTTGAACAACCAAGTAAAGATGACCTGCAAATTCTGTATTAATGTTTGACAACTTCTTGTAGTTGTCTTGTAGTTAAGATTTGTGAGCTGTTTCAGATTCTTTCTTCAGGCTAACATTTGTTAAAAGTATATAGCGTTGTTGCAACCTATGCCAAAGATTTATTGATTACCTTCTTGGATCAAGAAATTTTTACTTAACTGACATAATTGTTTTCTGCAGGTGTTATCTCGGAAGTTTCAAGGTTGATCACAGGATGTAGTCGAAGTACCACATCATGGGTATGCCATCTGTGTGGCAGGAATTTCACCAGACAAGGTCATCTGGAAAATCACATGAGAGTCCACACTGGAGAAAAACCTTATTCGTGTCAAGTGTGTCAGAAGACATTCACCCAGATCGGCAGTCTGAATGTGCACTTGAAAAAAGTACACAAGATGGAAATGTCATTTACGAATTTGCATTCATCTTAGGGTGTTTCATTGTGGGTGTTAGCCCTTGAGAGACGTCATAGAAATGTACATGTGTAATATATTGATTTTGTTTTGTGTTCCGAAGTTGTAAAACAGGTGATAGTTTAAGATGGGTTACTTGGATATAATGTATATTGAATGAATTAGACGATGATGTATGCAATAATTAATAGAATTTAATAAATAAAATTAATCAAGAGCTGACAGACGTTTTCATATCACCTATCGCATTTGAGTAAATGAGATATGCAACAGAATTTGTTTGTTGAAAGTAGAAGTAAGTTTCGTTGGGATGAAGTTGCACTTAGCTGGCTTTATAATGAATTAAAATTATGTGTAAATAGAAATAAACATTGAATTTGTGAGATTAAACTTGTGTTTTATATTTCGTCTTCATTAGACTTAGGTTTGCCATTATGGCCACGGTTTTTTTATCTTATGTTTCTCGGAACTTTCTCGGACCGTTTTTCATGAGACGGTCGGTCGGAAAATTTAAAAAAATCTCCAGAAAGTATTTATTTTCATAAATTAACACAGGTGATGTCATACTTTGAGATGCAATACACATATTTGCCCAGACAATTGTTGATTTATTAATCGAGCAGCACTGCAAAAGTTTGGCTGGCGGTGTCGAGAAATGAAAGATCAAAAAACCGTCGCCTAAAGGTCCCCTGCTCATTCGATTATTTATGTTTAGGATCTTATCAAAACTCATGAAAACACTGAGTGATATAAATAAAATATCTTTGTCTTATATTCTAATATAAAATGTTCTAGTTTGTATATTAGCTCTTTTTAAAGAAGATAACTGCTCCATCTAGCGGGGGAGACTCAACATGGCCAATAACAACACTTGACCTGAAGAATTAAGTGTCGACAAGTAACACAAAAGACTGAATGAGCAGTGTAGTATAAATGTTTGATGATGTTGCATGATAAAACTTGTGGAATTTGTTAAAAATGTGAAACATTATTCTATAATTTGAAAAACCTCCATCATCCTCAGCAGCTTAGCATCTGTGTAGATAAGGTACCACTCAACACTTTTATTTAAAGCTGGATTGTCACTCAATATGACAGTGGTCAAAATCTATTGCTTTCACTTTATGGTTTTCTTAAAACTGATTACCTACCATCCAGAGCCTGGCTGGGTTCACTATCTCTCTATAAAATACATAAACTTTACCTAGTATTTAATTTTTTATGCCGTCAACAATACAGTATGTAAACAAACCAAGTGATGACGTCACAATACTCAACAATTGATATAATTTTTTTTTTTTTAAATTAATGCCTGATATATTTATTAGCTTACACATATTTAGTGTGCCTTGATCAAATAAGGTGATTTTCAGTCATTTGATGAGGTTTTATAAAATAGTAATTTTGACAGACAGTGGTTTTATAAAATAGTAATTTTGACAGACAGTGGAGCTTTACCTAACCGGTCAATGTCTAAGCTTATTTGATATTATAGCTCCATTCTTGAGATCACACCTCTATGACGCAGCAGTAACTGATATAGACGGATGAGTTTATTCACTGAATATAACCTAATCTGAATAACATTAAAATAACATTAAAATATTCAATTAAAAAACACATATATTCAGTTAGGTGCGCGCGAGAATCTCGCAAGGGATTGTTGATGCACGCCCTAATGTTAGTTAAGTAACAAAAAGGGTGGTAAAGTAGTTAACAACAATAAGATAAAAATAGAAAGATTATAATTATAGAGGAAAAAAACTGCAATGATGATAATTATACACACAACAGAGAACACAAAAAAGAAGACAAAAAAAAAAACTACAATGGGTTATTATATTATTATTGGGTAGCCTTATGGTTGAAGCATCCACCAATTCCTCTCCCACCAGCTCGGCTGAAAGTCTGAATTGATTCCTGGCCCAGGCACTCTTTATGTGTTACATCCCAGTCTGAATTTGATTCCTGGCCCAGGCACTCTTCATGTGCTACATCCCAGTCTGAATTTGATTCCTGGCCCAGGCACTCTTTATGTGTTACATCCCAGTCTGAATTTGATTCCTGGCCCAGGCACTCTTCATGCTCTACATCCCAGTCTGAATTTGATTCCCGGCCCAGGCACTCTTCTTGCGCTACATCCCAGCTGGATGTCGATCACATTACAATGTGCAAAATTAAGCGAGTAACAAGAAAAAGTAGGTGCTGCCTAATAACTTGTCACTCTGTGTAGATGAGATGTCTATGTTGTGAGAAGTAATGGCGTACATTTGTCACATGGTGTGGACTTCAAACCTTATCATCTATTAGTAATTGTTATGTCTGCTTTTGGCAGCTGATCGTATAAGCTGGCTTAGCTTCAGACCAATAGCATTGAAACATTAAAACATAAAAATATTATCTTATTCATTGGACCTTAGTGAAAAAAAAAAAAGAAGTTTGACACTGTTGCGGTTTCTAGTGCTTAATATACACTGGATCAGATTTCAGAGTTTTAATACAGACTGCATGTTCACAATTTGACGTGACAGCAGAATTGGCATCAACAGATTTGACTTCGGTTTTTGTTTTCAACATCACAGTAATTTAACGACTTATTTCTACTAATGCCTTTAGAAAAAAAAATCCGTTGAATGTCAACTAAACTAGATTTAATTACTCTCTTCAGGTTTTACGCCAATAAGTTTTGGATTGAACTCTCCACGAGGTCAAAGGAAATCATGGGAGTGTCTACTTTGTGGCAAGAATTTTGACCGACCGTCAAATCTGGAAAAGCACATGAGAGTCCACACTGGCGAAAAACCCTTTTCATGTCCACTGTGTCATAAGAAATTCACACAAAGCAGCAGTGTGAACTTGCACCTGAGACAGGTGCACAAGCTTCAACAATGATTCCTGCAATTTCCAACGAACTGTAGTTTTCAGGTAATTCTACGGACTGAGCTGTTAGCCTAAGAACTATAGTGTTTTTCGTTAAATGAATTGGTTAGAGGCATCGTGGTGACTTGTTACTTTTACTTAGATTCACCGTTTTATTAGATACATTAATTCAGTAGATTTCTAGGAATATTATATAGTTTAGAGTACTTTCCAATGTTGTGCTAAGCATCTGTCTGCTTAACATTTCATCCGATTTCACAGCCTCTAAGTTTTTGCCTGTAAGACATGACAGGCATACCTTTTTAACACAGATTTTGTTTTTCCTCATCTTACCTGCAAGTTAAACCTGTCTGTTCTTTTGCCTCACTTTTTTAAAAATCTTGACATGATTATGCACGGTTTGTTATTACCACAAATATTATTAACATCACCTGTAATTGTTCTCTTCAGATTACGTTGGAATGGAATTGAAAGGAAGATGGGATTGCCAGCTTTGTGGCAAGATTTGCGGTCGACCGTCACATTTGCAAAGGCACATGAGAGTTCACACTGGAGAAAAACCATTTACTTGCAAAGTGTGTCAAAAGACTTTCGCTCACAAACATCATATGTATAGACACTTGCATAGTGTTCACCAAGTCGAAGATATCAATCAGTTTCTCTGAACCGACTGACTTTGAATTAACTACTGTATAGCCCAATGAATAACTCTCAGGATTGAGACTATCTCCATTATAAATGATTAAAAATTCCGAATATACTCTTGAAAAGTTTGAGAAATCTGCAATGGAACATGTAAGTAGCCTACCATTTTTAGGATCCAGCAAAATGGTCTCAAAATCGAACTTTGCTTAAGTAAAAGGTGAAATGACTGAAGTGCTGACATCAGTTTATATTGCCATATTAAAATCTAATGTGATGTTATAACAAGGTAACCTGATATTGACTACATGATAAAGTATTAAGAAAAAACTCTTTCTTCAATTGTGATTTATGTTAAACTTCTAAGTATAATAGATACATGTACGATTTGTTCGTCACTTTAAAAAAGATTTTGATGTACAGGGTTTGTATTCTTTTAAGTGGTAGCATGATCAGCTTGGAGAAATAGCTAATAAGATGACTTCAGCAGCAAAACCCGTGCAAGTCATTTCCCAGCCGTCCTTCTGGAAGGTCTCCTGGAGCATCCCAGTTTATGAATTCAGGCCCCCCACATGCTCCATCGTAGGTTCTGCAATGCCATTTGTTCCCAGATCTTGACATTATTCTGTGTATCGTCCCAGGGACAGTCTCGAAAGCTGGGTAACCGGAACAGTCGTAAGGCAGACGATTGTAGGGCCCTTGGCAGGTCGCATAGATTGATTTGTTGAAAGCCAGTCTGGGACAATTGCTGTCCTGGAATGATACCAAGACTTTGTTAAAAGATAATCAAACCAGGCATAAAAAGATATCTGCGCTATTAGATTATCATACGTTTCATATGGATATTTTGCTTAAGGCCCCGGCTAGCTCTGCCGAAGGTTCCGGTTCGATTGGTTCGGGAAACTCATAATGAGCTCCATTCCAACTGGAAGCTGGGAATCGTCAAATCAAGACATGGTTTCATGGCTTAAGGCTGTAGCAGGATTGAGACTGTTATTATAAATGTATTACAAGTTTTCATTATCTAAGACATTTTGAACTATGACTCCCGGATATGATTAATGACAATAGATGTTTCATACTCACAATTATGTAGTGCCTGACAGTAGAGTTACCAACGCAATCACTGGTATTTCTGTAGCATAGCATTCGGCAATTGCTGTATTTCGTTGATGTCAGAAAATCAACAGACTTGCAACCAGGTATTGTAAGACACCTGGTCAGGCATTCGACAGCACTGGAGGCAGATTCTGTTGACATGACAATAGATCCATTCAGTCCAGCAGCATTTGCTGGGCAGTTTTCGAAAAATAGTCGGTTAGTATCTTTGCCATTTTGATAAAAGTAATCACATGGTCCGCATAGAGAATAACAGATCCAAGCCATTGATACCACAAGGCTAAATAAATGCATTGCCAAATTTGTGGGTGGATGAAGTTTGAAAGTACATGAATGTTAGTGCTAGAACTGCTATTGGCTGTTTATATACACTACACTGATCAATGATTTATGAACTGATGGTCTAAACGCCATGGCCTAGAAAAAAAAGGATGAATCCTTTGATAACGTATTTTCACACAAAATGCATCCATACCACTGATTCTGGAGGTATTATTTGAGGCCAATCAATAAAGCCATTTTGATTTTATAACAAAATGAACAGCAAATTGCCATTTTTTACCATTTTTGTGTGACATTTTGAAGTTAGTGTATCTAAACTAACATTTTTAACCATCAGTGAACGAAGTTCAAAAAGGGATTTTGTTATCATCAATGTGGGCAGGCAGACATAACACTTTCGTTTCCGGAGCAGAACTCAGAACACTAATGCACTTACCCTAACGAAATTTTGTACAGTAATACTCCATATGGTCTAGTGGTGCTTTTTGATAGCCACACTGACATATGTTGGCTATGTTTTACAAAATTTGGAAAAAATAGAAAAAAACTATTTTTTTCGTTTCCGGAGCAGAACTCTGTCACTGCTGCACTACAAGCTTAAAACTTTGTCATAATATGTCTAAAATAGTGTAGTTGGTGCCTTTTGGGGGTCTCATGGCTGTAAATACTAACTCTATAGTAGCTGTAGGTATAACTTGAGCTACAGCAATATACTGCACTAATAACAGCTGCAAAGATTGGCACCCTTGAATAATAATTGGTTCCCTGGATTATGATTGGTTAAAGCATAGTGTCACCAAGCTGCAGTATTTACCTTACATGAATGAAATTGTATCAATACCATATCTAAATTATAGTATTTTCACTTTTCAAACTTCATTTTGTTATGCATTTCATGATGATTACATAATAATGGAACAGAATTCTATCTAGCTAGCATTAATGCATTTTACCCTAACAACATTACTCTATATAGATTAGCTGTGCATTTTGATCACATTGACATATCTCAGCTGTGTTTTTAAACATTTTGAGAAAAAAACATAAAATTTCCGTTTCCAGAGCAGCGTACTAAGCTAATAAGAATATGGCTAAAATAGTGTAGAGATACCTTTTTGGTTTATGACCATTAATGACAGATAATTTTATGTAATAAGGAAATTATGGAAATTTGGTACTCTTTCAAACCCTCATATCAATGACTCTATGATCCTTACATCAGTAAAATTTTGCCAATGATATATCTAGATTATAGGACTTTCACTTTTAAGCTTCATTTTGACATTTGTTTCATTCTTCTTCTTTTTTTTGTTTCATAATAATGGAAAATCTGGAAAAAATGCTAAAAATTGTGTTGCTTCTTTTATATTCCTTAGCATCCGAAACTTAGCAATGATAGCCGTAAATGTTGTACAGTTGATGTGCAATTATTAAATATTTGATCATAGTATTGCCATGCTCAACCCATTCAATAGTTTTTGTTTATAATTAGCAATTTTATAATAATTAGTTGCATGATGATCTATATTACTTTCACTTGACTCCAATACTTATTATTGTTTTCTTCATATATACACCTATAAAGTGTTCGGTTATTAATACTAATTTAAATGCCATAGATTTAATGCAAATCAGCAACCCATAAATTCAGTAAGTGTTGAAGGGAATATGGCAATTGATAATATAAAGTTCCTTCAGTTGCCAGCTGTTTAAATGTAAACAGCGTGTTAGACTTTATTTATTTAAATACAAATAAATAAAAACCTTGAAGGTTAATTTTGTGTGAGATTATACCCAACATCTTTATGTGACATACCATTGTTGCTGAATTTCATATATATTCCTTAGGATCATTGCCCTAGCCCATATATGACTATTTTAGACATATAAATGATCATCTTAGTAAACTGTTGTAGACTTGACCATACTATTGTGTTGATAATTCTAGCGAACTGAATACAGAACAATTAAATGGCAGGAAATTATAGACAATACTTTCTATGCTCACTTGGCTTTACTCTGAACAGAATGGATTGCTGTTAATACAGGGTTTCTGCAGGTTTACCTTCATAAGAAGTAAGATATTTGTTAGACATTATAATATGAAAAATAAGACCACTAATATATTAATATACACCAATATTTATAATTTCATCATCCAGAAAAACAATCAGGGTATTGGCTATAAAGCAAAAAAATAAACACAGTTCTTGTGTATTTAAAGAAAGTTCATAATTTCTATTCAATCATATTTACCAAATCATATCAATATTACAATGTGGATGTTAATATCCAAGTATATTTGCATCAAAATAAGACAATGTAAGACTTCGTGGAAAAAAGTAAGACTAAATATGGGCCTTACTTTTTACAAAAGTAAGACTTTATCAGACTTTGTAATAACTCAGGGGAACCTTGTACTATTTCACACTTAACAGAATATAATGAAAAAAAGGAGGAAATTAAAAAAAATAGGACATCTTGGACTCTAATTAGCATTGCATAACAGGCTATGTAGGCCAAGTGACAATTGTTTTGGTTCATCGCACATACTATATAAACACTCAAGAAATAATATTTTTCCAAATTTTGTAAAACATATTCGAGATATGTCAGTGTGGCTATCACAAGGCACCACTAGGCCATATAGGGTATTACTTTGTAAAATTTCATTAGGGTAAGTGCATTAGTGTTAGAATTCTGCTCTGGAAATGAAAGTGTAACGCCCACTCTCCTGCCGGTTGGACGAACCCTACAATTATAATGATGCCTGTGTGCTATGTGGGATTTGCTGAGGGTTTAGCTGCAGCCCAGCCTATGCTCTGATATACATTTAGTTAAGATTTGTAAACTAAATAATTTTTTATTTATTATTTGCTGTATCTGCTCCTTGTCCATTTCAGATAAAGAGACTCTCCAGAACTTAACATAAGAAAATTTCTGCTGTCAGTATATTCTTGAACAAGGTATGCTAGTAATCTATAATATAGTTGGACACAATTATACTGAAAGACAACAATAATAGTTGCAAAATATCTGTGCTCCAAGTTTTATTTCGCTTTTTCCCTGTGTCATAAGTGGGTGGGTTATTTCTGCACCTGACAGGCAGGGACCATGGCAATGAGATGATGGATGAAACAGCCATCCAACTTAGGCTCGACCGGGTATCAAACCGTGGTTGGAAGCCCAGCATGCTACCACTGAGCTAGCCCCCCACCTTTTTCCTGTGTCACTGGTTTCCCTGAATCAATGACAAGCTTTTTTTTTTCTTCCCAAGCGTTATGCTCCATACATTATTAGATTTTTCAGCTAAGAGGAAACAGAAGAAATAATGAAATTATGATATTCACAATGGCACTGATACCAAAATTTCAGTTATTAAAGGTTGCATCTTTTTATCAAGGATTTACTTTCCAAAACTGCAAAATATAACGCGGGGGAAATGTCACACTTTGGCCTCATTGATTTGCAGTTGCAGAGCAATCACAATTATGTGGAGTCAAATTTCCATGCATTTTTTAATCAATTTTAGTGGAAACGGTTTCTGGTTGTTAAACAATATGAAAATTTGATACGACTGTGTGACTGTTTCTGTTTCTGCGATAAATTATGCATCAGGCTGAGAGCGTTACATTTTCACTGGGTAACTGTTGAAAACTCTGAAAAGTCATATTCTATGCACTGTTTGGTTTAGTGTCAGGAGTAAATAGATTTAACTTTATAGATGAGTGAATATGCGATGGTGCTTTCTGTGAAAACTCAAGCCTTTTAAAATATGATCGGAGTTTTTATATTATTCGTCAGTCATACAAACAGTGCTGATTTTTGTGGAATTACATAGTATTTTAATGTAACCACTGCCTGTAAACAAAATTTAGACCGTATTGTAAAGGCTAGTAGAAAAATGGGTTTGAGTGTGTTAGAGCACTGGCCTGCTAAACCACTGGCGCTCAGGACGTGGGTTCGAATCCCAACTCCGGCTCTCAACTGTGATACCAAACTCTGCTGCCAAAAAACAAATTCTGATGCCAAACTCTGATACCAAAACTACTACCAAACTCTGATACCAAGATAGCTCAAGATCATAACTCAGCATGACCCCTGACTCCATACTCAATGCCAAGCGCTGGTGAGCAGAATTAAATTCTGATACAGGCGCTATACAAATACATTCACATTATTATTGAAAGAGGTCTTTGACAAAAAGGTGTCTCAGAAAGTGGATTTATTTGATCTGATGAAAAACATCCCCTTTATAATTCTTATTATCGAAAGAGCATAGCCAGATACTCCAGGTCATTCATACCATACAGCATTAAATGTATCAATGGTCATAAGAATAATTTCATAACAATATGATGAATGAAGCATCTGTTTGTTATCTGTTATTGTATCCGTTAGTTCTATACATATAACTTTCCACATTGTATATATTCTGTAAGCCATGGACTACAAAATGTGATGGACTTGCTATAAAAGAGGTATGTGCCACCAGAGATGGTCTTATGACAACTGTTTTAAGTGTAAATGATGATACAATTGAATTCATCTGTATTTCTTAATTAAAATGTAACTGATCAATTTTCTACATGTACGCCTTGAGCGTGAATAAAGATTTTAATAATAATAGGCCTATTCTTGTTAGTGGGTTTTATACAGACAATGAAACATAATACGACTGAATTATTAAGTCACATTCGTGCCCCTTTAAATTATTTAAATTTTATTTAAAATGAATAGATATATAATTAAACATTATTAGATAATACAAAAA
Source organism: Alitta virens (assembly GCA_932294295.1). Classification (NCBI taxonomy): domain Eukaryota; kingdom Metazoa; phylum Annelida; class Polychaeta; order Phyllodocida; family Nereididae; genus Alitta; species Alitta virens. The sequence continues at coordinate 24,099,468 of OW028580.1, read as the reverse complement.
ATATATAGTAGCAAAATATGGTGCATTCTGGATAGTTCCACTATAACTTATTCTTTTGTATATCAAATGAAATAAAAATCGATATGAATTGTGAAGTCAGATAGGTGTGGGAAGTTTGTTATGCACTTGACTCGTGAATAATTCAAACATGGAGCTCAATCGGAGGCGAAGCTGATGTGTTTGTAATCACCTAGAAAGCCTCGAAACCAAATAATTGGAAACAAACATTATTTTTCAATCGGCTGTAATCAAATTGTGAAACATTTTCAAAATCAACACACAACTTCAATGATATGTTTTACTGATTACAAAAAGTGTTATTTTATTTCCACTTTATATGAAATAAGTCTGAATGCTCTTATTAATTATCAAATGCTCACATTTATTTCAATTCAAATTGTTGATGTGAATCTTACTTTTATTTCAGCTTTGACTTTGTCATCGTTCAGAACTTGTGATATTCCTCTACAAAATGAAAAGCAGTGTTACCTCTGTAAAAGGATATTTTGCTCCGCTGCTGACTTAAAACGCCACATGAGAATCCACACCGGAAGCCGGCCATACCAATGTCAGTTTTGCGGGAAGGGTTTCACACAAAAAGGAAACTGGAGGCGCCACATGTCCAGACTTCATGGAGCAGGCCTACAAGAACCTATTTGAACATTAAAAGAGATATTCACTGGCTCATCAATTTTGCCTGCTTTATATTTTTGATCAATTGATGTTTTAATTTATTGACCTTTAGCGTTTAGTTAGCGTAATGTTCAGAGTTCCAACTCTGGTTTATAGATATAACTCATTCATGTCTCACTAATTTACAGACAAACACGAACGTGGGTGACAAAATGTGATCCCCTTAAATAGTTAATTATAATTATGTTGAATGACAAGTTAGAATCTATGCATTTCTGGACTTCATGTATGTTGGCTTAACTGTGGGATTGTTACAATGTTATTGATGCATAGCTAGCAGTGACTGGAGAAGTTTCTGAACCCCTGTCTGAGCTTAAAATATTGTAGATATTGGCATATTTGAATAGCCTATCTGTGCAGCATATGAACGTAAGCGAATATGGTTATTTAAATTCTTTTTTTATAATTTGTAATTCACTTATTTCTAATTTTCACTTTTTTAATCTTTGCTATGTTACTATATGTTGTATTTCTAATGCCAATAAATGTTACGACTTTTACTATAAAAGTATTAGCCATCAAATCATGTGTTGAAGTGCTGCTCTAACACCATCTGAGGTTACAGATCATTTATTGAACCATAATATTAATGATTTTCTCATAACTCGCAGAATTTGCATGTAAGAACCTCTCCCAGGTATACGAACAAAGTTCTGTAATATAACTTTTAAGGATGCTTTTGAACTAAAACATTGATTTATAGAACTTTCAAAGGTTACCACCTCACATGATTTGTGAGGAACCATTAGGTTTAAGTTCTTGGGTAGCTAGCTAGACAGGAAAGATTCTGTCGCTGCCCCGGACCCTCGAGTCCCCAGGGTCCCTGGAAGCGAACTTTGAGCAATTCACACAACTAACTGTTTCTACGTCAACCTGGAGCGTTGAAATAAGAACAAGCCTATCTGTGTATGTTAGCGAATGATGAAATCATACTGCCCTTATCATACATGGCCAATTGTGCCACGTGCGTTTTCCATGAGAAGGATGAACGCATGGAAAACGCATGGTTTTTGCCTCATTATAATTAGCTAAAAACCATGCGTTTATCCTTCTCATGGAAAACGCACGTGGCACAATTGGCCATGTACTGCCAGGAACTTCCATCAGAATAACTTAATTTCTAGACAAACTTGAGGAAAAAAGTTGATTGAAATTAAAAATCTAAGGTATTTGCAACACATTTGATAATAATCGAGTACAATATATAAATTTACATAGGACCCATCACTGTGCCTTGTGGGACGCCAGAATTTACATCATAGTGTTCGGACATCTCACCTCGACTATAACTCTCTGTGTTCTGTGATCCAAGAAGGTATCTAACCATGACAGGACTGGCCTGTGTATCCCGTAGGGCTCTGCTTGTCGTAGTAGTCGCTGGTGGGGAGACTCAAATGCTTTTGAAAAGTCCATCACATTGGCATCATATTGCTTGCCTTCAGCCATCCCTTTGACCAGTTCCTGGGTGAAATTTAGAAGCTGTGTCTCGCATGATCTTTTGCTTATGAATCCGGGTTGACCTGGTGTGAGGACTCCATTTTCTTCTAGATGAGACGATGCTTTTCGCGATGATATGCTCTAGTAGCTTTTTATTGCCGTCAATGACACTGATTAACATTTTCGAACACTATCGAGAGGTGCCTATAGCTACTGTTCATATTTAGCAATTTTGCTGTTCCTGAATTCTTACTTGTTTTAGAATGGCAGAAGGTTTGATACATATAATAAATACATCCATTTAACAAATGAGTGAAAAACCTCAGAATTTCAGGGTAAGCCACTTGCAAAAGTATCTTATAACTATTCATAGGTCAACTCGTAAACCAGTTACAGTAAAATCTACAGGAAATTGTTACCTCAGCGAACGAGTACTGGTTTGAACATGTATTGTAGTTACTAGGATAACGAGCTTGAATTTATTTCTTAGTGCCATTTATCATTTATAAATATTATAATACAGTAAAATCTACAAGAAATTGTTACCTCAGTGAACGAGTACTGGTTTGAACAGGTATTGTAGTTACTAGGATCAAATAACGAGCTCTTGAATTTATTTCTTAGTGCCATTTATCATTTATAAATATTATAACACATAGTACGGCTGACACATCCATAAATTCAAACGCTCGTGGATCAAATGATGCCCACCAGGTGGCTTGCAAGTGAGCTGGCATCACACACACATATCACTAGTCCTTATGACCTAGTGATCTTAGGTATGTTTTACAAAATTAAGGAAAACCAGAAAATACAAGTCTTTTTATTTTTCAGTTCTGGAGCAGTATTCGGATATTAGTCCACATACATGCATAAAACATTTCCAGAATATGTCTAAAATAGTACAGTTGTGCTTTTTGGGGGTCTCATGACCATAAGTATAATATGATTATGCAATGTGCATGAGAGGCCGCAGGAGGTGTAATTTACTAAAATTATACTTTGATGCCATTTTCATACATGTGGGCTTAAAATCACATTACTTATGCAGAAAAACGAAGTTGCTTATTTTCAGTTTTTCCTTCACTTTAACCTTGCTTCATGGGAGCAGAAAAGCAAGTGTATAAGTAGCAATGCCTAAATTATAGTATTTTCTTGAAATTGTGGTTAAATAATGCATTTTTAAAACGTCCTGATTTTTTTCTGCTTAAACGAACCTACTGCCTTACTGGCAAACAGAGTTGTAAGATACGGAGTAATAAATATTGATAAGCTACTAAGTTCAACCAGCTTTATAAATCAGCTACCAACTTAATGAAATACTTGAAATTTTTTATGTTTTTTGTCTTATGTTTATAGGGAATATAATTTAATAAATTATAAATGTATGTGGGAATATTTACTGCCGTACTTTAATTGAAATACTGTGAGAGTTAATTGTATCTATTCCATTCCTCAAAGTGTATTACCGTATCCTTAGACAACTGTAAATGAATCGAAAATTCATTTTGACCTGAAGCAACTGGATGATCTACATAAAATAAAGGATATGTCCCAATGTGATATTTAAATTTTATTCTATATTTGATTCTGAGCTTTCAAAGGTGTAACAGTAGCTATTTGCATTATCGGGAGACCATATAGATCATTGTAACTCTAGTTCGTTCAATTTTGACCAACTAACCCCTTAAAAATGGCATGAGAGGATCTGAGAAGCTGATTATGTGTTGCCTAAGGAGAAAATTCAAATTAGCTTATATATTCAACTTCAGAGAATTGACAGAGCATAATCTGTGTCACATTTTAATTTTGGACTGTGTAAATGTGTTTTGTGGTCTGGACATTCAAGCATGAGGCTTATATATTCATGGCGTTAATGTGACTACAACTAGATTTTTAAAATTTAGTTATTACAGAACCGTCAAAATATAAAACTAAATTTCCATATTTAACAATTTTTAAGTTCTGTAACTTCTTATTACGTTTCAGGTAAATAATAATGTAATTGATATATAGGCCTATTTCACTTCTGGTGAAACATTGTTTAGTGCAATTAAGAAGGCAAAATAGAAAAAAAAAAATTGACATTGTATTTGGAGATTTCTAACTATAATCATGATAATATTGTGAGTGATCTGTTTTTTTTTTAGTTGAACTCACATGTGCTTAATAGGGTCCAATTTTTAAATTAATTTTAACGTACCCGAAATCGAGTTGTTCCAGTTTGCTAATAAAATAAAATCAAGAGCTGTCATTGTTTTTTTACCAAATTTCACATTTATAATTATTTAAAAAAAAAATTATTAGGTTATTTCTCTAATTATTTTCCATAAACTAACATTAAAATATTTAATCATGGTCCCAAAATACCAAGTTATTAAAAGTCCATACAAATAAGATTGGCCTAATAATTTTTTTTAACTTTGTAGTCCTTTTTGTGAGAAATAGGATCCATAAAATGAAATTATTATCAATATTAAGTATTGGTCCAGAGTAATTTAAGCCAAGTGGAATTTAAAATTTTCAAAATCAGATGAAAATTGATGAAGTTATCAAAGAAAAAAGTTCAAAAAAGCAAGTAGGCATGATGCAGCCAGCGCTTCATGCATGTGTGAAAGTGACGTAATTTTGGGAATCTCTCCTATTGCAATAAGCTAACCATTTTCTAGTCAAGTCAGCGATAAAATCAGGCGGTGAACTGACTACAGCGTCGGTGAGTTGACTACGGGCGGTGAGGTGGCATCGGCGGTGAGTTAACCTAATACCTTACGTAACAGTCTAACAACCAAAATCGCGATCGTTCCGGTTGAACGAACACATCGTTTTTGTGATACCAGTTCGAAACGTTTCGGTTTTCGGACGTTTTGACTTGTATAAGTTTTTGTACGTTCACCTGCGCCAAAGGCATTTGCTGTGACGTCATCAATATTATTGTGATGTTTTGGCGTTTTTTTGTCAGCGCGGATCATGACGGCGCGCATTGATTTTAAAAACCTAAGTGCCACGGCCAATCACAGGGTTTGTTAGTGCTCGTTGCCTAGCAAATGGCCTAATAATTAAGTAAGTTCTGCTCTGATTGGTCGAACATTCATTTAGTTGGCTAGCTGCATGGAAAGTCACGGCAATGGACATGACAACCATGGAACATTCAAAACCATAGTTCTACTGCTTGTCCAGTCTTGAATCTCATAGAACTGATGATTAACATTGTTCTAACGTGAGTTTCTTCAAATTTGTTGGATAGATCTGTATCATCTTAAGCTAAGAACGATTTTTGTGTAAGTAGGTCATTGTAAATATTTGCGCATCATGGCCGCACAGATTAATTAGGACAACATAGTTCCGATCCGGTCATTTGAGAATAGTACGTCAGTAGATTTTGTTTTTGGCCAATCTCTAAACATAAAAGCCCTACGGGCGGCCCCTATGGGGCCGCTCCTGCGGCCTAATATAATTATCATTTAAAGGGCAAGAATGTGAAAAATTCATATGTTAGCTATGTGTTGTGTCTAAATTGTAGTCCTGTAACTTTTAAAACCTTATTTTGGGGATATATTATTTCTTTTTTATAACAGAAAGTTTTAAAAGTTGATCAAAATTGTTTTCTACATCCTTTTTCCTAGAATCTCATACTTAACAATGACATTTATACATATGGCTTCTATTTGATCACCTCATTCCCATATAAATATTCTTCGTGTGCACGACATATGCCTTAATAATAAGGAATTTAGGCATTATCTAGGCTTTACCCCCATACACAGGAGCCTCTTTTTGAATGTTTAGACATAAGCATAATGCGTGGTCTTAATTCCAGCCATGGCTGGATTAAAGACCCTTTGTAGGCTGGAATTAGGCCAAGGTAGGCTGGAATTAGGTTCATTTGACATACTTATCTGTATCTCATCGTATTAAAAAAGATTGTTAGAGAATAAGAGTGAAATTCATCCACTTGGGAAGTGTATGCATGTATTTGACTAATGAAACAACACAGGTTGTTATAATTATACTATTAAATGAGTTTATCAAGTTGAAAAATGTTTTGCAGGTTTTCTTTTCTGTTTCCCATCAGAAATTTCTCCTTAAATGCAAAATGGCGCTTATCTCAGGCCCCCTATGAAACTCAAGGCATGCCAATGTCCAAGCAAACATTTACAAAATATGGAATTTGCCAATTTTGGCACAATTTGACCCATGGGAACAGAAAAATATACAAATGAAAAGGGGCTGGAATTAGGTTCAGGTTGGAATTAGGTCTATCCACCCTACATAGTAAAATATATGTGTACTTTCGATATATTTTTTTATAGTTCTTTATCTATATTTTCATATTATTACTCTGTTTTTTTAAAGACTGACTAAAAATGCTGCATTTTCACTTAGGGCAACCCAGATTTTAAGACAAACTTCCCTCAAAAGAGACCCTTTTTCAAGCGCCCCCTACAGGGACACTAGTAAGGGTGGGAGACTTCTGATTGCTTTACCTTCGTATTAAAGATAAATCTTTTTATATGAAAAATTTGAAAAAAATATCATGCGGAAAGGTTTGCACGATATTCCCTGAGGCAGACAGTTATATTTTGTAATTAGGATTGTTGAGAAGGTGAAATGTGAAATTAATAGTACACAAAAATGGGTATCGCACATCATTTCTAGGAGTAGCACATCATGTGCTACTCCTAGAAATTAACCAAATATACCAAGCGAAAGCCCAACATCTGTACTATCTTTCTGTGAACAATATATAATCGTGTCTTTGAAATGACAATATATTTTTAACAAAAGTAGTGAAAGTAACTAAAGACGCCATTTTGTGTACCGCCGAAACCTTCTCACCTCGGCTACAATTCCTCATGCAAAATCTATAAGTCATTGATTAAACAGGGATAAGTCTTAGCTATCTTCAAAATGTACAAATGACGAAATTATAGAAGAAAAAAGTCGTGACTAGGCCTTTCTCTGTATTTTCTAAATGTAAAGACCTACATATGACCACTTACGTAAAAAAATTGGCTATACATGCTCAATCGTGGCTCTACACGTATTAAATTCTTTCCACAGTGTACGTGGGGCCCGTTGGGTGCCCGAGCATTTTAAGAGCGTTCTACGAGTAGAGGCGAGCGGATCAGCGTATGCCTGACTCCAGAGCGAGTTACGTAACCAGTATAAACAATATAAACAATCACATGTAGAACACCAAAGTTTTAAACATGTTTAATATGGTTGTGAGCATCCTACGAATTAGCGCGAGTATGTACATATGCACAAGAATGAGCGAGAGTACAAAAAAACGCCCCTTGAAGTAGAATGTTGGTCAACACAGAATAGGTCGACATTTTCACTTTTTCCAGACATTTTGACTAAAGGCCTGTCAATTTCAGATTTTGGCTGTGCCTCTTTTGAATGACCGAACCCATATCCATATATATATAGCCTATATATATATGATTCAGTCAATTTGTTGATACAGTTTTATTTAATTGTCTAAGTCGATTGATATTCGTCATTTAAAACAAAATAGTCCCTATGTTAGAATCACGTAGTTTGAAAGTTTGAAACAACTTTATTCTGTGAGATCAACTTACAAAGTGGGTAGATGTGTGTGTGTGTGTGTGTAAAGGTTTGTTGTTGTCGAAGTAACCTGCAATGACAAATAAGATTTAAAACTATATTTGATATATATGGGAGATTGTTTAACTCGAATCGACCCTAGAACACATCAACAATCATATCATCAAACTTAATAGTAACCACTTTCAACCCCTCTTATTGAAGTTATTCATACTTCAATTCTCAGAAATGAACATAACAAGTTATACACTTTATATAACATTTTCTCGGATGGATGGATGCCATCCAAGTGAGCAAAGGTCACAACAAATCACATTCAGCTTTACTGTATCATGCACCCAAAAATTAGCATCAAAATGGTCAGAAACTGCAGTTCGACCTTGAACCAGTCGAAGACTATTACCCCATTCTAATATTTGACTCGATTATTTTTGCCCCAAGGAATTCCCTGAAACTGCCGTTTAACTTTGAACTATCAACTTCATTCAGTGCCTACTTTGCAATTACTATGTCCTTTTATGCTATAGGCCTATAACGATCATATTTATTGAGTCGAATAACGAGTCAAATGATTTTTATTTATGTATTATCTATCATTTATTTGATATCTCTCACTGTTTGAGCGCTTTGACTAATTCGGTTTTGGATCAATGAACACGATTGCCTAATCCAGCTACGACGCTATTAAGTCAATTTAAAAAAAGCAATACTACAATACTTACGAAATATTGATACTCTTAAGTTTAGCTAATTTGAGTTTAGCTCATTTGACTACTTGCCATCATCTTCACCATCGTCACCATCTTTAATGATAGAAGATAATACAGTCACATCTATATTTGGATTTATTCCATGGATCGATCAAGATATCATATGAGTTTTTTTTTTTTAATTCAACAATAACTTTCAAATCTGTCAGGTACAAAATGGAAAATAATATATAATAACAAAAAGATAAAAATAGAATAAATTATATTTATATTAATAATTGAATTGATAACAGACCTTCATCAGATTTTTCTTTGGGAGCTGATTTTTCTTTGGGAGCTGATTTTTCTTCGGGAGCTGATTTTACTTTGGGAGCTGATTTTTCTTCGGGAGCTGGTTTCTTGTCTTTAGGTTCCGCAGCATCTTTTCCAGCTTTTCTTTTTTCAGGCTGTTTATTATTTTTTTTGACAGCCGCAGTTTTTGCCTCGTAGGTTGTTACGTTGCTTGAAACTTTTCCTTTCATGTTCCCAGACTGTGCAGTTAAGTCTTCTCTTTCTTTGTCCACGCTGCCAGATTTGAGTGAAGAAGTTTTTTTTTTGTCACCTTTAAGATCACCGATTACCATGTTGATTTAGTTGAGTCGAGATAATATATATAAATATTTTACTATTCGGGAGTGTTGTAAACAAGCTTCCTTGTTCTGTTAGGTCAACTTGAAAATGCTCAATTTGAAAACGAGGATCAAATATCGCGCCGTTTCCATGTCGACGACTCCTAGCGGACAGTTGCGTGCGCCACCTTTCGTCAATGCTATGTACCAGGGCTGTGTGCATATCACAGCATCGAGAGGAAGTGTGCATGGAGTAATCTGTGATAGTCCCCCCCCCCCCCATTCCAAAGGAAAATGTAATAGCCATAAGGTGGAAGGGGGGCAGGGGAAGGGATCCAGGCCCCATGCCCCATCCGGGGTGCCCCTCCCCCTACTAACCTTAATTTCAATAGTGTACCATGACATATTGACCCAGACACCTTAATAGTCAAGGTGGCAGTGACTAAGTTGTGGTAACAACGCTATCATCACTGTGCCCTTGTGTTTCTATGTATCAGCTATATTGCAATGGATAAGGGTATTGTAAAAACATAGTAGTAATAAACTGATTCTCAAGGCTTACAAAACTAGAGGAAGAGAAGAAGGGAGAATACATTTTATGATGATATGATATATGATGATGAGCAAAGTAGGATGGCTGAATTTTGAATGTGTGGGCATATGAAGATTATTCAATAGAAGGAATAGGAAGAGTATATTGCAAAAGTTTCTCGCTACTCACTGTTGTTTGACAATCGAAGCATTTTAAGGCTAATTATTCTTTAAACATCGGTGTGAGGAAGTAAACTTTTGCCAGGTTAATTTTTTGTGAGTTTTTGAGCGTTGGCGAAACCAAAACTGAACAGATCGTCTTTGACTACTTCTGTGTAATGGGCTTTGTATACCACAAGGAGTAGAAAGACTCAAGCTTAAGCAGGTCTGATTGGGAAAGGGGGGGGGGGGGTGTCTGGACTAGGTTGTAGCTCTTCGTTAATGAAATTAACTACATTCAATGCTGTATATTGGGTATAATATATGTGAATATAATCTTACGGTATACTTATTCTTCAATATTTTTTCTACTTTCAGGTTCAAGTGAGAATGCTACTTCTACCGTCCACCAGATGGAACAAAAGTGTGTTACAGTTGACAACCAGGTGTCGCCAGGTGCAAGACTACACAACTGCTTTTTATGTGGAATCACTGCACCCAACTTGTCCACTTTGCAGAGGCACATGAGAGTCCACACTGGAGAAAGGCCTTTTGTCTGCCCTGTGTGTTCCAAACGCTTCACCCAAACTGGGAACTTGAACATGCATGTCAGAAACCAGCACCCTGATTACTCATGTGTGACCATAAAATAATTTTAAAAGGCTTGACCAATATTTTAAAAATACATATTGATGACTGAGTTATTTTTTTGATAGGTGTAGGAACCAGCACCCTGATTTCTCTGGTCTGACAGGAATGCGATAGGCTTAAATTTGTGGCATCACAAATATTGTGTCATCTTTTACAGAATGATAACTGATCTAGTCATGTGGATGGGTAAGAAGCTGAATATAGTCTTAAAAATTAACAGTGGTTGTCTGATCTATTGATGTAGAATGTCACTATAGACATGTAGTAGTTCTAGAAACTATAGATAGTAGAATACTTAAATAAAGGTTACAACGAGGAGTTGAAATAAATCATCTTCTAGTTTTCCCACCCAACCTCAAACTCTCACTTTAAGTGACAAACAATTTGATGAATTTGTTTGTGATGTATATCGTCAAAATTGCTAACCTAGGCCATCAGATTCGGAGTAAAAGCAATGGAGACTCTATTTCAGCCATTATGCCATCAAATTTAAATGTTCAATCCGCTCACACAGTGTTGCAGTCACTGCACTAGTTACTGATTAGCCTGGCAGCAGTCCTGTCGTTTTCCGTGGTATTTTGCAACAGGTTGAATAAATATTGTCTGGACAGTATACACGCATCAGTGCCAACTGTCATCAGTTCGTATCATTGGAAATGAGTAATTAGGTTTTTATCGGCGATAATTAAGTCATTCAGTAATAACATTAACAGTTTTTAAGAAGCGGAAGTTGAAATTGCCGATTCGCTGCGTGAAAATGATGATTGTGTACAAATAACAGCGTGTCAATGTTATTAATAGTGTGTGCACACATTATTTTTCAGTATGAAATAGATTCAGCTAGGTAGGAAGGCTGTAACACTACGAACTCTGACGCAAATGAGGGCCATGCTTGCTTGGCTAGTTGCTAATGCACTTGGGGGCAATGAAGCCGGGACTTTGCACTACATAAAATCTTTTTCAGAAGTCATCCAGTCAGATTGTATCCACAATTGATTACTTCCAGTGTCTATGCTGAGGCAACTAAAAGATCCCACCCATGGGGTAAATGTGTAACATGGATGGACTCTTCCTCTCTCTCACCTCATCAATCAACTCTTGATAGCGGCAAGAACTTGCCGTAGAGGACTGCACTTCCCATATCTATATATCAAGGATAGACAAAAAATTATCACTGTTTAGGGCAAAATGGTACACAAGAACATGTTCACATTAAAATGATTTTTATTTCATTCACCTACAACATAATATGAATATGTGTAAAAATACAAATACCCTAGCCCTCATTGCTTCAATGGAATCAAGCATGCAGTGTATAAATAAAGCACAGAAAATAATATCACATGAAACGCCATACTACAGGAGAGATGGATGTCCCACTATTTGTCCCAGTCCTTCATTTTGAGACTCTATAGGACTCCCAATTAATGAGACAATATAAATGTTTATTTACAGCAAACTTTAACAACATCTTTCTGTATATTAGACAGATATTATGTTGATAGTTTTATGATCCCAAATGCCAGTTGCCAGATTACTTGCAATATATCAGAAACATACGAAATGATGTATATATAGTTTTACAGTAGTTTAGTTATCCTGTGTGCACCTGAAAATGCAATCAGTTTGAGAAAATCATGCCAGAGCTCAAATAATGTTTAAAACTTGCCTCAATAATATATGTTGTGAAAATATTTTCCCAACAACAAAATTCAAGTCGTATACAATTTAATATCACTGGAAATGTGTAAGTTGAATGGAACTTTTAGGCCTAACTTTACGAGTGAAGGTTCTGCCTCACAGGTCCAACACTTTAGTACATGTACATTTTACAGACATAATATTCAATATAAGGCAATTGTACCTGATTTAAACATGCACAATGAAGATGACTCCATTTTTGTTCAAATTTATATATGTTTTGTGGAAGACCTATAGTATGTATGGCATATAATGAGTATATAAGCTATCACACGATGCATGTTCGGATTACTTTGGTATTTACAAACATCTTTTAACACTATTTCCAAATTATGACTTACATTCAACAACCATTTTATACCACGAAAAATAATACAACATCAACTTACAGATCATAGACAATTCTGAAGCTCATGACATGCCCATTTTGAAAATAGAACAGTTTGATCACTCTAAAGGGGCGTTCACACTGTCACGGATGGTATACTCATGCTAATCCATAGAACGCTCCTGTTAGCGTGACCATCCGTGGAGAGGGCAAATATTTTTAAACATATTTAAAAATTTGGCAGACGTTCTATGAGTGAATTGTTTAAATTTTTTACAGGAATTGCTCGGTAGTCGCTGGGCGAGCGTTCTACGTAATTTTTACAGGCCATCTGTGGCCATCCGTGGCCATGCAGGGGAAGCTGTCCATCCGTGTATACTTGCCAATAATTTGTGTCCACTCTCGTACAGCTCGTAGAACGCTCGTCAAACGTTCGTGAAACACTTGGCGGAACTCTGTAGCCCACCCGTCATCTTCAGTGGCCATCCGTGGCCCATCCTTGGCCCATCCATGGTCCATCCGTGGCCCATCCATAGCCCTCTCCTCATCACTCTTGAACCACTGGCGATCTACGAGTGCCTCACCGATGCTTCACGGATGCTCAGCAATGTACGTTCGGGGAGCCATTGACGGACGTTTGGCAAGCGAATGACGGACGTTCGGTGAGCGGTCGACGGACGTCCTTCGAACGCTCGTTAAAATAATTTATACATGACTAACAGAGCCACGAGTAAGCAATTTTTTATGCCGTGGTCTTATCCGTGATAGTGTGAACTAGGCTTAATTAGACTGGCAGGTCTTTCATGTTTTCTACTACAAAAGTTTTTGAAATTGAGGTACTATGCAACAGCCTTTGACAGAGAATCCGTGCTGTTATATACGAGTATGTGAAATAAAAAAGCTACAGTAGGAACAATTTATACTGTAATGTCCTTCACAGAAAAATTTAGTACCTTACACTAAAGTCAATAGTGTGTTAAGTGTCTATAAGCGTGCGAATCGTGGGTGCGCCCGATACCTCTATTTCGTGCCTATCTCGTCCAATGACACATAGGTATCGGACTGCCTTGATTGTCATGGAGGTTGACAGAGAATGATGGCGGTGATTATCGCTCCGATGAGGAATGCTGCGACCGGAATCCCTATGGCTAGCCACATGGTGTCGGTGTCGGTGAGCGCTGATGGTGAAGACACTCTCGATGGTGCACCTATGAAAGAGAATATACATAAATCTCACAGAGGAGAGTGTCAATGTCTTTGTCTTATGCCTTGGATTTAAAAAACATGGAGACTAAACTCCAGAGGACGTTACGTAAAACAAAAACTCCAATTGGCCAAGGCATTCCCTCAACCAATTGGAGTTCTGGATTCACATGATATCATCTTGAGTTTAGTTTCCAAGTCTATGAGTTCTGCCATAAAGCAACTTTGGAAGGTGCATTTATCATCTACTTTGTGTATTTCCAAATAATATACAGAGGATTTTATAGACATGGAATCTAAACTCCAGAGGACGTCATGTAAATCAAGAACTCCAATTGGCTAAGGCTGTCCTTCAGCCAATTGCAATTGGAGTTCTGGATTCACATGATGTCATCTGGAGTTTAATTATTCAAGTTTGTATGAAATCTGCTGTAATGCTGCTGATCTGAAGGTGAGTGAGCTCATTCACCCAGCTGCCAGAGACTCCAGTGCGGAATATTTTTGTCATGACATAAACAGACAGAAAACAAAGGGTTGGCAGAGTTTAGTGGCATCATACGTGTCACCCTGAACAATCTATCTGGCTACAGTAACTGTTGTGTATGCATCTCATAGACGTGGAAACTAGATTCCGGAGGACGTCATGTGAATCCATGACTTCCGCTGGCTACGACAGTCCTTCAACCAATGGGAGGCCTAAATTTACCTGATGTAAAGAATGAAATCAAGCACTCGTGATTTTGAGCATTACTGTATAAAGAAACATGTAGTGGGACTTACAGACTGAACTGAGCCCAACCCAGAGGTCCCATCTGTCGGTAGATGGCGCTGTGGTACTTGATGTGAGAAACTTCAATGGCCCAAGGGCTTGCATGAGGTCCATTTTCACAGTCCTTTGCAAGGCAGATAGTTGCAGAACTGCTGGAGGTCGTTTCTCGTCAGTTTTAGGGTATTCTGCTCTGGCGGCATTGCCAGCTGTGACCTGGTTATAGTATACACAATAGCCTCCGTTGTTACAACCATCCATATTCAACATTTTCCTTCATACACCATCAGCAATATGTTTTTTATTTGACTATGTTGACACATACATAGTAATAGGACATCATACATGCAATAGTTGACATCATCACATGATTTTACATTACATACATATTAATATGGCTATAGCGGAGAGTTTCGAATGAATAGACAACATTTTTGTAACATCTAGTCATTTCTAGGTATCTACTGTTTGGGTTTAAAATTTAATCATCTCAGCAACAGTCGTAATCCGATAAAACTTCAAATTATATTGGAATATAAACTGTGGGTTTAGTGCAGTATAACTTGACCCAAATTTGGCGTCCATGAAATATTAAATTTTAAAAATAGATTATATTACCAAGTTTGAGTTCTAGCACAATTAGAATAAAATTTGGTATAGAGTAGCGGGAGTTTGGGAAGCAAGTAAACAGCACTTTTACCGTGAACATGAAAACCGCTGTCATTAGTTTGTGACATCATACACTGAATTCAAGCTTTTGACGTCATATACATAGCAACGAGGCTCTCTAAATATGGTTATAAATCTGGGTCCGCTAAACTGCACTTTTTCCTGAACTGTTTATGAATATTAAATGTTTTACTTACAAGTATGATCTTGTTGATGTGGATCTCATCGGCATGAGCGTTCACAATATTCCAAACTACATCCTTTTGCGAAACTAGAATTAAGGTCAAGTTGGTTTTCTTCTCAAAAAGGTGAAGGAATACCTGAGGAAAATGATGATTAATGTCATTAAAATTTCAATAAATTCTAACAATATTTCTATAATCGCGAAATTCAAACAGTGTAACTGAGCACTTATAACTATGCCTTTTTGTAACAATTTGAGAACACATGACACTTCTTGATTTACAATGTAGGCTGTTGGCTTTTCCAACAGCCTGATGAATGCAAAAAGGCATATTAATAAATAATTTACAGCCGATTTCATTGACTTACTACACTCATAGTTTGGAAAACGCCAGATGATGTCATGTGAGTGAGTCCAAGACTCATTGGTTGAGGGTTGCCTTAGCCAATGGGAGCCATGGATTCAAATGACGTCAGCTGGAGTTTAGCCTCCAAGTATATGAGATTGATTCAGTCAATGAAATTGGCTGTACAGCATTTAGTGGTTTTGACTGTGGTGAAGCCATCGGGTTCCTTCAAAATATAAAACTAACACGACACTAATAGAACAAAATTCAACATTTTAGACATGTTTTATGAATTAAAAACAGTTACTGTTTTTCAGTGATCTGACAATCTCATGTGTGTAATATGCCCAATTTGTTTGCAGCGTATATAATAGTAATGTATAATATATAACAAATAGTTACTTACATCTATTTTGCCAGTATTGGGGTTACTGGTTAATGCATGCACTTCATTTTGAGGTGTTCTGATGCAAGTGACACAACTGCTCACATCAGCATTGGATGGAATGGAAGCAACTGGTTCGATGGAAGTAATGCATGCCTCTGTTAGATGAAAAAAAAAAAGAGTAAAAAAAAGATATATATAAATCAATGAAATTGCAATAAAATTAAATAGACAATTTATGGAATATTATATGCAGTGAACTTACCTAGGGATGATATGTTAAATGCTGGTATTGGATTTCCTGAGATGATTGATTTACCTGCAAATAAGGAAATAAGGTAATATGTAAGTAAATTAAATACCTGAAAGGTCATATAATCATAAGTGTAGCCATGCAGAAAAGGTGTAGGGGTGGTTCACGTGGCAAACTCAGGAGCACTATATTTACGAACCATGAGATATTATTGACTTAACTGACTTTAGTCCATTTTGCCTTGATATTATGGGAGGAGGTTTCATCTCTGTGAAGCTCCACTACACCAATCCAAACACCCCCCCCCCTCCCGCCCCTCCTAAAAAAACAAAAAACACCCTTGCCTAGCATGCCAATGATCATGCCAGTAATATACATTAAATCTATGCATAAGATTATGCTCAACAAATATCTTGATATCTTGAGAATGATAGCCCGGATAAATGAGGGTTGGCTAGTGTAGTAGAACATGGAAAAGTCAAATAAGTAAGATTTACAATGTTCATATTTTTGTTGAAATTAGGGTACAGTTAGTTACATAAAATATGGTCGACTCTAGACAGCTGTAGCAACCTATTCCTGGCTGTAGCTATAACTGGCTAAAACCAGCCACTTCTGTCTACTCCCAGCTTATAGTCGGCTTATACCTACCACCACTGGAAAAATATAAACCTTGGTTAAATTGACATTCTTTGTATGATGGGCAAGTAACACTATACTCTCATTTATCCGCACACCTTCGTCCCCCAGTTAACTGTGCGGATAAATGAGGGAACCAGATAACTGAATATATATATAAATGCACTGAGTAGATTTGTTCCCAGCCAACTGTGTGTGGATAGCGAGGGAACCGGATAAGTGAGGCCCGGATAACTGAGGGTTGACTGTATATGGAATATTAAAGATTATAGTCTCTTGGTTAGCTGCAGGTGCTATGAATGTTTGTACAAGTAGAACAGCATCTTCATTAGTTTGGACCTGTTTGGTGCACTTCATAGCCTCTTTTTCAGCCTTTGTGACAGCATAGCAATGGACCTCTGCCTGTTCTTTTAGTTGCAGAGAAACCCCCCCCCCCCCTTTTCGGTTTGAAGGGTCGTGCTTGGAGTAAAATGTACTGTTGAAGTTTGTCACCAGTCCATTTCTATGTGCACTGTCATTTGTACTTTGTGCATCATTGTAGTTAAATGAAAGACAAGTGATTTAATTGTTTGTTGAAAATTAAACAAATGTCTTATTAATTCCATTCCAAATTTCTCAGTTGGCGCGTTCAAAATACAATAAGTGTAATTGCTTTCTATTGAAAACAAAATCAGCAAACATAATTTCATATCAAAGTAATGCTTATGTACCGGACAGTATAAATCCCCACATTGCTTTCTGATTCTTTCATTTTTTGTCCATTTGTCAATTTTAAGAGATGATTACTCCTGAGACTACAGTTTATCGTAATAACACCTTCATTTGCGGGCTTAGCATGCAGCAATCAAACATATTGGCTGACATTTGAAAAGCATGCTATATGACATAAGCATAATAAGTAGGCCGTAGCAATTCCTTGGTCAGCATTTTGGCAGTTTTCTTAACTGTATTTTCTTTATGCAAATCTTCTTGAAACAACCAACTAATGTGGAAAAGTAATTAAATATTTATTGAAGTTATGCATCCCAAAATATGGGTTCTTTATTTGATGTTTGAAATTATATTTCGATGTCTATTTTAAAGAACTGCAGTGCTTATACAAGCTGTTATTCCACCACCAACATTTTTTAAATAATTCTCAGTAGTTCCAGCACCTCAAATTAAAAAGAAAGGGCCACCTACCTGCCGAAAAAAGCAGAAATATGGCAAAGATTGCCATATTATTTACCAAGCCAGTTATCTGAAAAAGAGTAGGTTTAAAAGTAAAACTATTAAATCAGCCATGTGTCCAACAGCTTGTGAGGATTTGAAATTAACAAGTAAATCATAAGACGACCAAACAATACACCCAGCTTGTTATACACTATATAATGGACTTTCTTAGTATTCAATTATAAGGTGTCTATAAATAGATAGAAATGTTTTTACTTAATACTTGTTGGTATCCATGAACTACAGCTAACTTAAGATGGGTTGTTATTCGATAAGCCAATGTCAGTAATTGTTATGGAAACGCATTTTGACTAATATGTTTTATATATAACAATACTACATTTTTAACACTGCAAATGAAACCCCTCTAGATAGTTAGTTACATAGATGGATAGAAAGATAGATAGATAAGATAGATAGATGAGATAGATGAGATAGATGAGATAGATACGATAAATAAGATAGATAAGATAGATAGATTAGATAGATTAGATAGATAGATTAGACATAGATTAGACAGATAGATAAGATAGATAAGAGATAAGATAGATTAGACAGATAGATAGACAGATAGATGGATAGATACAAAGTTAAATGAAACCATTTATGCATTTAACCAGTTCATTGCTAAAACTTGATCTTATAAACCACAGTTTTCAGTATTCATAAAGTGCTATTAATTGTGGCATTCAATATTTGTGTATTATATCCTGTTATGCGGAAATTATGACACAATTTTCCAACTCAGCAATTTCGCCTGTGCCTTAGTGATATGCCTATAAAAGTAATGAATATTTTAACATCTGGCTCATCAGCGTTAAATTTACACATTTAAACGTATACACCCTTTGTAAACCACGCAGCTGTAACAATGAATTATTAGTTTAAATATAAAGTCAAAATATTAAAATGCACTTACCTGTTTTTACAACATGGTACTTTGTGTTGAAAAAAGGCCTACATTTTTACACCGAAAATTGGACACTCCTTGCCACGAAATTCAATGGCCCACTGCTTGGCATTTGTTGCAGTTTTCCATGTGGAACGGTAAAATATTTGTATATGTGTTGAATTTACAAAATATAATATGGGGGTCATCACCTGTAAGTATATTTAGTAGGAGTGGTCAGAAATAGATGGAGGGTCAAAGCTTTTAAGATCAACTTTGGCGGCAGTGAAGTAAGTGCATTCTTAATTTTGAATTTTTTTTTGGCTTAGCTAAAATAATTCTTTCTTCTTTTTCTCTTCTTACTATCTTTATGTAGATATGATTATTATTATTATTTTCTTTAATTTTAAAGCAAGCAAGCTTAGCATGTGTTGAGGGCACTATATGACTCTTAAGGAGACACCAAACCGTTTCACAATAAAAAATTATTTAAAGAACTTGGCTTTAAAAATATCTCTAGTTTTATTTTAAATGAAGCCCCAGGCACACTGTAGCTACAGAATATATAATCTATGAGCAAAATTCCTGTTAATAAATGTTAACAACCTGTGTATGCATTGAAACCACATACGCCATCTAGCGTCAGGCACAAATGTGTTGAACCACTAGCGTAAAAGCTCTCTTTAAAAATATACCTGTAATAGAATTGTGTGATAATAGTTCACCCCCTAGTCATAGAAACAGTTTAAATATTATTAAGTGAGGTTGCCTTAATTCAAGCTCTCTCCTAACATCAATATATAATCAGTTAATAGAAAATGCTCAGCATGTGAATTTCATGAGAAAGCGATATATATCAGTTTGTGATTTTCATCCAAATATTTTGGTATATGATGGTCTTCCTTGTTCTTTGTGTGTTACTAAATTTAAACTTGAAAACTTAATTATTTTTATTTACCTATAGAAATATAACTGAATCTCGAGTTAACACAGTTTGGCGAAGCAGCAAACTAATCCATGAGTAGTTTTAAATATTTATAGTTGCTAATAAGCCCACTGGCACTGTTGGGCTGGACAAGTGATGAATTTCTTTTTATATTCCGTTTGATTAATTATACTTGTATTTCACTGTAATAAAAGTCTTAAGTCTATTAATGACATGTAAACAAATTGTTAAAATAATTTTAATTATTTTTCCTTGGTCTGGATTTGAACTGCTGCAGCCCTTTTCAATCAGATAATTCAGCCACTGCTAAGCTCTATATGTTTAGCTTGTTCTCCTGCAGTAGAATTCCATGGTTACTGATTCAATTATGTCTAAAATATAAATTTATGCATTTTGAATGTGGTAACCAAGGACTTTTTGCCAAAAGTGGCTGAAACTATGGTCATAGAGCTCACTTCCCCCAGAGCCAGGAGAGCCGTATGACAAAACTTCACCAGGCATGTTTTCAGAATTTAAAATGTGAATTTAGTAGTACTCTTAAGCAGTAAGATATCTTAGTATATGATGTTCTATAGATTGAGATCTGGTACAAAAAATGAATTGTTGGTAGTGTTTAAAAGGGCGAATTGTCTTTAAATGATATTTATTTTATAATTCAATTTCTTGCATTTCATTAAAGATTATTCGGTAGAATTTCAAATTTGTTTGTGTTTGTTAAAAATAACACGATTAAATAACACAACGGTCATATGCAGTACAATTTTTAAAAAGTATAAATTGCATTGTGTATAGTTTTGGAAATGTTTCTTCCTTGTTAAACCTTATCTTGCCAGAACAGTCATTATACAACACTGTATTATATATGCCGTCAAACATTGATAAGCAAGTCTTTGCCCGCATTTCAAGTTGATAAATGCGTTCATAACAATTACATAAAACAAAAACTTTTCGTTATATAAAGCCTTCATTTTTGCATTTTTTACCTTTATGAGATTATCAGTATGACTCAGTAACTTATGTGAATGTCAAAATTTCGGATAAGTTTGTTTTCATATATATAAAAGTAATTTATGGCTCAATATCTGTTATTGCTGTAATCGTCTCATTGGGTTTTTGAGGAATATTGAAATTTCAGGTCTTATTAAAACTTTTTAAATTAAGAAATTTGAATCTTAAGGCCTACGGTTAATAATAGTCTAAAATTTTATGTTTTATTATATAATTTCTACAGATGAAAGGTTGAATGCTTGCATGTAGTGATTGTAGCCGTGGAAAAAGCCATATGGTATGTCAGATAGCCATTGATATTGCGCGGAAGAGGACACTGTAGTAAATCGGGATACAACATGATTTCTGATTTCAAATTTTTTTTAACGCAAACACTTATTAAAATAAAAATGAAATATAATAGTTATATCATCAGAAGCCCATTTATATGGCCTTTTTTTAAACATGAAAAAATACTCACAAAAAAAAGGTCAAAGACTGCTTTGTTGGCTTTTTCATAGCATAAAAACTTGAGCCTCGGAATTTAAATAAAAAACAAATTCATTTAAATATATGGAATTGCAGTTAGCTGGTTCGATCTTCCATGATGCATGCTGTGTCACAGTTCACAGTGTTAACATTTATGCACTAATTATATCATATTTTAGTGATAAGTCTGCAATATTATGACGTCCCCAATTTTTTGACACAATTTAAAAACATAGGCTGCGCGGCAGCAAACCCTCAGCGAATGGCCACATAGTGCATTCAACATTGTTCAAAAACCTCTTTAACAAATTTCTGTATTTTAGCAACTACCCATTATAATAACGTTTGTATGTAATTGTTGTCCACCCAAGACAATCACAATCGATAATGTTAAACAAATTCCAAGTCAATAGGAAGCACACAGGACAAACTCAGATGGGGTTCCTTACATTTAGGTGATATGTAATTTCTAATATTTAAACAACTACAGCAATAATATAAGTTACCACATGTTTATTTTGGGAATACAGGAAATTATTCCACAAAGTTGATGAAGGTTTGAAAAATCAAGAATATTTCATATTTTCGCCTAATTATTAGTATTCTATATTATTTATGACCATGAGACCCCCAAAGGCATAACTACACCGTGTTAGACATTCTCTTAATGCTTTATGTCTTTTGGTGTATAAGGGTTCCAGTTCTGCTCCAGAAACCAAAACAATTTTTTTTTACTTTTTGTTTCTTATTTTGTAAAATATAGCCGAGATATATCAATGTGACTACCAAAAGGCACAACTAGGTGATAGAGAGTAATACTGTATGAAATGTCATAATGGTAAGTGCATTAGTGATAACAAAGACCCTATTCGAACTTTGTTAGCTGAGGGTTAAAAAAATATGAGTTGTCTAGACATGAAAGATAGGATAAGCTAGGATAGAATAGGATAACTTGTTCCTTCATCCAGCTCAAATATGTTGGTGGGTTGAATAGGGCTTTACTCCTGTACTACTACACCTGATGGGCTAATTAGGACAGGCAGGGACCATGAAAATGCAATGATAGATGAAAACAGCAATCCAACTTAGGATTGACCTGGAATTGAACCCGGGACCCAGTGGTTGGAAGCCAAGTGAGCTACCACTGAGCATCTGAAATATTGATTAGAAGAAGATGAAAACAAAAAGTCAATGATTAAATTAAAGACTGTATTAAAATACTTAAATATTTTATCTTTTTACTATAGGACCACTGTTTAATGAATTAATCAAACCAAACTGAGCAACTTTCTTCATATATATTTCTTTTTTTATTTGGATGACAAAATCAGCCTTCTTCATTTGCTTTGACAAGAAAAAAAAGAATTCATCAATAATTTATGATATTACAGATAGTCATCAAAACGACTAACCGATGTCATATATATATATATATATATATATATATATATATATATATATATATATATATATATATATATATATATATATATATATTATATATATATATATATGTGAAGTTAGTCGGACTAATATTTTGACACAATGAGTGTCAAATAGTTACGACCATCTTCAGTCAAGTGAGTCGAGAATGACTCAGTATTGGCCTGCAAAGGTGTAATCAGGTGTAATGATGAAGTGTGCAGAGTTTGAGCATTAAATCATATGTGATAGCAGACTGACTATTATATTAATACTATACATTTCACTTAATTTTTCACGAAATTTAATACAAATAATTAAAATCTATTTGAAGATTTATTAACTTTTTCACGAAATTTAATACATAATTAAAATCTATTCGTTGAATAATCATAGGGTACTTGTAAAAGAGTGGAAAATATGTATTCATTCCATATTAGTAGTTGTATTCTATTGCGTATTTGTAACAATACACTGTAAAAGCCAACCGAGTTTCATATGAATACCAAGGATTTAAGATATATTTAATTGTCCCTGATACTTTTACATAAGCCAAGTGAGGTTTATCGTGTACACGTATACTGTTGCTTTTTTTTTAGCTGTGAATCTGTTGTATAATTGGCTGTTATGTTATACAACACCTGCACGACCCAGTTTTTTCTTTCAATGAACTGAGTACAGGTGTACAAAGAAAGCTTGGGAAGGAACAGCCTAGAAGCGCATTATCTATACTACTACTGACGTTCCTCGCACAAAAACTACAGCCTGCAGCCTCACAAAAGGTATCATGTGCCCTTCTCAACCGATGCGGAGTGTCCTTAGCTAATTCTTTGCTTTAAAATGTGGCTGGAACACATGCAATATGAAGCAATGCAAAATACTGCATATCTAGGCAATCACGCCATTCGCCATGTTCACTGTGACCTATCGAGGACGCTTCGGTCGCCATTGCCCCTTGCGGCTCATCTTATACAGGTGCGGTAAAGGTGGGTGCCTGGATTAGGGCTTTACATCCTGTATTCTGCACCTGAGGGGCTAATTAGGACAGGCAGGGTCCTGCAGGGACGATGGAAATGAGATGATGGATGAAACAGCCATCCAACTTAGGCTCGACCTTGAATTGCCCAGTGGTCGGAAGACCAGCGCACTGTGCAGTACGCTAGTTGTTATGATTTATCAGAAATTGATGAAAAACTATGTTTTTTTGTATTTAATATATACTGCCAATAACAAGAAAGTATATTATGTACAAAAATTCACATTTTACACCCTAAAATAAATTGAGAAATTCTTGACTTAAGCGTCAATCCATTCATTTCATGGTTCCTGTAGATTCTACTTTTGTTTTTACTGTGCAATAATTTTATATTGCGAATAAAGAATTTCAAACCTACAAACATTAGACCATCTCTTTCACGTCCATGGTTTAAAAAATAGAGATCTTCATGATTGTAACACAATGCACAATACAACAAAACATAATTTCAATTGCCGCAGTCTTGGTCGGTTGCCTCAAAGTATTCGCTCGGTAGACCCAGAGAATCGGCATACTCTTTCACTTTCTCCAATACAGCAGGATCAGGATTTGGATCTCTGGTCAGGATCCAGTTGACCTGAAAACTGACCGGTCCGAGAGCCCCACAAGAGTGGATCAATGTGTAGCCTTCATAGTCTGTTGCCACCACTTGGTAGTCTCCGCAAGGTGCCACTGAAAAATATCATACGTCAATACAGATCATATGGTAAATTGTGGAAGGATGGAAAGACAGAAAACAATGATGAAATTTATAATATGCAAGTTTGTACCAGATAGCACGTAGGCAACTATTGCGTTGTAAAATAAAAATAAATCACTCCTATATATTCCCCAGATGGCTCGACACATGCTGTTTTGAAGGAAGTCATAGTATATTGATTTTCTTGGTCTATATTGGCAAAACCTTGGCTTTGAATTCGGCGCTTTTGGCTCAATGTCGGTAGTGCTGACCCAATAACAGCATTATCGCACCAACATTGAATTTCCACTTTTATTGTAATCCGAGGCTGTGGTGTTTTATTTGAGCAGTATTACTTTAGTGAAGATTGTTTACTTCTATGAACAATTAAATTGACTATCTGTCAATCAGAAGCAATACATTGACGAGATTTAAGGCCATTCCAATAACAGGCCAATAATGATGTCATACAAAATGACGTGACAATTTAGCTGGGATAACAATGCTTAAGCTGGAACCAAACCCTGGACCATTAAACGAGCTATGAAGCAGTCTAACTACAGACCATTTAACTGATGTATGGTTATTCAGATACAATTATACTTACAGGGGAAGAATTTGACACAGAGTTTAGCAGGATTTTCTGGATCTGGGATTGTTGCTGAACCAATGTCAGATCTAAAAGCTCCCTCACTGAAATAGATACAAGCAAAACATGAGTAACGGAAAAAGTCAAAAATATATCTAATATTTATACATAATTTATATTTCATTTCTAGCTTTTCTGTTTAAACTTAGTTCCAAAAAAAAAAAAAAAAAAAAAAAAAAATATGCATCATTCATTTATAAAAATAATTTTAATTTTCAAACATGCTACAATAATATTAGTTACATTAATAGTAATTTCTATGAGTATGACGATTTTGAAAAATTTGTGTTCATTAATAACGAATATCAGGTACAATTGGCTAACTTTTTGCTGAAAGCTATTGAAATAAGGAAACAGTTACTTTTTGTTATTTAGACGTCATATATTTTAGCACTGAAATGGGGTGACATATAAGCCCTTATGGGGCTGGGTGGTTTATGTTTCCACGTATGATGTTTGTATAAAGATAAATAAAAAAAATATATAAAGAGAATTTTCATGAAAATAATTTGCAGGCAGCCCCTTGGTGCGTGCCCAATAACGGCAATACAATATTAAGACTGCCTCTCCAACGAATACTTCACTGGATCCCAAAGCTGCAATAAAAATGCACGTAAAAATTTCAGAATGGTGACAATCTCAGTGTCAAGACCATTTTCAATAACTCCACTTGTCTATTTGTTGAGTTAGACTGTATTATGAGAACCTACCCTGGGAAGAAAGCAGTGTTATTGACTCGGATTGATCCATCTTCTAAAGGGGTGTATTCTGCTGTGACACATTTGCCATCTCCAGTCCAAATGAAGGGGTAAACTGTGGCTTGATACCACTTCCCAAATATATTGAAAAATCAATAGCCAAGTAGCAATGACTAAGGCTGAAAAAAAACGGTTATTGGGTGGCAGTCATTCTGGACTTAATAATAGACACTGTGTCTAAATGTTAGTGAAAATATGTAAATCATTTTACCAAAAATGTCTGCAAATATGCATTGAAAGAGTTTTTACTCATTTAAAGAACGCGCAGTGTGGTTGGTCTGAATAAGGATCCATTTAAAGAAAATGAAATTCTTTATTTTCGTACTAGAAGTACATAACATTGTACACAAATTTAAAATAAAATTGTAAAATGGATTAAAAAAAAGTTAAAAGCTTATAACTTACTCCTGAGACATCAAAGTTTTCCTGAAGAGGAGGATTTGGACAAGGCTTGTATATGATGACCTGACAAACAATCAGGCATGAAGACCACAGCCAGGATGAAGACCAGCATCTTTAGCAGGAAGACTCAGAAGAAGACCAGATCAATGATGAAGAATATACTGACTATGCCAATTTATTGTCCTTATATACTGTCTATGGACCTGACTATTATCTTTGCCCTCAGATGAATGCATGTCCTTGCATAAGATACCATGAATTATATCAGTACTTACTTAACAAATCAAACACATACTTACCCAAAGCAAATATGTTTATGACATGTGCAAAGCTTTCAACATGTGCAAGGAAGACATACAATCCTGTACTGAAAATATCATTAATTGAGCAGACAGAACTTCAGTCCAAACAGTTAACTTTCTGGACATGATTAATTTGTATTGACTACCATTTTGACATTCTAAAACTGTGGTTATAACTGATCTCCATAACAAATAGGTTAGTCAGCCTTGTCTAAAAAGTAAGTAGACTTAGTCAATGTCATGTATGTACATGGCCAAATGTGCCACGTGCGTTTTCCATTTGTTTTTGGATAAAATGCATGGTTTTTGCCTCATTATAATTAGCTAAAAACCATGCATTTTTCCATGCGTTTATCTCATGGAAAACGCACGTTGCATATTTGGCCATGTAATTAGAGTTACAACGACTGACTTTTTAGCAAAAAATGTGCCATTGTTATACGATACTGACAATAATCAGATAAATAGATAAAACTGGTTTATTTAGTTATATCCCAAATAGGATGGAGTTAACTAAAAATGTTGGTTAGTTAATTCCTGACTATGAGGGATGTAGCTAACTGATACTCCATTTAACCTTGGGGGAATTAGAGCTCTGATTCTTCCAAGATTAAGCATATTTACTAATTTTGTTTATTGTTCGATTTCTTTAACTGCTGTTATTATGCAAGAAAAGCACTGTATGCATTCACGAGGGAGATAACTAACAGTTTCATTGGTTATATTGGAACAATAGTGTAAGTGATAGTTATACCCATTAAACATGATTACTAATTTGTTTGATTGTTTGATTTATTTAACTGCTCTTATTATGCAAAAAATAAAAATAAAATACTGTTTGCACTCAGGAAGGATACCTAACATTTTCGTTGGTTACATATTCCTCTCAAAACAATAGATATAGTTCAATAGTTTGTCCATACATGGCATGGGGCAAATCAAAATGAACAGAAATGTTAGATATAAAGTTGATAAACTTGATAAAAACACCTCTTTGTAACAACTAACTGAAATTTTGCTATATTCTCCATTGTAGTTTTTCCTGCTACTATGTCATCATCGCAAAGGGCCATAATGACAAGAATGCAAAAAATATAATCATTGCATTGATAGGAAACTTGTCATGAATTAGCAGGGAAATGTTTTTATTGTTGGAAATTTGGGGGGTTGATTATTGAAAACATTTATGTAACTTTGTGCTACTCCATGAAATGTTTTGTAAAAATAAGAAACAAGCGGATATATTTATTTTGGATCATATAATTATGGTGCACTAATTCAGTCTGATTGTGTCATTCACAAACAAATTATTTCTTAACCATTGATTCCTTGATTAAAAAATGCAAAACATTAGACCATAATTATGTAAATCATTACATTGATTCCTTGATTGAATATCATAATTGTCGTTATCTGGGAAGTGCACACCATGATACACATTTACCCCATTGGTGACGTCTTTTACTTGCCCCAATATAGACATATAAGTTTAAGGCACCGCCAATTTAACATCTGATGTTAGCATCTTACCGCTTAGGCAGAAGTTCCCAAAACCAATTTGATGGTAAGATGGACCTGAATGCCACCTCACCAAAAAAAAAATCATTAGTATAAATTTTTTTTTATAGTATATAGTCCAGCTATAGTTTGCACTGAAATACCACTCCTCTGATAAAAAAAAGATCAAGGTTTAACCATCTAACTCAACAAATAGACAAGTGGAGTTATTGAAAATGGTCTTGACACTGAGATTTTCACAATTCTGAAATAACAATGATCTTGTTCAGTTTCATACCTCAGCTTCCGGTGTCCTTGTAAAATTGTACCAACATTTTGCATAACATGGCAAGGGTCAGTTTGTGATTACACATATTGACATTTCCGTCCATGTAACTGTTCATATGTTGGAGTGGTCAGTGGGATTGCCACAGCTGTGCACTGAAATCTCTGTGTACCAGATGTGTGTCTTCTGATATGTGTGTCTTCTGATATGATATTAGTTCATGTAAACTTGAAAAGATTGTAATACAAGTTAATACAAGGGCTCCCCTGCGAATACAAACAGACTGTGACAATTACTCAGCAATAGTAAACTTGCCATAATATCAGTATGCTGAATTAAATTACTAAAATTCTGGCAATTTTTTGGAAATCCAGGAGAATTATTCTGGGGAAATATCAATATTAGTTGGCAAAATGGTGGGAATATCAACTGCATTATAATTGTGTAAAACTTTGGAGATATATATCAGCGTTACATAGTGAAGATTTGAGCAAAAGTAGCATCAGTAAAAGATGGGAAAAATTCTGAAAACATCAACATATAAGATTTAGCTAATTTTTGGAAACATCAGAGTAACATTGAATAAATTTTGGAAAAATCAACTTTCGGTGGTGCCAATTTGGAGAAAATTGGCATAAAATTGCAGAAATATCAGGATAGGACGGGAGAAATTTGAAAGAAATATCAGCCGAAAATGGAGAGATTTCTGGAATATCCCAAAAATCATGCCACATCTGCTTAATTTTAGTGCGACATCAACTGACGATGGCCAACACTGGAATGATGTTGACCTGATCTGGCATGCATGCTTTCTGGTGTGGTCCATGGCATTGGGAACACTCAAGCAATATTTATTCTAATATTACAAAATATCCCAGATACATAGCAGCTAGGTGGCCTAATGGTTAAGGCATTCGCCAATTGGCCAGCTCTGCTGAAGGTCACAGGTTTGGTCCCCGGCTCGAGCACTCTTCATGAGCTACATCCAACACGGACTGTGTCAGACACAATATCCGGAAAACTGTTGCATTTGCAGAATCATTGCATTTATAGTCATAGCGTATTAACCAATTGACAAATCTATGAACGATGCCATTCTTGGTCATTGGTCAATGTTGGGCTCATGTCAAGCCAGTGGAGCATGGTATCTGGGATTAAGAATAACAGTTAGTTCCATTAAAAAACTGCCTGTCAAATCACACCTACAGCAAACCAGCCAATAAAATGGCGTTCAAAATAGCAATATCTCAGGGCATGTTAAACTGACCATAGTGAAACTTTCAGAGATTGATTTTCATGCACCCATCTTGCATTTGAAGGGTAGAAACCATTGATATAGTCAGACTTCAGTTTGACACAGGGAGCTTGATGAGAAAAATAGTCAAAACATGGCAGTGGTGGAAAATGGAAAATTAATCAAATAATGCATGGCTATAATTTTGGATTGGAATTCATCATCCAAGCATTTAGCAAGTATAAACCCAGTAATGTAAATATAGTGAACTTACTAGCTGTATTAAGTTTTTACAGAGGGGTCCATTTTGTGAAAAAATAAGTACACCCTAGGTTCACCATATTTACTACACTTGATTCATGCAATCTGAATGCCTTGAAAGTGAAGTCCAATTCACAATGTTTAAATGCTCTTGTGTATAAAAATATATTTTCCAGTACTTCTATTTTTCTAATCAAGCACGCTGTGCTTAACTGGAGTTCGGCTATCAATGATTTGTTCGCTTCAAATGCAATTAAAATACATGAACAGCAACCTCTGAAAGGCAGAATGTTTAACTGTAGTCAGATGAACATGTCCTAAGATATTGATGTTTTAATTGCTACATTATTGACAGGCTTCCACAATGATGTACTCACTTCTGTTAGATACTGTAGACAAAGCTAGACGACCTCTGCTATACAATGCTACCTGCCACTAAACGGAACTGTCAGGCTATAGCTGTCTACTCTTTGTCATTTCTATGGCACATACTTAGCCAGTTACAGCTACAGCTAGGAATAGGAATATTGGTAGGTTGCTACAGCTGTCTAAAGTCAACAATATTTTATGGAACTGATATACCATGCCATGGCAGACCGGGTCATTTCGAATCAACATGTTATCTGGGAAGTGCACACCATGATACACATTTACCCCATTGGTGACGTCTTTTACTTGCCCCAATATAGACATATAAGTTTAAGGCACCGCCAATTTAACATCTGATGTTAGCATCTTACCGCTTAGGCAGAAGTTCCCAAAACCAACACTAGGGTAATGTCAGAGGGCAAAACCAGCTGGCTTCCGGTCTTATGTCCTTCGGTACGAAGTTAAGAATTTGCTAAATTCGCATTGGATATAGGTTTAATAAATATATTTTAAATATATGGCCTAGACTAAACGAAGACAGGTAGAAAAATAAAAATAAAGTCTTAGGTCACCCATTATCGTTCTATTACACATTGGTATACTGGTATAAACGTCTACTTTATGGCAAATAATAATTCAAAATAATTCAAAATTTTATGCCCGAGTCATTGTATGGCTTTGACCTGAATGAGAAAAATGGTGTGGAAAATTCTAGAAAAATGCAATGCTGTATTCACTTTATATAATAATTATAATTCTGATAATTTAAATTGAATGTAGTATATTTTTTTTTTATTACAAAAAAAAGCTAAAATATTATTTTATCCAATTCAGTGGTTCACTGTACAGTTCCATGATAGATGCAACATAGGAAAGCAACAGCCATGATTGAGTTCAGTACAAATAAATTCTTTGCTAGCTTTTCATGCATTGAGTTAATGCAGGTTTTAATACGGAGCTAAATTTAGAGATATCTACAATAATAAAACATCATTGATTGAATAAGAAAGTTTATTATACTGAGATTACTTCTATATGCAAGCCTCGAATCAAAATTTCATCAACAAATGTCTTGCAAAACTGGAAATTTGAAAAAAAGATACAACATTTATAAAGACTAATTAAGCCCCTGTCACACGGGCCGGTTGTGCCGTAGTGAACCCGTAGTATTACGTAATAGTTGCGGAAATCGCTACCCGGCTCGAAGCCGGCGGCCCCAATACGGCCACCCGTGGATACCCGTGGATACCCATCAAGCACCCGTGGGACCCTTGGCCAAGCCGCGAAACCCGGCCCCGGTAGCCGGTTGTGCCATGCGAGCAAAAAAACCTGTGGAAGCCGGCGGGTGACCCGTGGAAGCCGGCGGGTGGCCCGTAGAACCCGGCGAATTATTCGTCCCTAATTTCACTCCGGCGGCTTGTTGAGGGGTTCTACGGGTAACCCGCCGGCTTTCACGGGTAACCCGCCGGCTTTCACGGGTAACCCGCCGGCTTTCACGTGTAACCCGCCGGCTTTTTGCTACCAGCGTCAGCGTAGGCAGGGAGGTATATACTTTAAAAAGGCTGCTGCTCCCCTAATATAAGTCCGATTTTCCTCAAATAAAGACTGAATGGCAGTATAGCTCATACTGATTCCATACGTATTTTCAGATTTAAAAAAACCCGAATATTAAGCGAGATATTTGTCTGAGAAGGCAATTGTCTTGCGGCGGCTGCTGCTCCATTTATATTAATCCGATTTACGTCAAATCAGGACTGTATTGTAGAACGTGTTTTCGGATTGAAAATAGACCAAATATTAAGCGAGATATTCGTCTGAGAAGGTAGCTAGGTTCGCGGAGGCAAACAGTGGTGCTCTTGCAGACGTCCGCGCCCTGACTGTATCAATGCAGGAAGGGCTGAGCCCTTCTTTAAAAGGCTGCTGCTCCCCTAATATTAGTCCGATTTTCGTTAAATTAAAACTGTATTGTAGCATAGTTCATACTGATTCCATCATGTTTTCGGATTGAAAATAGACCAAATATTAAGCGAGATATTCATCTGAGAATGCAGTTCTCTGGCGGCGGCCAGGTGCTCTGTGTATGGTCATGACTTGAATGGTGTGGTCAATATTTTTGACCATGATATATATACATTGTTTGGATGAGCTTTATTGCAATTCATTTCTACTCATTCTGCCAACTGCCATGACCATTATGTCAATTGCTATTAGCATTTTGAATGATATAAAGAATGGGTGTAGAGAATACAGCAAACGCTCAATACATGTGTCAATTGCCTAATTGCCTAAATTGGGGTTCTTTGACCTGTCATTTCATAGTTTGTTCAAAGATGACACAGTAATATGACATTGTCTTGATTGTCATTCACAATTACAAAAAGATGTAATTGCTTTCATTAATTAAAAACAATGTATTTTTACTTTTCAATATTTGTCACCTGATATGTTTGAGAACTTCAGTTTCACGTAATAATAAATATATGTACATTTTACAGTACCTTATGTACAATTTTGTACAAAGAGTGGAAAATTACATCAATGGATTAGCAGAATTTGCATTTTTTGCCATCAGTAGTAACTCTCACGAAAGTTTGGCCAAAACCATGTACCACCTTCAGTGATGATTTTAAAATCCATAAAGTTTTCCTTTTGACTTTAAAGTAAATCTTTCAAAATACCCCAAAAACGTGTCTCATTGAAGTTCAGTTATTACGTTTAATTTAGATGCAGCAATAAATACCCCCTTTTTTGCGGAGTATTTTTGCAGCAATGAGTAGGGATTTGAACGCTCTTCTTCAGATTTCAAAACAAAACACTGCTTTCGACTTCACATGAAAACTTTCAAAATACCCCAAAGCAAAAATATCTCATTTTGGTGCACTGGGTATGAATAAATATTAGTTCTCAAATATATGGTGGGCGAACATAACAATTTGTGGTATCGTGGGGAGACAGTAATTTTCACACCACAACATAACGACTTTCACACCTTGAAGGGCAGTTTTAGCCAATTAACTCCATAAATATTGAAGAACAGAGATTTTTGGTTTGGGTACAACCTTGAGTTAAATACAATACAATGCAAGAACTGGTAAGGTTAGAAAAATTGAATATTGGGTCGTTTTCAACTCAAGATTGAACCAAGCTAAAGAGTGTATATATATGTCATTACTTCATCCAAGAGGTTAGAACATCGCCTTACTAAGAGGTATTAACCATTATTCTATGTAAGATACATTTAGTGGTAGGACTGCATATGCAAACTTAGGCTTCCAGACTATATGAAACACCCTCATTAACATCTGATTCAGGATGCGTCACCAAGTGAAATATCATTTAGAGTGGAAGAGGAGAGGAGGAGAGGAGGAGATAACGAATATCAGGTACAATTGGCTAACTTTTTGCTGAAAGCTATGGAAATAAGGAAACAGTTACTTTTTGTTATTTAGATGTCGTGTATTTAAACACTGAAATGGAGTGACATATAAGCCCTTATGGGGCTGGGTGGTTTATGTTTCCACGTATGATGTTTGTATTGTTGTAATGTAACACCAAATGTCAGTAAAGATAAATAAATAATAAATAAAATAAATATATACACTAAAAAAAGTGCAAATGTACCATCTAGAATTTCTTTTACAATCAGCTCATACATTGATTTCAGAAGCTTTCATAAGAGGTGAAACTCTGTTCATGTGTGTGAAATGTTATCTGTACAAATTGTATAACATGACCATATGATGACGTCAAACTGCTCATTCAAGGTCTCAAGGCAAAAATGTCAGTTTAGAAAAAAAATTAACATTACACAACATTGCTCATGCTATCTTAGTCAAGTGACAATTCACGTGTGTGTGACTGCAGATCACTGATTAAACCCAACTATCATTATCACAAATGCAACGGAATCAAGCTGATATCAAAACGCAGGTAATGGGTATATAAAGGGAGGTAGTGTTTATCCATCAGCAACTTGACTACTGTGTTGGTATTCGCTTGATACTCAGCCTAACCCATTACAGAAATCTCCGAGATGTTTCACTTCCTTGCTTTGTGCTTTTTGCCGGCTTGTCTTTCTCAAGTAATCATCCCAGAGCCCTGCCCAGAGCCAGCTCTTCAGGCTGACTTTGACCTCTCTCAGGTGAGTATTTTCATTATTCCAAAAGAGGGAATTGGAGAAAAACTACATACACATAGTCAAGATGGTTTTAAGAGGTATTTAGTATGATTGCAACATATAATGAACATTGTGATATTCCTAATTGTTATATTTGTTCAAGGTCAAACCCTCATTAATGTCATACTATTCATAACATACCTTTCGTATATTGATGAAGAGCACTGTTTATATTTTTGTTTTGTTAATTTGAAATAGTATAAAAAATATTTTTATGAATCTTTAATCCCTGTAGGTGGCCCCACGATAGCGAAGGGATACCTTCTTAGTAAGGTCTCCTCACATTATCTACAAAATTTTTCGAAAATTAAATTTATAATATATGTTTTATGAATGTGAAATAAAATGAATGAATCTGAACACATAGAGGGAACTGAGAGAGTATGATTTCTTGCAGTATGTAGGAAAATGGTACCAGGCAACAGCCTACCCTTTCTTGTTCACTGGCAATGGAACATGTGTGACAGCTGAGTACACTCCTTTGGAAGATGGCACAGTCAAAGTTAACAACACTGTTTTTGATCTGGAGTGAGTAACCTATGATATTTTTTATACATGAAATGAAAAATTATTTTCTTTAATAACATGCCTAAGAATATTAAAGGAAAAATCTACACACATAGTGTCAATGGATACAAATCCTATGTCAAGGTGACGACATTGCAGACATACATAGATGAATGTAATATACTAAATTGCTATTCATGTTCGGTTAAATGAACATCTACAATTTTTCAAAATTACGCTGACTTTCTGCATCTACTATATTTCTACTGGATTTCTTCCATACATTTTGTTCTTTAATCCCCCTCATCCCTGCAGTGACATAAATTATGCCTTTGGGATGAGTTATCTACTCAATAAACAATTATGCCTGGACTTTGGATGACAATGTGTTTCCAAAATTCCAGACAAGGAGCTTTCCGTTCAGACATTGGAAGTGCCACAGTTCCCGACCCAGAAAATCCAGCCCAGCTTTGTGTCAAATTTGCAGAAGGTAAGAATAATTTGAGACCAGCTCACAAAGTTAACGTTGGTAATGAATTTGCAATTGAAAGCTGTAACAGTGCAAATCGTTGATTAGTTTAATAGTCAATTTGACTTTGCTGATATATGTCAAAGCATGTTTCTTCATTTGTTGATTCCAGGAGCACCTTGTGGAGACTACAGAGTTATCAGGACTGACTACGAAGGCTACACCCTGATCTTCTCATGTGGTGGTATTGGATTCACCAGTTTCCAGGTCGGCTGGATCCTCACCAGAAATCCAAACCCTGATCCAGCTGTTGTAGAAGAAGTGATTGAATATGCTGCTTCTGTTGGAATTTCTAGAGATTATTTTGTATCTACTGTTCAGAACTGTGGCAACTAAGATCTCAGTTATAATTTAAGATATTCGCTAATGCTAGATCCTTGTTGTAAAGTGTGATATTATACCTGTACAAAATGTGCAAATAAATTATTTTGAATATGCAAACTGAGCCAGTGAATGTCTTAAGGGGCGTTCACACTATCACAGATGAAAAACTTAGTTCACTTGGCAAGCATTTCCAGGATACTCTTGCTAATCCGTAGGAAGCTCCTGGTAGAGCTTAATCATCCATGACCATGATTGGAGAGGGCGAAAAATGCTCAATATGTTTAAAATTTTGGTGGACGTTCTACGAGTGAATTGTATATATTAGTTACCTAACTTGCTCAGGAGTCAGTCGGCGAGCGTTCTACGTACCTTCTACGTACGTTATAGGTAGGTATGTGGCCATCCTTGTCCATATGTAGCCATAAGTAGCCACTGTCCATCTGTATGTACTCACCATCCACTCACGTCCACTCGTAGAATGGTCGTAAAACGCTCAGCGGACATCCGTCGCCCACCCGTCGTCTTCTGTGCGAGCGATCTACAAGCGATCTACGAGCGATCTACGAGTGACCTACGAGCGATCTACGAGCGTATGCCTCACGTATGCCTCATGTATGCATCGCGTATGCCTCACGTATGCCTCACGTATGCTTGGCGATGGACATATGCCTCACTGAGGCTTTGATGGACGTCCGCCGAGCAATCTACGTAGAGATTGCCCCACGTAAGCGCGTGGAAATTTTTTTTACGTGATTAACAGAGCCATGAGTGAGCACATATAGCCCATTTTTGATGTACATGGTCACTCGTAGGTCTTGTACGTGACCATGTGAATGCCCCTTTAGCGAGCAATGAAGCCATAAAGGAATGAATCACTTATGGATATAGATCACAGTCATGTTTATTGGCATCCATTGTGTTGTGCCAGTATATGCAAGATATGACTAGTTGCTTACAAGGGGCAGGGTTTAGTAGAATTTGTACATATATAGGTGCATTTAGCACCCATGTATTACAGTTAGTTTCATAAAATATAGTAGACTCTAGACAGCTGTGGTGACATGTTCCTGGCTGACTATAACTGATTAAAGTCGGCTTACACCTACCACCAATGAAAAAATATAAACCTTGGTGGTGGTGGATTAGGGCTTTATGTCCTGTATTTCTTCACCTGATGGGCTAATTAGGACAGGTAGGATCCATGGCAATGAGATGAAGGATGAAACAGCCATTGGAATCCTAGCGTGCTACCACTGAGCTAGGCCCCCACCCTTGTAAACCTTGGTAAATGTAATATATAGCCAGACAGTTCCATATAGTGCCAGGTAGCATCATACAGCAGAAGTTGTCTTGCTTTGTCCAGGTTTAGTTTGAGAGCAACATAATCTCCATTCTGGCAGTAAAACATTTTTTTAAATAGTTTTTTTGACAATGTGTATGAGTCTTAACTCAATATGGTATTTTTATTGGATTGGATATTTTTTTGGATGAATTTTATTTTAGATGATTTGTATTGTACCTTCTTCTTTCACTTGTGAACTTTTTTTACATCTAAAATTGGTTCTGCAACAATCTCAGACCTAAAGAGCCCCACCAGACTCAATGTCAAAATTCTTCCCATCTAGGCCTACATATTATACATCTGATAATCAGCAGCTACTGTTTAGTTAAAGGACTGCTCCTTGCAATCAAGTATGATTTAAAATATTTATCATCTACAACGGCTGGCTATTTC
The DNA here is from genome assembly GCA_932294295.1 of Alitta virens. Taxonomy (NCBI): domain Eukaryota; kingdom Metazoa; phylum Annelida; class Polychaeta; order Phyllodocida; family Nereididae; genus Alitta; species Alitta virens. Next base: position 24,061,944 of record OW028580.1, on the reverse strand, counting down.
ATGAACTTTCTTGTGGACAATTTTTCAGAAACACATATTTTGAGATTAAGTATAGTGATGGATGGTGACTGCCTAGTGTATTTTGACAGACTATGATGAATCAATTTGGATCCACTTTGGCTAGCCCGAACAGACTGCCTCGCAACATAATCACCCATTGTTCAGTATTGGGACGTCATCACTAGGTTTGGCAGCAGTATCGGATAAATTTTATTTTTATTTCAACTTGATCTTGACATTTGACCCTGATCATGCTGTTGATGAAGAAAATCATCAATTATGCAGATTCTCTTTAGGTCGCAGTTGCATTATTATCTTATGATCTCAATGTGAATTTTGGATATTTATTTTCTGTTAATAAATTATCATATGGTTTAAAGTTCCTATGTCTCTTGGATTTAGCATAGGCAAATAATTATATGAACCAATATTACCTTCTTGTCTCATGATATTTTTTACCATTACATGCTCATTTGTGCACAGCAATTTATCTTTAAGGTACAATAAATAACATAAATTGAGTTTTTCATGCCATCAAAAATCCAATATGTAAACAAACCTAGTGATGACGTCCCAATACTGAACAATGGGTGATTATGCCATTTACACTTGTGTTTCCATTTATTATTTATTTTTCATAATGAATGCATCATAGACTGACTAGCTGATACAAATTTAGTGTAATATATTGTCTACAGTATCTAACAGAAGTCTGCCAACAACATAGCAATTAAAACGTCAATATCTTAGGAAATGTTCACCTGACTTTTTTTCAACCTCAGATGTTATACAAATATTGACTGGGTCGAGGGCACTAGTACATTTTATTTGACCCGAAGGAGTGATAGTTGCCTCTATATAGTGGCAAATATCACTCCCGAGGGTCACTCCCGAGGGTCAAATAAAATGTACTAGGGCCCGAAGTGACCAGTCAATAATTGTTTTATTATACCTCCACCATCTAAAAATATAGGCCTATTTTTTTTTACATAGCTGTTCTGCTTTACACAAGATCTTTTTAGTTTTCAGGTGTTTGTCAAAGCCAAATTTATGATAAATTTGCTTAATTAAAACCTGTTATAGGTCATTTTTAAAATGTTCACATTTAATTCTGTAGGGTCCTAACTCCGTGAAAACCTGCAACCTTATTAATTTATTAATCCACAGCTGCTTAAATTTACCTTTTCACTGTCATTGCCTGTCTACCCATCAAAATAGAATTTATTTATTTATTGAAGATAAATTAGCACTGCGCGTACATTTGTGGGAGCACCACAACAAATTCTGCACGATCCACAATCATTGCTTTTTTGGGACCGCCAGTAAACCTGCCTTCTCCTGCCTCTATCTCACTTAATATATGGTCTATTTTCGATCTGAAAACACAACATAAGAGCTTATCTTTGGTTCTTAATGGGGGACTGATTAACTTAGATGTCTGCAGTCTCTCCTTCACGCACAACCACCTCAAAGTTTCGAATTAACGACGCTCTTCATGACGTTGGCCACTAGGGGTACGATGGTACTAGTACTTTCCAAGCAATGTCATGTGACGCCGTTTCAGCCAATCACAGCTCATGAGACATTGCAGAGGTATAATGATATACAAATACTGGTGCGAGGGCACTTGTACATTTTATTTGACCTGAGGGAGTGATAGTTGCCTCTATTTCCTGAGGGTCAAATAAAATGTACCAGGGCCCGAAGTGACAAGTCAATAATTGTTTATTATCAAGCATATTGTTATAAGTCAGCTTTATTTGCTTGAAAAACAACAATTATTAATTTCAAACCTTAATTTACATTTTACACAAGGTACACAGTTTCCAGATGTTTGTCTGTAAGGTCCTGAATCCGTGGCAACCTGCAATCACCTTTTCACTGTCATTCCTGTCTACACATCAAAATATAATTTATTTATATATGCACCTGTATGCCGAAAAAACGTTTCAATTGGGCGGCTCTCTTCATGACGTTCGCCATGACGCTCGTGAACCTGCTTCTCTGCCTTCTCCTATTCGTATCTCGCTTAATATTTGGTCTATTTCCGATCTGAAAACACGTAATGACAGCTTGTCACTGGTTCTTAATGGGGGACTGATTAACTTTGATGTCTGCAGCCTCTCCTTCACGCATAACCACCTCAAAGTTTTGAATCGACAACGCTCTTCATGACGTTGGTCACGACGCTGGTAACTATTCTCAATGATTGTGTGGAATATATTTTAGAGTCTATTGGATATAGGCTATGTAACAACTGACAATCGAACATCCAATGGGGTGTGACTGAATACTTTCTTTATATATAATTTATAGCCAACAAGAGAGTGGGAATATATCTAAAGATATACTATTTTCAATAGTATGAAATCTGAAATTAAAGAAAAGTTTCTTTAATTTCAGATTTCATACTATTGAAAAAGAGGGGAATTTTGTAACTGACGGTTTGTTTAGCAAATTCATGTCTCACTACCCATAAAGTGCAGGTATTATTATATCGAAAATTATAATTATGAACTGGAGTTGAAATTCGTTTTTTTAAAATACCTGACTGAAAATAACCAGGAAGCATCTCATTCTCCAACCTGAAGCAAAATTTGAAACCATGTAGTGCATATATGTCCTTAAAGGTGGAGTAGTATGAGCATTGTACTTGCTGAAAGGTATTGATTGTATCCCTTTATTTTTGTACCCTAAACAATTTATCATTAGATTTTCCCGATAAAAGAGCACCGTAATTAAGATTTGGAACAATAAGAGAGTTACATAAATTCTCCGTGGGAGGAAGAGCTTCAGTTTAATTAATAAACCCACAACTTTCGAAATTTTTGTAGAGATGTGGTGTGTTAATAATCATAATGGTTGGGTATGTTATTCGCTTTTGTGGCATATGAAATACCATCGCTTTACTTTTATGACAATTTATTCACGTTCAACCTTTCGTTAAATATTTCTGATTCATTATTAAGTTAGTTTCTTTTTTATAAGTCATGTTATCACTGCATTTAAGGTTGTCATTAACGTAGAATCATCAGCATACATTATGGGATTAAAGCAGCTACTTATTGCGGACATAATGTTTAGATAGATACAAAATAAAAGCGGCTCCAAATTGAGCCTTGTGGAACCCCTGTTTTAATTAATAATGAATCAGATTTATTTTCGTCAAATTGTACATATTGATATCGATTAGAGAGGTAACTGTTTACAAGATGTAAAGATATATTTTTAATGCCATAATATTTTAGTTTGTTTTTACAAAATTTTATGATCTTTAGTGTCAAACGCCTTTTACAAATCAAGAAAAATACTCCGAGGTACTTGTCATCTATCAATTTCTATTGTAATTTTATCAAAGAATTCTAATGCTAGCTCAGTAGAGTGTTGGGATCTGAAGCCGTATTGACTTTGATAAAATAATTTATTTTCACTAAAATATATATTCGTTTGAATAGGAACTTTTCAAAAAGATATACTAGAAAGAATAGAGACTGGCTTTAGTTATTGAATGAATAAATATCACCTGCTTTAAATAATGGAACTGTTTTGGCCTTTTTTAACAGCCCTTGTAAAATTGATTGGTTTATTATCAATGCTATTGGTTCTGCTAAATCGTGTTTAATTTGCTTTAATACTTCATTTGAAATGCCATCGTGACCACAGCTTGTTTTAGATTTTATGTTATCTATTATTTTGATTACCTCTTCACAGTTGATATCTTAATTTGTAAGTTTTGGTTAATTGGTTTGTTTAAATAATCATTATAACTGGAATTATTGGGTGTAACTATCTTCTCTCCTAATTTAGGTCCTATGTTCACAAAATATTCGTTAAATTCTTTCGCAATTTTATCTTTATCACAAATTTTGCTTTCATTTATTTTAAAGTAATTTGGAAATTCCTTTTTGTCAGCTGTTTTATTTGTAATTTCTTTTACTGTAAACAAGGCATCATCTTTAAAAGTTATCAAAACAATACTGACAATGTTTAATTTTAGCTTGCCTTATACTTCGCTTTAATATTCAACAGTATGTTTGCAAATTTAATTTTCTGGTTATATATTGAGGATCATAGATAGGTGTTCATTTTAGTTGCTTATACAATGAATCTCTGTATTTTATAGAAATGAGAATGCCTTGGGTAACCCAAGGACATTTCCTGTGTTTGTACTTGTTGAATTTAACCGTTTTTGTTGGAAAACATTCAGTAATTCCTTTCGTAATAATTGTAGTCTGTCATAGTTAACATTAGGATCTGAGTTTAAATTGTAATTTAGTTTATCATGGAAATTTTTGTCTCGAAATTATTATTTAAGATCAGGGCAATTCTGCTTTGTTAAGTAATCTGGTGTAATGAAATAAGGCAAGTGGTCAGAAATATTTTGTAACAGTATACCAACAGTACTTTCAGAAAATTTATCAGATACTTTAACTAAGAAGTTATCAATTAGTGTACCATTATTCTCTGTTAACCTAGTGGGAAGAGTTATTTTAGGAATAAAACTACTTGAGGGTAGAGATTCAAATAGTTACTAATATGAATATTTTCTGTAATTCTCAAAAGACCTGCAACAATCACATTTTTGTAACATTGGAGTAAACTAAATACCTGAACCACTTCCTCTGAAAAGGTTTTAAGAACATCAACAGTTTGACATGTAGGTCTGTAAATGTTCCCTATTATTACATTTTTTTAATAGTTGTTATATGCTGGAAGAGCTTTCAGTTACTTTAAAGGGAATCTTCCAGCCGGGTTTGGAAGGTCAGCACCGAATTTTGTGAAAACCCTCTCATCCCATCTTTACCATTCATATACAAGTTTCACCTAGCTGCACTTATTAATAAGTTATTAAATTCAAAATTTAGAAATTGTTGCATTTCGGCTCGAATTTTACTATGAAATTTCATTGCCTTAGAAGTAATTTAAGAGTCATAAAGTGCTTACAGTAATGGGCAATAGAGCAAAATGTACCTCCCTCAACACACTTTCCCATATATGTATTCTGCCTCAAATGGCCTCAATAGAGGGGTTTTACTGACTTATGCTTGGGTATTTCCGGCGTTAATCCCCAGGTGTTGACCACAATTCTCATAACATCAAAACAACTTGTAAAATAAATAATTAGCCATTAAGACCTTGAAAATACTGAAAATTAAGTCTCTTAATTTCTCAGAAACTATTTAGGATTCTTATTTTATTTTTTCACTGCTAAGTGCAGTAGCCCAAGTATGAAAATTTGGCAAATTTACAATGGATTCCAAAATGGGCAGTTTAAAGGGAAGATTCCCTTTGATAATAATACCATCCCGTAAATTAGATGCATCATGTGCATTTATTGCATATTGAAACCTTTTATGTGAATAATCGGTTACGCCCCAATGTGCACTACATGATTTAACTTTGCTTATTAGGTTGTAGCCTTCAAGTAGGAGAAGCGAGACGTCATCCTGATCGGAAAGTCCAAGTTTCCTGTAAACAAATTGCTCTGATTACTATATAAAATTTCTTTGAAATAATTCTAGGTAAAGTTTCAATTGATTATACTTCACTTTAAGTGATTGATAGTTAAACTGATCATGGTAAAGACATCCTTTTTACCTCTGTCATTATCGTAATATGTAGAATGTCTAAATAGAACAGGTGCTTCACCTTCGTGATTATCTGAATAATTCACAAGTGATAGTCCATTACTAATAGTAATAATAATTCATGTATGTTACTCATTATAGAAAGTCATGAAATCACAGGAATAATTAGTGTTAATATTCTGTAGTACATATTTTATACATTGTCTCAGCATTGAGCATGCAGGTCACTCCTCTTGTAAAAGACCCCTTTTGCAAACAAACGATTCTGAAATATTCAAAATTCCGGAAACAATCTCCCTTCTGCCCCCCTGGACCAAAGGTGTTCTCCAGGGACAGGGGGGGGGGGGGGGCACTGCTATGACCACGTACTTAAAAAATTGGCTAATTTACTTTTAATTTTTGTATGATATTTTAGTTTTAATATCCCTGTTTACACAAACAACGTATGTGATATACCATCAACCAGTAAACATACAGAAACATACAAATACAGTACATGTCTATGGCATATGCAGCTAAAAATATTTTCATTTCTGCATTATATATACTATCTGCCCTTTTACGAGTACATGTAAATGTAATGTAATATAGTTTACTGAACACTGGTTAAAATACACGAAGTGCAGGTTAAAATCAGTACAAATTTGGGGTAGCGGAGACCGTCTTATGCTGTCTCCAATAGCAACTTATTTACGGGATACTCTTACATGGACAGGTAGCTGTTTCATACTGCTTCCTAATTCAACGAAAATTATTACTTTATAAATCTAGTTAACTAGATAGAAGTATATACTATTACGGTGGGTCCTATCCAATTCTCAGGTGATAATGGCGGGTCCTCTTCAGGGTCAAACCTTGGTGCAGTCACGACATAATTTGGTAATTCATTCCAGGTGTTAATTATTCTATTTGTGAAGAAATATTTGCGCAGTTCAAGACTGTTTGTTTGTTCTATATATTGTTTAAATTTATTCCCTCTTGATATTCTTGGTGCCCTTGGTAGAATCAATCGCACATCGTCGTCATAAGACCCATTTAGCAACTTATACGTTTCGATGATGTCTCCTCGAGTTCTTCGGAATCTTTGGCAAGGGAGTCTCAGATGTTAGAGTCTTTCTTTGTAGGAGACTATATTCTGTGTGTTTTTCGAGGGATCTTGTTTCCATGAATCTCTTCCACAGTCCATGTTTCTTCTTCACTTTTTTCCTGAGGTTCTCATCCAGTGGTAGAGGCCATCTCTTGCTCTCTGTTGATGTGTCACTTTGCTTGGTATGTGTTTATCTTGTGCTGAATTTTATTTGTCCTTGAATATTCTCCATATCGTTTCCTCATCTCCCTGACATTCTTGAAAGATAACATCCCAATATTTTGATCCTTACAAATCCGTTACCAAACAACTGCCAGAGTAAATTTCTCAAATGCTGAAATACAGCAAATTTCAACTGCAATATCTGTTCATCAGGATGCCGATTTTCGGAGGTTCTGGTTGCAATTGGTGTACTCATGTCTTGCACTACTATCAGTGCTTTGTTTGAAGATAATTAGATTTACCTTATATACACTACTCACAAAAAGTAAGGGATATTTTGATAAAAGTCAAATTTCTCAATGTTCCTTAAAATGTCCATAAGTGCTCTAACTTAAAATGACCGCCTATGACTTTCTAAGTGCATTTGTCCAATTATTGTCCTTACAGTGCTTATTGCATAACAGAATGGTCACTAATTAGGGGGTCAGCAGTAAAAATCACAACACATGTCTGTGCTATTAACGGTCCCTTGAATGTTCTGGTTCATTGACTACATGTATTTAAATAGTCTTTTGCAATATTCCATGCCGATTTTGACATCATGTGTCAAAGATGGCACTGGACAATTACGGCCGTACACGTTTCGTCCTATTAGGAAATAGCAACGGTCTTGAGGTTCATTATTTTGGCAATGCATGAACGTCATTCTGTGTGGTATGAAATGCAGATCACCTGGCCCGTACCACCAGCTACTAAAAATTTCAAGTGAATTTTGTGCGAATTTTGAAAAAAAAAACATCATTAATTATGGTGCAGTTCACTTGAAATTACGCAGAAAATAAATTTCATTTTTTTAGGACATTTGTGTAACAAACAAACATGTTTGCATAACAAGCATATGATAACAAAGTACGAAAAGTATAGCAATTATTGCAATTCACGGTTATACAAGCTTATTAACGTGACAAAGCATGAGTGAAAATAACAATTATACAATGCAGATAAGTTCAGGTGTCATGTGCATAAAATCCCATTGATTAAAAGCAGTATAAATACTTGCAGTTTGTGACATTAACATGACATTTATTTTTCCTTCAGAAGAGATTTGACCAAAATGTTTGCAGTCATAGCTTTGTGTTTTTTGCCAGTTTGCTTGTCACAGGTTCTCATAGAGGCGCCATGCCCCAGGCCTGAGCTACAGGCGGATTTTGATCTGACTCAGGTAGGCCACTTGCAAATTATTTGACTTACATTTCATTGATTTGAATTAGATACAGTTAATGTGATGTTACTTTAAATCCAAATGTGCAACCGGTTATGGTAATGTGATATATATCTTGGTGTTCACCAACCATTGTAATTATTGTGTTTTTGTTTTTGTGAAACTACTACAGATTGTTTAATTAGAGCAAAGCCTTATTCACATTGTTGTATTTGCTGTCAGGTGGCAGCACCAACATGTAATCAAACCAAGTTCTGTAGTTATTTAGTCAATCATACATAAATTTACCTAACATTAATCAATAAACAAATTTGTCCACAATTCTTCAATTTCCACCGATCAAATTGACACCCCAAAGGGGGTAATGGGGTGAACTAGCTCAGGGTAAAACAAATCTATTATTACTCTAAATGTGAAGAACCGGAAGTTGCCGAAGTTGAGCATAGAGATTGTGTTATGACCGATCTAGTGAAGCCAAACTATGGTAGCAATTAGATGAAGGGTTACTGAGATTTGGGGCGTTTAAATTTCTTATTTACCCTAAAGAAACAACTCTTATAACTTTGGATTGGTTTATTAATATTGAAACATATTTGAGCCATATATAGTTTTTGAGCATACAAACATAAATCATGAATGTTTATATGAAATTGACAGTATCTCACAGATATATGCTGATGCCCTTAAAGACAAATACGGGTATCATCAGCGCCACACTGTGTAGATCGTCATAAACACAAGTGCGCCCTCTTGTGAGAATTACGAAAAGCGCCGTTGCAATGGTGTCTTGCAGCATTTCAGTATAATATTTCACTTTCAAGCATGGACAAAAACACAGATGGCGCTCCAGTCGCCTCTGCTGTTTTCTGTTTTTTTTTGGGGTTCAAGTTCCAGAACTAGCACATATAGTCTACTTTTATGTTTTATTTATGAAAATAAGTGTCGTACCCAGTAAAAATGTCCCAGATATCATTTATATGCAAGAACTAACCATCAAATCAACTTTGTTTTTACCACCAGGGGGCCAGATGCAGTGGTACAAATGTTTAATGTCATGCAGCTTCATTGTATTGCTGGTGACCTATACCTTTTCTTTTCTTAAAAGTTGTTCGAATAACTTAATTTAGTATTCACACAATAGTGGGAAAAAATCATTGGTGAAAATGCATTTAAACCCATTCTTATGCTTGGAAACATATTATTTTCAATTTTCTCATTGGATTAACATGCAATTGGTATTTGTCAGACAACTTTTTTTAAACTATGGTGACCCCCCCATTTTTCTTTCATTATTTTTAACAAGAACACTTGCTTTAACTTTGTACAAAATTTCATGGCATTCTCAGTGGTAGAACTGAATACCCACAATTGTCTTTAATAACCTTTGCTAATGATGGCATCCATTTACACTTAGGTCAACCTAGTATCTCAAATATAGGCCGATATATATACAAATATGTGCCACGTGTGTTTTCCATGAGAAGGATAAATGCATGGAAAACGCATGATTTATAGCTAATTATAATGAAGAAAAAACCATGCGTTTTCCATGCGTTTATCCAAACGCATGGAAAACGCACGTGGCACAATTGGCCATGTAGTACTGTAGCTTCACTCAGGAATTTAAGTTTTCGTTAGAACAAAAATGATGAATTTATGCCTATCTAATAAATGCTCCATTCATCAAAATATGACCAAATAGCACTGAGGGGTATGTAATCTATCTATGCATGTATGGATTACGTGGTGTTGCCAAAATGTTTTACAGGGGATACAGCCCCTTTAACCAGAACACTGGGGTGACTAGTTCACGACATGGCTTTGACATATCCTTTCTAACAGCTGTATGTCAGTTATATCTTGGCGCTCAAAGTTGCTGAATCATGACCAATTTCTTCACCATTCTTTTGACAAGACATTCTTCAACAAGTGTCACTCCAGGTAACTGATGCAACAGGCCTGAAAAAAATTCGTAGGGCTGCCCAAGCTTTCATGACCTTGATACATTTCAACGAATTAAATGTTTGCTGCCCGAAATGCGGAGTTGTGAAAACTTCCTCCGAGTGAATGTAATTCATGCTTGATCAACTAATTTTCAAATGCATTTCATACGTTTTGTCTAAATAGTAACATGAGATTTTCTGTAACTATAATTTGTGATTCAATAGTAGATATGTGTATTTGTATTTAAATAAATGTCTAGAAAATATGATTCAATTTGATATATGCCATTTTAACATGGGTTAAAAATGTGAGGTTTAAAAACAATTTGGTGTATCATTTTCTTGTGCATTCCAGTATGTTTCGTATCCATAATAATATATTGTTTACCAGAAACAATACTTCGTAATGTATTAGCGTAGTTGTGTATTTGTATTCAGATTAAAGCCTAGAAAATAAGCTTTAATTTGGTGTATAGTGTGTCAATATGTGAAAGAAAACCTGAGCTTAAACAAAAACTTTTTACTTGTAAATTTCATGTGCATTCCTTTAAGTTGGCGATGCAAATATGTGACATTTCTTGGAGAATTACCTAGTACATGGCCAAATGTGCCACGTGCGTTTTCCATGAGAAGGATTAACGAATGGAAAACGCATGGTTTGTGCCTAATTAAAATGAGGTGAAAACCATGCGTTTTCCATGCGTTTATCCAAATGCATGGAAAACACACGTGGCACAATTGGCCGTGTAAGTTTAAGAAGTCAATGTGCCTTTTACATCAAACCCACTAATTTTCAATTTTATCTAGTAGCCTGTTAACATTTATCATAGATTTTTTATTCAAATTAAAGCTGAGAGCATAAGTTTAATTTGATGCATTTTTTTTTTTATATATATTGCTTAGATATGCAGTGTATCTGTGGTGCTTCAAAGATAGAGACTCGGAAATATAACACAATTTTCAGGGTGAACAACACAGTGTTTGAATTCGAGTAAGTAATCAATATAATCTTATATACGATATCAAGTACAAGTGAATACGCCTTAATGTGACCTTGTGGTGAGATTAAACTAAACCTAATTCATTGCATCGTGAAGTGAGCATTGTGTTAAGCTAATCAATGCTGCAGAATTTCATACCAGGCTAATAAAAATATACACTGCCGGGCAAAAGTTTGGAAATACGTATAAGTTTACACAATTTTGACAATAGCACAACAGTGACAGCAATCAGTTTGTGTGTGTGATAATGCTGTTAGAAATGTTTGTGCTTAACATGTGGATGAGCTCATTTCTACCCTTGGTCATTAGAAGTATCAATTTCAGTCACTATTAAATTATTGTTTCCTAATTTAGCACGACAGTGTATGTTAAAAAAAGATTGTAAACGACCCAACATATTGGTGATGATAAGGCTATATAAATTTTTGTTTGATTCTGGTGCTTGATGCAATGACAGTTGTATTTCCAAAATAGATTCATTACTCGATTGCTCAATTTTAGGTTTTTTTTTTTTAAGATCGGGAGAATTTCGCTCTGAGATTGGATCCGCCACTGTGGAGGATCCTGAGAAACCAGCTGAACTTTGCGTCAGATTTAGTCGCCCGGGTAAGTACTATAATTTTTAATTATTATCATACATACTTTCCATCCTGTGTCAGAGCTGAATGCTGAGTGTTAAAACAGTATAAATGTTACTATATCTACTTACATGTCTTAAACTTCTTTTTTTTTTTAATGTTTTTTTTATCACTTTTTTATGGTTAATTTTTTTCGTAACCGTTTACTTTGTTTTTACCAAAACTAAGTATAGTAACAAAATTTTAAAAATGAAAAAAAAACGAAAGAGTGTTATTGTCTAACAGATTTGAACTTTACTTTCGTATTCTGAATCAGAATGTGGGGACTACAATGTGGTCAGCACGGACTATGAAGGCTATTCTCTGGTCCACGCTTGTGGAGATGTTGGTCTGCTTAGCCTCCAAGTCAACTGGATTCTAACCCGGGACCCAAATCCTGATCCAGTCGTTTTGGAAAAAATCCTTGAAGATGCAGATGCTGTTGGAATTCCAAGGGAATACTTCGAAGAGACCGTTCAAGATTGCGGCAACTAATACAAATACATTGATTTTAACAGTTTATATTTTATCACGGACAAATACAAGTGCTACAATTTCTGTGAGATTAACCTTGTCCAATGCAATTTTTTTTCTTATGAAACACAAATACTCCAATACAATTATCCCAAGCCTGTCAAAATGTACATGTGTGTGATTATAGAATGTATATTTTATGTTTATGCTTGACTGTAAGACTTAAGAAGTACTTAACTATGTCAAACTTCTTGTACAAAATTCAATGTTCAGTGGTTATCGATACACATATATACTAAACACCGCATAATCTCAAAGGAACATTAATATATATAATTAACAAGAAAACTGGACAACATCTATTAGTTTGAATGGTAATCAGCAAATATAAATAGCAGTAGTACTTCTAGGCATTCCAATTGGCATGCTGAAAACAGTCAACATTTCGCATGGCCAATATTTTATGCGCTGAATGGAATCATGTATCAAATCCTTCATCAGACATCAATCTTTGGCAATTCTGGGTGTCTCCCTTTAGTAAAGCTGATTTCTCGCAGTTGCATCCGAAGTGTATTCTTACCAGGGATGATTGGAAATTTCTCCATTTCTGCGATCGTTCGCAATGAAGAAACGAATCCCTTCTGGTCTTCCGGCTTTCTCTTACCTCTTGATTCCTGGACCTTAAAAAGGAGACAGCGCATAAGAGGAACTGACTCCAAAATGTTGTGCTTCAAACAACGGACCATCAGCTGTGTCTCCAAGTGCTGCATCATGTCTTTGATAGTGTTTGGATTGCGTTTCCTAAACAGTCGTTCGAAGTGATTTCGATGCAGCGACATGATGGTTGTCTCCTGAGAACATATTCCAGTGGCATGGTGCACAGGGAAACCAACTAAAAGCTCTATATCTCCTACAAAAAAAAAAGATCAAGTTTTTTTAATTTAAAGGTAAAATTTTACTGAAAAATGTATGGCAACAAAGTGTAATTTGGTTATTATGGCCTGTTTGTTATCATATACAAGTTGATCATTCTCATGTATGTTGTAACTAAAGTCAAACATACAAATACTAGGTCATCAGGAGAATACTTTGTAAATTGTATGATTATGGTCAGATTAAAAAGAGTTAATTCATGTAAATGATGCCTGTGGGAATTGATGGTTCAAGAACTAATATTCCAACGGCAGTATTGATTCGATACCACTCAGAACAGTACTCACCAAGCATTTGTCTTTCTCTGAGAAAGCACACGTTCACAGGGTTGCTTTTCATGCTGTTGTTCATCTTCCTGATTGCCGAAGGCGACCAACTCGTTGCAAGCGATATCGATTGATTTGTGCGAGAACCGGAGTGATTCAGAAGGTTCACTTTATTGACCCTGGTGAACTTTTGCAATCGAGGCAGATGCTTTTGAGGAAAGTAGGCATTATTGTTTTTATCAAGAGTGGACCTGAAATTGTCAAAAATATCAAAGTTGGAAATTATTGTTGAACAACAATCGCAGTCAGGGCTGGTCCTAGCACTTGCTGGGCCCAAAGCGGGGCCTAATTTGCCTTCTATGTATCATATATCCCTCATTTTAGAAAGTCAAGAGATTATTATTATAATTTTTTTTGCTATTCAATTATTAGCATGGCCTAATATTACCAATTTGCAGGGCCTATTTAGGCATGGGCCAAACGCAGCTGCCTTGCTTGCGTTACCCTAGGACCGGCCCTGAGCGCAGTCTCTGGGTAAGTATGCTATGTATACAGTGTGATCTCATTAGAAACACCCATTGGAATCACTGAAAGTGATATTTTTTATATTACAACAAACAGGTTGTCTTAAAGGTGATTTGGGATGGCCTTAGTTGGGGGTCACAGTAATTTTTTCTAGAAGGGCCTTTCAACCCCAGTAAACATTAGGAAATGGACACTTGGAAGAAGTACCACAATTGAGGTGATAATTAAACTCTACTGCAATAAAATGTGTCTTTTTTCATGCTATTTTTACAATAGAAACTCCCTAATCCAAATAATCTTAGCCAGATCCCATGCCGTTTTCAATCCGATTTCTCCAACTTCCCCACCATTGCTACATGCTACAATTATCAATAAATTTTCAGATACTTACTCTTCATTTTCCACCAGCTCCTCATATTTGTCCATGAAACGCTCAAACTGGTGCAAGTGTGCCTCAGGGTTGACCAAAAGCTTGACTTCACCACTATGAGAAATCAAATTCCATACATAACTAATTAGTTAAGCTCCACTATCAGTCAAAATTACTATTTTCTAAAACTTTATCAAATGATTCAAAATCGCCTTATTTGGGCACACTAAATATGTGTACGCTAACTAATCTATCAGGCATTGATTACAAAAAATAAATGATACATTGAAAGAAATTAAGACCAAAACATCGGAAATAAATGGAAATGGCATCATCACCCATTGTTGGGTACACTCGGCGACAGTGAACTTCGCCACGACAGCGAGATTCGCCACCCCCCTAAAACTACAAGAAACAACTTTTAGATGGCTGCCACAGCGTAAGAACACTGTCAATGATCTATACAATTAGGTTTGTAACAAATCAAGTCATTGCAATGTGCATAATCGTGTATTAGGGGGGTGGCAAATCTCGTTGTCGTGGCGAAAATCACTGTCGCCGAGTGTATTGTGACGTCATCACTTAGTTTGTTAACATATTGGATTTTTATTGGCATGAAAAATTAATTCTAGGTGAAGTTTATTTATTTAACAGAGAGATAGTGAACCCAGCAAGCCTGTGTGGTAGGTAATCAGTATTAAGAAGACGAAGTGAATGCAATAGATTTTGGCCACTGTCATATTGAGTGACAATCCAGCTTTAAGCAAGGCTTAACTTCACATCGAGAGAGTCAAATTCAGTACATCACTTACTGGAAAAGGTAGGCAAAACTCAACTGTACCACCAAGAGGGTCCAATTAAATATATCACAAAAAAGTACATCACCAAGACTTAACTAAATATATCACCAAAAAGTACATCATCAACACTTAACTAAATATATCACAAGAAAGTACATCACCAAGACTTAACTTCACCACCAGGTGGCAGGAGAGTCAAATTCTATTTGTCACTAATTAGTAAAGGTCACAAGGTTTGACCTCATGACTGTGACTCCCTCTGGCGGTCGGTTTTCAAGTAAGTGATATCCCGAGTAGGAGGGAATTAAGGAGGGAGATAACGAACATTTTCATTGGTTATATCCCAAATAGAAAATACATCAGGGTGGAGTATAACATTGGCTAATTTACCAATCAAATGGTGTGAATCTGAACAGATGACTTCACACTTTGGGGTACTTTCTTTGCTTTAGGTAATTATTTTCTCTTCATGTTGACTACTTTACCTGACAATAAAATGGATCTCTGTAACAGCTTCTCCTTGCTTGACTAAAGTTATATCAAAGTTATGAACTGCTTTCCTGAAGCAGACTGCCAGTTGCCTCTTCAGCCTTTGGGGCCAAATTCGCAGGAAAGGAATTGATTCGATGAATTCAGTTTTTTCATTATATTCTCTTTCGATGACCTGGAAAAGACATTGATAGCAATAATAATGTGCGTACTACTGAATTTGTGGTTAGACTTTGCGAATCTGCATATAGAGCATATATGAAGGGTATTTTGTTTCCATTCCACTTAGAAGCTGACGAAGTTGATCCAAGTGTTCACTTGTTGGAAAAGGCACGGTATAGGGGTTAAACCCACAACCATCCAGTTTCCAGGAAAACTCTTTTACCATACGGCCAATGGATGGATGCAACATTAATGAACACTATAAAACATCAAAAAAGCATACCTTAGAGACTGATCGGTTATAAAGATCTCGATGAATGACGATTAAGTCTGTCCTTTCATCGGCAACAATTGAAGCTGTTCTAACGCAGTCTGGATGAATCAAAGCAAGTTCACCAAACGTTGTTCCTTCGCCTGCAATAAAGTTTACAAGAACCTATGAACTTGGTGTTGACTGTTACCCCATACAAATAAAATAAAATTACCAGGCGAAGGAAGAAAGGAAGAAGAATATACCTTCATCTTACCAGGCGAAGGAAGAAAGGAAGAAGAATATACTTTCATCAAATGGTTATTTGATCATAAAGATTACATTTATAGGAAGATACATTCCACACACATAGTGGGCCAAATAGATTTCATCAATTTAGAGATTTGGATACGGATTTCCACAAATGGATGCTACTTCACCATTATTCAAGTGTGTCGTCAACTTGTTATCTGGTCAGGGTCACTGTCAAAATCTACTCTCTACACAAATTACATAATAAATAAAACTTTTTCATTTCTGCATATACCTAAGGAGACAATGGAATTCCCCAAAGCAGCCCTTTCAATGTTTCTGGGTTCAAGGACTTCTTCCCCAAGGTCAAGGTCATCTGGTGCATCCTTGAGCATAACAGACACCGACCCACGCAGAATGATGAAGAACCTGTGAGATTAGATAAGATAAGATAAGATAAGATAAGATAAGATCACAGTATTCTGTCCATTGATCTTTTTTAAATTATTTATTGAAACAGTGTAATGATACGGGTCAATGAAAAATTGGTGCATTTAACACTGATAACAGAATCCCTATCTTAGTTTTATCAAAAAGAGAGAAGCCATGAAACCTTATGGGTTGCATTGCAATTGGGACCTATTACCACTACATATAATATATATATCAATTAAAGAAAATGTGAATGTGCCGAAAGACCATAATACATACTTCAGATTTCTCATTATGAACCATTTGGCAGTAGCTTTTGTGTGACAAGTATAAATTGTAGTTAATTCTGAGGCAATTCTTTATGGCCATATAATAGTACACAGTAATTGGTGATTATTGTCGCCTGAATATACACTTCCCCAAGGTCTCGATAGCTTAGAACAAAACCAATTGATTTTCCAGAATGCTTAGATCTTAGACAGGCCTTGACTACAGTGCCATAATAGACTATTTTATTTATCTATTAATCAGAACTTTGTTTTGCTGTTTTTTTTTGTTGGTATGTTGTGGTAACTAACTTTTGTATTTCGTTGCGACTTTGTACATGGGTAACTTTTGTTTTTTTGGGTGAATGGCCAGCCTTTTAATAATTTTACGTATATAGGCCTAATTATAGCTTGTTTGAATCTTCACGAAATGAACAAGGTCCAACAAATTGAATTGAACTGTATAGGATGCCCTAGAAATAGGTCTAAAGACACAGGACTGGACAAAATAGAAATAAAGAAGGGGGGGGGGGGGCATAACGGGGACCGCTGGTGCTCAAACAAAGAAATTTAAATGTTTATAGGAGTCACGACTTAGTCTCTTTCCATGACACCATCCTTTCATACATTAATAATTGTGACTTTAGAAGCGGTTTTCTGTAGCAAAAGCAAGGCCTTTCCAAGGTTAATTTAACTAACCACCACCTTTGTCCTTTTGAACTTGGATTATTATGATAAACTTTAGCCTACCATTACCTATGTCCTTTTGAACTTGGATTAATATGATACATTTTCCTAGCAAAGAACAGACCAGTGCAATCTATGATAATTCAATGATTGCATACATTTACCTGTGACCTCTTTCACCTTGAAGGATGATGACGTCATCTTTACTTCGAGTGACGAAATCACAATGTTGAATGACGTCAGTCAGGGTCTCTGAAAAATAAAATTTTATGTGTTGATTGAAACATTGTTAATAGGTCCTGAGTGTTTGAGTGGAATATGCACAACTGTATAATTTAGCTTTGTCTAACAGGGCATACTTAGTCAATGACTTTGTGACTAATGGCATACATGATATTGACCTTACAAACTAGTTGGATATAACAGGTACTATCTAGCATCATAATAACATGTAATTTTAAATGGCTCTGAGGGTCAATTATTCTGTAAAAATGTATAGAAAAGAGGGACTACAACGTAAGTCGAAACGTCTAAAAAGTTAGCTATTTTGACTATGTATAAAAAAGTGCCGTATAGCGGACCCAGATTTATGATGATATGACGTCAAATGCTCGAATTCAATGTATGACATCACAAACTAACGACAGCGGTAAGAGCAGTTTATTTTCTCTTATTCTTGGGGGCCATCGCCCCAATCCCTCCCCCCCCTACTCTACACCAATTATTCTAATTGTGCTGGAACTTAATACTTGTAAAAACGAAATTATATATTTCGTATTTCAGACGCCAAATATCGGCATAAATTTGGGTCTGCTATACTGCACTAAACCCAGTTACTAACAAGGATAGTCAAAACAACTAGCTTTTTAGACATTCTATACTAGTTTTACCACTTTTTAGTAGTGATTTACATATATGGACTTAATTATGGATAAATATACAATAGTACAATATTAACCTATGTCACATGTAGCAAAAAGTGCAGATATCCTTCGAAACCACAGTGTAATAGTTTCTATCAGTTTCATATGCCTCTCACCGGGGGGATCTGCTACTACTTTTGAAAGCTGGGTACTGGTAGTTAGCGCCATTTTCAAAATTCTTATTGATGTATTTTTCCAACAAAATTAAATGTCCTTCTTTTGGATGTCTTAATTTTGCTGTGTCTCCAACAACAGTAATGTACACAGGTTATGTACTCTGTATTTCATCAGGGTTTCAATAATAATTCCCAAACAATATACAGCTTATATTATGAACTTCCTATGGCTAGGGTAGTATATATCTCCAGCATACATATGGTTAAGTTCGTAATATATATCCACAATGGCTGATTATCCACATGGCACATAACAATATTCTTGATACGATTTCAATTTTGTTACTTTATCAAATTCTAAGCTGATGCATGTGAATTTAGCTGTACTGAGTTAACTTTGTAAGTGCTGAAGAAGTCATGTAGCTCTCAAAGCCTTCTATGAGTCGATATATACTTATTAGCTCATTGATTTGAAATATGTTTAATGTATTATACACATTATTGCTCATATTCAAGGTTATAAAGTCTATTATATTTATATAAGCAGGAATACATATATGTCACTTTGAATAGTTGCGTATTCAAATTTTTTTAGATAATTTTATGAAGTATCAGCTTTTCACATGTTGTTTCTCACAATATTTTGTTTTGATCTATCAAAAAACTTTTCTTTTATTGCGTAGAATTTTTTTAAAAATTATTATAGCTTATAACAGAACTAATAATTAATAGGTTCCTGTCTGGAAATATTTGATATGAATATTTAAATTTGTGATTTAGATTTATGACTATGGGCCAAAGTATTTTTTGTAAGTTAATTAGCTCATTATGAATTGAGCAACAGGTGGCGCCCTTGTAATATATACAATTCGCCACCTATTAAGTAAGTCATTTATTCAAAACAGAGACATTGGTATTGTGACAATCTTGTCCCAACATTGTATAATATTGTCACAATATTGTAGATCACATTGTCGCAGTATGAAAGTGTGAACCCTAGAAAAGTGTGCGGCAACATTTGATAATATTCCCAAAAACATTATGAATATATTGTAAGAACAATCAGATTATTTTTTATAAGTGATCCTTCAAATATAATATTGTGAAATCATTTTCACAGCATTGATTTGTTTAACTAACATTTTGAGAGTATTACAGATCATATTGTCACCACATTAAAGTGTCCACAGTAGAAACATTATTGCACATGTTTCCCTGAAACATAGCCAGAAGATACTCATGACATTGATATTATTGTATTGAACAAATACTGTGACAACTTGTAGAACATATTTTCAAAATATTGAAGTGTAAACCCTGAACACTTTGAAGCAATATTTTCTAATATTAAGAAAAGAGATTTTCACAATATTTTATAACATGATTTAGGTTTAATATAAAATATAACAGCAACATGGCCGGAATAAGGAGAAACAATCTTTATTTTTAAATGAACATTCGATCAGTATCTGGCAGTTATCAACTTCAACAAAACTGCAATTTGTTCTTTTTATACTGAATATATAAATGGCAATAGTTGGTGAGCATTCACTTTGATGAATCTCTTCACATCATGTCTTGTTGTCAGTCAGGCTCACTTCTGAAAATTATAATAAAAATTTTTTTTTATCGAAACTTAGCATAAGCTATATATTATGTACATTTGCATGACAACAGTGACGGTGTTGCCATCCATTTATGATGTTGCAAATTCTTTAGGGGCCTTGTTGCAACATGTTTAATAACATATTTAAAAATACGGCACAGATATTTTTACAACATCCACATTATCATTCAAATCATGTTGTGGCAATATTATTTTCATAATGTAACAATATGAAAGTGTGGACCCTAGAAATGCTTGCGGCAATATTATAAATCATACCATTGTTTAACCCTGTAAATTATATTATACAATGTTGTCTCAACATTTACACAATCCGTTTTGGAACATTTTTTTTGTCAAATATTGTCCCAATGAGTGATTGCTAAATTATTCAAAAGTTGTCGTGTTTGCAGGGCGAACACCATTAAGATCTTTCTAAGGCTGCGAGGGGCCACCAGAAAAAACAAAGTCTGGGAATCTCCTGAGTTACCTACTTTGTATTAACTTCACATCATAATTTACACAAAATAAACATGTTATTTACAGGAAGAGCAAAGAATGTGCAAACAGAAAGTGTGTCTATGTACAGGCCAGTACGTTGTCATTGATAACATAAGCAGTTATCGTATTACATTTTCTTCTGAAATCAAAAAGGATTTCCTCAGCTTTTGACACATTGAGGTTTAAGAAATTGTCTTTGCACCAGTCATTCACGTGTTTTACAGCATTTCTGTTGTGAAATTAAGTATATAATACATAATACATAATAATTTAAATACATTTGGTGTCTAGAAGGGAAACAACAGAGTTTTATAAGACTATATTAAGTTGCTCCCATATAAAAAATATAATAATATAATAAACAATTATATATAAAAGGTATCACTGCTTTTATGCACTGTTCATGTTCTATTGTGATAAATCTTCAATATTTAAGGGTACATTATTGTATATTGTTGGTGTACCTGTTTCAAAGTATCTCTGCTGTTCAAGGAATGGCTGTTCCATTGAATTTTCCATATGAAATATAGCCAAACAATGTTGGCTGCATTGTTGAAAAGTTAACTTTGGCAGCCCGTTATTTCAAATGTTAAATAAATTTATGATTATGAGTTTCAAGGAGCTGTATGGTGTATGTTTATCTTCCCATATAAGGTCCATTTAGGTGGACTGAAATTAATTTATCTTTGCCTGTTTTGGTTGGACGTAAGCTAAGACAATGGAAATTGAAATTATATTCTTTAAAATATGAAAAAAATTTATTATGAATTACAAAGCGTGTGAAACTTATTTTTTTAGAGTAAACAGTCAAACACCCATGGCAATTACATCAAAATAAATACCTATAATCTCATTCAGTTGACACTGGCACTTCAAATCCGTTCTAAAAATAGCACCAGGAGCACTGATCTTCCAATCACGAGAATATGAGGTCACAGGGCTAATGCCAGATCAAGTATTATGAAATCCAATGGTGATCAATACGGATAATTGACATGACAAAGTATCATAATTTCTATGACAATTATCAGTAATTTTATACATTTGCTTCTGAGGTATATTCTGGACCAGGATTTACCATGGCATATTTAAAAAGGCTGTCACTGAGGAAACCATGCCTATTATTAGATTAAATATGAACAATCTAAGATTTTAATGGTATTCTGTGTACTAATTCCTCAAATACTGAATAAATATGTAAAATTATTATGTTTTGGCCAAAATTGTTTTGGGTGCTTAAATAGCACTTTAAATCCAGCGATAAAACGTACTAAAGAGTTTCTGCAATTGGATGACAACTATATGTAATAGTTATATCCCTCATAGCCAAGAGTTGACTGACATTTTTGTTGGTTATATCCTGACGCGTGAAGACTTATACTCAATTGGTGCATATTTAAATTTTGTTTGATTGTTTATTTGTTTTACTGCCTTTATAAAGTTATGACAAGTTTAGTTTGTACGTAAGAGGGAAGTAACTAGCAATTTTGTTGGTTATATCCTGCTCAGAACAATAGGAAAACAGTCTAGGTGGAGTATAATGAAGATTTGACCATACAGTTATATACTTCCAGTCAGAAACAAAGGTATTACCATCAGTAATCTGGTGCTGCATCAGCTATATAAAAATATAGGGGATTTACATATCGTAATCCTAACAAGAATCATAAATCTAATTTTGAATACATTCGCCTTCTGTCAGAATAATTGGTTTCAAGATATGACAGACAGACAGACAGACAGACAGAATTATTTATTTTTAAATGAGGCACTTCACTGTGAATACAGGCTCCCTGATATCAAGTATTCTCCCCCATAGGAATCCATTATTACAGTTTCATATATATATAGCTAAGATAATATCTAAAAAACTACCCATGTTCCATGCCTTTTAAAGTGAATGGAAATGTGTAGAACGCACCTTTTATGGTTTATTGTATTCACTCCTTATCTGTACATATTTCATTCGTCATATCGTTTTATTCTAGTCGAACAAATGCTTCTGCTTATGTTATCTGTCCTTACATACGACTTTAAATAAAATATATCTTATCTTATCTGATCTTACCTTCGTCAACCTTGTTGAAAAGCTGTGACTTGGTTCTGAAAAGTGGCACCAACTGGAGCAGTTCATAAGGTCTTCTTTGATGTGTCGGTTTTGACATGATTTCCAGAACAGTCGTATAAGACACCATGGTTGTTACTTTGATGGATAAATCCAGGAAAATGTTATGTTTTTCATAGAATTTTCTTGCTCAATGTGAGTTCGTCTGCGTCTCCAGATATTGTCGTCTGCTCTGGGTAGATTCCAATTAAGTCGTCTGGTTGTCTTAGTTAATCCCTTATGATAGACTTACGATATAACGAACCTTTAATCTTAAATGATTGATAAAGCTAAATTAATCAATACATACACACACAGGCAAACTTAAAATCAAAGAATGAGCAAACGGAATAGACATGTCACAGTTGATTGAATTTGATTGGCACTGCGTGAATATACAAACATTGAAATTGACAGAATGTACAGTTCACATTGTGAAGGAATTGAATGAAATTTAATACATAAGTAACTGCAGTAGCTAAGGATTGTAGATATGCATGGGGAAATATGGGTAAATTGTAAGACAACACAAATTTTAAGCCACTGCATGTCAGGTTGCTCCAACGTTAACCGGATTGGACATGTTGTCTGGGCCGTTGGGTCCAAAAACCTGAATCCAAAAGTTAATGACTACCTCCATATTAAAACC
Source organism: Alitta virens (assembly GCA_932294295.1). Taxonomy (NCBI): domain Eukaryota; kingdom Metazoa; phylum Annelida; class Polychaeta; order Phyllodocida; family Nereididae; genus Alitta; species Alitta virens. Next base: position 24,038,519 of record OW028580.1, on the reverse strand, counting down.
ATCATTCCAAATCGGCCCAGATTCGTTTCTATATCGTATTGACATCCCCGACAACGCGCCGACGTCGATACGATTTGGAATGCTATTTGGGATTTCAATTATGATTATGAAGGGTTCTGTTAATTATGGTGCTCCATACCCACATACTGCAGTCTTGAAATTAGTTTGGTAAAATCTAGTCATTATTTTATATTCACCAGTAAACTTTGCACTAACATTAAATAAAATATATCTTATCTTAGCTTACCTTCGTCAACCTTGTTGAAAAGCTGTGAATTGGTTCTGAAAAGTGGCACCAACTGGAGCAGTTCATAAGGTCTTCTTTGATGTGTCGGTTTTGACATGATTTCAAGAACAGTCGTATAAGACACCATGGTTTTTACTTTGATGGATAAATCCAGGACAATTTCATGATTTTCATAGAATTTTCTTGCTCAATGTGAGTTCGTCTGCGTCTCCAGATATTGTCGTCTGCTCTGATAGCAAGCCAGATTGGCTGGGCATTATTCCCAAGTTGTGCTAATCTGTATGTTATCTGGGAAAAATGATCTTACCCAGCTAATGTCACATTCACTCAACGTAGGCCCAGCATCACCCAAAGACAAGGCCGACTTTGGCCTGGCATTGAGCCAATGTGGCCAGTTCGGTGTGCCATCTTGGTAATAGATAGATAGATAGATAGATAGATATTTTTATTTTCATCGAAATTTAAACATACATGGTTTTTGAGCCATTTCATTTTGACACAAATATTTCGATGAATGGTGAATGGTGAAGTACTTCTCTTGTTATGTATTTTCTGAAAAATTTTAAACATCTCAAACACAGTTCTGCATCTTAAACAGGTGAATGGCTATTTCGAATGACCAATTTCTCCTCAATATGTTAATTAATGTCTCTGTGTAGCAATCTCTAGCCTAATTGCATTTGGAACAGTTGATTTGGTATGCAGAATTCGGTTAATGGCTCCCTGGTTGATTCTTCAATTATTCGCAAGATTCTATTATTGAATTTAAATGAGGCATGGCACTCAGCATATAAAAACAAAACACATAAATCGTTGGATCAGTGCACCACAACAGTATTTTGATATATAGCCTAACTAAGTTCCATTACCAGACATACAACTCATGTCTCATGGTCAGTTGTTCTCAAGCTAGACATTGACTTTTTAGGGCGATCCAAAAACCAGAATGTGCCTTGTATGATTTGAAATTCTGATGATTTTCTTGGATATTATAAATGAATAATTTCTCATTCTATTATCATTCGTTATCATCATTGTTTCATGTCAGCAACTCATTGGAATTATAATTACAAAACTGTCAAATTAAAAGGCATTGGCATGTATGTTACAACAACAGATATATAATCAGCTGTATAATGCAGAAAAGCCAGACGACTTTCCTCTACTTTTGCATCTTTAATTTACAGAGTGATCATTTGTTGTATCAGTAGCTAACCTTTGCCAAATAATTTCAATATGACATTAGATTTAATATTGACAAAACTGCAGATAGATAGACAGATAGATTTATTACAATTGACCCTATTGCATATTAAACATGTAAAACCCTTAAGGCTATAAATAAATCTCATTTACATGAAATTTAATGTCTTTGACCTAATTATGCTAATAAAGGAACATGTATCATGCCAAGTCTTAAGAGTTATTGTGGAACCATAGAACATGGACTATTCATTTGTTTGTGGACACTTTACAAGAAATGTTGTAATAATTTTGTTAGTTTTCGGTACATCTCTATGGTACACACTACCACAAAAGAGTATTATTCATAGGATGATTCATACCAAGCCTTCAAAGGATCACATAATTAGCATAAACAAGGATCAGGACCTCCTTCAATTATTTCACTTTTGGTCTTTGTTAACCAATGTCCCTGAAGCAGAAATTAACAAAGATGTGCGAGGATTTATAAAGCAGAAGTTTCAGCAAATAAGACACAGAGGGCAGCACTGGGATATAGCGCACATTTTGAAACAGAATGGTATTGGATTTGACGTTGTTATAGATTGGACTAAAAATGGAGAAACGCAACTAACAATACAGACCAGAAGAAGTTCACATAACATAAATGATGACAGCTACTCAAATTTTACGAGTGAATATTTCCGACTACAAAATGAGCTTGCCAATACAGATTTAGCTGCAGGTAAGATGAATAAGATTATGAATAATAATCCTATATTGAGCGAAGAAAACGGAGGAGCAAGATTTGAAATCATAGTTAATGGGACAAATCAAATCTCCCGCTGTTTGATTCGAGATCACTACAATGGAACTTACACTGCCATCTGTCGACATTGTGGACCTGTCAACATAACTGTCGATTTGGCATTTGGGGATTATATGCATTTTTTATACAGCAGAGTGTCCCACTGGAAAACTATATGGACAGGCTCAGTCAACCCAGGAGACATTTCATCTAAAAACATATCCAAAATATGTGGCAAACAACGTTGTCAAAAGGTACCGCTCATCGGAGATGTGAATGTCATGTATCACAAGACACCAGACTGGAATTTATTCCTTGACGGGTGTCTAGTACCAAATATCAGTTCATCATCAGAAAGAATGATAAAGCAAACGAGAAAAATTGTCTTCATTGGAGACTCTCACATGAGAGGTTTCTTTGTCTTCACTTTAATGGCTTTTAACCGGAGTATTCCCACTGATAGGCAACAGAAATTGATCAAGCATGCTTCTTGGGATAATCTTGATTATATCTGGGCAGCAAGGATTCACAATGTTTTGGAAGTCTTAAAAAGCCATTGGACTATGATCAAAGACCATGAAATTGATATAAATGATGAAAGTCCAATACTGTTTGTTATGGATGGGGTACATCATCATGTTTCTGAAGGTGGATTTAAGGATTACCAAGATGGAATTGAAAGGTACTTCTCAGCTTTGGAAAAACTCGTCTCCTACATCTTATACCTGAGGAGGATAAGCACCAAGGTAACAAATGTGAAAAAAATATTCCTCCTGTTACATTTCTTCATTTTCAAACACAATAAAATCATTAGTTTGAGTGCGTATTATATTTAACAATATTTATATGGGAAAGCTAGCCAGGCATATATCTGCATGATTATTATATATTTTGACCACTGGAATTTGAGGTTTGCATCCATTTTCTTCCTATTACAAATTCAGCTTTCTGTTGGTTAATTGGATCTGAAGTCGTAATTTCTCTGTCATGTCAGGATTTTAGGTTATGCAAATATACTTGTTTTGTATAGTGTAAATGAAGATATCACTGAGACACTGACTTACAACAGCTGCAGAGTGATGATGGAGGGATAGAAAAATTCCGTTTTCAAATCTTGAACCAATCAAAATGTTTTCATCAAATTAACTTTTTCATCGTTGACCAGTGCTACAGCAGGTGCACTTCATATGAGGAAGGGGGGGGGGGGGGGGAATAGACCAGATAACGTGTTGACCACATCAGAATGTAGTAAGGCCAAACTCACACCAACCTGGCATACTGTCTTGGGAGTGCCATTGAATATGGCTAAACTAACAGACTAACACAATTTGGTATAAAGGGCACATGTTATTGAAATTTTATAATGGAAAAATATGTGTCTTTTCCAGGTGCATTTCCTATGGCTTACTGGTCCCCCATTTCCCATACGACATCCATCTCGTCTCGCTCCAAGGGATGGACTTATAGCGGCGGCCAATCAATGGGCAAAAAGAAGATTCCAGAACATCCGAGTACCAGTGGTTGACGTCTATGACATCATAGCTCCTGTGTGGCAGCACACATGCATGTGTGGACACCATTACACATGCGCAGAACCACCCAATAAACTGCCATGCCCTCTAGGAGGAAAAGGAGCAACATTGGTTGTTATGAATGCTGTTGTTGAGGTTATTCAAGATGCACTGAAATAATGTGACAATATGAAGAACCAAATTGGCGTGTTATTTGGAATGCTTGTAAGTTTAGTGCTACCATTTTCAAACATAAATGTAATACCCTGTGTCCACTGCCTGCGCCATCCATATTCACTTAATAGTGGGCGAGCAGCGCGAGCGTGTACAGATTCTCATTTAGAGCAACTCCCCAAATGTCTCGCACAGTTAAAGACAAATTTGGGTATTCAATTCTACCACTGAGAATGCCATGAAATTTTGTACAAAGTTAAAGCAAGTGTTCTTGTTAAAAATAGTGAAAGAAAAATGGGGGGTCACCATAGTTTCAAAAAATGTGTCTGACAAATACCAATTGCATGTTAATTCAATGAGAAAATTGAAAATAAAAATGCATTTTCACCACTGATTTTGTTCCCACTATTGTGTGAATACTAGGTCACCATCAATATAATGAAGCTGTATGACATTGAATACTTGTCCCACTGCATCTGGCCCCCTGGTGGTAAAAACGAAATTGATTTGATGGTTAGTTCTTGCATATAAATGATATCGGGATATTTTTACTGGGTATAACACTTATTTTCATAAATATAACATAGACTATATATGTATGTGCTAGTTCTGGAACTTGACCCCCAAAAATACAGACAACAGCAGAGGCGACTGGAGTGCCGTCTGTGTTTTTGTCCATGCTTGAAAGTGAAAGATTATACTGAAATGCTGCAAGAAACATTGCAATGGCGCTTTTCGTAATTCTCACAAGAGGGCGCACTTGTGTTTATGACGATCTACACAGTGTGGCGCTGATGATACCCGTATTTGTCTTTAACCCAGCCACTTTTGACCTATGGTCCTCAATTCAAACTTGCTCAATATTGTACAAGGAATACAAAAACACCAAAATTAGGATATCATAATCTATTTACTGTGCAATCTGGAGCGGTGAACATAGAACTAATTTGTTCGGTCAGCAACACATTTTACGTGACACTGTGTAGCGATTTCGTAAAAGTAGGTCACTTCAGTTTCCTGGGACCCTAAAGATTCAAGGGTCCCGAGCAGAGACAGTGAAATACCAGAGTGTATTCACATATCCTAAGGTTGCTAGAAAGGCTTTTTTTAAAAAGGATGACAGAGGGAGCTATTTTTTCACTGTTGTTATTCAGTATGATGACACACTTCTTCGTTTACTCATCGATTTTATTATATGGTTGTAAGCTGCTTATCATATGTATGTGTAATACATATACAATAAAAAATGTATATGCTTTTATGGACAGTTGGGATTGAGATGTTGCCCATGTTATTTAATATTAGATAGCTATAGCATGTGCTGTTTTCATGGTAAAATAGTTATGCAGAATTATAATCCATTGAATTTGTTTAACTACCACTGGCTAAAAGTCAGTCAGCTAATATGCAGTTGACAATAATCAGTGATAAATAGTTTTATTCCCCAATTGCTGAATTATCACGTGAAATAGCGGGTGACACAGGCTGGGTGGTCTGCATTTCACACCATATGGAATGACGTTCATGTAATGCCCAATTAAGGAAACTCTTGACGTTGCTATTTCCAAATAAGGACGAAACCCGTACGGCCGTATAAATGCTGGTGCGTCTAAAGTTGATGAGACAGATTAATACAAAGCTATATCATAAGAGTAAATTAATTTATTCATAACAAAGTTTAAATTCTGAAAATCGGACAAAACTGACACAGCTAGGCAATAAGATATACGCGAAACGAGGACGTTCATGACACTGTTGACGCTGCATTCAGCAGTGTTCAGGTTGAACAAGGACTCGCTTCGTCGTACATTTTCTCAAATAACTTCATCAATTTTCATCCGTTTTTTTAAATTTTAAGTTCCAAATGGCTAAAATGAATTGGGGAATAAAAGAAAAACCACACTCATCCCAGATCTGTTTTGACAGATCAGGGACTCGTGTGTAGTCTCCACCTACGTATGGCTAAATCCAGCGGTTTGTGAGTGGACTACAGTGAACCGTTACTTGTGGAAAGTACTGTAAATATTTAACAATATCAGTATTCCTAGAGCAACAAAAAAGACCGAACTACTTGTCAAATGGTGGTAAATCACAGGTACTTTGCATACAGGAATGCCTAATCATATCACATGACAAACATAGAGTGTAGATTCTAACATTTTTAGTTTTTAAATATTCAAATCCTTATAAATTCCAATCTTTATGATCTACAGCTGCTGTTATCTACCAATTAAGGACCAAAATGAATTATTTGGATAAAATGCATTGATTATTGAACACACAATACCGGGTGGGTATCGTGCTTTTAAAACAAGGTTTTTAACTTCTGAGGAAATCAAAGTTGGAACTCAGGCATTGTGCAGTACCCTATGTTGGCCACTGGGGTTTGAGTTCTACCCCAAATGTTGCAATCCTTGCTACAATGCTACAATCATGCACAAGAACACCATGCTGTATCACTAATAATTCGCTATGGCAACAATGTTGTCATGGTATTCCTAATAAAGGAAGGTCACCACAACACAAATAAATATTTTTGTAGACACTCAATTTATTTTAGCAATACAGTGTACAAAGCACAGGAAACTTTTTTTTTTAATTTATATGTTTTAGTACATCAACTCAACAAAATACATAAATACACACAAATGATATTGAATGTTGATAAAATCAAATAGCAGTATTGGTTGCATGGCAACATGTGTGTTAACTAAAAATTACAATGGGTGATGCTGGTATCCTCTTTTCAAACAATTTGATTTATTGAACTGTTTATTTTAATTCCTAAATACATATCGTTAATGAAGCCTTTTGTGTGTTTCTTTGTGTATTAAATTCTACAGTGCTCCATTATAAGACCACCCTCCCCATTAACATCCCTGATTTTGAATCTATTCGTTGATTCACTTTCGTAATTTAAAGTTTGTAATTTTCACTTCCATACATTATCTAATTACACAGATAGAATGCCAAATCAAGGCAAAGTTGGCCTTGTGTCCAACCTATGTTGGCCTGGCATCGTAGTTCTGTAAATGGCATTTTTGGAATGCTATCTGGTTACAGTTAGTATACACCCCCATGTAAGCTGTAAACAATTCTTAATAACAATCAATTTCATATGTCAATTAAATGAATAAAATAAATAAATGTTGACTAAGAATGGAAGAAGACTGACAAACTCTATAATTGGTGATATTGTTAAATTCAGTGTAATATGAAGTAATTGTTGTTGGCGAGATGTTGGCCTCACGTTGACTCGACGAATAGCAAATATATTAGCTACACACTTCCCCAAATTGGAATGCTATCTGGGAGCAAAAACTATTGTCATTAGAGTGCCTAGCATATTAGTGGTTACACAGTGAGTTAGACAAGCACTGCCAAATTCCTTATGTGGTGTAGATCATTGCTTTGTTTTGTGAAACAACTGTCCACAAAGCTATTCAATTTGCTCAATCAGTCACGAGTTTTTGACCAACAGAGAGATTATCCTAAAATGTTGATTACAGTGTTTTTTGAAACACTGAAAAATGTTGCACTGTTTGCACGTGTAACTACTTTTTTTTGCTAGGCTCTATAAGGTTTCATCATACTTTACAACTTACAGTTAACATTTAAACAAAAATGTCTTCTTCATCAGCTTCTGGATCTTCCAGATCGTCTTCGATTTCTGCATCTTCTACCTCTTCATCCCCAAAGTTATCTTCCCCATCTCCAAATATCTCTTCTATCATTTGTGCAACTTCGTCATCAGCAGCATCTTCGGCAGCAGCTGCAGCATTAGTGCAATTTTGGGCAGCAGGTGCAGCAGCAGCATTAGAAGCAGCAGCAGTAGCAGGCGAAGCAGCGGCAGCAGCTTTTTCAGGATTTGGTGATGCTGTAGTTTTTACAGCTGTATTAGTAACTGCTGCATCACATGCATATCTGAAATTGATAAAAGTTATTGATATCATTGATTTTAACTGAGGTACTGAAATACTGAAATCCATGATTGGGAATAATCTTATATGATGTATAGAAAAATGGAATATGCAACTCTTCAAAGATCTTCTTATGACTGTAAATTACTAAATGTGCACATTTGGTTCAGCAGGAGACATCAAATTCAGGGAATATCAAATTTAATGTCTACCCATCTAATAATAATGTTATGACATAAACTGATCGGTTTATTGCATGTATCCAAAAAATTAAGAACTTAGCCTATAAATGCAACCTTACATAAGACTCATACACTACAAGGCTTTTCTGCAATTTGCTAAAAAATATTTTGTTGATCAATAACTACTGTTTCACTTCATGTCACAAAATTTATCAATGTTGATTTCCGTGATTATTTACTAATAAATATTTTGTGGAATTATAACTTTTGTTTCACTTCATGTCACAAAATTGTATCAATGTTGATTTCCGTGATTATTTACTAATAAATATTTTGTGGAATTATAACTTTTGTTTCACTTCATGTCACAAAATTTATCAATGTTGATTTCCGTGATTATTTACTAAATATTTTGTGGAATTATAACTTTTGTTTCACTTCATGTCACAAAATTGTATCAATGTAGATTTCCGTGATTATTTACTAATAAATATTTTGTGGAATTATAACTTTTGTTTCACTTCATGTCACAAAATTGTATCAATGTAGATTTCCGTGATTATTTACTAATAAATATTTTGTGGAATTATAACTTTTGTTTCACTTTATGTCACAAAATTCTATCAATGTTGATTTCCGTGATTATTTACTAATAAATATTTTGTGGAATTATAACTTTTGTTTCACTTTATGTCACAAAATTGTATCAATGTTGATTTCCGTGATTATTTACTAATAAATATTTTGTGGAATTATAACTACTGTTTTACTTCAGGTGACAAAATTTTATCAAAGTTGAAGGAAAAAAAGTTTGTGAAAAAACTAACTTTTTTCTCTTAATGTAATACGATATACAGTACAAATACTGAAATCTGAAAGCACAGATCAATAATACAAAAAACACAACACAGACCCAACCAAAACTGACTTATTTGTCACTCAATTAAAATTTACTTACAAAAGGATGCAACAGAGACCAATGACCAAAGTTGACTTCATTTTCAGTCTTTTTCGAAAAACCCTTTCCGTGCTGAAGTCAATTTATTTTTCGACGACTTCACTATTTATATAGACTTGGGAGCCCAGCTGGTACCTTTCTGCCTTTGTAATATCTCAGTTTCACATAAAAGATCACCTTTTTATTTCACTTATCAAATTCTTTTAATTTCTCCCCCTCTTTTTTTTAAATTAAAAATTGTTTTTCTTTTATTGTAAAGTTTGACTTTTTTCATATTAACCTTAATCCAAATTAAGCAGATTATTATTTGTGAATCATTAATCTACTCCTTTCATTGCCCATCAAATGAAATCCTTGAAATTTTTGAAAACATTTAAATTTTTTTTTTTAAATATGCAAGGCTATTGAGAGCTTCTGAACATGTTTCACTCGGCGTATTATATTATTGAATATGCTACACAGATAATCATGAGGCGACTGATACATGTACCTATCATTTATTAGCAGCTGCAGTGGTCTTTTCCTAAACTTTTCATATAAATAATAATGTATTAAGTAATGAATATCAATAATGCTGGGATGCGTAGTTTGAAGAGGTACTCTCGAACCTTCATCAACTGGCACTAGTTCAAAGTTTCCAGATGACCATAAAATCTAGACCGAAACATTGCTGTCGTTTGCAAGCATGCCAATAGGCGTTCATGATTCTCGTTGTGAGGCCGTTTATCTGACTACTTAAAATCCTCTATTCAGTGTGGTCATTTCATACATGTATCACTCCAGTTCTGCTACAAAATGTATTAAATTGACACTAAATTCTTCAATTACTACTTTTGGCGCTATAGTGGGGACTATTAAGGGTTGGGTGGTGGTATATGTTTAACAACATGATGATTGATGAGATAGAGAGGTCTATAGGTAGGCCCTAGTAGGGGGTTTGAGGTCTTCAAACACAGTGGTCCCAACAACACCTTTCCAGTCACATTCCACAATAACCAACAAAAGCAGAATCTTCATTTCACCTGATGAAGCTGAGTAGTAACCACTTTATTGCTTGTGAGAAAAAAGTTAAAATACTATATCTCTTATAATGACAGTGGTTCCACCCTTGCCACAAGAGGGCCCAGGATTTTTGATGGCAGGGTCTGTTAGGACCAAAAGCGTTATCAGAAAGAAAATTTAAAAAACAATTAATTGGTGACCTACTTTTATATCGCTACGCACATTCAAATGTACGGCGAACCGCACAATAGTTCTTATTTCACTGCTCTAGATTGACATAGAAACAGCGTATAATATAGTTATATTGTTAGATAGATAGATAGTTAGATAGATATGGAAAGTGCAGCCCCCTAAGGCTAGTTCTTGCCACTGTCGAGGGTTGATTGATGAGGTGAGAGAGGAGTCCACCGATGTTACACATTTACCCCAAGGGTGGGATCTGTTACTTGTTTCGGCATAAAGACAAGGAACCGCCAATTTAATGTCTCATCCGAACAACATCCAGCTAGGTTTTTGCCTGGGATTGAACCCGGGTGCTTCAGAGGAGCAGTCAAGCATCTTACCACTAGACCACCCAGTTGCCATTATTACTAGCTTACTTGTTGCAGCACACTGTGTATGTAACATTTTCTTAGATTGATGGCTAACCTTATTTTCATTTAAAATGATTTAACAGCTGCTAGATCGGATTACTAAAATTGTATCCACTTTGTGCGTTTTATTCACTATAAAAGAAAGTATTACAACAAGAAACGATTGTTTTTTATTATTATTTATTATATACATGCATTTAGAGTATACATATTATCTGGAAAAATTCATTCCGGTGCGAATTAAATCTAAAATAAAAGCCCAATATAACCGACAAAAGTAAAAATAGGTAAAAAAAGGTTGTAAATGTAAAAATACAAAGTAAATTTTAAACAATTTGACAAAACACACTCAGTCTGTCAGATCTCAGATGTTAAAAGCTGCATTGAATACGAGTCGTTAGGCTCTCCTTTACAGTCCAAATCATGATGAATTTATAAGTTTTATATCAATGATTCTTTAACATCAGGATTTCCAGGACATTTAAAGCACATTGTGATATTTAGGCCTATAATTAATAAAAAAGGAAGGTCACCAAAGCACATATTCATTTTCGCTTTTATATTTGATTTATTTAAGAGCACAAATAAGATACACATCAATGAATTGGTCTGCCAACTCCACAAAATATACATGCAACCATATCAAATGTTGATGAAAATAAACAGCAGTGGTAGAGTTACTTTAAAAATAATATTGGAGCAATACTTAGCACTGTGTGTTAACTTATACGACAAAAACTACAATGGGTATTTTTTAAATACTCTTTGCAATTAAGGAAGCCCTTTCATGTTTTTCACCGTGTATTCATTTTTTTTACAGAAATTTAAATTTTAGTAACTCGCAATATCAAAGTACAGAAACAACACCCCTAGTCCAGCGTATAAATATGTTCAGTAAACATCACCACTTTCAGTAGTTAGCTATATGCATGTTTAAGAACTAATAAATGCCATATGATAAATTTCACCATACATGTACCTTATGATTTACATTTAACATTTAGAATAAAATGTCTTCTCCATGAGATTCATGGTATTCAAGCTCCTTTTCTTCTACTTCCTCCTCTTCATAGCTTTGCTCAATACAGCTCCTGCAGCAACAGCCCCATTCTGGGCAGCATCAGCTGCAGCATTAGCCCCATTCTGGGCAGCAGCAGCTGCAGCATTAGCCCCATTCTGGGCAGCATCAGCTGCGGCTTGCACGACATTCTGGGCAGCAGAAGCTGCAGCATTAAACCCAGTCTGGGCAGCACGAGCAGTTTTACTGATTGGTGATCTTCCAGTTTTTGCAGGGGCAATATTTTTAGCAACTGGTGCATCACCGGTGCATCTGAAATTGATGTAATTGATTTATGACAAAGCTGTGAATTTCACTTTGATTGAAGAAAAACATAAATAAAAGGGGAATGAATTAAGTCTGCTTAAAATGACCGGATATGGACGTTCTGTTGACAAATTGATGATCTTGATTGATCATGAAGTGGTCTTAATATGTTTTAATCTGACAGGGTATGGGCGTATTTTGGATATTATTAGAAGGGTGGGTGGGGGATGCAAGCCTACTTCATCTGTCATATCGTGCATTGCCCTCTTACAAGTGGCCGCGGCTCATGCAGAAAGGTGTAATACTTGTGGATCATTGATTCCAAACTGTTTTAAAAGTACTGATATGTGATAAAAAGTTTACAATGAAGCACAAATTTTCCAAAACAAAAGTGTGTGTAGGAAAAAGGTAATTTAATTTGTGAAATTGCATCCTTACCCTTACCAAAAATGGGGGTTATATATCCCCTTATCCCCCCTGCGGTCTATCATTTATCGGCTTGATGTCCACCCAGCGTTGGATCGACAATAATCTTCGATATGACATAATTCCAACGTTGGACCAACCTGTCATTGGGGTCATGCAAGTCACACATAGCAAATAGTTTACCTTATGAATCAAACCAAGTAGGCCTATAAATGGTATCTTTGTTGACTAGGTTTGAATAGCCAGGTTTCATGGTTTGAATTGTATTTCTTAAATGAAGGATCCCATGGTGACACATTTCTCGACAAGTTTACAGTTTGTATCTCACTTTACCATAATTGTATTTAGCAATCAATGAAATAAATATACTTACAAAGTGCCTAATAGCAGGATACCGCAGAAACAAAGAACCAAAGTCGACTTCATTTTCAGTCTGTTCTCCCCCACAAGCTGAAGTTGCTTTATTTGAAGGACTTTGCTATTTACCATATTGCATAGAATTTAGTGCCCAGCTGATACTTTTCCAACTTTTTCAATTTCAATTTTCACACGAATGTTTACATTTTTATTTCATTATTTAAAATTTCTCTTTTACTGTCATAATAATTCATATTAAGTCGATTATATGTTAACCACCAATTTAAAAATGACTCCTTTCATTCCTAAAAAAACGAAAGCCCCCAAATTTTATGGCAGGTTTTTTCATGGTTTTTGAAATGTTTGAGACTATTCAAGGCGACTGAATAGCACACTTCGTTGAATGCTTTATATAAAGTTAGCATTCAAGAAATACATGCTAATTTATTTATATCTATAATAATTGACTTGCACAAAATTATTTGAAAAAGGTGCCTGGTTATACTGATGACAACATATTCAAGAATATTCACAAAGTAATATTAATATAATATCTTTATATATGTGCAGATAGATTCAAACAGATATTTAATTCAAGTGAAATATGATATAAACATTGTAATATGGTGCATCAGTTTAGACTAAACTACATCTGAAATAGCACACTGAAATAAAATAGGCTACCACTGTTTGTATACAAAATGAATAATAAAATGTTATTATTATATGCATATATACATACATAGATACATACATACATACATACATACAACCTGCCTTACATATATACGTACATCCTCACACACACACACATACATGTGCGGGATGGTATTTTTCTGCACAGGATCTGTTGTGTACTTAATCTCTTTCCCATGGGAATCCAGTCTGTTCTTCAGGCTGTCAGTGATGTTGCCTCCACTGTCATCGATCTAGATTGTTCCATGGGTTGACGACTCTTTCAGCGAAATATTTCTGAAATGCTTTTGCTGCGATTTCAGCAGTTTGTCCTCTTGTTGGTCATTCCATGTTTTCCAGCTTCAAAGGTGTATGACTAACATTGTAGATATTGTTGATGTACTTGTAAGTTTCAACTATGCCCCCCCCCCCCCCCGCGTTTCTTCTGTACATTAATGATGGAAGTTTAAGGAATTGCAGTCTTTCCTCATATTCAAGATACCAAAATACTTTCACTCCGAAGCAATTTAGTTGCTCTTCTCTGCATGCTCTCTAGTTTCTTTACTTGGCACCTATACACTGGGCAGGCCCATAACAGGTCACTGCATGAAACAGGTCTTGCCTATTTGTCCAACGTCCATCTTATGAGTCCAAGAATCCTCTTTGTCTTCTACACTTGGTGCTCACAGTTTTGATGGAATTTCAGCTGCTCATCGAAGATGACTACTAGATCCTTCTCTAATTTCGCTGCTTCAAGCTCTTAATTCTCTTGCATGTAACAGTCTAACTTGTTGTTTGTACTCCCAAGGTGTAGGACCTTGTATTTGGAAGCGTTGAAGACCATGTTCCATTTTTCCAATTCTTTGAGGTCCTCCTGTAGGCTCCTGCTATCCGGTTCTACTCTTATTTCCTAAAATATTTTGGCATCTTCAGCAAACATCTGAATACAGCAGTTAACTATGTCAGGCATAGGATCAGGCCGAGCACACTTCCTTGTGAGACCCCTTTCGTGACTTCTCTCGAGGTGTTTCTCCATCATCATTACACATTGCCTTTTTCTTAGGAAGTCTGTAATCCAAAGTAGCACCTGTCCTTATATACCATACATTTTCAGCTTATTTACCAGCTTTAAGTGGGCACACTATCGAAGGCTTTGCTGAAAACCAGGTATATAACATCAAGATTTGAGCCGCGGTCAAGGATTTCTGTCCACAAATTCAGGCACAGGATGAGCTGTTCTAAGCTGTGTGCTGCAGGAGCAACCTGGGATGAATCTGTGCAGGCAATCAGATAGCACCTTATACTTCTTCACATATTCTAATACACAGTATCACATTATGCTCTCCAGTGCCTTGCACACGACATATGTCAGGCTGACTGGTAGGTAGTTTGTTCTGAGTGCAGTCCTTTCTTGAAAAATAGGGGTTAAATGTTCCAAAGCAAGATACATAATGAGTATATCTAAATGTGATTAGAATTTATCAGTAACTTCTGATATGTCCATTTACTCTACCTTGGTGCACTAGAAGGCTTTGGGCCAAGGGTAGCAGGACTTCGGGTGAAGATTTCTGAATTCAAGGCCAACACAGGGCATCTCTAACTCAATGCACTTTTCTATAGTAGTATTATTCTTCACATGCTTTGGGGTCATTAGTTTTCACACCAACAACATGAAAGAGCAAGTGAGACCTTATGGAGAATTCCTAGCTTTAAGAAAATGTAAAATAGCAGCAGGGTCTACTTTTGCCAAAGAGTCCTTCAGTGTCAGCCTTATAAAATATAGATCTGACAGTGGTAAGGTATGCACATTTTACGAAAATGTGTTCTACAGTTAAGGTCCAACTGCAGGGGTCACAGTTGTGCTGAGGCTCCCCTTGCAGGAGGAAAGAATGGGTTAACCAAGTATGACCAATTCTGAGCCAAGCTAAAACGGACATCACACCATTCCCCAGGATTTGGCTTGATAAGAGGAAGCTTGTTGCCACAGGTTACAGACCACCATGTTTGCCATACCTTATAGATATGTACCTCTTGACTCATTCTCTGAAGTTTGAGGAAGGTACTGCTAGTCAGAGATATCAATATTCAAGGCTGTCTTAGTTGACCAATCGGCAAACTCATTGCCATATGTTTGTTCCCGTATGGGGGGTAACAACACTGCAGAGTCACTGAATGAGTTACAACATGATGGCTGGGCCCTAAATACCAAATTTGGCGAAGAAACCATAATTTTATAGCATTTTTACCCTGTGGGGGAGGTAATGACCCACTGGGGTCATTCAAAATGTTCTGACATGATGGCAGTATCCACAAGAGTGTATAAACCAAATTTGGTAATTCAGACTGAAGTTATAGAATTTTACCACCAAGGGGGATAATTACCATGAGGGGTCCTTGAAAGTGTTGCAAAATGTTGACAGTGCCTTGATGAATGTATATATAAACCAAATTTGGTGAAAATGCTATCTACCAAACTGACATTAAAGCATTTTACCCTACAGGGTATGGGGTCATTGAAATTGTTGCAACATGATGGCAATTCCCTAAGGTGTATATAAACCACATCTGAGGATCCAATCAATCAGACTGAAGTTATTGCATATTGTCCCATTGGGGTCATCCCCCCCCCCCCCAAGTGGTTACTGTAATTAACCCCTTAGGTCATGACAACCCAATGCAATAACATTACTTAAGAAACATTTTTCAGTGAAACAACTGCATGGAAACTATGAAAATCAACCATTTTTTCACATTTGAACTTGACCTATAATTACCGTCAGGCTAAAATACCATATTATATGTTGAAACCCCTTCCCAATACCTTAATTTGGATGTTCATTTTTAAATCTTAACGTTCAAGGTCACTTGTGACCTTGACCTTTGTTTCAAGTTAATTTACATTTATATATATATATAATTTAGGTTTATATATATGTCCAAGTTATAAACTTAAAGTTTTTGGGGGTAAATAACAACATTTAAACCCCATATCTTAGCAACCGTCATCACCCAAACGCCACCAAGAGGCTCAACCGGGAATCTAACCCAGGACCCAGTGGTTAGAAACCTAGCGTGCTACCAATGAGCAATGTTTACCCATTCTCCCAATATCTGAATATTACTACTATTTCTACTGCACTCGTTTGGCCATAACACAATATAAATCTTCATCTAGGTTCCACAACGTCTGGTTCTTCATACAGAATCATAATCGATTATACATAGTTTGTACAAACCTTTGTAAAGCACAAGTCCTTCAGTCCAATAGCTATTATTGAATTTTGAAATGACAGTAATTTGACTTTAAAGTGACCTGTGACGTTGACAAGAAGGTCAAGGTCCCTGAAACTGGGTCAAAGTTAATTTCTCATCCAGGGGTATACAACATACATAAAGTTTCATCCCCAAACTGGAAGAATAAAAGTGCTGAGTCACTGAATCACAAAAACAAAGGTCTTCACCATAATAATAGTGAAGCCCAATAATAATAAATAAACAGACAAAAAATAAATAAAATAAAAATTATACATGAATATTGACTACCAGTTATTGCCAATATGAAAATTTATAAAATTTATACAAAAAATGTGTACGGGATCTAGTTTTCAATGTCAGTTACGAATTATGCACTTTTCCGGATAACATTTTTCAAATTAAATTAAATTAAAATAGTGGGAAATGCATATTGTCTATAAATTTGGCTATCAAAACTTAGAAGTGGTCCTGATCAAGATGGGGGCTCAACTACACTGCATAATTGGCAAACTGCAATAAATCTCCCTCCTCAACCTACTCCTCATCATAAAATATGATATTTAGGTAAAACTAAATTCAAAAATAACTTCCACGTATGCAAGCAACCATTACAATCCACTAGACAGCAAATATAATCCATGCTTTGCATTGTATACTAATCTCCTTATGTTGGTAGCAGATAAAGCTTAATATAACAATAGGATATTGTTCAGATGTTTTCAGACACCTGCTACCATTATGGCTGGTATATAAACTGGACTTTCCGGGTACCATCATCTAAGTTACATCGGAACAGACAATAAACAAAAAAAATGAAGGCTTCCATTGTTTTGGCTTTGTTCGCTGCCCTCCTTGTGGCTTATGCGTGAGTATCAATTGTTTTATTTGAAATTTATTTCTTATCACTTTATTATATACTGGTGAGTTTAAAATATTCGCAAAGAATTAGAGATACCACCCGGATAGTATTCAAAATCGGACCAGTGTCGTTTCTATGTTGGCCGCTGTCGGTACAACATTGTTTTGACATCGCCGACATCACCCCGATGTTGATACGATTTGGAATGCTATCTGGGTAGTTCAGATTTGTGAAAAGTTTTTCAAAATGCCAAGGATTGGCATATGTTATTGTCCCACCCTTCTGAGTCTACCTGCCATCTCGATGGATATTGTGGTGATCTGAGAGGGTCTGTATTAAAAAAACTGTCATGCATTTTCAACAAAGCAACTGGAACTACCATACATTTGAGAAGCTCTCGGCTTGAAGTTTTGATGTTCCACAAATGGATGAACCACCAGTAATGCCCGGATATACCAAAAGTGTTTTGGGATCACAGTCACCTGTGATATGACATATGTATATGGAAAACATTCCCTTGAAAGTGGGAGTCTCTTTTCATTGGTTCTATCTTTGAATATTGAAGTCTAAACAGTTGAGGCAACAAGCGTATATGTGTGAGAAATAGGGCTTTACGCCCTGTACCTGATGGGTTAATTCGGACAGGTAGGGACCATGGCAATGAGATGATGGATGAAACAGCCATCCAACTTAGGATTGACCTGGATTGAACCCGGGACCCCAGTGGTTGGAAGCCCAACGTGCTGCCCACTGAACTAGGCCCCCACCCCTGAGCAACAAGAGTACGGTTGATTGATAGTGAATGGTGAGGAGTCCAACATGCAGTTTTGTGGGATTCAGAAAGAATATATGGCACCGTTTCCGGCTTCAGTTGTGTGGGGCTTGGCATATTGCAATATACTTTATCCCAATCAGATATGGTAGGTTCACCAGACAGTGTCATGCTTCAAATAGCAATCCTCGCGTTGACTTCCAGTGGTAGGTTAATTGATAATGGGGTCACGTAAAATGTGGCAATTATCATACCAGCATATATACTGGCAGACTATTAGCATTACATCACTCGTAGATTCAATTCCAAATTTGGTCACAGCAATTAAAATACCCGATTTTATTACATCCTTTTGCAAGTTCCATTTATCGTATATCAATTTGAATGGCAAGGATTGTAACACTTTAGGTCAATACCATACATCCTAAAGTAAAATACCTGGTTAGCGATTCTGAAGTATAGCTCTCATCATCTGTATTTTCATTAGCTGTATAAAATAAGTTTTTTCTGTGATGCAGTGCTGTGCCGCTGCCTTATAGCGAAAGGCATTTCATAGCAGAAATTTCTTCCAAAAGTCTTTCACATATTCGCATTCTTCAGTAAATCTATTGTGTATTACATTTTGTTGCATAATAAATTAGTTATATTAAAAGTAGAACCTAATGACATACAGCCGTGCCAGATCAATACTTTGTGCAAATCCTTGCAAAATGATAATGACAACCAATTTATTGTCATATACAGTAAGAATTGTCTCAGCATGTACAAAAACATTCAATGAACTCAAAGACGATGTGTCACACCAGATGATGCAGTATAATGATTAAGCAAAACACACACAGCTTTCTATATTCACATTGAAAGTACTTCGCAAGGGTGGTAACACTGATGTTGAAGACCTTGAACCCCAGTGGCATTTAAATGGTGGCTCTGCTATGGACACCCCAGTTATGCCTGCTAACAATGATATCATACTTACTTACATGAATTTGTTTCATTCCAGCGCTGCTGAGGAGGAAGCCACTGCTGCCGAAGCCCCAGCTGTTGCCGAGGAGGCCAAGGTAGAGAACAAGGAAGAGGAGAAGGAGGAAGAGGAGGAGAAAGAGGATGAGGAGAAGGATGATGATGATGACGACGATGAAGATGATGATGAGGATGATGATGAGGATGAAGATGAGGATGATGATGAGGATGAAGATGAGGATGATGATGAGGATGATGATGAAGATGATGATGAGGATGAAGATGAGGACGAAGATGAGGATGAAGATGAGGATGAAGATGAGGATGAAGAGTAATCTTCCCTCTCTTAATGCTTCAAAACTTCAGTTTTCCAACATCAGAATGTATAAAGAAACCTCATCCAATCTTCTTGTAAATCACCTTTTGGATCATTGAGCTGGGGTAGAATAAACACTGGAGACCGCAGTTTATTTGTTCTTGTCCTTTTTGTTTCATTGAATTTTGTTGACATTGAACCATGGCCACAATCAATATGTTTTATGCAGTTGTATGCTCTTTAACAATGTTAAACCTTGATGGGTCATATATGTCTTGCTAGGTATAGGATATTGAAGCACCAGGTATAGGAAGCTAGGTTAGTTAGTTAGTTAGTGTTATTGTTTAACGCCTCATCAGCACTTGAGTGGGCTATGTAGAGGCTCTCTAGGGTAAGATTGATTATATATAGTTGGTAGTAGAAACCAGAAGCATGTAAAAAATTAATAATTGTCTTCGTTGGATAGCTAGAGCAGCTTGTGCAATGCGCACTGTCCTGTTTTAGCCACTGGGGATAGAGGACTTCACCCCAAGTGTTTCCACCCTCGCCGCGTGGAGGCCCAGGACCTTCGAGGGCTTATAGGAAGCTAGGTGTAGGGAGCACTAGGTCAGAGAGAGCTGGGTGGGTGGATTAGGGCTTTACATCCTGTATTTCTGCACCTGGCTAGGATAGGCAGGGACCATGGCAATCAGATGATAGATGAAACATGGAGTCACTAGAGAGACTTCATGGATGAAACAACTATCCAAGTTAGGCTCGACCGGGAATTGATCCCCGTGGTTGGAAGCCCAGCGCACTACCACTGATCTTAAGGTAAGCCCTCACCCAGGTGAGGAGCTAGGTAGAAGTAAGGCAAGGTATAGGGAGCACTAGGTAGGGAGATTAAGGTATGGGGAATGCTAGCTATAGGGAGTGCTGGGTGTAGGGAGCACTAGGTGAAAGGAAAGTTGGGTATAGGGAGATCTAAACAAGCACAATCCGAGTGCTGCATACAGCAGTAGGTAAGGATAGCTAGACAGTATTGCGTAGAGCTCCGTGCTGGCCACTGGGTCTTCACTTATACACCATTGCAACCCTGGCCACAAGGAGGCTCAAGAGCAGAAGAAGGCAGAGATAGAATCTACAGCCAACAAAAACTTGTGTGAACGAAGCACGGAAATGCGTTACACATGCATCATCAGGGCCGGTCCTTGGGCAACGCGAGCAAGGTTGCTGCATCGGGCCCCGCACCGGAATAGGCCCCGCTTTTCAGAAATATTAGGTGAACAAAATATGTGAGGCCTAAAAAAAAGCATTAAGGGAAAAAAGTGAGTCATATAGGCCCCACGTTGACTGACCCTGTGCATCAAATTTAATTAAAACAACAAAAAAATTAGAATTTGATATTCTATTGACAATGTATGTATGTATCATTTATTTACAGTCGTTTTCAATCCGAATACAATATAAAATATAAAGTAATCTTAAGTGTTATCACTTCTGTACGACCCTTTCACAAAATAAAAGAAATAATAAATATGAAATCGAAAATACAAAAGAAAAGAAAATAATAATAATTAAAAAATAGGAATAGAATGTCTATTTAAGCGGTTCAAAATGTCCATGCAATGTCCAAGTTAAAGTCAGTTATGTAATGTCCATGTCATTTTATATGTCCACTCTTCATTTGGATTTGTTGACTGTCTGTCAGTTCGTATTTGACTCTGAAACAAACAAGACATCGAGGTTAGTCAAATTACATAATGTGGTCCATGTCACATGTCAATAGCCATTGTGTAATCGCTGTTTTAAAAGTATTAAGTGAAATACTTCTTTTAATTTCAACAGGAATATTATTCCAGAGTTTCGCACCCCAATACATAAAACTATTCTTCCCATACTTCACAGTGTTAAAAGATGGAAGTGAAAGTCTGTCATTGTCCCTCATTTCATATTGTGAGTTCTGAGTCTCAAATAACTCATTCAGATATTTTGGTGCAATGTCCTTCCTGACTTTATAAAGCAGTATAGCCGCATTCTTCACACACTGTTTAAACACACTGAGTTGCTTTTCCTGTTTGCAAAGCTCTTCATAACTTAGGTAACCCTTATCTGTGGCAAATCTAAGCGCCCTTTTATTGGTATTTTCCAATTTCTCTAATTGCAAACATCCAAACAATTGAGCAATAATTGAAATTACTGCTTATGTAACTATTATAAATTGTGTTTTTAGCATCTTTGTACAAAATACAATGTACATGAATGCTCTGTCAAGCAAACTATAGATTATATAAAGTCCTGCAAGAGTCTACACTGAATTAATGTCCAATTATAATACAATTTGAGTCACTCTTTGTTATCTTGTATTCAGAATATATCTACTTTATCAATATAATGAATCCATAGCTTAACGTGCATAGATTTATATATAAGTTGAGTACATTATTACAGGAGCACAATAATTTTGTGAAGGATCAGCCAGATAAAATACCAGTCATTTTGCTTCACAGTGCTCCTTGTACAGTTCTTCAACAAAAGGTCAATCAGTGCATTTGATGACGTTACAATTGGATGACGTCATTAAACAATAGCAAGACCGGTGTGGTCGTAGCTCCATCTCTCGACAGGACAGAACGCCATTTGGCTCTGTTCGTCGCTAAAGTAGTTTTTCCAATCCCCAACTTCTCCCTTGCTTATAAATGATGATATATCTTGATGAAGGGCAGTGAATTGGGCATAATTCAATGTTGATACATTTTTCATGTTTTTAAACTTGGTTCTCTCAGCAATTTTCGAAACCAAATCATCAGAAATTTCTTTTCGGAGATGCGGTGCTACTTGGCGAATGACTGAATGAGGATTTCCTACGATTTCTTCAAATTTGATGATCAGCAAATTAGGATTGTTGCGTTTTTCCCACCAGCTCCCCACATTTTCAAAATAGTCTCCATTCATCAACCGCTTTTCTTGAAAGATGGTGAAGAATTCATCCCAAGTTCCTGGGAAAAGATTCAGCGACTCATTTGACCGGTAAAAGTGATAATAGGAGACGAGCATGTCCTTTGGATTGCGCACAGAGATAATAAATTTAGTCTTTGATTTTTCAAGAGAAACGGTGAACTCTTAAAGACAAAGTCGGGTATCATCAGCGCCACACTGTGTAGATCGTCATAAACACAAGTGCACCCTCTTGTGAGAAATACGAAAAGCGCCGTTGCAATGGTTTCTTGCGAACTTGTCCGCTGCCAAAGCCTACTCAGATTTGTACAAAATCAAAACTGGAATATCTTGAGAACTAAAAATCGTTGGAGAATAGTTTTTGTACCTTCTTGTTTGCCCAGAGAGGTCTGTTTTGTGGATCTTATATCAAGTGCGTAATTTGTAGATCTATATATTGGGCAAAAATTAAAGGAAAATGGTGATAAGCTGCAATTGAATTTAGCAATTTCACCTGATCATTGTTGCTCAAGTTTGAAGTTTTCTGTTGCTTTTTTCATCAAATTAATGTAACAATATATACAAGTAAAATAGTTAGAAATTTGTTACTTTTTTTTATAAGTTAGAAATATATTTAGGGCCTATATATCTAGCCGGACTGTCCTACATCTTTCTGAAGTTGTACCACTTCTCTATCATGTTTTTTTTTTTTCACCTTTCTTAAAGAGATTAGTGTTATAATTCCATATTGAAATAAAAATAAAGGACCCAAAACAATTTCATAGAGGACCAGTTGACTTTTTCTGCAGAGGAACTGACTTTCTGGCAGACCAAATGACTCTTAAGTGGCAGACTAGTTGACCACAGTTTGCGGACCAGTTGACCTGACTGGCGGACCAGTTGTATCAGCGGGCTAGTTGTTCAGAGGACCAGTCGTCTGGTGGACCAGTTGACTAGACCCCTTTTTTGCAGTATTTCAGTATAATCTTTCATTTTCAAGCATGGACAAAAACACAGATGGCGCTCCAGTACTTCTGCTGTTTTCTGTTTTTTTTTTTGGGGTTAAGTTCCAGAACTAGCAGATATAGTCTACATTTATGTTTTATTTATGAAAATAAGTGTTATACCCAGTAAAAATGTCCCATAAATCATTTATATGCAAGAACTAACCATCAAATCAATTTCGTTTTTACCACCAGGGGGCCAGATGCAGTGGGACAAGTATTCAATGTCATGCAGCTTCTTTATATTGATGGTGACCTATACTTTTTTTTCTTCTCGAAAGATGCTGGGATAACTTAACTTAGTTTTCACAAAAAAGTGGTAAAAAATCAGTGGTGAAACTGCATTTAAACCCATTCTTATGCATGTTATGCTTGGAAACATATTATTATAAATTTTCTCATTGAATAAACATGCAATTGGTATTTGTCAGACAAATTTTTTAAAACTATGGTGAACCCCATTTTTTTTTAAATTATTTGAACAACACTTGCTTTTACTTTGTACAAAATATCATGGCATGCTCAGTGGTAGAACTGAATACCCACAATAACAGCAGGAGAAACTTGTAGAGATCTGTATGGCTTAGCCAGACCCCATATCAAGATACACTCGACCACAGAACATAAACATAGACTGTGGACCATTAGTAATCTGGCATAGTAGTTTAGCAGCAAGAGGTGTGGAATTATATTTGTGGTGTACAGTTGTAAGTTGTGGGGAATTACACAATTAACATGATTAACCCTCACTATGACCACCAAAGATCATATAACAGGACGATTATAAGTCTTTATTTATTTTTAAGGTTAGTTGTCTTTATGGTGAGTGAACTCTACACTACTCACAAAAAGTCAAGGATATTTTACTTTTGGGCAGAATTTGAGAACATTAACAATAGTAGTTAGACTATATTTTTAAAGTACTGTATTTTAGTAAAATCTTCCAACAGTAATTAATTTATTTTACCGAACAACTTTATCAATACAAAATTTAACAATAATAATGGCTACCCCATACCAGTGCCTCTGACAATTTGGCCACTGCAGCAGGCTATAAATAGCACAACTTTCCTTGGACTAAAATCCCTTGTAAGACCAATGTTGTGTAGCTTGTTTTATTGCAATAAAATACCATGGTTATAGATTCATTTATGTCTAAAATGTTAATTTATGCATTTTGCTGTGGATTTTTTTTATAACATACTGATTGATTTGTGTAAAAAGTCTGCTTCTAATTCTAAAACCCAGTTGAACCCATCAGGGGAGTCAAATGGTTCACAAAGATCTCAAGATTGTAGTCAGCTTGGACAGCAATCTATACTGCTATATATGTATATAGAAAGAAACATAATAGGATTTTTTTTTACAAAGAATGAAGGTAGAATTAAAGATTAACAAAGAAAGAACGCATACCAGAAAGGTGCAGTTCTGAAATAGAAAGTTAGAAAGAAACTAGAAAGAAAGAAAGACTTAAAGAAGAAAGCATATATTAACAGTAAGACCAAAAGGAAAAAGAAAGACATATAGAACAGACAGAGCAGAAAACGGACAGAACATAATGTTGCAAGACAAAAACAGTTCTAAAGAAAGAAACAACAACAAAAACAAAATTTTCTGTTTCTTATTTTTACACCAAATCACTGACGGAAATAATAAATTGTGTTATTTGCAAAAATTCAATATGAAGATAAAACAAAAATAATCAGTAAGGTGAAAAATATAGAATACAGCTGATTTATCATTTATGGTAGATCAAAGTCTATGTCTGCAGTACAAATGTAGGCCTCACTACCCTACTCCCCCCCCCCCCCCAGGCCTGTCACTCAACTAATTCGTCATGGTCGGACCAATGACCTGTTGGACCAGTGAGCTGTCGGACTAATGGGCAGCTTGAGTGATGCGTCTTATCCTATAGGGTCTCTAATGTTACTCAATCTGAGCATGGAGCCACCTCCATGATCTTATATGTATACAGATATGTAGCGAGGATGCAGAAGTTTGATGACCAGATCAATGATATTGTTGAGCTAGTAGGGGCTTTTTCAAATACCATTCACAAGACTTGATCTGAAATACCAGCCCTTATATGACAGTAGTCATTGGCATAGTAATCCCCTGAGGTCTCCATGCAACAGTGGTACTGCCCATTAAATCTCCGGCACTACATTTAACCATGGAGTCATAAGCGTGTTTATAACTCCATGATTTAACCAAATAACCCATCACAAGCAGTTTGCAAAGTGTTTTCAGAAAATAGGTCACACAACTCTGTGGTCCAATTTAAGGCCAGAGAACTGAGTTCTCTGTTTATGCTAAGTCTGGGAAACAATATTACTAGCATTGTCTAGCTATAGCAAGTTATATGACTTTTTACAACATTTCATATAATTTCTGGATATACCATCATCATGATTATATACTGTATCATTTCTGGCCATGTTCTGAAATGTACACATTTTAGTGAAATTTTGAAATGTTTCTAACCGTATCTTCTTTTGTAACTTATTTTTTTTAGCCAACATTCTCTACAAATGGCCCAACTTAAAAACTAAATATACTGTATTTCACCTCAACATCTTCCACATAGTAATTTTTCTTAAATATATTACATTAGCTACTCTTAACATTAAAATAATAAATCTAAACAGGATGCAGTATATAATGTCCTTTTGGTATCATCATAAATCGAATTAAAAAAAGAAGTCATTATGAGAACAAATATCTACTTTATCCACATGTGATTAGATAATTATAACACATATTATACTGTGCTGAACATACAATCAATTAGAGAGAAAGAGAGAGAGAGAGAGAGAGAGAGAGAGAGAGAGAGAGAGAGAGAGAGAGAGAGATATCGTTTTATCTGACTGATCTATCTTAGCATGTTCTCTGCTGATATAGTTTCAGGATGTGGACCATATGCCATATACTAGATGGATTATGGCTATAAGGCAGTGGTGGCGCTACGGGGGGGGGGGGGGGGCATGCAGGGGCGGGGGGCAAAAATGCCCCTTCCCCTAGAAACCACCTTGCCTCCCCCCCCAATTGAACCCTCCCCCCCCCCCCCCAAGTTGAACTGTTTGGACTGTTATATCTATGTACAGTTGCCCCCTATATGGATCCTTGCCCCCCACTTCGGAAATCCTGGCGCCGCCACTGCTATAAAGCACTGATCGAGAGCTCAAAACACCCACCTATAGCTATGACAATAGATAACCGTTTGAGAGCATAATTCAATTAGGAGTCATAAAGTGGAGTTAATGAGTAATATAGAGCAAGATGATCCCTCCCTCAGCACACTTTCCCATGTATTTATTTGCCTTTAATAACCTCTGCAGATTTCATAATCCCCAAATGTTGACCAGAATATTGATAACGTCAGAAAACAACATGTAGAAATCATTGATCAGAATGAAAAGGACCTCTTTTAGCTTCTTTTGATTTCACAGAAACTAACGGTGACACTACCTGTAGTAGCTTAAGTATCATTTGCCAAAGCCTCTTGAGGGTCAATTGGGTCAATCCCCCCCCCCCCCCCACCGTGGGTCCGTGGGTCCGTGGCTCAAAGTCATTAATGTATATTATATGTATTTGGTTTCACCGTGCAAGGCGTCAGTTAAGCTGGCGGCCGCTTCAGATCTAATTGGTTCAGAGATCGGGTCCAGTCTAGGCGAGTTGGGTGGCTCCCCTCAGGGCTAAAAATGTTAATTTCAACCTTTGTAAATTCTTTTGGCTTGTTTAACAGATTTGACTGTCCGTACTCTCGTGGTATATAGAAATGTACTTCTTTGTTAAATCATAAAGTCACTATACTATATTGTTATAATTTGACATCTATAGGGCTCTTACTTAAATTGACTGGTTTCAGCATAGTAATTAAGGATATGGTTCACAGCTCATTAAGTATGGACTGGTTTGGCTAGTCCAACAAACCTGATATACATTAATGGACCATAACAAGTGACCTTCTACAGATCACTGAGTAATATGCGCTTTCCGCTAGATGACAGCACAGTACATGTATATTTTTAACTTGCAGGAATACCCTGCTGCAGCATGCATGTACTCCAGTGACCCAGATAGCCCAATTTAACCCCAGGGTTGTGAGTCAGAGCGTCATTCGAGGGCCACCAGCAGAACTTACAGCAGCACCATGATTCTCGCAACTTTGATCGCTCTCAGCTTTATAGCTGGTAGTCAAGTAAGTATCTTTAATAGGTTAAACTAGGTGTGATAAACCACAGAGATGTTTCTTACAAAGTTTGAAACTCTCACTTCTACTCGTTTTAGCGAAACTGAGCTTTCTTGGTAGCATCTTGAAATTGAGACTGGATAGCACTGCCACGTTGCTAGCCTCCTGGCATGGAGACTGCCACGTCACCAGAGTTTTGAACATAGCCGAATTGAAAATGTTCAGAACTTTATTGTTAGATGTCTGAATGTTTTGTAATACATGATAGTGCCACTCACTAATGCACATCCACACGTTGAACTTCACAATAAGTAATTACTTGGAGTATTTAAAAGTAGGCATATACTTCTATAGATAGATAGATCTTCAATGGGATGCAACTCCGTTCCAACTGGTCTCCACTGATTTAGTTCAAGTACCAAACTTATATATAAGGCATATTTGGAAGTTCAGAGTGAACATAAAGCTATATAGTTCATGGAAATTTATTGAATAATTCTGATTCTCAAGTTAAGAGAATTCTTCACAAACTTCTTCATAAATTCTCAAATATTTATTGGACTTCATAAATTTTTGTGTTCATGTGGCCAACTTGCAACAGTAATGAGGCAGGCCTATTAATCAACTAATATACGTGAAAATATAATGCATACTAGTATTTACTAGGGCTATTTTAATCACTGAACTATTCCTGCATATTTAGTGCAGTGCCTAATGTAATCCCGTGAGAAGTTAATGTTAGAGTTTGACACCATATATAATTTTAAAGCTTATATTGAGTAGATTTCGAAATTATATGGTGCCGTTTTTTTAATGGCCATCTTGGGGGTGAATTTCAAGATGGCCACCAATAACATCAAAGTTGATATATCTTTCTAATTTATGCGCAATCTCCACATCAATCGGTATAGTTTTGAGGGTCAAGGAATAGAAGGTTCTCTGTACTTCCACCAGGTGGCTAAAACAGAATACTGCAATTCTATTGGCTGTTCCCACCCTTGACTGTGATTGGCTGAAGCAAAGTGCATCCTAGCAGCAGTATTTTTAGTGCATTTTAATGTATATTTGACACTTTATCATTTAGTTGATTTTTGTTATTTTTTGGAGAAAGTTATATTTATGGAATCAGATAGTTATAACCTACTGTCTGAAAAGCAAAATGAGTAATAAGAGGAGAGGAAAGACTTATGTCCTACTGAATTCAGGGCTGTTCAGTGAAAAGACTCTATTTGTTCCTCAAGATAGCAGCGAATGGATGTTCAAACTATTTTTTCACTGGGTTCACGGACTGCAGCTAAGTTGGGGGGGCGGGGGGGGGGGGGGGGGGGGGCACTCCAGTCTTGGTAAGCCAGGCCTGCAACAAGGACTAACTTCCTGGGGGGGGGGGGGGGCACTTCAGTCTTGGTAAGCCAGGCCTGGTAGCTTAGGCTGCAACAAGGACTAACTTCTTGGTCACCCCTTCCAGGCACTTAACTTGACCCCTGGTCAGGGTAATTAACTCCTGATGTTTAATGCCATGCATGCTACAGTAGCAGCATAAGATGCTAACATAGGCTATGTACATGCATGATATTTTGCACAAACATAGGCCTAATTGGAAATCTGAAGAAAAATTCCTAGAATATCATACTTTACAATGAAATCCATAAAAAAATGTTATGATAAAATTATATATATATATATACGTATGATTTAATATTTTATCACTCATTGCCATATTCTTTGTATATATAAAAAAAAAATTGAAAATATACCCCAAAAATGGGTGAGGTGGATATGATATATTTTTCACTTTTTATTTTCAAATACACAGAATCTAATTGCCCGCTGCTACTTTGGTGCAATTGTAAAAATAATTTTCAGTGAATTCTCAAATTTAACTTCTGACATATTACTCTAACATACATAACTACTCACCTTTGATATATCTGAAATAGTTCTAAGCTTGGTATTTGATATAGTTTGTTGTGAGCATTTATTTGTTACCCTAATTTCAAAATTTTAATTTCGTGAACTATTGCCTCTCCGCATACGGTGATATAAAAGTAAATAATGCATCAGAACTAAGATAGCATTCTTATCTGTTGCTGTTCCATTCGTCCGCTGAGGGTTTGCAGCAAAAGCAGCGCTATGTTTATAAATACCATATTACAGATAACTGTGAATACATTCTTTTGTTTTGCAGCAAAACTCTGACACTAAAGTAACCCAGAAAGTCTACTTTGACATCACGTTTGATGGAGAGAAGGCGGGAAGGATTGTAATCGGTCTTTTTGGGGACACGACGCCAAGAACGGTGAAGAATTTTGTGGCTCTCGCTGACGGATCTGAAGGATATGGCTACAAGGGCGCAAGTTTCCACAGGGTTATTAAAGATTTCATGATTCAAGGTGATCAATCTATATTAAATATTTTATAGAAATAATACTTGGTTTGTAACATTTAAATGATACATGCTCAATACGGAGTACATACTTCAACTAATTTGCTATGAGCCTTACTTTAAATTGTGCCCAGTTTTATGACTTTTTGGGATATGAACAGTGGATATTATCTTCTGACATCAGACCAGAAATAAATGAATTCTGTCATAACTTAGACCACATTGAGTCCCTGCTAGAGCTCTAAAAATGACAGAACATTGATATTATAAGACCGTTTACTAGTGTTCAGAGAACATTGTGGCCTGAAATAATAGTCCCACAATTTACATGTGCCACCATCTTTATCCTGTGTCTTCTTTCCTCAGGTGGAGATTTCTCAGCTAAGGATGGCAGTGGTAGTAAAAGCATTTATGGACCATACTTCGATGACGAAAACTTCAAAGTCAATCATTATGGACCAGGATGGATCAGCATGGCAAACAAAGGTAATTACAGTCATTGATAATATCATAGTGCTACTATTGCTAATACTTCAACTACTAATACGATTGATACTCTTAAATCTCTACAAAACAACTTCATTGAGATCAGAATCCAAAATTATTCCTGCCACCTCACTGTAGTAGGGAGCTTCTGTAATGTCTCGTAATGTCATGCATTTACACTACAGGCATACTACTATTATTGCATCAAAAAATCATGCAGTTTTGACCTGAATTTGGAAACTGTATGGTCATTCATTCTGCACTGAATTTTGTCCTTTTTTTTCGTGTAGGAGATGACACCAATGGCTCCCAGTTCTTCATTACAACTGCTCCTACACCTTGGCTTGATGGCAAACATGTTGTATTCGGCAAAGTTATTGAGGGAATGGATGTCGTGAGGAAGATTGAAAACACTGCGACTGGTGCCAATGATGAACCGAAAGTCACAATTGTCATTGAGGCAAGCGGGTCACTTAAAGTGGATACTCCTTACGAAGTTGACGCTGCCGCAGCTGAGGAATGATTTGTTGTTCCGAGCAAGCAAGCAAGCTCAGCTTTTGCAAGATGAGCGATTTCAGCTGCATTGGCTGCAACATCAATGATACGAGTTTGGCTAAACAATGCCATATATTAATCATATTGTACTCCCATGAAGTAAGATATAATGTGTCATGGCTCTCATTTATGCCATGCATGTTTTCAAAATGAATTATACAAATATCATACATGAGGTCCAGTCCATTGATGCATTTATGCTGGCATTGTGGTTCTTGGACATCAAAGTAAACATTCCTATCCATTAGGAATATAAGACTCTTAATTTCTCCCGCATTGTCAATAGGGAACACACAGTAAGTGGACCGTCGAATGCTTATTGTGGACCAATGCTGCCAAAAATAATCGCCAAAGAAACCAACTATGTTGGTAAAAATTTAATGTCCGTCCACGGAGACTGTAGTGGCTACATGTAGGAATTTATTTTCTGTCTAACAA
Organism: Alitta virens; assembly: GCA_932294295.1. Classification (NCBI taxonomy): domain Eukaryota; kingdom Metazoa; phylum Annelida; class Polychaeta; order Phyllodocida; family Nereididae; genus Alitta; species Alitta virens. Next base: position 24,007,021 of record OW028580.1, on the reverse strand, counting down.
ATGTGTTAGCAGGCTCCTTGACGTTCTGAATACTCAATTTATTAAAGGCACTCTTTTTCGTAATCTCAGTTTGACTGATTTTCCTCTGAAATTTGAAGTTGAATGGTATTTAAGAGGTAACAGAAAAATTTGACCACAATTACAAGTAAAAACACCATTAGTTGGACTCAAGAGCTGAAAAGCTTAAAATTGAGAGACGCTACTATACATTTTATGTCGGGAGATCTGTCAAACAAAGAGTAAAAAGTGTGGCCTAAGGTGCTCTAATCTCAGTATTTTTTTATATTGATTATTAGGAAGAATTGTATGTGATATATATTCGTTGTTACATGCTTGTTATTTTAAACTTTAGACATAATTATCAGTGGGGTTTATTTTTCTACTTCTATAAAAGCAGTCAGTATTGTGTATTGTCAACGACATTTATACTGTAGTTACTTTAATGTAACAAAATGTTTTATTCAGTCAGGTTATTTCTGACAGAAACTTCCATCATACTGTGGGTTACAAAATGAGTTAACCTGCAGTATACCAACTCAGAGTCTCGTCTAAATTTGATGTAATATGATATTGATTAATGTCATTTGTGTTGATATTTGTCATGATGTAATTTTGTGACATAATTGTTAAGCTTGCGTGCATAAATTTATAAGTGTCAGTTGTATGTCTGTAGGTGTGTGATAATATATTGTTGTATGAGCAAGTTATGAATTTCTTCATCAATAAAAATGGCAAGACCTGAAATTTTGGATTTGAAATTTATTCCCCTGTGGTAGCCGACATTAGATTAGAGCCTATAATTTAACCCGCAGCATTATACCTCAAGTAAATAATTTAGGCATAACTTTTTAAGTTGCATATTTTCAGACCTGTCTTTTGTTTTGCAAAACCATAAAAAAAAAGATTTATAGGTCTTAACGCATTATATTATTAGAGCAGCCTTCAAATGACTGTTGTGAATGGCCATCTTTCTGGAGTAAATCATACAGATTTCTTACTTCAACAGTAACTCTGAATGCTAAACAAAGTCATATACAGGCAATATCCAATTTATGACATTAACTGAAGCAAGGAAAATAATCAAATACAGAAGTGCTGGAAAACCCTGCCTATAGCTTTAAATCACTAGAATCATCTAAACGAACCCAAAAATTAATCGTTTTAAAAAGATGGTGAATTGATTTGACATAAAAAGAGGACCTGAAGGGTCAATTAAGGGACACACATTTTGTCACCAAAGTAATGGTTGACCCTAGATTAATTCATACCAAGAACTGCCTCCAGCAGTTACCTTAAAGGGGAACTAATGGAAGTTGGTATGTTAATTTCAAAAGTTCAATTAGATTTTAAATAATATATTGCAGAAAGGAAATGTCTTAAACTATGGTTTGATATGATTTCAAGCCAATTAAAAGTGCAATTTGCACCAACCACCAACATACAGGGGGCCGTCATTATTGCACACGGCACGCAAGACAGTGACGTCACTTATGTCCTAAGTCAAGAACAGCTAGGCCATATATGCATTAAGCCATATGAATCAATTCAATCCTGTTGATTACAAGCCGTTACATTGTTCATTGCAATTATAACAAGAACAGATAGCACAACAACATAAAGGGTGTTAATTGCAATTTTTTTGTGAATACAGCATAATTATTGCATTGATTGCGAGCAATTTGTATCTAAGAATAGGTATATAGGCATGGGCAAATAATATTTTGTATCACTATATTTCTGACCATATTTTTGCAAGAGAACAGAATTAGAATACTGCTTTGCTTTGTAAATAAAATGATGTTACATAATATTTAGGGGCAGTGTGCAGTATTATTTATAGTATAAATATATTTCATGGTATCTATTTAGTGTATATATAGTGTTAGTGGGGACGTTTTAAGGGCATCATCTCCTTTACCAAGATTAATATATATTAATTACCAAATTGTGCGTATTTCAATTGTATGTTGGTTGCATTGCTAGATACATTTAATATAGGCCTACCAGTTTAAAATAAAATATAATATCAAAAACTAATTTTCAACAAAACTTTGTCCAATACACTATTTTTTTAAAGCTTCACCAATTAACAGTGGACGAATGATGAACTATAGATTTATTTAGCAACATAATACATTTTTCGTGTATGCATACAATGCTGAAATCTAATACAATGTAAACTGCTCTAAATTACAAAAATCATTTAATTAGTACTCAGTTGTCCAAACATTCAGTAGTTGTATTACATAGCAGGATAATTGATAGCTAGCTGTTTCTCTGATAATTTTATATTGTCAATTCTGCTGGCTGCTTTGAAATCTGTGAGACCATCCAGTACCACCCAGAGGTGGTGGTGGTGGATTAAGGCTTTACGTCCTGTATTTATGCACCTGATGGGCTAATTAGGACAGGCAGGGACCATGGCAATGCGATGAAGGATGAAACAGCCATCCAACTTAGGCTCGACCGGGATCCAGTGGTTGGAAGCCCAGCGTGCTACCACTGAGCTAGACCCCCACCCCCCAGTACCATCCAGTACATTCATACACAAATCATATTTGATGTCACAATCACAATTAAGAACTGATTCCTGTTGTAAACTTTTTATTAAATTTGCAATTTGTTTGCCATACTTTCATTTTCATCCCATCATTATTTCTTATATTTAGATCTTGTTATTTATATATAAATGTATTTTCTTAAATTTTTTATTTCTTTATTTTATTTTATTAAATAATATATATATATTTTTTAAATAAGAGTTTAAGGGGGGGGGGAGCATCCTCGTCAGCGTTTTTTAAAATAAGAACTTTATTAGTGGATGTCTCCTGACCAAAAAAATAGTGTATTTTGACCTTTTTTTATTTTATTTTTATTTATTTACTGCTTATTGTTGTTCGTTGTAATTCAATTGCTGCTTTTGTTGGTTTTATTTAATTTGGTCTAATAAATTCTCTCTCTTTCTAATTGCATTGTCAAATAGTTCAATGGCAATTACTTGACACTCAGTAAGAACTGCTCTGAAAGTGCAATATTAACTGTATCTAAAACTGTTGTTGACAGTTGTTCTCACCAGTTGAATTGCAATGCCGAGATCTATAGTACAACAGTGACGTATTTCCGGTCAGTGCAGTAACACCGGGAAAGTAAAAAATGGCGGTTTTGTGAACTACGGAGGCCGCCATTTTTGACTTTCCCGGCGTTTTGCACTGACCGGAAATACGTCACTGTTGTACTATAGATCTCAGCCAATGAGAGCCAAGTATTCTGGAGGCTCGGCATTGCAATTCAACTGGTGAGAACTGTCAACAACAGTTTTAGATACAGGTGTTAATTGCATTTTCAGAGCTTTTGTAGGGAAAATATTTCATTACCAGTGCACATATACAAGTTATGAATAGCATAGAATTGTTTCTATGGACCCAAGCTAACATCTGAGAGGTAAAGTGCAAAAGGGATTAAATCCCCTTTAATACCAGTCTCTTGGAGGACAATCACATGCTGTAAAGGAACATTTTCAAAATTATCTCAATGCAAAATTGTCAAAGACCGTGAAAAAGTCTCTTGGATGGAAATCACATGCTGTCAAGATCAGAGCATTTTCATAATTATAAATGCTATGCCATAAACTATACTATGAGTGTCCAATAGCAGAAGTAATTTGCGACATCACATCACATAGTTCAAACGAGTAAATGTCACTCACCACAGACCCCTTGCAGTGACTACAGCCATAACAAACCACCAATGTCAGCGGCAGATGTAATGAGATAAGGCTTATAGAGTCCACACCATGTATTACTGGCTCCAGCAGACACCAAGTGCAATTTAGGGAACTGCCAACTTAACGTCTCTTGCAACTGACATCCAGCTGTGATATAGATGAAAAGTAATTGATCGAGTAGACACTGTATCGACATGGATAGCTTAATACATACCAGTCTTTGGATGAAAATCACATGCTGTCAAGCTGAGCATTTTCAAACAGAGCCAATAGAAATGAGCGGGGTCACTTCTCTGCCCCCTTGCGGATGCAGGGAGCTACTTGTAAACAAATGACATCATAACACAGGCCACAACACCAATAAAAAGACAACATTAATCATGATGTCACGACTCATGGTTTCCCGCAACAACTAGGTTCCCAAAAAGCGAAAGTGCAAGGTCTCCCTAAACCTCAGTTTCAAATACCTGGTCCGGGATTTGAATCTGGAATCTTTAGACAGCAAAAGAGAAACTTAAAGTCTTTTGTTCATTATTTGTAACATCTGTACCACCAAAAACAATTATAAGATCATCATTTCTTCACACATAACACTTTTAACAATTATCTTATGACTATGATGAGATGATAAATGAGCTTAAAATCGTATGAAGCGACTGTGCATTTAAATTCTACCTACCATTTCTAAATTTTAAATGAACAATTGAGTAACAGTATACAATCATTAACGCATTAATGGAAATGTCAAAGATCTATTCAAGAACACAGAAAAATCTTCATGATCGGGGAAGATGAGTCCAGTCAATAGGAGACTTGTCTTGTTCTTTTAAAAAGTCATTACATTTGGAAAAATGTTTACAACCAAAAAATCCTCGATGAGCTGATAATGGCGAAGGATGGACGCCTTTCAGGACATGGTGTTTCTTCTGAAAGGAAAGAAATGCAAGTGAATACCATGTGGTCATGCTATCTCAACGCAAAGTAACTATATCATACCAGTTTATATATACTACTAGGCTAATAAACGGCAAAATATTCTGTGATATTGTCATTCTGTTAACATAATTATCAGCTGATTATTGATTATGCAGACATAATGTCTTTTGGTAGAGAAGTATTCATGGTTCAATCAATCAATCAGATGTTGCACCCTAAAAGAGATCACAGCAATTACACTAAATTACAACTAAATACTTAATTTTACACATACAGCATTGATTCTTGCCCCTTTCTTCTGAGCATATGCTCCCCAAAGTAGAAAAACAACTCCAGAAGAGTTGTTGTTGATCCACGAGACCACGGCGTCAGTGAACTGCTCCCATCCTTGGCCTTGGTGTGAATTGGCCTTCGCTGCTCGGACGGTCAGACAAGCATTGAGAAGGAGCACACCTGTGATAAAAGGACAATGCAAAATGTGATATATTGTTGATTCTTAATTAGTTGTCAAAACGGTCTTAACAATGTCGTATGGCTTAGTGGTTTAAGTATTGCCCACTCCTGCTGCTAGGGTTCTGGGCATAGATCTCAACCTACACATTCCTGAAGAACTTAATCTCACCTGAAAGACATTTGTATTAAGTAGACTTTGGAATCAAATCAAAATGTCTTGTACTCAGCATCTATATGTTGAGGCAAGTTAAAAGACCCAACCAATGCAGTAAATGTGTTGTAGGTTATTATCTTTCATTATGTTTTACTCGATCTGCTCTGGTGGCTTTTCATACAAGCTGATCAGCCCCAGACCAGTAGCAGATATAGTAGCTACAACCAATAGTCTTTTCACCGAGCAGCCCTAAATTCAGCAAGATATGACTCTTTCTTCTCCTTTTATTACTCTTTTTGCTTTTCAGAAAAAGGAGATCATAACTAACCCGTGTAATAAAAATATAACTTTCTCAGGGAAATAACACAAATCAACTAAATGATAAGATGTCAAATATGAATTAAAATGCACTAAAAATATTGTTGCTAGGGTGCACTTTGCCTCAGCCAATCACAGTTAAACATGTTAAGGGCGGGAACTTTTTCAGCCAATAGAATTGCAGTATTCTGTTGTAGCCACCTGGTGGAATTGTCGAGAAACTTCTGTGAAAATCCTCTATTAGACAATTGATTGCAATTATGATAGTGGAGAAATGAATGTCTGTGCTTACCCTGTGTTGCCCACCCTGTGAGTTCTCCATGACCTGGATGTTTAAATCCAGGAATATCATTCTGGAGTTCTTTGAACATATTTTCTAAACTGAAATAAGATAACACAAATTTTATTCACATTTTCACACTATTTCACTTATTGGTTAACCATTAATGCAGTTAATTATCAATACTTTAATAATCTTTAACATTAACAGTGTCGATGAACAGGTTTCACTCTATATTTGTATTGACAGCAATGAAATAGCTTAAATAACCTACTTTTTCGAAGTAAAATATTTGTCAAATTTTGTGATATAATGGCTCACAATTCAAACAATTCCTTTTGAATCCGTTTCAGGAAAGAAAAAAGTCATTGATTTATTCTTACCTTGGTGGTGGCTTGATTCCTTGTTGAACACTGAAGCACAATCCTGCAAAAATGACAGCATATATAGTATAAGACATTTTTTTGTCTAGAATTACCATTGGGCATTTCCTAGGAGAGATGCATCGGAGAAATTGAATATATTTATTACACAGGGATTTATTCATTAACCAGTGTGCATTACACAATGCCACAGAAAAAAGACCATGTTATAACTTATAGTACTTATAACACACTTAAATATACAGTGTTTACACTGATTTCTGAATGTATTTACTATACAAGAAGAGCATGGCTTTTAACATCATAAACTGTCTTACCATGTGCTTGCTTTGGTCCATGATAGGGATCCTGACCCAAGATTACAACTTTAACCTGTCAAAAATCATCAAATACATTAGTCATATTGATGTCAATATGAACATCACACTGAACCACACATTTATGTGTACCAAGAGGCCTTGAGGTTCTAGTTTAAAATTATAACATCTTTAGTGCATGGCTAGATTGTAGAGTAAGTACATTTAGCTGCACCAAACTATTATTTAAATTAAAAGCATCAATAAGAGAACTGCTAGATCTGAGATTCATTTGCGAGATCAAAATACCAAATTACCTATTTCTAGCAGTGCTTATGAAAACTATGACCATGTAACATGTCAAACATTTGAGAAATCTATAATATTACTAAATGATTACTGACACTTAAAATTGTTTATCCTACAGTTAGATATTCCCATACCTTTTTAATGTCACATGTATTTGTCCATGTGAAGACCTGTTCAGGAGGAGGATAAATGGTGTACTTCGATCTTTCAGCACTCACAAAGCTGCCGAGCTGAAATATAATGATGCAAGAAAATAATAAAAATAGTACATAAATGTCAACATTATTACTTGTTTTAGTAAATAAATTAGATTGAGGCCATGGATACATTGAATGATTATAATCATGATAATCTAGATTTGCAGTTTTAACTTTAAGCGCTTAGAACAATACCCCAATTGAGAAGGTTAATTAAGTACTTTGGAGTGGTTGCATGTATCTAACAAATAGAAATATGGAGTGCATCAAAATGAATAGTGAGCGCAAAGCATATTTATAAGCTCACTGAAATTTTGGTACGACACAATTATATAAGTTCATCGATTTTTTTATCTTTCCTTTTCATTGATATAAATATCTTCAAGGTGGCATACTTGACTGCTGATGTATAATCAAAATAAAAGTGTCTGTCTGTTCCTTTTAATTGGTATTCACCTCTTCAAAATATGGTTTAGAAAATTCTGTCTTCAATGCTTTAAACCACGTAGGTCCAACATTAACAGCAAGTCCCTTGGTTTTCGCTGCCAATAGTTTCATTTCTGCATTGATTTTATTGTTCTCCATTCGTGACTTTTGTTCTGGAGACATTTCAAGGCTTTTCTTTTCTGAGGAAGGACACCTGTTTTCTGCTAAATCAGGTTTGCTTTCCTGATCTACATTTTTTTTGGGCGTTGTTTCCATTTTTGGCTTCTTTGTCAATGGCCCCTCAGTCTGCAATAGAATAATATACATATTTAATCCAATTATATCATTCAAGTAAACATACATCAAAATTGGCTAGTCCCTCGATCAGAACCTTCCAAGTACCACATCCCACATGAGATATATGTGTCAAATTCTAAATATTGAAGTGCAGACCTCCATGCATGTATGTGGCGTGATCGTTCTTACCAAGCACGACACCGAGATTTCTAAGAGCACGAAAATTCAAAACAATCTAGTCGGATATCGCAATTTATTTGAAATTTTTAATGGTGTATAATTGGTACAAACAAGTAAAAAAAATTACGTCTGTATACTGTAGAAAGCAGACAAGAAGTCTGGCAGTTTTAAGGTAAATATTTGCTATTAAAGTGAGACGCTGCAAAACGATGTATAATAATAAGCTATATATACTAGTTTGGGATTTTGGGACTATGGCTATGCTTTGGTTAGCACCGAGATGACACAGAGGGTGTGAAATATCATGTGAAACATTAGCCTATGATTGCAGTCTTTAGCGGTGCAGTGGCGGTGTGATGACTAGGCCGTCGGTGAGCGGACCATACAGGTGACTTTCTAAAATGGGCGGTGAGTTGACCAACCCTAGCGGGCGGTGAGTTATTAGAGGCGGTGAGTTGACTAGTAATCCGCAGCAGCAATGAGCCAGATAGATCGTATTAAATTGTTTCTACTATCAATTGCACTTGCCCGATTTGGGCTATCTTTCTGTTTGGGGTCGGGTCACAAGAACACAAGAATTAAACTATGTTTTCACCATTTTGTTGTCAGAATCCTTCTGAGCAAGACTGCCAAGAGGCTGGAAGAAAGTTGAGATCTTCTTCTGTCCTGACATCGCTGATAAACATATGAGATTCTGTGTTTTCCAAAATTGCTTGATAAACATCAACCCAGCTCAGAACGATCATTCGTCTTTTCGCGCCAAATACAGTCACGTGGACTTCATAATATCGCTCATATTGGTGGCGCTACTATAGAAACTTCAACCAATCAGAATCGAGTTAACTGCAAGATGCCGCAGAGATCGACCAATGAGAACCCTTCTTACAAGAAGATAGGCGGAGTTTTACAACAACAGGCCAGGGCTATACGAACGACGTCGTGTATGCAAGCGCTTATATACACGACGTCGTGCATATTGTTAGCCAATATACACGTATAACTGCTAGTGTGCACGACGACGTCGTGTCTTGCGTAACTGCTAACTAGTGTGCACGATAGGTTAGCTACATCATATAATACCATTAGCAGTGTACTTGGAATGTTACTTTGGGATTGCGTAATCTAATGTAACCTTATATATATATATATATATATATATATATATATATATATATATATATATATATATATATATATATAGTAGGTGAGAAATTACCAGCTGCCAAATATTAAAGTGTCCTTGAAATTTTTTACATTGCTTAACGAATTTCTGTTAGCTTACTGGATAGCTAACTATCCAGTAAGCTCCATATTTAGAACCATTAAATAATGGATAAGGCTAGCTAGCAAATACAAATTTCTGCTGCCATTTTATATACCCAGCTCCCAGACTTTAACTAAATTGCAATACAATTCAAGATAGTGACCAATCATATTGCACATTTCGATAACACATAACCGTTATATTAATTGCAATCAGGAGTTTTTATTTTTTATTATTCCCTAATTCCATAATCCACCACAATTGAATATTTCCACCTCTGTTATGTTCAATTGATGGGGTTTATATTTCATTAATTAGCAGTTGATTAAAGTCAATATTTTCTTTAATCTTCCATCGAATATTAGGTGTTATTTAAAGGGGAACTAAAGGAGATTTGCATGTTAATTTTAAAAGTTCAATTAGATGACAAAGAACACATTGCCGTAAATACAAGTAACTTAAAGTCCAATTTTAGTATGATTTGGTGTCAATTAAAAGTGAAGTTTGCACTATCCACCACAACGCTGGGGGCCGCCATTATTGCACACGGCACCATGCCTGGTGACGTCACTTATGTACCATGCAATCCTGCATATTGACAGATTGCAATCCATTTCAGTAACAACATACTACAGCCTGATTGCAATGAACTGTTTGTATGGCATATTTATGTATATTTGCTCACTTGGCAAGTAGATGCAAACAACCCTGCTTACATTACACATGTATAGATAAATTGTTATAAATAAATTTATCAAAAAAGGTATTTTCTGCAGACTTTGTAAGAGACATACAAGAATTGGTGCTAACTTGTTAAAAGTAATGTGGTAATGTCAACAAATTTGATGTAAAGGGCTTACAGCTGTAAGACTGCATTAAATTATATTGTGATAATTGTGAAGATTACAGTATGCAAGTAGGCACTCAGACAAAGGAGCTACAACATATAAGAGATACTCAGGTGGTTGTGCCTTGGCTACTAAATGCTGATGAGGTGTATGAATTATTAGTGTACTCTCTGCACTAAGTTAAATTGATATTTTCTTACTCACAACTATTACTATTTTATACTTTTAATATGATTTTATTGTTTTTTACTCTCATTTTATTATGTTCTGTTACGAAAATAAATAAATCTATATATATTTACATGTATGGGTGAAAATAAAAAGATAAGATATTTCTTAAAAGCCCTAATTGCATAGTCAATTGTTCAATGGCAATTTACTTGACACTTGGTCAAAACAAATACAGAACAATGTTAAACATGCTCTTATTTTAATGGCAATTAACACCTTTAGCCTGTTGACACTGCTCAAGCAGTTGGATTGCACTTGGTTCACATAGGACAACAGTGACGTATTTCCGGCAAGAGCAAAACACCCGGGATAGTCGAAAATGGCAGCCTCCGTAGATCACAACATGCAGCTAATAAATGCATGATATTACTTTACCAGTGGATATATACAAGTTATGAAAGACATAGATGTGTTCCAATGGACTAAAGCTAACATCTGAGAGGTAAAGTGCTGAAGGTGTTAGTTCCCCTTTAATTGTTATAAAACGGTGATGACATCATAAAATGATTGTACACTGTTCTAAAAATAAGTATGTATTACTTTGTACTTATTAGTTATAAATATTTATCAGGTTTATTAGTGAAATTAACACCAAATTTATATAACTACGTATTCAACTACCAATTCCTCCGATTATGAGCCGGCAATGAACCTGCTGACACTGGCCAGCGCCGGTGTTTGGTGTTAATTTCACTAATAAACAACTAATTTTTTTTCTTCTCCCCACCCACATAATATGTAGGCCAAGGCATCCAAGTGGATTACCACACATTTAACCTATAATTTGTGTTTATGTTATAAAAAGCATATAACCTTGTCAAAAATTGTGAATCCCAACAACAAGCTTGACTGTACCTGTGATCACCCCCAAAAAGGTAAAGACTTCAATTATTTTAACTATAAGCATTTTCAAAATTTGGTGATTATGATGACTTTGATAAAATGTGAATGCGATAGTAATTTTTTAACACCAAATATATATTTGACAGATATCTACCTGATTACAACATTACAGGAGTGAAGCCTCATAACTGTTAAACAGCATGACTTGCTGATTATCCAATTTGCCACTGGTGGCGCCCCAATTTTCACCCAAAGCGACACCCAGCGGAACAGCTGGAGTTAAAATGCCGTGATTGTGAAAATATGGCTGAGAAATAAACGTGTTATTTCGGATCTTGAAGTTATCAGAATGGTCAAAGAACGTTGAGGATGACAAAAAGATGTAAGTAAAGTTACAGTAAAGTTGGTACCAAGATTCTCGTAATGACTATTAACGACTGGATCATTGATTCAAGTGAACAGGTAAAAGAATCAGCTGGTAACCGGTACAGAACTATCGACATATTGTCATTATTGACATCACTGGCAAAGCATTTGTCACGAATGACTGTTTACTTAAAGAAATCTAATATTTGTAAGGAATTGTCATTACACACTCTATGAGGTAGTCACATTGTAATCTGTGCATTTTCAAATTTCAGTCAAAAGCTTGGTTCACTAGTTTACTATAAATGATTAGATCATAATTCATTAATGTGCAATAATCCAATATGGACATATTATGGTTATCATTATGATCGAATATACTCTAGGATGATAAATATACTTTTATGAATTATTTATTTATTTGACAGGTGAGGACTGTTAGAGTTGCTGCAGGCTGTCACCAGAGACTCATATCATGCCATATGGCACTGAATAACGTCCAGCCAGCAATTATCAAAATTGGTGATTCCGTGAAATCGCGTAGTTCATCCATTCTACACAGGAAACGTTGATCCATAAATTTCAGTAAATCTGTTGAAACAGTTTGTCAGCAGCTGTCCATAATGTTGCATTCACGTAATGTAAGCACAGCTGTTTATGAAATTCAATCAAACAAGTTTACAGAATCAATAGGCTCGAGGTTTTTGTTGAAGGAGACATTATATTGACTGTCATAGCAGATGATAGCACTGTATTTTATAGCCATTAGTTTGTTTTTACATTGGCAATTATTACATATTACAATTAGTAAATCTTTGAGGAATTAAATTTGATAACCTTTCATCATGGGTGATACAAGCGTAAGCAAAGGAGTACGAACTAGCTATGGATTATTGGCTTTTTTTACAACGTTATTGCACAATGTCTTTCTGCTTTACCATGTCGAAACGTTTGTGTCCATTTATAAGATTGACAAGATGTCGTTTTGGTTTGGAGAGACTGTTTTTCTCGTTTGGAATTCACTTAACGATCCACTATTTGGATGGGCCAGTGATAAACGTTACTTGACGTCAGCTGAAACAGGATCTTCCGTGGTTTTAAGACGCTTAAACGCTTTACGTTACAGCTGTCCTCTTCTTGCTGTGAGCTTCATGGCATTCTGGATTCCTTGGTTAAACCCCACCGCACAGTTTGTCATATGTTTGTGCCTTTATGACAGCTTCCTTACGATGATCGACCTTCATCATTCCGCCCTTTTGGCTGATTTGTCGGTCAGCGCACAAGTCCGAGCCAGTTTAAACGCGCATAGTTCTTTCTTTTCCGCATTAGGATCGTTATCAGTGCTCTTCTCTTACATGTTATGGGACCGTGACAACATGAGAACTTTCCAGCTATACTGCGGATCACTGACTATCATCGCTATTATTGGTTATTTCTTTGCTACAAAGATGCTTGAGAAATCATTCCTGAAATATCAAACCAAAATGGATTCGTCTTATGAGATGTAAGTCTTCAAGGAAAATAGTTTTTTTTACTGCATTGGTTGGAAAAAAGTTTTTTTTTTGCTTTTATCAAGATATATATCGTGCTGCAGCAGCATGCCCTCAGAAAATTAGAGAATTTTAAACAACTGATGTGTGATCAATGGCTTATTTTGTTGTTTCACTAACAATATTAATTTCTTTGATTTTGTTTCCTTCTTCAATGTCACTTTTTTTGGTTTCTTTTTGTTTTGTTTTCAGACCATCTCAGCAAGACGCACCATGGAATTATGTAGACGACAAAAAGGCCATGAAAACATTCCTAAAACAGTTATCCGGTCACCAAAACTTTTTGTGGTTCTCAGGAATGAATTTAGTTCAGGTATAATTTAACAAACCTCACTGTACAATGAGACATGTATATTATATGGCTGAACCTCACTGTAGAATCACTGTATTATTGAGACACTTGTAATGAACTGAATGATTTATGCAGTGTGAAGTGTGGATCCCTTAATCTTAACTTTAGGAGTCATTAAAACCAGTTTTAAACCAATTAATCTTCATTTATGATATTTTTTGTCTTTTGTCTTTCAGGTGTTCCACTGTCATTTTAATAGCAATTTCTTCCCTCTGTTTTTGGAGACCTTATTAGGAGATGCTGTTAGTCCATCATTTAGTTCTCTCCTCCTCGGTATGTATTTATTGTTGCAGTCATGTAATTGTTGATAAATGAAACTTGCATAGGCTATCTGACTTGTTAAACTGCTTTACAATTCAAAACAAGACTGGAGATTTTTGTGACTAATTAAATTAGTGCTGGAATTGAACTTAACTCTCAGCATGAAAGTTATTGGATTCAAAACATTTAAAATAGTATGGTTGGCTGATGAATTTTTCGTGTTCAAACTTTAAAGACTTCAGCATTAAGTTTCCCTTGTACATTGTTGTAATGTGTGAAGCAGCCGTGAACGTAACTTTAATGTATTGCAGCATATTGTGTTATCACTCTGTTGTGGGTTATTATGTAGTCATAAAATACCAATTAACATGTTTAGTGTACATTTTATTTACAACAAATACGATGAGTTTCATTTTTCTTGCCAGGTGTTTCTTTTATTGCTCCCCATATCAACAATTTGTATTTCCTGACGCTGTGCCAGAAGTATGGGGTGTATCGAGTCATACAGTTTTTGTTCAGCATAAAATTTGCCCTGGCTGTGTTCATGTACATGATTGGGCCAAATCATCTTCTTCTACTGTGTATATTCATTGCCAGGTAAATATCAATTTATCAATATTTAAGTTTAGTTTCTTTATGGTACACATTCTGTATACGTGTAAATTAATTCTTTTGGTGACGAGATTTTTATCCTGTTCAATCTCGTATCTTGTAATTGATATTAACATGCTTAATTTGCTTGACCAACTGTGTTTTTTAATTGAATTTTGGATAATAAGCTTGTCCAGAGACAGATTGATAAAATAATAAACTTGTGCGTGTGTACCAAAACGAGGACTTCAGTAGCTTTCAAATGATATATATATATATATATATATATATATGCATCTTCTCTCCCTGAGGCCAGAGATATGAACTGATATTATGCATCAAAAAAGAAAAGAATTCGTTTTTAGAGCGATGTACTAGATTTGTTGACTGTGCATAGAGAAGTAGAAAATGGTTTTTCATTTTTTCATTTCATGTAAACAGAGTATTTAAGTTGAACTAATAGCCACTCATGTCATCCTGGTCATAGATATCCCAGGAAAATATGTGAATATATTGGAAATGACTCAGTTGCCAGTGATTGGTAATAATTATGATTTCTGTTCTATCTTTTCAGTAACAGAGTTTTTACCGAAGGAACCTGCAAATTGCTCAACCTAGTCATTAGTGATCTGGTTGATGAAGATTATGTGATTCACCGTCGTTCACAAGCAATTTCTGCATTGATGTTTGGTACTGCTGCTTTGGTTTCCAAACCGGGACAAACCATAGCGCCTTTGGTTGGCACCTGGTTACTCTCGTGGCAAACTGGTAATTGTAAAATTTTGTATTTAATTAAAGGTTGCATCTACATTGAATTATTGATGTTAGGAGTGTATCTTTATTGAGGGAAAAATTTGGTATCTGGTTCATGATGTTTTGTGGAAAGATTAGGCTTTGATCTATAATGAGAAAAAAATTAACAGGGAAAATTACTAAATATAGGTTGCGTAATGCCAACCCATTGCAAAGGGTATTTTTATTACTTGTCTATTTGAAAATTTAACTAATTGCAGTTTCACCAAAGATTTCATGCCAACTGAAACAATTAAATATGAGAAATCATTGTTTATAAAATTTTTTTTTAATTATTTTGTGTAATTGAGAATCTAGTTAACACTAACAATTGAGTTTATGTGCTTTTTCATAGGTCATGATGTCTTTGAATCAGGCAATGTGCTTGGATCGATAAAGTTGACCCTTGGCGATAGTGGCGACATCTACAGGCAAGCAGTGTTCCACCTGGTGGTGATTGTGCCAATCGTTTGTGCCATAATACAAATGGCTGCTTGGTCTCAGTTTTCTTTAAAAGGAAAGCGACTTCAATGGGTCAAAAATATGAGACAAGGCGCTCAATTTGCAACTGTATAAGTGAAGATATGTTTAGAAATACAGGAGAACCTCACCTTAAGCAACCTCATTCGTAAGACCATTCTGAAATTAAGGCAGACATGCCAAGTCTCACGCATTCGGGGCGAGTCTCACACATTTGGTTGCGGTCTCACTCCTCTGGACTTGAGTATTTTTTTCATATTTTAATTTAACTCACGCAATGAGGACCAGAATAAATCTTTAACATATTAATGTAAACTGGATGGAAAGAGCCAAAACTCATGCAATCAACACTCAAGAACTTGGCATCTCTGATAAAGGCCATTGAATTTTGGGCCACATTGGTTCTTACTATTGCAATTTGTTGAGTAGGCTTCTCCACTAAGGTCATAAAAATTTTGATGTTGATGTTGATAAACAAATGCTGCATTGCGATCTTAATCGCAAGTTTTGGGACCAAACAAATGATTCTGTAATGATTTACATGTAATTGATTCTTAAGATCTTTAAGAGTTTAAAGTTGAACTTCTTTTTACCTTTGAGCTTGCTTGAAGTAGTATTAAAATCATCCCGAGGTGAGGTTCAACTGGTTTTTAAAAATTTTTAAGATTTAATAAAATGTATGTGCATAATATGTGAAGCACCAAATGAGTTTGAAAACCTGATGAAATGCTAGTGGCATTATATTAACTAAAATAGAATATTGTTCTATTTTTGATAAGACTTAAAGTAAGCAATTATAATAATTAAATGCCTAGACTTTAATCTAACAATTATTTTTTAATTATGGTGACAAGCTGGTATTGTTGCCATAGTATTATTTTAGGCAATAGCATCAAAGGTGCATTTTAGAATGTTATATAAGTTTGTTTACTTTTACTGTGTGCTATTATTTATTTAAAATATTTCCTGGTGATACTGCAGTTACTTAAATAATTATTTATTTTGTTGAAATATTTTCCTAGTTAACTGATCAATATAATATTAAATGAAATACTTAATACACCTTAACAAACATCTTTGGTGAATCATTTTGTGAGTCA
Organism: Alitta virens; assembly: GCA_932294295.1. Taxonomy (NCBI): domain Eukaryota; kingdom Metazoa; phylum Annelida; class Polychaeta; order Phyllodocida; family Nereididae; genus Alitta; species Alitta virens. The sequence continues at coordinate 23,990,390 of OW028580.1, read as the reverse complement.
TTAAAGTAACACATTTTTTGGTGAGTCAAAAAGTGCATGATGAAAATCAGATTATTTTATTCCATATAAAACAATGAGGTATTTTCTTGTCTTATCGCGTTACTGTTAAGACTAGTGATAGCAAATCTGTCTCAGAACTGACATCGTTTAATCGGTAAGATTAATTTTTAAATCGATTTTATTTTTCCATGAACTGAGAACAAATGCAAAGAAGAACATTAACTCTTCAACGTTCAAACTTTAATGACGTTCGATTGCTTCACTTTTCTCATAGGTGGCAGCACAGACTACAGGGATGTGATTTTTCCGTTTTTTTCCGGAAATCCGGTTTTTTTGGCATGTGAAATTGACCCTTGTGATATGTACAAATTCAATTTTTTGGTATTTTTTTGTTCATCCTGACATTTTCCGGTTTTTTTATCACTGATCAATCACATCCCTGAGACTAGCTCTAGCTACTGTCGATTTTTCAACACTAGCATTGATTATCGGCTGTTACTTTGTTTTCCCGACGATAATCGATTAAAATCAGCGAATCATGCTATCACTAGTTAATACTGATGACAATGACACAATATTTTCTCAAAAAAATTGACATTTACACAAAGTTCACAGCATAGCTAGTTACTTGACATTGAAGCAAGGAGACTCCCTCTAAGGCAAAGAGTTTGCCGCTGCCGAGGGAGCCACCTTGTGGGGAAAAATATAATTATGCATATCTACAATTGATTCATATTTTTAAAATATTGCATCTTAAATAGATAAGGATGTTCATTACATTGTACTAAACACTCGTGTTAGTTATTTATCTTCTTGTTAAAAAGGTATACTTTGACACAGGATTGGTTTGTAAGATTTAAAAAACAATTTTTACCCAAAGGAAAAAGTGTTTTTATTGTGACAAAGTATCTGGTTTGTAACTTCTTTTTTTTGGTGTTAAAATGTCATTATCAGGATCAAAGAAACATTTTGTCCAAAGATGTATCATATAAAGATTGTAAACCATATCAATTATACATCGTAAAATACTACAATGAGCATGTGTTGTATGCATGTTAAAAGCATATCTGAATACAGCATTGATAGAGTTTTTGGCATATGCCAGATGTTTAAAAACAAACTGATAAGCGCTAAAGACTTCTTCTAAACCTCATAGCATTGAAAAACTTTTAAGCAATGTTGAGCCATGACATATTGTACTTTAATCTTTATATCAGTATGTTTTTTATGACTGCTAAGTTTTAACATTAAATGACCTTTAATAGTATTCCTTTTTTCTTTTTCTAGTCTTGAATGTTTTTAAAAGTTGATGACAATCATGTTACATTTTGTAAATCTTGTCTGCCAGAAATCCATGACTTATAAATAATCAGAAGTTTTAATTGATTAATTTTTAAATCTTTTTATTAACAAGTGTTCTTATCATTATATTGATTCACTACATTTTTAATTGAGACCAGTCAGTCTGTAGTATATGATATTTCTATGGCGGAACTTTCATTGTCAGTTATGATTTTATATTAAAACTGTGGTGTTACAGTTGTTAATGAACAGCTGAGTTTAGAAATGAAATACATAATATTTCCAACAATATCTCTCCAAATATTTAAAGGGTACTACTTCAAATTAATGCGCTTTTCTAAATGATGATTTTTCAAAGGCCGTCCTTAGCTGGTATGTAGTGTACACAGTTGTGGAGTAGGTGTACCTAATAACGTGACAGTCCTTAACCCTAATAAACAACAGGATGTCAAGGTTTTGACCTTAAGTTTTGTAGTGACTGAAAAATTTAATTCAAGCAGCTGTGGATTAAGGTTGCATGTTTTCACAGAATTAGGTCCTCACGGAATTAGGTACACTAACTCTACATCAAAAGCTGTGAAATTATATAATAAATACTGCCAGTGTATAATTTGTAATACAGGGTAATCCTGCATAACAAATTGTTACATACCATGTAAGAATAATACAAGAATATGTATATGTGTATTACAATATCCAGTTATCCATGACTACTACTTGAAATAATATCTGTGTTGTATGCAGAATGAACAGTTGTTAAATTATGTCACTGTCTTATGTGTTTGAAATTTCTGTTGAAAATTGTACAGTTATATCTGAAGCACAATATTATGTAAAAATAAATTTTATGTGGGAAGAGTTATGTCTCAATTGTCATTATGTGGCAACTTTGGTATGTTAATAAATTCATTGCAAACATGGTCGGTGGCATACTTAAACCTTGGACAGCTCTGTTGGCAGTTGTGGCTATTGTATTGAAAGGGTGCTGTGACAGCAGCTATGTCTAGCAATATTTTGTTGCATTTTCTCAATGCCAATGTGTGAAGCTTAGTCTGTTTATGTTATCACCCGTAATGATGAGATAGATGATAATTGGAACCCAAATCATGTTTCCAGTCTTCCCGAAGTACGCCGGACCTGACCGGCAAAATTTCATTCAGTCTGGCAAAAGACAAGCTATTTTACAATGATATTTCATAAAGACAGGGGCTCCTATTATATTCGGTCCGGCAAAGGACATTTGAACTTCGGGAAGACTGTGTTACACATGTCAAAAATCTTGTGGCATATTTACCATTTACCCCAGCGTGGGGTTTGTATTGCCTGGTATCGGCTCAGTATGTTGACTCCCGGGGTTTGGATTTGAACGCGGGACCTTAAAAATATTTTACCGCTATATGCCTATTAGGATGTTATGTCTCAACTACACATTCAAAGGCACCGAATAGCAGTAACCATTTGACCTTGAGTGCTGGACTCCATCATAGTAGGTTATCAACTGCGGTGTTATCGAAATATACACTGGCGCTATAAAATTTAAAAAAGCAGCCCTAAATAGAGGAAAGATTCTACATGGAGGGCTGCATCCATTTAGCCAAAACTTGCTGAGGTGAACGCTAGTTTTGTAGCTTTGTACCAAATGATCAGAACATCAGGGTGGCGACACATTGAAGTCTAAAATCCATTTTTTCACATTTAAGGCTGTGGAAGATTTCTATAGTCTTACAAACCATGCATTAAAGAATTCTGGAGCAGAATTGCTGTTGAATAGTGACAGCAATTTAATTCTCAATTTATGAAAACAGTATATAAAATATATAAAATCTGAAAATTCATTCTCGGACTTGAAATACGTAAAATTTAGACCCTTCATCTTTAGATGATATGCTGATGAGGTGGTCCTTAATTTTGAAGATTTTGGTCTTGAAAAGTCTTAAAAACTTCAGGTCTTACATATATCAGTGTATACTGGACTTCCAGCTTATGTCAGTGTATATTGGACTTGAGGAAGCTGCAGCCACCCTGTAATATATAATTCATGTTAACCATGTTTGAAATGAACACTCTAACCAATTTCCAAACTTGACTATATTTATTAGGAACAAACCCAGTACAACTCTTATCTATAAGTCCATTATAATAAAGATAATATAGTGTATAATAATAATATATTTCAACATTGCAATAAGAAATGCATCAAAAATAGCACCTCTTACAGTGTACCAAACGCTGTTGGTGACAGCTGCAAAAGTTGCATAACTTGTTCAATGAACAGAACTTTAAATAACAAATCAAATTTTACATAATTGTGTACAAATCCATTGGTAGCTATGGCAAAATCAATTAAATACATTACAACTTGTTTTTTGAATGGTTTCACACTTTCTGGTTGAATCAAATAGTTACACACAACTTAGACCGCCCTAATATGACAAAGACATTAACTGACTGTTATTACAATTTCCCTGGATGGTATATATTCCTTTAACAACCAATATCATATTCCAGTTGGCTCAAAATTGTCTTAAATAAAACGGTAAATTACAACAAAATTATTTTAAAATTAACAAACCATTTTAAGAATTCAACCTTTCCGAGGTAGGAACCACTTATACACATAAAAAAAAATATCATCAGATTTTTAGCAAGTTCTACCATAAATTAAGTACCAATTACACAAATTGACAGTTAATATTAATTTGTCACAAGTTATTCCAACTTTCACATCGTACCAAACACTGTTGGCGACACATTGTATAACATGGAATAAACTTGAGCGTTAGGTAATGTTTAACAATAAGGAAAAAGTCCTGGTATTGTAAACATTGTATACTGGCTTCGTCTGCATTCATTTGATAATTAGAATGATCATAATATAATTTGTAGTATATATAAAATACATGTGATTCAATTTAAAGAGCAACAAATGTACTTCACACAGTAAATCTCAATATCATTATCAAGTTCAAACTTTGACTTTTCAGAAATACAACCCAACAGACATCTTCCCAAAGCGTGTCCGCCTTCAAGCGTAGGAGAAGGCGGACTTGCATTAAGAAGACAATAATTTCATTCATTTCTTTTCAAAATCTCAATATAAAGTTCACACTTTCATTCTTACCAAAGTCTCATCTTACAGAGGGCGGTGTCAGTCAGACCTAGACCTCATCATTATGACAATAAATTCATCATTATGACAAACAATCCATATTTTGTGCTTAAAAATTCTCATCAAATTCATATCATTATGACAAAGAATTCAGTACCTTTTCACGTGACACCATATTCTTAAAATCTTCAATGTATCGACATAAATTCACATGATCATAGATAATTCAAAGTATTTCAAGTACACAGATTTCACACACATTAATTGGTAACCCTTTATAGGGAATTTATCACAGTAGGTGCAAGACACTGCTTGCGACCAGAGCTGCAAATACTGATTAAAAATACAACACATCAAAGCAAAACGAACCACAAAACATAACATCAATAAAAAACAAAACAAGAAATTACACAATCAACAGAATTAAACATATTACCATCCATAAAATTGCACATAGTAATGCTGCATGTATACAATCTCGGAATTTCTCCACGTCTCTCTAACTACAATACTTAATATCGTAAGAGTGTCGACTGTGTTGACACATTCTATGTTTGTCCACAGTCAAAAAATTTGCATAAACATTCATTAGTCTATTTCCAAACGACAATTTCACCATTACAAAACTAGCTTTTCTTGGCAACACGAATCTGCACATTATTTTGCACCTAACTTTCATTATCGTGATAATACCACATAGTACTGGGCACTGCCAGTGACTCATGTAAATATATAGAAGAATATATATGACAAAAATCAAAAAATGTCTGTATAAATACCATAAAACTGTGTAGCAGACACTGCTGCTGACAACATTGGTAAAATAGGTTACCATGGAAACATGATAAAGAGATCATCTATCAATCAAATAATAATTATGCAGGTATTGAAGGGTATGATTTACCATATAAAAATGTATAACTTAACTCCCGTATGGTTCGTTTACCCATTTTGGTGAGGCAGTATTTAAAATATAAAAATTTTGGTGACTGATGAGGCAGCTTCTTGTTTTTCTATTTATTTTCTTTTTTTCACATTTTTGGGACTTATTTCATTCACCACATGTTTTGGGATCTTCGGTGAGGCAGATTTTGTCACATTATTAACGTATTAAATATTAACTCTGTCTCAGGTATGTAAAATATTTGGCGTTAGGTTCAAGATTGTAGGATATATTGCACAAAAAGAAGGAGTTTGAAATCAAACATTAGGATGTTACCCTTGCAAATTTTTTTTTATAATTTAGTGTACCCTGTCTGAGACACTGATATTGTTAAACATTATAATATTCACAACAACGTGTAGATAATTTGTAGCATTCTGTAGACGTGTCCTTCATTTATTATTTATTCCTGTAGTTGATATGTTGCTCACTAAACAAATACTAAAGTTCAAGTAACTTTATTTTTTTCCTACTCTGCATTGACCAAGGTCATGGTACAATGCTAGATCAACATCAGTTAACTGTTGACAGCAAAATATCAACTGATAATATGTGTTTAACTTAATCACACTACTGGCAGATCAAGCCCTGACTTTACGGGGGGGGGGGGGGGAGAGAGGGGGGGGGAGCATGACTGTTAGATGTCACAGTCAGTCAGTTCATAGGCCACGCATAGAAATTAAGGCTGGTATGGGGGGGGGGGGGGGGGGGCATCGCCCAACCCCCCTGGATCCACCAGTGGATCACTCTAACGAATCATCAATCAATTCTAGTCGTCAGAAGTTTAGCATTAAAATATTTTTTAAGTGATACCTGGATCACTACAGAAATTTACATTTGATAAATAATAATAATATTATAAATCAAATAAGACATTCTAGCGAAGTTCTGTGCAAAAACACTTGGGACAGTAATCCATTATATATAACTTCTAACCCCCCCCAAAAAAAATAAAAAAATCTATTGGGACCAGCCATATAGTTATCTAACCTATGCCCCCTTTCTGACAAAAAGGTCGTATGGTTGATTTACATCACAAATGCACACACCCTCTTTATTCATATTAGTTAGGTGGGGCACAGACTAGGATGCTGCTGTGCCAACATCCTTCTCAGAGACACCAAAGTATTTGTTTACTAGCCGTCTGGGTATGAACAGGTCCCCAGACGAAATGAAGCTGTGTGTAGCAGCAAAAAAAAAGGTGCTAAGATCTAAGCTTGGAAAAAACATGTATGTTTCTTCTAAGTGCATTCTGAGTCCCAAATAGTTTTGTATCTCGAATGCAACAGCTGATATTCTTGGCTTCACCTCGATATAGGACATTCCTCATTTTCGTTTAGAGAATAACTATGACTATGAATATATTTATTAGAAGATTAACAGCTTTTAAAAGCTGGAATATACATAAATGAAATGGTAAAATGTAAAAAAAAAATATTATATCATATTAAAGCAAATGTGTTCCCTAAAAATACTTTGGTGTCTCTATAAATTGTACAGGGGACCTCCACAGTTATGACAATTAACCTTCAGAATCACATCGCTTCTTTACATGTAAATCTGGTGGTGATAGTAATAATCCAAAGTGACATGGTAAGTTTCTATTTAACTTATCCAGGTTTTTTTTTTTTTACATACTGTGCAGAGACTTACACCACCTAACAGGTTGGCTTCGGCTCAGCCAAACTGTTAGGAGGAGTAAGTCTCTGCAAAGTAAAAAAAAAAAAACACCTGGACATGTTAAGAAGACACTTACCATGTATCCAGCTGGTCTTTTTTCCCCAAAAATATTTTAAACCAATGTCATCTAATTGGTGCCCAATGAAGTACTCATAACACCAAATACGTAAAACTGAGGTCTTAATTGTTGGGTCCAACTGTGCGATGTTATTATTTCAAATAAATTTGGTGACCTTGGGCATCCTTAACTGTACCATGACCTAGGTGCATGTAAACAAATACAATGCAAATACAGTCACCACTGTTTTAACGGCAACCTGTACATAGAGAATGGTCCCTTTTACTGCAAATCTCCACTGTCAAATCCCCCCAAATCAATTTTCATTGTGTAGTTCTGCTTCACTATTCCACTCCCCACCATAGCAGTAGAGGCAGGGCTGGATCCGCCAGTGATCCATTGTTATGTTATTACTGTGATTAAATTTGTTAAGTGGGTGGCAAAACAACAACCCCACAGATATGTCACCTTTTTTTTTTTGTATGACAAATATTAACTTGGAAAACAGTTAACACTTTCGGCTGAAGGATGAATCATGAAAAAATACCATATGCACTGACCCAACTGGGACGCAGCCATACAGAATGTTTTTCAAATAATTTAAGCACTGTTAATATGATTATAATATGATGTATGGCACAGGATGGCAATGCAAATAACTTGGGAACCAATTGACATTCAATTCATATCTTTTAAAAGACATGTAGACTTATGTAATGAGTCAGTGACAGACCAATTTAAAAACTTTGCATGTTACATCCACATGACTACATCACTGTATTTCATCAACCAGCAGAAACCACAAGGCAGATCATGATCAAGATAAATTACTTTTACACAGTTTTACAGATCTATAATTTAACAGACATTGCATTAGAAATTACACAGACGGAGTGGTCAATAGAGCTGATACTGTAGTATTTACTCCATCAGTCAACACTGGAATAAATTCCGCAGGTTCAGGAATAGCGCTTAAAGCTGCCATGACACCAAATCCTACAATCAGAGAAAAGACCTTGCCCATGTCGTGGTCAGCATGAGTGATTTCATCTTGCAAAATTTCAAAGAAAGTGACATAGATGAATGTACCTGTTGATATTGCCTGCAAGACCCCATTTACAATATCTAATGTAACGTTAGTCCCCTCCCCACCTGACTCCACTAAAGCAGTCCCAATTGCAACACCAACAGGCATTATGAGAGAGACCACGCAACAAAAGATCAGGTTACGTCTATCGCTGAACTTATTACGAACAAATTGCAACCCTAAACTGAAACCAATGACAGTTTCGTGGCACAAGACGGCAATCAATAAATTCCACACACCCAAAGTGGTGTATTTCAGACCAATGCTCATTCCTTCAAAGATACGATGCAGCGATAGAGCAATTACTAGGACTAAGGAACGACTGGCATGGTGCGCAACATCGCCGTCTATGCTCACGGTTTCTTCTTCATTGTGGTGATTCTTATGGTTCTCTGCCTTGACTGTGGGGTCGCATGCTGCGAGCGTTTTTCTTTCTGAGTCGCACCCACCATCCTTGCACTCACAGGCAGACGCAGTAGTATCAGTCATAGTTTTACCGAGGTCTTCGATATCAAGGACCTTGCCGTTCATCTTGCTCATTTCTTGGCTACTAAATGGACAATTGTTTGCAGGCTCGATGAATGGACAATCGTGACATTTCTTCGCCTTTCTCACTTGTGTCTTGGCATGTATGGTCAGTGCAAACTTCTCGATCAGGAGCACCACAAAGAAACCAGCTGCCATCAGAAACTCAGAGAAAGGATAGTCCATGTGGTTAGGCTTAATCAACGCCTTGTCCAAGATATCTCTAACTTCTGGCATCATATGAAGCATGAATGTACCAAAGAATACACCCCCTCCGAAGCACATTAAGCAGCTCAGGACACGTTTACCTTTGTCGCCTTTCTTGATGAAGTAGCTCCCCATCTTCACAGGAACTAGGGTGCATCCTAGTGGTACAAAGAAGACCACCAGCCCTGCTAGGATTTTCGCAACAAAGCGCTGCATCTTGCCGAGCTGAAATTGTAATCGGAATCATCTTTAGAAACACACTTTTAATTCAAGAATGATAACTTCACTAGTACTTTAAAGGAAAAAAATCATTAGAAGAATGTCATTCAATAGTCTATTTGAAGTTTTGAACCTCAATGAAAATAAATTTTTGTGTACTACAATTGGCATTCAAAGTAATTATCTATTGTAACTGATTGTATGTCTTTGCTCAGACCAACTTGGTATTGTACTAATTGTCAATTATTAAATTCTGAGTATTGAACTTCGGAGCAGGTGGGCTGAGTTGTGCCAATCATCCCATTCATAAAGTTTCAAGAGGAATGATCATGAGACGACATGACCATGGCATGACTCCATGACATGACTGATGCACCATTGTGTTTCATGCATTGGAAGCTATTTTATTTTTGTGTGCATCACTGAAAGAAGGTTAAAAACTAAAATCATCTTACATTACTGTCATAACAAAGTTACAAAAACCTCCATCCCAAACCAAAGCCTGCTTCAAGTTTGCCAAAGGATGGGAACATGTTTCTGCTATATTTTGAGCCACTCATATTCATGCAACACCGAAATTTTTTACAGCTATTATTTTGAGCAAAATTAGACTCACCTTGTGCCTGATAACTGCGATCTCTCTCTGAATTGAACGTGAGCCACGCCGCTCAACAAGGACAAAGAACTGGGTCAACGTGACCCAGATATGATACGAATAAAAACAACAGAGGGCATGACTGTATTCCGCCGCCTAGTGAAAAATTTGGTAACTTCGAAGGGAGGGTTAGCCAATAATCAATAATCGCTGGCAGGTCCCAGCCCATTGAACTTCTAGTTCAATGTCCCAGCCAAGTCGTATCGAGTCACTTCGTCGACACGCCAAATCGTCGACAACCAATTCGTTGACAACCAACCCGTCGACAGGAGGTGGACAAACTGGTTGACAAATTATTTCCGGACGACCATCTCGTTGACAGAAAACGTGGCTATACCAACTCGTTGACATGTCTTTTTTTTTATTTAGTTCACGCAAATTCGCCAGATGTCGCAATAGTATACTCGTACCAGTGCTGCCACCTTACAACATTACTTTCATACTGCATGTTTATTTTATATTTTTGAGGTCGAAACAAACACAAAAACCAGTCAGTGTATTTTTATAAATATATATCAATAAGGTGATCAATTGCAAGTTTGAAAAAATAAAACCGTTGCTTTTCCCTGCCCATTGCTCTCCACTATCCCTGTTGTGCACTACCAGTCACGCCCTCTGGAGTTTACCGACTTGTCGACGAAATGGTATATGTCCAAATTAGCTGTCAACGAATTTGCATTAAATTGTCAACGAGTTGGACTGTCAACGAGTTGGTTACAGTGATTTTAGGTTTGTCAACGACTTTGTCAAGCGCTCACGAATTTACACGAGTTGGTTTGTCAGCGAATTTGTACCTGACCCTCAAAAGTGTCAACGACTTGGCATGTCGAAGATTTTGCGTGTCTACGAAATGACCTGTATTCGATTAAGTTGGTCCCCTCCTGATGATCGTAGAGATATAGATTTTACTGTGATACAATGGTTTTATTTACACTGATTTTATATAATTATTACAATTGCAATAAAACCGTCCATTCTAATCATGCAGATAAGATTTCGAAAATCTGAAAAAACAAAACAATTTAAACAATCTTTTCATAAGATCCTACTTCATAATGACATCACATTAAAGTGCATATAACATACACCACTGTGCATACATTATAGTTGTAATAAACTAAGTATAAAAAACAGTAATTATTAATTAGTATGTTACAGCTCATCTCAGTCCATAAAATATATAAATGTCAGTTCGGGTATAGTTGCAAACATCATTGATATAACATAATGATTAACATGGTTCTAAAAACCTCTGTAACCAGGCACCTAATGTTATTCTTGTTTAAAGAAACCACAGGTATAATTCTGTATAATTCGTATCCAAATCAATGGGAAGCATACAGGGCAAACTCAGATGGTCGGTGTTTTAGGTCACGTTGGGTCACAGTTTACACTATTTCTGAAAATTATTATTTTTTATTTGACAAGTATTTAGACAAGAATGATCGTCGCTCTTATCGCCAACAAAAAATAATTTTACGACCTCTCAGCCAATCAGACGTCTCGAATCTTAAATAAGCATGCGCAAAACGTCGGACAAGAGTTGCAACGCCAGAAACAGAACCAACCCAAAGTTCATAGTGGTTTCTGAAGTCCTGCTGTTTGAGATTTTTTGAGCAACTTCAATAGAACTTTATGATTTTATCAAATATTCTTTTAATGCTTATACAATTTGTTTACCTTTTCTAATAAAATCAATATTTAATGTCATGTTTTGTATCAATTTACATGTATTTTGCATGATAATAAATGCGTATATGGCAAAGTTTGATGTTCGAACCAGGAGTCCAAATTGCATGTGCGATTACTACATTTATAACTTTTGGCAGGACAATGGAACAGCTTATCATAATAGCCTTATTGCCATGTTTCAGCTATTGTTTTTTTTTTACAGAATTGGGATTTTATTTTATTTTTTGTTTCCAGAGCAGAACTCTGACACTACTACATCTACATGCATCAAAATTTGTCATAATATGTCTACTAAAAGAGTGCCTTTGTTACTTTTGGAGGTTCAGTTGACCAAACTTCCATAAATGACATATACTTTCCCAGACATCCACATCTCAACAACTATATCATAGTACTTTCACTTTCAAAACTTCATTTTGACATTTCTTTGACAGTTTTATTTTCTCATAATAATAGAATATCTAAGTCCATTTTAGGGCCCCTGTTCTCTGTAAACACAACAAATTTTGAATAATATTAGCACTCACTCATTGGGACAATATTTGACAAAAAATTTTCCAAAACAGATTGTGTAAGTGTGGAGACAACATTGTATAATATAATTTACATGGTTAAACTATTTTGATAATGTTTTATGATGATATGATATATAATATTGCCGCAAGCATTTCTAGGGTCCATACTTTCATATTGTAACATTATGCTCAAATAATTTTGTCACAACATAATATGAATGATAATGTGGACGTTGTAAAAAATATCTGTGTCATATCTTTTAAATATGTTATTTAACATATTGCCAGAAGGATTTTATTCATGATATAAAAATGTGTTCTGCCAACATTTCCATAGTGTTTTGTTATAATATGATTAATGATGTTGCCGCAAGTATTTCTAGGTCCACACTATCATATTGTTACATTACTCAAATAATATTGTCACATCATTAGGTAAATGATAATATGTATGTTGTAATGATGTCTGTGCAATGTTTTAAAAAAAACAACATTAATAACATTGCTGCAAAGTTTTTTATTCACATTACGAAAATATTAATTTAATTTACAAGCGCCATCTAAGCTCATCTGGGGATTATTTTCATCTGGTAGCCATTTTGATGTGGAGAGAGTTTTCAAGTCTCAGTAACAAAATCCAGGAACATCTGCGAAATAGGTTGGTATTTTTATTATTTTTGTTGTGTTGTCAATCATTGTAAACATATGAAGACTAATCCCCTTCGAAATGTGATTTTTATTCGCCCAGTCAGCCCCTAAAGAATTTGCAGCCTCATAAATGGATGGCAACACAGTCACTGTTGTCATATATAGCTTTTGCTATATAGTATTAGTTCATGGAGTCACTAGTGACTCCATGATTAGTTCAACAATAAATCAAGAGTTGCATAGAATATATAAATGTGAATTCTAAATTTTCACTGAATATTAATAAAGCTAACTTCATGGTATTAACACCACGAAACATGTTTGCTGCAACATTGATATCCATGATATTTTTGGAGAATTTAATATCTATGATTATGTATGGTTTTAAATTTGATAACTACTACATTGTACTGTTTTGGTTAGTTTGCACGTTTTAAAATTTGCTAACTTTAGTGTCATGCTCTTTGTATATATACAGGGGTTGTATTGTTCCTGAGCACTATGCCAATAACTGCTTAATAAGTTCTAACTTTGGCTAAATCCATCTCTTAGGTTTTTGAGTTTAGAGTTTGTATCATACAGCTGAGTATTACATTTTTGGGTAATACTCAGCTGTATGTAAACATATGACCCCAACTGTGTGTAACATCCTGCATCACTCTACAGCTGCTGTATGACTATGTTATACACTAATTTCATTACAATTTATTACAAACATGTATATTTGACCAACATATTTAAGGACTAAAAAGGCTAGCATGGAAAATAAATTCCTAGGAATCTGTTCTATTGATCTTAAAAAGTCATAATATGTTACATCTTATCTGATCCAAATATATGTCCTGTTATAAGAAGATGATAAAATATGATTAGAAATGCTTTATGATATGGATAACCTTTTCAAAGTGATTATGAAACTTAAGAGCAACACTGTAGTACACAGATAACAGTGAAAGTTACTTTTTATGCAGTGAGGTATCTGAACTTGTCTCATTTCTAGATTAGTTCACCTCAAAAGAGGATCGTCCTGTAACTGGAATCCTTTTTCTAACTTATATCGTGCTGTGGTATTTTAAAAACTGTATCATCTCTGACTATTCGGGTAACAGATATAAAATATTCGCTGCTGTGTGATTTTACCTAACTCGGTACAAAATCTGACTTTTTGGATTGTTCAACCGGATTAAAACAAGGAAAGACTTTAAGATGAATGCAGACGTTTCTACATCTATCCCAGAAGACCCTTGCGAAGGGCTACCGACATACCCAACGACTCATGAAATGCTTGATAGTAAGTATATATACGTATTATTTTGAAAACGATATATAGACTGACCTGTTTATCTTAAAATACAATGTTAATTTATCTGTGATATTTTCTTAAGATGAATTTTGTTCTAAAGTTATGTTAGCAATGGAAATATTAAGAAAATGTATATGTTCTGCTGTTCATTCAATGGTTTCAATGGCTCACATATGTTTGTAGTCTTCATCAGTTTATTGTATATGGTTTTTATGGTAATGTACTAATAGGGGTGGTGTTATTTCAAGAATGTTGACTTTTGAAATGAATACCCATACTAAAATATGGAGATCGACCCTCTAAGTCTGGGGGGTGTCAAAAAATTTCAAATTTTCTAATGCTAATTCCACTCACTGTACGTATCCTCTGAAGTTTACACACTTGCAAACACTTTCAAAATCTTTCGAAATTGACATCTATCGACATATTTCTTCCTTTTCAGCTGCTGGTGCGGTAACATTTTTGTTCTTTTTGTTAGGAAGTAATGAATAGCCAGTTTTCTTTGGAGTTAATACAAATTGGGATGTGTTCACAATGCTCAAAGCTCATTTTTTGCTATATTTTAATCCTTCAACGTATGTCAAATTAAGATATTGGCAGCAGTTCATGTGTACATGCATAAGCTGTGTTTACAAATAAGTGTTAAATGGCTGCTGAATGCTTATGAAATGTGAATTCAGGATAAACATTGCAGCTCTTAAATATCCTATGCCTAATATTCTTTCTGGAACCTTGTTGAGAATATCGATTTAATAATCACTGATCAAAATGAACTTTTCTCATCTTTGATGTGGATGAATTGAATAGTAGCTGCATGTATACTACTACTCAACAGGGAAAGTTTGAGTTTAACTAAACTGTTGCCTGACATAAAAAATAAATTGGGAAAGGAAAACAAATTTAAATTTGCTAGTCTTTGAGATAATAATGGCACCTAGTGTAGCGGAGCAAGTTCTGGATTTCATTAATTAATCATGACTTTGACTACAACTTCTGGAATAAGTCAAATGAGTTTGACCTCCACAACAAACCAAGGCATAACCAATCTGTTTTAAAGAGCTAGGATCACTTCAGTTGCATGACAATAACACTCATTTGTGCCATCACTCTACAGAGTCTACACTGTATACATATCATCTAGAAGATGTAGCCTCATGCATGGTAAATATGGATATATTGCAAATCAACTGTATCATTAGATTTTTTGTAGATCATGCGTTATAGATGTGCCCTGATCAGATTGAACCTAATTGAACCATTCTCATATTTCTCTCAGTGACACTATCCCAGCTTTTCAACAATTTGCCTCCAGCTCAGGCAAACATATGTTAAGGAGCAAACTGTTATTTTTCATTCTGAAGAAATGTTATGAAGTGACAAATCTGCTGAAGATGTACCTGAACAAAAAGCAAAATAATCTGGTATGACTTTAGCATGCACAAGTCCAGAATGGAATAGAATGGAATAGAATAGAATATTTAAGTCTCACCTCAACAACCTAAAACAAGAATTAAAATGCCAAGCCAGACAAGACTGATAATACACTAAACATTTATATTAAGTATTAACTGTTGGATTTGTGAAGTATGAATTATTCAGAAGAAGTGCCAGAGAGCTTGTATTCCTGAAATCCCACGAGCTTGGGATACATTACATGATGAAATTAAGCAACAAGGGAAGCAAGGTCCTTGTTCCATCTTTTGTTTACGGATAAAGTGGCAAATTCTTTATCTTGTGTCCCTTCAACAACCTAGATATGTCCTGAAGTCCTTGGATGGTCCTTTCAGTTAGATTGACCATAATGTGTCCTCTAATATTGGAAGTGTTGTATGCTTGATTGGGACACACTCTCTGCTTATTTATGAAAGACCATAGGAGGCTGGCTTTTGCCACTTTAATATGTTGTCACATCAAACGCATAGAACACCAATGATGATTTCAGGAAAGCCATGGATGCCTGCCTTGCCAGTTAGTTCTCCTTTTGCTCACTTGCACTATAATTAAATGTATTAGGTATACTTGTGTCAAGCACTGATTGATATTTCCACTTGATTGTAGTAGATATATCTATTGTTTCACAGATTCATCTCAGCATTTGCAACAAGTATTATTTACTTTAGTGTGATATTCATAGAATAACATAGTGGTGAAATGGTGCATCTTATTTATTTCCATATCGTCAGACTTTCAGAGAGTACGTACGTTATTACACATAATTTAAGCAGTAAATAAAAGATAAAAAAGACAAAATGCATATATACTCTTTACCTTTGGTCAGGAGAAATCCACTAAGTTCTTATTTAAAAAGAAACTGCTGACGTGGATGCCCCCTAAAACTCATATTTAAAAAAATAATAATAATAAATAAATACATTCATATATATTAATAACAAGATCTAAATATAAGATATAATGATGGGATGAAAATAAAAAATATGGCAAACAAATTGCTGATTTAATAATGAGTTTACAACAGGGATCACAGTTCTTAATTGTGATTGTGACATCCAATATATTTAGCGTATGAATGTATTAGGTGGTACTGGATGGTCTCACAGATTTCAAAGGCAGCCAGCAGAATATAAGGATTTTTCTGATTTTACGCCTAAATCGAGTCAAATGGAGATTTTTTATTTGCACTTTCTCTATGTTAGTCATGACAGTGCATAACATATTACTGTGCATTTCAAAGATAATTTGTGAAAAAAAAACAACTACAAAAACAAATAAACGCTGTGACATTTTATTATTAATTTGAGGTAGATTTGCCATTTTGCTATATGATTTATAAAGCACAAATCGATCCCTTTTAAGATCAGCCTGGCTACCAATATACTAACCATTTCAGAAAACCTGCAGGCCAACTCGTGCATAAAAATAAAATCAAATAGTTCAAATATCAAGATTGTCCTAGACACGAATGCAAATACGAACCTGCTGGACAAACACTCATGGCGGTTTATTTGTTTATAAATAGATTATTCTGATATTGCTGTCACTGATATACGTTCACCTGTGCTTATTCTCCAGTAAATAAAGAAAAATATTATTTGCTAAAACCCCGGAAGACATTTTCTGATACTTTCTTTATTCACATGCTTCAAGCGTTGTTCGACAATGTTGCATTTAAAGAAAACAAAATACAACATACATTGACAAGCTTAACAGTGTTTTTAATAACATGTGCTGATAACGCTGGTCAGCAACATTTTCCCCCCAAAAAATTCAAAATGTGTTCCAAATCGGGAAATCCACCTTTTGTTTTGTTTTCATCAGGAATACGTAAATCACCATTCAAAGCTGAAAATCAGTAGTATCAAAATATTTGATTAGTGACAGAATATTTGGATTACTGGGGTAGCATGGGGACCACCATGCAGCTGTACCAAGTTTGGTTACGCCTAAACCATAATTAAAAACTTTACTTTTGAAATTTTTTAACTACATGATATGGATTGTCTCATGAACCTACAATAATCTACAGTGCCGTGCAAAAGTTTGGATATGCAAAAGTTATTTTTGAAGAATTTTGATGATAAATAGCAAAACAATAACTAAAATGCATTTGTAAGTTACTGTGATAATGCTGATGGAAATGTTTGTTCTAAACATTGATTGATTGATTATTTTATTATTGACTTGTGCTGATTGCACAGGCACAAGTTTACAGAAATCATTTTTGAAACACCCACGAAGTGGACAGCAAAAAAGAAAAGAACAAAAAACCAAAACAGGACAATACAAAGTATTACAATAAACTATCAATTTATATGCAACCATATATTTCGAACTACACTTATAATTTTGATTTATTGTTGCACTATTATGGGCGAAATATAAAAATATTGCACTGGTCAAGACATGATTTGACCATTCATATTCATATAGGCCTATATAAGGTGTCGATTTGATGTCGGTCTGAGCTGGTATGCGCAGTCATTCTGGATAGTCTAATTAATTTAAAGCAAAATATCTGAACAATTAAGGCATGCTAAAGTTAGTTCTATTAAAAACGGTGAGCTGTCTGGCTATAGCTGGCTACTCAAAGCCGGATCTAAAAGTACATATTTATGATATATATTAGAGACATTTCTTACATTTATCAAGGTTTATATTTTTCAGTGGTGGTAGGTGTACTATAAGGTAGGAGTAGACAGAAGCGGCTGGCTTTAGCCAGTTATAGCTACAGCCAGAAATAGGTCGCTACAGCTGTCTAGAGTCAACTATATTCCATGAAACTAAAACTGTATCATCTGGGAAATGTCAAAACCTGAACTTAAACTGAATAACTTCAATAATGATCATTCTACTTCAAGAGATTTTCAGTTATAGAGTAAACGTGCAGACTAATACCTGAACTATTCAGCGTATCCCCCCCCCCCCCCCCCCCCACCTGCTTGGCACATAATTGATGCAACTTTTTTGATATCTAAAACAAAGGAAGAAGGTTTTTATCTACTTGAACTGTAGTTTGTCACCAGCGCTTAGGTACCGAATGTTTTATTAACTTAATCGAATAAAGCATTAAGATTGATCTCTGGGACCTTTTTTATTAATAATTTCAATCGATCTGAATGTACTTATATTAGCCTATATTTATGGCTTATATTTACGACATTTAATGCGATGTCTCTCAATGGTTACGACAATGAATAATCTTACCTATTGTTTGGTCTTTATATATAAATTAATTCAGTCGACTCGATAAGAGGCAGGGGCGTAGTCATATCGGAAATGTGGAGTGGGGGCATGAGATATGTTTGATTCGTGCTAACGTTCGGCAAACAATCAATCGTATTTAAACCCCCCCCCCCCCCCCCCCCCAATCAAAGAAGTCGTCAGCTCCCCGCACTATGATTAGTTTACCTGGATTTTAGGTCGCGATTGGTCATGGTTTACACTATTTCCGAAAATGATCTTATTTTATTTGACAAGTATTTAGACAAGAATGATCGTCGACTGTCATCGCCAACAAAAAATAATTAATTTTACAGCCTCTCAGCCAATCAGATGTCTCGAATCTACGAAATAAGCATACACAAACGACTCATGAGGCTAGAAACTGGACGGAAAAAAAAAAAAGGAACGAGCAAAATAGAAAGTCAGAAAGTGCTATTTCTCCTTACATTAACTACTAACTCATGGCATTCGTTTCAGTTGAATCATAGCGTTTGTAGATTTAGGGGTCAAAAGTAGTTTCGTAAATTAATTTTATTTGTTTGATAAAATCTAACTCCATGTACATATATTATGTATCATCACACTCCAGAAGCCGTCATGTGAATCCAGTATTTCCTGAGCCAATCCTTTAAAAACTAACAATAAAATTCCCTGCATAGGAACTCATCAATTTCCCATTCAGTATATATCTTAAATAATGGAGTAGCAAGCTCCGACAAGGACTCGCTATCTCACCTGCTCTATTTCAGAGAAATACAACGTTTATCAGTTATTTCATAGACCTTTAAAAAAATTGTTTATACCCATTGTGTATTATGTACCCAGTTGTCCAGGTCTAAACATATATTTAAATTGCTATATGTGTTTCATTGAATCTTGCATATACAGTTTTGGTATTTTGGTGGATGGTTGGGTCTTCTTTTTAATCTCCCCTGGCTACGCTCCTGCTATAAAGGACACGGTCACATAATATATTCCAGGAATACAAATACTTGAAGATGCACCATATCCTTTGATGACACTTTTTTAACCCTCAGTGAATACATATATGTTCATATCGAATACTCATAATTAAGAAATATGAAAAATTCTTGATTTTTGAAAGCTCCATATCAAAGACACTATTTATCCTTCATGAAAAAAATTGAGATTTTGCAAATGACATATCTTAGTTATAGTACTTTCTCTTTCCAAACTTCATTTTGATATTTACTTCGTTTTTTTTTGCATAATGTGGGAAAATCTCAATATAGTGCTAAAAATTGTTTTATATCCTACAATCGCTAACCTAGCGCATGACATATTTTATAATGAAAGCCATAAAAAGTTAGTCTTTGCGTTTTTGTTTCATTTTATTGCTGTATTTTTTAAATATTAGACTTTAAATATGACCTATTGCAATAAGGAAAATGAGCCAAAACTACTATTTCCTTGATCCAAGTCTAAACTCAAAACACAAAACTTTACCCCCTGCAGGGCCCTGCTCTGTGACACCTGGGATTACTAAGCAATTCCATCATCTGTTATGTAACAACCACATGTGGCTATCAAGACTGGCTGGGTTATTAATTAGACTCCCTAGTTCAATCATCAAACTTTGCCAGATATGCATTTGTTGAATAATTAATAACAGAAATTTGTTTTTCATGCAAAATATAGATTGATACTAAACATGACATACATATGAATATATTGCAATATTATAATCATTATCACATCCTACAGTAGAATTGGTATTGATAATGATTTTATTTGCCTCATAAAAGGCAGTTAAAATATACAAATGAGATGATAATTTAAAATACCTAAGGTTTAATGTTAAACTTATATTGAAGAAAGGCATGATAACTTTGCAGACCATTTGTAAACTCTGTGTACTGTTCATGTAGCCGAATGGTGATAACAATAGGTTATTAGTAAATATTTTATATTATCAAAAATATTATTTGCTAAAAAAAACATATCACATAGCTATAAGAAACACCATCTGAGTTGCCCTGTGTGCTTCTTATTTATTTGGAATTCATTGAATGGACAAGAATAACATACAAATAATAGTATACTGTCTAGTTGCTGAACTACATAAATTTGTTAAAGAGGGTTTGAACAATGTTAATGGCGCTTGTGTACTATGTGGCCATTCGCTGAGGGTTTGCTGCAGTGCAGCCTATGTTTTAATGAACTAGTTGCTCGGTATTTCAGGGCATGATTCACTCAGAAACTACCTTATCTAATCATATAAAAATAATCGACATAAGGTGACATTAACTGATAAAGTTGTTTTATTCTTTCAGTAGCGTTCCCGTGCCTCATTAATTGTCTGTTTCAATTAAATATTCATATTAGCGTAATTTAAACGTCACTTCTAAATAAACAAAGATAACAGATCAATACATGTTAATAAACAAACACAGAAATGTAAGAAATGTGATGATTAAACCGACAAATTATTGATAAAATGCATTAATGTTGAACTAATGGCCTCAGTTTTGGCCATTCGTTCAACCACTAAAAACTCGTTTTGGTCCTTTTTGGGGGTAAAAATTGATGCTATTGCTGTGATCACTCTGGTTAGTTTATGGTGAAATATAAGCCCTATTAATTGAATATTTATTATATAGCAAACAAAGTCACTTTGCAACTTGGATGAACTGTTCTTGTTCTAATTAATCATAGGTGTCAGCTAACTGAAGCTAGGAATTAAATCACACTGCAATTATTTACAACCATTGTGACTATTGTGAAACTTGAAATTAGCTGATTTTCAACTAGACCAACCAGCATGTCTTTGCAGATCTTGTAGGGTCGTTTTAAACACTATACATAAACAATTACACAATTTATGTTTGACTTGGGAAATTTTTTGTTACCCGATGCATGTTGTATGTTTAGTAATTCAACTTCATCACAACAGAACATAACAGGAAACAAAATAAGGATAAATGAAAATAAGAAAAAAATTATTTTCTGTGACTGGGTGTTGTTCAATTATCTTCACTTATCGTAATCGTGAAAATGTACTATTTAGAATTTATTTGGTGTTCTTTAATGTGCACAATAATCATTTTCTTCACAATAGAAAATCTGCAGAAGTTGGTGGACAGAGGTCAGAGAATTTACAAGAAAGTCATCTAGAAGACATGTAAGGGTCATTCAGTGCCAAATCACCTGAAATCTCAGGATTTCTCCGGTTGACCATCTCAGATTTTCATGACTATTTTTTCCAGGTAGCTTTGTATGAGATGATCCCGTGCAAAATTCTGGGACCCAATTAAGTCATTGATTTTGGGAATATGAATTTTAAAAATTAGGCACCATGCTCCTATTTTGGAGATTCATTGTGCTTGTTTAATATTTTCCCCCTTTTTATTGCTGCACAATGATTGCATATTTGGTGAAATGTGACAAAACAGATAGCACAAGTCGTGGATGATAAGACCACATGGACAGCTACTCAGGCCTTTTTTTCATAGATGGACCACATTCTGGGCCGTTTAAAGTTATCATGACATCAGCTGACCTGACCATGTGACTGGTGAATTGAATCATCAAAAACGAAATAAAGTTATAAAATAAACTAAAATCTGGTTTTAAAAATATAAAAAATAATAAATTCTTGTTCTTACAGACATGAGAACAACAGACTTGGTACTCCTGCCATTATGCACCGTCATGTCATCTGTCACTTTAGCTATTTTCATCACAGAAATATTCTTCACCAACAAACATTTCACAGCATTTGAAAGCAGGCGAAGAAAGACTTTGGTTGTTCTTGCTCTCTTTCCAGTAAGTTGATAGTTTTTTTTTTACACACATAAATTACAATATGCATACACGACCATTTAAAAGATCATTTATTGGGAAATGTGTATTTCACACTGATGTGTCTTTTCAAAGCGAAAAAATCTAATCACCATCATGTGGACAGTATAACAATCACTGTTATATTGCCCTGTTGTATAACATTACTATGTTGTGGAGGGTTTTTTTTCTGCTGCTACAACCAATTTTGTGTTTTTGTATCATAATTATTTTGAAAGTTAATGGTTTTATTTAAATACAACTGGTGTAACTGACTGACTGTTAATGGAGAGAAAATATTAATTCATAAAGTTATTGTTAAAAAGGAATCTCGTGTTAATGTATCCAATATATCATTTAGAATAGTCTGTTGACTAACAAGGAAGCCTAATAATCCTTTCAAGTTTTGCTTCTTAGCCACCTAAAATGGAAGTATTGTTTTTCTATTTTTATGATAAATTTCAGTATGTGTAACCCTTGATTTTGACAGGTTTATTCATTGACATCACTGACAGTATTATGGGTGCCAGGGAGTGCTGTTATGACCGAGCTGGTTGCTTCGTCGTAAGTATTACAATTATTATAGTAAAAGTAATCTTCACTCTAAAATAAATTATGGCCAAAAACCAACCTGCTTGTCCCCTGTGCCACACTAGTTTGGATTTCTTAAAAAAACAATATTTTGGAAATACCTATTATGGTAATTTGAATAATGTAAATGTCGGACGTTTTTACAAAACTTAAGAACTATAATACATTTTCAAATCTCAAGAAGAGTTTCACAAGTGGCTTATTTGACATTAGCTGCATTTTTATCTAGATAAACAATGATCTCATCACTGTGTGGATAATCCTGATTTACAAAGTGTAAAAAACTAAAAAAATCTGTAACCAGTATCCAAAGGGTTTTTTAAAAATCAAATTTGGCTCTTTATAACATTTTGTTTTAACAACCAAATTTGTCCCAATTTCTTTAGAGTGTTGTCACTCTGTATTTACATGGATCACCCACACATACATTATTATGAGAAACGAACTTGTTGGCAGTAAAAAATTTTGAAGAGGCAGATTAAGTATATAAGTCAACTTAACTATGTAGAGCTATCCATTTCATTGACAAATTACCATAGGTTTTAACATAAATTCTCTGACATCTCCAGAAAGCATCCATAGGTTAGTTAAAACTCCACTATCTGTAAAAATTACTATTTTCTAAAACTTTATCAAATTATTTTCAAAACCACCTTATTTGATCAAGGCACACTAAATATGTGTAAGCTAATCAATCTATCAGGCATTAATTACAAAAAATAAATGATATATTGAAAGAAATCATGACCAAAACATTGGAGATAACATTGAAATGTCATCATCACCCATTGTTGAGTATTTTGACATCATCACTTGGTTTTTCTACATGATGGATTTTTGATGGCATGAAAAATTACTACTAGGCGAAGTTCATTCATTTTATGGAAAGACAGTGAACCCAGCAAGGCTCTGGGTGGTTACCTAATCAGTGTTAAGAAGAAAAAGTGATAGCAATAAATTTTGGCCACTATCACATTGAGTGACGATCCAGCTTTATCAAATGTAAGGAAAGGTTCAAAAGATAATACAGCAAGTTACACAACAGAGAAAGACTCTTGAATTATCTCGCTCGTTCACCTGAATATCAGACAATAAATATGTCAAAAATCTTGTTATGAATGACAAAGCGCCTTTGAAACAAATATTTTTTCATTCATTTGTTGTCAGAATTAAATGTTATCATTTATTACCAGTGGCGTATATTTACTATGAGAGCAAATAGGCTCTTGAATATTTATTTATTTGAAATTTTTCAGTGGTTAAATTCCATAGTTTTCATAGTTAGACTGTAATGTTTGTTCAATATTCATATTGTATCCTTTAAGTCTACACTGATAGACCACTCCAGCCTAGGAATTCCATGGGTGTGATAGACCAATTGACCTCCCAAATTTGGGAGAGAATATTAATTCATAAAGTTATTGCTAATGTATCCAACAACATTAAGAATAGTCTGTTCACAGAATCATCAATGTTCATGTCTGATATTAATCAATTGTCTCTCCGAATTTATTTCAATTCACTTTAATTCCTGGTATTACCATTTATATTATACAGTGTATAACTGTAACAAATTTCATTTAATAAGCTTTTATTAATCCCAGCAGGTGTTATTAAGCACCTTCTCATTATCCATACATAATTTCAGGTGTTATCTCATATACTTGTCTTTTTAAATAAATGTTCTGGTATTCAACATCTGACTTTATTATGTAGCCTGGAGACACATGCATGAGCATACATCCTGAGGGCTACTTTTAACTTCATATATTGGCAACATCTAATTGGTTTAGTCTAATTCCAGGTATTTATCATTTACTGTGTATACAGTCCTTCATCTTGTCGCTGATTATTACGGCGGAAGGGAGCAAATGATTGAAACTCTCACAGATCGCCCATTGACACGACATCCGCAGACGATTTTATTTTCTCGAAAGAAAGGACCTGCTGTATTCTCTAAGTAAGAATACTATAGTAATATCAACATCAAATTTAAAAATAAAAAATCTTCTGAAAGCGATTTAAAGTACAGCCATTTTTGCGTCTCCTGTGCCATTACACAGATAACCATGCTGGTCCAGAATGTATGAAATTTCTGCTATAACCCTTTAAAAAGTTTATAAATGATCAAAAACTATTTGTACTATTATGTCTGTAGGTACATATTTAGAAGTTGCGCAAAAGACCTTAATAAATACAACTTAAAAAAAAATCATGCCACGAAATAGCTCTATGAATTTGTCAGTCTCAGAATGGAGGTAAAGGAAATTATTTCAACAAAAATAGTTCATGCCCCCCAAACTGTCAACACACACAAAACTTAAGATTTTATCTATGAAATTACCTTGCGGTTTTTAACTAATAAAACCATTAGTATAATGTAATTATTCATATATTGCTGTAATTATCCCTGGACTATCCTCTTTTTTTTTTAAGGAAATATTTCCGCACCACAAAATTTCTTGTCCTTCAGTTTGCCGTATTTCGACCATTGTTCGGATATATAATCGCTGTGATGTGGACTAATGGTTCCTTTATCCCAGGCGCTGTAAGTATATTATACTACAATCATAACGATAGTAAGTGATGTTAATATAATAATAATAATTGTAATATATTGAATATTGTATACACTTGCATAAAATATAGATATGATATTCTTGTGTGGAACTTTCCTGCACGCTAACATTGAGCTAAAGAGCAGCTGCCCACCAGCCAAGTGCTAGTAGACGAGGTAGTTGTGTACGGAGATCGTAATACTATATCCTCAATGACCACCTGAGGTGTTGACCACACCTAGTCAACAACCACACCCCACGCATGATGCCAGAGGGGACCGGATTCTACACCATCTTTGAGCTAAAGAGCAGCTGCCCACTAGCCAAGTGCGAGGTAGTTGTGTAGATATAGATCTACCGTGATCGTAATGCTTGAAACCTTAGATAAATGTATTTTCTTTATTTTATTTTAAAAAAGTAGCAGTTTGGATGGAGGTGATGTTCAAAGCAGTAGTTATAATTGGGTTTAGTGCAGTATAGCGGACCCAAATTTATGCCCATATTTGGCGCCAATAAAAATATAATTTGTTTGAAGTTCCAGCACAATAAAAATAACATTTGGTGTAGACGAGCGGGGGTTTGGGGGCAGGAACCCCCAAGAAAAAGCAAAAATACGCTGTCTTCACCGTGAAGATGAAACCGCCGTCATAACTGCATTAGTTTGTGACGTCATACATAGATTTCAAGCATATTTACGTCATAGGCCTGGCAATGAGGCTTGTTAAATATGGTCATAAATCTGGGTCCGCTTTACTTCACTTTTTCCTTATAATCAATATTAGGCAATGGCTGCTGAAACAAGTTAATGAATAAAAAAAAACAAGATCAGTTATCAACACACTGCGCCAGTATCTCCTGGACCAACAGATGATCTGTCTGGTCAATGTGAGAGCAATGCCTGATTAATTATTACCTAATATGTCAGAGACAGAAAATTGATATTTCTTTGTGTGCTGGGCAACAAATATTTTAATCTATAAATCCATAAATGACTGGTTAATATATTGAAGATGTCACTGTACTGTACAATCTGAAATTGTTATGCACTTCAAACATTTATTCATTTATTTTGCAGTCAGGTCCAGAAAATGCTGCATTTTACATTTCCATCGTCACCTTCATCTCTATATTAATAAACTTATATGGTATGTTGGTCTTCATGGGGGTAGTAACAGCCAATCTGCCTGAATATCATCTAAAACCAAAATACCTCGGTGTCCAGTTGACGCTTTTGACAACCTTTTTCATCAGCGTTATAATCGGCATCGTTGCTGGTCAGGGCGCTATTCCTTGTCAGCCACCATTTTCAGTGGAAGCCAGAGCCTCACGTAAGTGCTTTTCTCGAAAAAATAATTGTCTAGCTAGCTGTTTCAGATGAAATATTGTGTTGAATATTGGCTCAGAAATTATTGTCGTTATTTAGCTGTTTAGCCTCGCCTAACAAGGAATAATGAAATAGGCCTACCAACAAAACACATTACCTCTTCAGGGGCGTTTACACTGTCAAGGATAAGACCTACGTATGACCAAGAACGTGAAAAATCGGCTATACGTGCTCACTCGTAGCTCTTTTAATCACATATAAATTCTTTCCTTGAGTGTATGTGAGGAAGTCGTACATCACTCGCCGGACGTCCGTCAAACGCTCGCCAAACGTCCGTCGCCAAGCATCCATTTTTAGGCATCCGTGAGGCTTTCATGAGGCACTCGTAGATTGCTCGTAGATCGCTCGTGCGGGCGACGGATGTCCGCGGAGCGTTTTATAGGGTTCTACAAGTATATGCGAGTGGATGGCGTATATACGGATGGACAGTGGCTACGTTAAGGGGGTTTCACACATAGCCGGATCAGACGCAGGAGCGTCCCGGAGGACAACTCCGGAATACTCCCGCATACTCCGGGGAAAGGCGTATAGACATCTTGTTCATGTCCGGGAGTGTCCGGCATTGTCCGGTAACACCGTGGGACTCCGGCAAAAAAATTAAACATGTTTAATTTTTCATGCCGGAGATCCCGGAATAGTTAAATCCGTGTTGGTCCGTGTAGATCCGTGTAGACTCCCAGTAGACTCCGTCGATCTCCGGGGACCTCCGTATTGACACCGAAATACATCGTGTGATCTCTGGCTAAGTCCGGCGTCAACCGGGCGTGAAAAGTACGCTCCGGAGAGCACAAGGAGCAACTCGGTTCCACACGAGTGAACTAGGACCAACACGGAGTCTAAACGGAGTGAACAGGGAAAGCGGGTTTACATGTCATTTGCTTGACCCGGTTAACTCCGTTAAGTACACGGTGTCACACGAGGTCAATGCGGACATACAGGAGTGAACAAGATGTCAAGACGGAGTTAATTAAACTGACACGGAGTGAGTACGGATGCCTGAGTATATATACAACCGCCGTCTTTGGAGAAGCATCATTCCACCGCCCGCCGTTCATCGTTGATCATCGAATTAATTGATTTATTATCCACCATTTCTTCTGGATATTACCTTCTGGATTGCTGCTGCTGCTACTGCCGTTTTTTGAATTAACCACCATGCCACCTAGGAGAGGAAAGGGGAGGCCTGGCAAGAAGACTGTTGTGCAAGAGGAACCTGCACCTGCTGCTGTTGAAGAAGATGCAGCCAGTAATACCTCTTCAAGACCGCAAAGTCCGCAAGGCATGCCAGATTTACCTGGGCCAGTTGTACCTGCTGAACCTGCAGTACCTCCTACTGCAGCTCCACCCCCACCTGCAGCAAAAGCGAAGAGGCAGAAAAAGGAAGCCCCGAACCTGACAGATGACCAGGAACAAGATGTGGCCGACTGGTACCGTTCCCAGGAGATGTTGTATAACCGGCGGCTTGCTCAATACAAGCGGATAGACATCAAATCGCGAATGATAGACCAGAAGGCGAAGGAGCTGGGTTGTACTGCGCAGCAGCTGAAAACTTGGATTGACTCAATGCGCACTTCAGTTGGGAAGCTGACGGATCCAAGCAAGAAGCCTTCTGGTGGGGCCGCCAGAATTCTGACAGACCGGGACAACTGGATCATGGAGAATTTCGGCTACCTCGAACGCCACATCAAGAGGGTTGATGCTGGGAAAAGAAAGAAAGGTGGGCAGCTTTCCCAGAGCTTATCAGCCAAAACTCCATCCAGCAGCAACAGACCTACCACTGAGGATGACACGTCTGAAGCTGAGGAGGTCATTGTGGATAGTTCGGATGATGGTGGCAGGGATTCGGATACAAGCAGGTCCAAGGGTGGGCCTTACAAGGGCGACAGCAGCAGCAGCAGGAGGAAGATGGGGGCCCTCCTCCAAGCAAGAAGACGTCCAGACGTCAGCCTTGTCATCATCATGACTGTGATTCATCCAGCCTTGCAGCTAGTGGAGATGGAATTGCTACACAAGCTGTCACTCAAGTAAGTATACTGCTTCAGTTGCCATGATAATCAAGATAATCGTATTGTAATGTTGCAGTTTAAAGTTCTAATTGTAATGTTGCAGTTTAAAGTTCTAATTGTAATCTTGCAGTTTAAAGTTGTAATTGTAATCTTGCAGTTTAAAGTTGTAATTGTAATCTTGCATTTTAAAGTTGTAGCTTTTCCATAGTAGAAAGTGGTAGCTTTGTTTCTTGGCACTTCCAGTGTTCACTGTATGGTGATGTGTCTTTTCAGTACATTGTCAATAATGCACATGCTATTGCAGTTGCCATGTGACTTACTCTAATGTTGTGTTTTTTCCTATTTCCAGCTGATTGAAAAAGCCACCGATCTGCAGAGGGACATGCACAGCAAGTTGAGTCAGCCGACGGACTCAGGCAGCTTGTCCAAGAGGGTGTTCACGGACATGATCTACCACGAGGTGATGCAGATGGACACAGACACTTGGTGGGATTACCAGGCCCAAACCTTAAACAACCTGATGCAGTTTAAGCAGGCGTATCGTCGCAAGCGCCAGCAGCAACAGCAACAGCAGCAGCAACAGCAACTGCAACAGCAACAGCAGTATCATCACTTTCTGCCTCCTGTCCCTCAGCAGCAGCAGCAGCAGCAGTTCATCCTCCCTGCTCCTGCTACTACAGCCAGTTCATCCGGTCCTCCTGTGCAGATGTTCCCTCATCATCAGCATTCTTCCAGCCCTGCTGCCCAGATGTTCACACAGCATTCTTCCAGCCCTGCTGCCCAGATGTTCCCACAGCATTCTTCCAGCCCTGCTGCCCAGATGTTCGCACAGCATTCATCCAGCCCTGCTGCCCGGATGTTCGCTACTCCGTCCGGCCCTTCGCCCCAGGCTCTCGTGTCGTCTGCCCCTTCTTCGTCTGTGCCTGCACTGATCCCCCCTCCTGCGACATCTTCTACGATTATCAGTCAGGCCTGGTTGACTTCAGGTCCTTCTCACGGTCGTCCTTCCATGTCACCACAGGATTGCAGCACGCCTCAGGATGTTTCGCTCACCACTTACTTGTTAAACACTAGTGTGGGGGGAATGGTTGGTGGTGATGACCATAACTCCTCCTTTTCGGTGCCCACGCCTCCAACTACCACAACCGAGTAATGTTGAGCTGGAAATGAACAATGAACTTTAATGAAATGAACAATGAACTGTTATTACTTATGTTTTCATGTGAACTGTATACCAATGAAGTTTAATGTAATGAACAATGAACTTTTACTTATGTTTTCATGTAAACTGTATTACATGACAATAATTAAATGATGTGTATTTTTTGCACTTGTGTGCTGCAGAAGTCTGAAGTTTGCCATTAATTAAATGTTGAAACTTACATCATTCGTGCTGTTTTCAAATCTTGTCTTGCTGCCATGGTACACTCCCAGCTGCTGAGTTCACGTAGCTGACCAAGTATTGCCACATTTCCTTGGCTGCTCTGTTGGTGTTGCCTCTGAACACATGTCCCATGTCTGGTAGATTGGCAGCATTCTCCCTCCATGCGCCTGGGATGATCTCATGGATGTCGGCATTTTCCTGGTCCACAGCATTCACTTGAGCAGTTGGATACCTCACCCTCAGTAGGTTGTGCAACACACAGCAAGCAAGAGTTATGGTACACACTCTGTCAGGACTTTGAGGCATTGTTGTGAGGAGACACCTGAACCTGGCAGCCAAAAGTCCAAATGCATTCTCTACCACCCGTCTAGCTCTAGAAAGTCTGTAGTTGAAGATTCTGTCTTCCATGCTCATGTTCCTGTGAGGCAGAGGCTTCATCATCCAAGTCTGCAGTCCAAAGGCATCATCCCCAACTATGAAGTAAGGCACTGGTTGGTCATCATTAGGCAGGTTATCTGGTTCAGGTAATCCAATGTTCCCACTTTGTAGCGCTTCCTTCAATTCTGTCTGACTAAACACTCCAGCATCTGAGCCTGATCCACTGGCACCAATGTCAACGTAGAGGAACTTGTATTCAGCATCAACTACAGCCAGTAGGACAATAGAGAAAAATCCCTTGTAGTTGTAGAACAGGGATCCAGACTTGGCAGGACATCTGATGGCAACGTGCTTCCCATCAATGGCGCCGACACAGTGGGGGAAGTTCCATCTGTTGTAGAATCCATTGGCAACTTCTTTCCAGGCTTCTGGGGTTACAGGACACTGCATGACTTCTGCTGAGTACTCGTCTATGATGGCCTGGCAGACTTCGATGACAAGGATAGAAATGGTATTGAAGGCTACCCTAAATCCATACTGCAGAGACTTGTAGCTGTTGCCCGTACCCAGGTAGCGCAAGGTAATAGCCAGTTTCAATCCAGGTTCAAGGGCCCTCCTCCAAAAGGTATCCTGCTTTGTAATCCTAGGTCCCACTCTGGCAAGAACTTCATGGAATAAGTCAGGCTCCATCCTCATGAAATTCTTGAAGCCACCCACATCTTCTGCAGTCAATTCAGCCATCAGTTTTTCATACTGCCCATAAAGAGGTCTTCTTAGCAGCCAAGGTCGCACCCACATTTGCCTTCTTCTTCTTCGTCTTGGTGCAGCAGCAGCATTTTCTAATAGGTCATCTTCATCAGTTGATGTTGTGGCCCTCACTGCATCATCTTGCAGTTTGTGTTCTTCTTGCAGTATTATATCATTAGCAGCAGTCAATAGCTGGACTTGCATGTCCATGCACTTCAAATCCAATTCCACCCTCTCGTAGTGTGATAAAGACATATCCAATTTTTCTGTAGTAGCAGCAACAGCTTTGCAGTGTGGTAGTCCGAAGTGGAATGATGGACAGTGGAATGCAGGCAGTTTAAATACCAATTTCAGAGCGATCCGGGTGAAAACCGCTTAACTCCGTAGTGATATCGTAGTAAGATCGTGTAAAGATCGGGTATATCCGTGAAGGCCCCGTGTAACATCCGGTTCACTCCGCCCGCCTCCGGCACAGTCGTGTTACCTCCGGCTACAACCGTGGCTCATTCCTTGTTTAACCGCGCTCCTCCCTACATATCCGTGTAGCACCCGTACACATCCGTGTCATGACCGTGTTGCTCCTTGTTGCCTCCGTCTTGCCTTCGTGTCCACACCGCCCATTTATTTCGTTTGTTTACATTTCTAACTTTTTCGCCCGGACCGCCCCGGATTTAACGAAATTTCATTCCGGGATGCTCCTGCGTCTGATCCGGCTATGTGTGAAACCCCCTTAAGGGCATGTAGTTACATAGTACTACGTAGAACGTATGTAGAATGCTCACCAAGTGAATCCCGAACAAGTTACGTAACTAATATAAACAATTTACTTGTAGAACATCCCCCAATGTTTTAAATTTGAAAATGTTTGCCCTCTCCACGTATGGTCATGGATGATTTAGCACTACCAGGAGTGTTCTACGGATTAACAAGAGTACCCTTGAAACGCTCGGCGATTGAATCACGTATGAACAAGGATGAGCAAGAGTAAAAAAAAAAATTTCATACGTGGTAATACGTAGGTTGTATCCGTGACTGTGTGAACGCCCCTTTAAAGTTAGTCAATCAAGCTATTAAGAAATTTCTGGAATAATTACTTGAGTCATTTTGACTAATTTTTTTTAGGCAATTTTGACTGTGTGTAGAATGACAATGACGCCCCCCCCCCTAACAATCCCCACAGCCATTTTTACTAAAAAGTTAATCAGCCAGACTAACATTTTAGTCGAAAATATGTCACTTTGCCATTGGCTAACATTTTGACTAAATCTGACCATCCTCAATATCCTGTAAGACAAAACCAGTGAAAAATGGCTATGGTAGGTCACTGGTTCTAGACACCATCAGATAGCTAAATTATATTCTCAAAATATATCTATTTTATTTTTCAGGAATTAATCACTTCATACTGATAATGGAAATGTTTCTTTTCGGCATTCTTGGTCGATATGCATTTCTCAGAAGGATTGAATACACAGATGGAGTTGATGAGGTCAGTGGATATGGCTATAGGCAGTGATGCTAATTATAGAGTGCTTAGTCTGATGCACTGACTACGGCTGCTCGGCTGTATACTCCCCAGGGAGTTGAGGAAGGCTCATGCTTGAACAGGCCTGCCAAGGGTGTCATTGTAAAGTAGATTGAGACTGCTCGGAGCAGTTAAAGTGGGATATAAACCTATACATTTACATGCTGCTCTCCTTGGAAGCGCCAGTAAACCTTGTCTTATAAGTCAGATTCTATGGACCAACTGATTTTATTCAATTTAGCAAAGTTTCAACTTCACCATGCAAAGATAGACCAGTAAATTTTGAATGTTTCGGTAAATTTTGCGCATTAACAAATATATGATTAACAAGATTTACTGTGCCCACAAAGTGTAGATAACTTATTATATATAACAATGTATATATTGAAGGGTGAATTATGTTTACCTTTACCTAGAAAATATGGCAATTATTTGATCAAGGTTTGGAAAGTTTTTCCCATTGAAATTAGCATAGCTAAAGATATTATCATAATGTAAGAACTTAGCCAATTTGTATTCATCTTAGAAACAACAAATATCTCAATATGTTCAATGTAAATTTATTATGAAGCAAACCTATACAGCTCTCTTTTCACATCATTTTTAATCCGCTGGTGACTGAGTTTACTATTTGTTACAGTTTTAGGAATTGCAAATGAAGTATTCCGCAAAATCAAATTGTTTTCCAGATGTCAAAAATAAAGAACGAAAGAAAGATGTGATAATGTTATGTATATTGCAGTTTCATATCTTTTTTAAATTTCAGGAAAAGGCAAAAATTGAGCTCAGAGACCTGACATTGACAAGAGAAAATTCTCAGACAACACTTGTTGAACATGAGAACGGGATTGTAACAATGCCATCAGAATACGTGATTTCTACAACCTAATCATTTGTGATGCGTAAACAAAAATTCTATCTTGTGAATCCTGACATAAATCAACATTTTATCATCATATCATCATTCAATTTTAAGATCTTTTTGCAGTGATATCAGAACAAATTTATCGTTTCGTTGGTACTTTCAGATTACGTTATATGTGATACAGGTTGAACTATAAATTATCAACAAAAAAAGGTATTGGAATTGCAGTAGTATATAGTTGTATATAGTTTGTGAGAGTGTGAATAAATATGTTTCAAAAGCCATGATGATTGTTTAATTTTCATTTTTCATTATTATTTTCGGCATCATAACATTTACTTATACATTTATGTAATACAGCTGAGTGGTCTAGTGGTTAGGACCCAGCCCAGTTCAGTTGTAAACTGGCCAGTAGATTGAGACTGCTCGGAGCAGTTAAAGCGGGATATAAACCTATACATTTACATGCTGCTCTCCTTGGAAGCGCCAGTAAACCTTGTCTAATAAGTCAGATTCCTCCCCAACTGTTGACTGGATCCATTCAACTGGCTTTCCTTGGTGGAACAGCACCTGTGTACCTTTAATTTTATTAACAAATATGTACCTACTTCAGGCGACTTCGACAGAAGTGCATGTTCTTTTTAATTCCCAATGCCTTTAGAAGGGACATGATGAAAAAAAATAAAATAAAAATATGTATGTGCGAACATAAAAAATGTATATGCGAACATTAAAAATGATGCGGGAACATACAAAATTTTTAAGTGAACATAAAAAACTGATAAGCAAACATCTAAATTTGTGTGCGCACATAAAACATTTGTGCAGGAACATTAAAAAAATGGATGCGTGAACACAGAAAGTTTTTGTGGGAACATAAAATATTTCCCACAGAAAAAGTCACAGAAATTGCTTCTGAATTTAGTCTCCAGGCTACTTAACATCCCTGTGAGTGAATCTACAAATAAATAAAAACATGAACACCATTTAGTAATACCCACATTATACATTTACCTAAGTAAATACATTTTTTTATATCAGACTGAAATATATAAATTCAATTATATGCATAGATAAATAAATTTCACTCACAAATACAATGCCTCTTTTGTCCACACATTTCCTCAATTGATAATCATATATCCTCGATGTAGTCCTAAAACAATGATAACAATAATGTATGTATAATATACTAAAAAACTGAATATTTTATAATATTGTCCTCAGTGTAAATAAGTTATAATACACTCACCTATATTTAATTGCTGGCAAAATCACATGTTTACTGCTCTAAAACAATGAGCCAACTGATTTCCTTGTCTATACAAATTGGTAACAGTTTATTGTAATCTAGGTGTCATAAACCTTCATAACATGTGTGTGTCAATAGGCCTAAACAGAATAACACCAAAACCTGTCATAAACTTGCAGTGTGTCTGCAACAGACAGTTTATAACTACATATCATTTACAAAGAAATGTTCAATTTACAATGCTTGAAATTTAATGAGGATTTTCTAATTCACAATTCAAAACTTCAAATCGATATAGTAGCAAATAGCAAAATCAAAATAAATGTACACAATTAAAACACAAACTACACAGTTTCAATTTTGACAATTTTTACTAATTGGATGAACCAAATATGTGGACTTGGTTTTCTTAACAGACCACCTACACAAAGTATACCTTTGGCATTAAACTTTGGCATCAGTAATTGTAATGAACTTGATTTGAGCACGTTGCCATTTGTTTCAAGCGAATCAATTTCAACAGAATACCTCTGGCTTTGGACATGTTTTACAATAAGATCAGATGCCACTTCAAGTTCATGGACAGTCACTGCACCACTAATGTCACATTGACCCTTTGACTTAAGAAAATCTTTCAACCTAAGCCACCAAGCTGTGGCTCGTTTGAGCTTCAACCAACTAGAATAATGGCTAGACAATTTATCTAAAAGATGACACTCAATATTTACAACAAAAGATTCCTCAACTATAGGCCCTTTGATTTCCAAATCTCAGGATCCTCATGTGACAAACCTTCAGACACCTGTGGAAACTTCCAATCACTCTTGTAATCATGCAAAAAAGCAGGACCATGTGACCAAACTGATTTTACAAGATCGACAGGACTCGACCCCCTACTGATGATATCTGCTGGATTGTTTGCACCAGGGATATGATGCCACTGACTAGGTTCAGTTAAAGATTGAATTTCACTCACACGATTGGCCACAAAAACTTGGAAGCAACTGCAGTCATTAGCAATGTATTTGAGGACAATCTCACTGTCCACCCAGAAATGAGGTTCATTTAGATCTAATCGTAATTCACTTTTCAGAGTAGCGTCCATGCGTGCAGCAAGGAGAGCACCTTGAAGTCTGAGTCTAGGGATTGTCAGTGTCTTAATGGGAGCTACTCGACTCTTACTGCAAAGCAGAGATACATAAATTTCACCTTTTTCATTTATGCTTCTGAGATAACTACAGCACCCATACGCAACAGAGCTAGCATCACTGAAATGATGAAGTTCGAATGCTCCTCCGTCAAATTCATGTGGTTTTACACACCTTGGAATCTTGATCAAAGACTACTGAGACAGAGACCTAAACCATGTATTCCATTTTCTTACAAGGTCTGATGGTAAGGACTCATCCCATCCAACCTTCAGTCTAGTTGCCGCCTGAAATAAGATTTTGCCTTGAATCAACACCGGGCCAATGAGACCTAAAGGGTCAAATAATGTAGACACAAGACTTAGCATGGTTCTCCTGTTCAATTCATTCAACATTTCTATAAGAGCAACTTCAAAGAACAACTGATCTCTGCAAATATCCCATTTAATACCGAGAGCCTTGCTGTGACAACTTGCTTGCAAATCTTTGACTTCAACTGCACGATCATCAGAAGGAATATAACTCAATACATCCTCACTATTGGAAAAAAATTTGGTGAGCCTAAACCCACCAGCTTGCAACTGAGTTTTGACACCACTAACAGCCTTAATAGCATCATCAACTTCCTGAAATGAAACTAGACAGTCATCGACGTAAAATTAATTTTGTACGATGTCTCTAACCTGACTTGTACAGCCCTCAAAATCATAAGCTATTAGACGCAAAGCACAAGTTGCTGCAGACGCTTACCATACTCCCCCAAAAACATGAGATGTCATACGAAATTGCTCAATGGAATCACTTGGATCAAACCATAAAAAACACAAAATATCCCTTTGATCAGGAGGAATCCTAACCTGGTGGTACATAGCCTGTACATCAGCCATCACTGCAATTTCATGATTTCTGAAACGCAGGAGGACATTTAGTAACTTGTTATTGAGATCAGGACCTCTGTGACATTTATGATTTAAGGATTGACCCTGGAACCTTGAAGCACAATCCAAAACGACCCGCAGTTTGTCTGGCTTCTTGTCGGACAAAAATGCTTGGTGAGCCAGATACCAGATTTTATCACGACCAACCAATTCATCAAGGGGAATCTTTTCAGCATATCTTTGCTTAACAACTTGACTATCTCACTGTCGTATTTTTCAAATAATCCGCACTTCCTCAAACTGACAACATTTGACTTCAATCGACACAAAGCAACAGAATAATTGTTTGGAATATGAACAGATTCCTTCCATGGGATTGGGAGTTGATAGTGTCCATTCTGAAAGCTACACTTGGCATCCCACAATGCAATTGTTTGCTTATCCTCTATGGACCAAGCCAATTCATCTCTCGTCACCCCATCTTCCTCAATTTGCCAGAATCTCTCAACACTTTCATCTAAAGAAGTAGTGACAAAATGTGAAATAGCACTTTTATGAACAGTACCTGACCTTGTCGGACCATTAATACACCAACCAAACAATGTTCGAACAGCAAAAGGTTCAGATTTGTCACCTGATCGAGTCTCTAAATGTTCCCTCACAAATTTTTTTGATGTTTGCTATATTGATATTTGTCACACATTTTTTATGTTCCCTCACAAATTTTAGATTTTTGCTATTTTGATGTTCCCTCAAAAATTTTGATGACTATTTTATAGTAATTTTTTTAAATGTTCGCACATACATTTTTTATGTTAGCACATACATGATTTTTTTTTTCATCATGTCCCTTCTGAAGCTCCGTAGCCCACTGGCTGCCATGATAGAAAGTTGTTTCTGTGGTATTTTCCCTAATCATTAGAGGACACATATGATACACATTCGCGAGATACTAAGTCTGATGCCTTTGATATTTCCTGTGCCTTTCATATTTTGTGGCAGCCCCTATAGGAGTTTCTAGTTTTCTGGCAAACAGTAGATATATCTACTCCTCATAAAGAGTATATGACTATAGCTATCCTTACATAGTAGCTGTGTTATTACTTGCATGCATATGAGATTAAATACCAGCCATGATGTGACTTCACAAATAGTCTAGGCAATACATGAAGTGACCTGGAACAAATTGCAACAGAAATGATTTCACTGTCATTTGATCCCAGATTGCCTCAAGAAACCCCCAAAATCATGGAAAATCAAAGTAGTGGAACATCCTGAAATATAGCACAAATCCAAGATGGCCACCTCAAAGAAATCTGTTTTTTTTTTCTCAAATAATTAAGCGAGTACGTATGGGAGTAGACCGATCCATCAGTGCTTCCAAACCATATATATAGATATATATATATATTTTTTTTTTCACAATGTCTGCAACAGGATTATATCGTGAAAGTGGAAGTGCTATAAAACGTTTGTATTTCACTGGTAGGGGGAGTGCCTACACCCTATTGTTAATCGTTGTTTTTATATCATGTTTTTATCATAATCATAAATCATTATTGTTTGTGTTTTTTAATATTACACTGCTCAGTTCAGCCACTGACCCAGAATTTCCTGGGATGCATTGCACACAGGTGGGTGGGTAGATTAGGGATTTACACCCTGCACCTTTTTGGGGTAATTAGGACAGGCAGGGACCATGGCAATAAGATAAAGGATGAAACAGCCATCCAACTTAGGCTAGACCAGGAATTGAACCCGGGAACCAGTGGTTGGAAGCCCAGCATGCTACCACTCAGCTAAGTCCCCACCTCCAATTATATTAGACCTGTAGAGATACAGAAATATTTGGCTGAACTTGGGAACTTTCAAGGGCTCACTGATAAATCTTGCCACAACAAACATGGTCATGATTGTGGTGGCCAAACAGTTCATTTCGTGGTTTCGTGGGGAAACACTAAGTTTCGTACAACGACATTCCCAACTGTTGCACCATGACAGTTCCAATATTGTGCTACGAAAGTTACCCACCTTTGACCTACAAAAGTATATATACCCAAGTACCATGATAGTACCAACTTCGCACCAAACAAAGTTACTTTCGTGCCACGAATCTGCCAACCTACCCCCCTCACTGATGGTTTTAGCCAATTAGCTTCATAGATACTAAAGGCACAGAGATGTTATGCATATCCACTGATGCCCCTATTATAGATACATCTATCCTGCAAAGGGTAATGGTGTAGATGCAGTATTAATCATAACCATTAGGATACTTCTTTTTTTTTAAAAAATCAGTTTTTAAGCCATTACGCAAATGACAAAAAACTTTTAACGAAGGGGGCGCCAAGCTTGCCCGCAAATTTGACTGGCCCCACCCAAATCCCCTTGGTTTGGAAGGGGGGAGGAGGGAAGACTGAAGGCCCTCTTATCTTATTCTCTTTCATGGTGCGGAACCATCGCTGTTAGGGGTCAACACTTTAATGAGCTGAATGTCGTGTTACGATACTACTATCACTGTCTCGTAGTGCGAAGGTATTTCGTGGTGCGAATGTATATTTCGTGGTGAGAAAGTTCGTACTGTCGGGGGGCAAAGCCTCCACTGTTGGGGGGTGAAGCTTCGCACCAGAAAATGTACTCCTCGGCCACCACAATCTAGATTCAGATAGATGGATGTGTGGATGGATGTGTGGATAGATAGATAGATAGATAGATAGATAGATAGATAGATAGATATGGAAAGTGCAGATTGATTCAGATTCAGATTGTTTATTCCACTTGTACAAAATGTGTTACAAGTGAGGCCTTCAAATACAAAACAACAATAACCAATTTATCACAAATCACCTAATTTCACAAATCACTTAATTAAATTTAGTCACATGCACGGATGATGCACATGGCAAGTTTGTAAGAATTAAAGCCATAAATTAAAGAATAGTTTGATTTATTATGTTTTTAAGTGTATAAAGCAACATTATGGGCCAGCAAAAGTAGAAAGTTATCATATAAGATTTTCACTTATAAACCAGAAAACATTAAGGTGCCAAGTTTACATCCATCTCCCATACTAGTGCAGTTTCACATCATAGGGAAATCCAACTTGCTCACAAGGGGGGGGGGGGGGGGTGCAAGTTGGGGTGCATGGAATGACGGAGGAGTGGAGGCGCTGCAAGCAGCTTGAGGGAAATCCTGCCAAAACAGTTTTAACTTGCGCTTTGATAAAGTTTTGGGCTTACACCCAAATCGAGACTTCCGAAAGTGGTTTTTTGACGTCGTACAAATCGTCTGTTTAAGTCACTGCGTCGAAAGTGTTCAAGAGAAAACAAAGTTGAACTAAGTTTTCGATGAAGAATTGGGACTTAGTTTCATTTCAGTTCGATATAATATATCTTCAAATAAAGGTATATTAGTGATGATTAACATTTAACAGCTTTAAAAAGTAATTTCCAGGTTATTAAATGCTTGCATGGTGGCGCACCTGTCACGTCACTGCAGCGCCATCTGTGAAAATATAGTCTCTATTATTTTTGGAAAATTAAATATGAAAATTTTTGTAAACTGTATACATTGACAGTTATTGGCTTTTTCAAACGTAATCTCTAACATTCACGCGTGCACGTGCTACCACTACGTTGTGTCATGAGGAAGTAAACAAAATGGAATGCTAAAATGATGATTAATGCGTTTTCTAGGCATGTAACTATGTGTTGATGCTACAATTGAAGTGTTTAACACATCAGGATAGTCAGATTATGGTTCCATGATGCCACAACTTGTTAATTTATGAGGAATGGCTTGTGACGTCATCCCCGCCGATTCACTGCTCTGTTGATAATTTTGAGGACAGCGTGACCATCAAAACCTTTTTAGTGTGACATCGTCGCAAACATTTTCTTATTTAGGATAATTAAGTCAGCTTTGTTATTATTACACACGGAGGCAGAGAAATACATTGCCTACAGCTTTGCCTGAACAGATTTTGTCGAAATTGGGATTATTCTTAAAATCGACATTGTTGACAAACGTGACTTTTTGAAAATGCCTTATACATGGGCTGAAAAAACCTATCTATGTTTGAAACTCCAAGTGTGCTCAAAGAGTTTTACAGATTCCATATTCCCTCCAACCCCCCTCCCTCCCTGGCCCCCCTCCCTTTCCCCAGTAGCTCCCAGACTGCTAGTTTCCTGGACTATCCTTTTTTGGTATTTAATTGAATTGAATGATCCGGAATTTTGAATCAAAAACATTATTTGGAGATACGTCTCATGTATAAAGGATTTGAGAAATAAATAGGTAATAAAAGTACCCATGCAGTTAGGCAAAGAAGTACGCATTATACACCCTACCTTTTTATTGATCAACGGCATGATTGAATATGGTACCACTTATATTTGAACCCTATGTCTTTATTAATATCAACTTCACTTTTTTTTTTTAACTTTCAATGTTCTCATACTATCTCCTTATAGTCTGTTGACATTCTTGGCCTTTTTAATAACAAAACAATGGCATGTCCTGGGTGGTTTTATCTCGTTTTGTTTACGTTTGCATGCCTTAGTCATTCAGCTCTTAAAATCAATGTCATCTCCTGAATAGTGACCCAAGGTGTAACATGAAAATGGAGAAAGGCCAAGACAAAAAGTATCACTGTTTTACAAACACTACCAGTATTCTATCCAGTTTTACAACGTATGGATTGTCAATTGTAGTAAGTAATGAAGAAGAAATATTTGGGCTCAAATCTGAAAGTTATTGTTAAAAGGTGGAGTTAAAATTTCGTGAATTATATACATAGTTTGAGAACATTAAAATTTAGAGTAGTTTTTTTATATTTTTTTAGTAAATAGTATACATCGGTTATACAATTTTTTATTTATTTTGTAACTCAGTCTTTTTCTTTATTTGTCACCACCCAGGATTTAACATAATGTATTCCAAACATTTTATTTCATGCAGTTGGTTATTACACACATTTGTCTGGCCTGGCAGATGCCTTATCTAGACCACTCCAGCAATCCTTCAAATAAAAATGTAACTTTGAAATTTTTATTTATTTGAGATCTGTGAATCATTACTGTCACTACATCTGAGAAATTTAACATTTCTTTGAATCGAGAAACATGTAGCACATCTTAGAAACTTCTAGCTGCAAAATTCATATATCACTAATATTTTCATATCGCATGGATAGTTTTTCATTTCACTGAGTATTTAGAAAAAGGATTCTGTCATCCTGAAGTTTTGGTTGACAGTAATTCTGAGATAATTATAGCATCAACGATGTCTCGACTAACACCAACGTGCGAACCTGTGGACCCATGTTCAAACACCAATTTAGGACCATCCAGTCAGGAATTGTTCAGAAGTAAGTATACTAGTTACATTTCTACCTTTAAATTAAATATGTTGCTAAGAAATTTGTCAGATTTGCTCAATATGGTATGGAAATATATTTTTTAATTAATAATAGTTCATCCACTAATGTGAAATTTTTGGATCAAATGTAAAGTTTCATTTGTTTTTATTGTGGGATTCATTCATTAAATGCCATTAAAAGTCACTTAAAACATTGCTTGTTACCTGTATAGGCTGTATTCATTATGCCTTGGATCTTGTGCATTTAAAGACATAGGCCTAATGCTGAATTTGGTTTTAATTGAAAATA
Source organism: Alitta virens (assembly GCA_932294295.1). Classification (NCBI taxonomy): domain Eukaryota; kingdom Metazoa; phylum Annelida; class Polychaeta; order Phyllodocida; family Nereididae; genus Alitta; species Alitta virens. The sequence goes on along the minus strand of OW028580.1, from coordinate 23,947,582 downwards.
AAGAATAACAAAAATCCATGGCCAGGTTATCCAAAGCTTTCATTGCTGACTCATCCATTAGATGCATTTTGTCCCATGAGACCACACAGTTAATTAAGGACAGCTTTTTGAAGATCTGCTTCATACTGTTTGAATATGATTATTGCTAGTGAAATTATTTCATTTCATTTGTGGTAATTAATGAATTGCAGTTGTATATGTTTATTTCATAATATTTCAATTTCAGCTAATTGATAAATTTGCAATTATATAATTGAATTATATTCTATCATTTTATGTGAAATAAGGTAGGTGTCAGGGAATTCAGTGAAAATTGTACATAAAACGTGCACGAGATCTTACTTGAAAGCTAAACTCCAGAGGACGTCAAGTGAGTGTAGGAATCCCATTGGTTGAGTGACTGCTTTAGCTAATGGGAGTCCTGCATTCACATGACGTCATCTGGAGCATAGCTTCCAAGTATATATCATATGAGATTTGTTGCCAAGTCTGTGAAATTGGCTGTAACGTCGACATTAATTTTGTGTACTTCAGTGGGGTAGTAGGTACACTCCCCCCTACCAACAAAATCCATTATAATTAAGAACTTCTTTTATGAGGAATACATTTTTTACTTTCAGATATGAGAGATCATGACTACTTTATCTTCCCATTCTGTTGTTGTTGTGCAGCTTTTTGCTTTGCTGTTTTTATCAGAGAACTTCTTTTCATGAACAAATATTACTTGCACAATATGCATCGAAGAAGGAAAACCATGATCGTCCTCTCTTTGTACCCGGCAAGTATCATTTGTTAAACATTTTATCTGTTGGACTATTGGGATTCGTTTTATTTTGCTAATTGTGTTGTGTAATAACAGAATTAGAATAAGTGCATATTTTGTTTCTTTTACATCATGCACATTAAATCATTTTAAATTCAATCACAATTCGGGAATTACTCAAGAATATCAGTAAAATCAAAGACCTTTTAGACATTTTGACTTTTCCCAGATACACTGATCTTCTTTGACATTTTTTTTTAATCCAACCAGTAGTTCACTTTAATCAGTACACTGGCAAATCCAGGTAGGGGGGGGGGGGGGGCATTGCATTCGGCAGTAATACAAAGAACTAGCAGGAACATTTAAATGTGTGCTTTGTACTCTAATTATTCATATCTCCTTTTCTAGGTGTGTTCCATTACATCGTTATTAAGCTTATTCGTTCCTCGAAGTGTGACTCTTATGGAGCTACTCTCATCATCGTGAGTATACCGTTGATATCTGACATTGTTTTTTTTAGCCAGGGGGAGGGAGGGGGGGATGAAACATATGAGAACCACAAAATCATAAAAATTTACATTTAAGTATGTATCCCCTCCATGCCCCCCCCCCCCCATGTGTCCAATGGATCATTCTAGTGGTCTATGTCTCAACAATATGCTCAATGCGTTAATAAACTAAATGTTATAGCCTTTGTACTATCAGGTCTTTGACTATTGAAAAATTGTCATAATGTCCGATGTCAAAAATGACCTAACTGATCATTCTTGACACTATCAAATAATCTTGAAGTTACGTTTAATTTGTATATACTCATTTTCGTAACAATGTATAAGATATACTTGCCAAGACGATGCTTTCTTTGGTGTTTAACTTGTACTATGAACCACAACAATGTGGCACAACATACACGCAAATCAAAATTAGGAATTTTTCACATTTTCAGGTATTTATCATTTGTACTGTATACCTTTCTTCATCTTGTTCCGGATTATTTCGGGGGTTTGAAAAAGATGTTTCAGAAACTAAATGGTGTGGAGGTTTCACGTCGTCCAAAACCTTGCTGTTTTGTCTGTCTTCCACCAACCCCATTTTCGGAGTAAGTTAAAGATAATTCGCAACACTCTCTATTTACCTTCTTAAGCTAATGATAATTCATTATGTTGCAATAGCCCCGCATAAGTAAATATTTTACTCTCCATATATACATTTTCTGTGTCATACCTTTATAAAAACTGACAATGCATGGTTATAATGATGATATTCATTTAAGTATGTCTAATATATCTATTTCCAATAAAGCACTTTATGCTACATCTTTCTAATCTTTCCTTTGCTAATACTTCAAGTTACATTGGTACGACCAGGAATATCATTACTGGCTGCAGTTTTGTGGATGAACGGTTTTTATAATCCTGGTTCGGTGAGATCTACTATTGAAATTATAACTTCAAACCATTATCAAATCACTTTTTACTATTTTTACAATTTTGATTTCCTGGCGATCTTGTAACCTAAGTTAATTATGATTTATAAAAGCATAAATTACATTGGCAAAAATAGAAAACATTATGGGTAAAAAAAAGAAAAAAGAAAAAAAAGAAATCAACTTGCTGATCGATAGATGTATTTATTAATGTAGTTAAAATGTACTGGTGTACTTTTTGGGTACAGTTTCTTATTATTAATGTAGCTAAGATGTACTGGTGTACTTTATTGGTATGTTTCTCATTATTAATGTTGCTGAAATATGCCATTACCTAGATTTTTAACCCCATAGTCACATGACCAAAATAATCCTATGTATATAAACCAAATACAGAAATATAGATATAAATATAGCTACCTTGGCCTTGTGAAATTGCATAACAGGCAGTCAAATCTCACCTAAGTGAGAACATGGTTATTTTCCTTAGTTTTATTTATAAAAAACAAATAAATTACCAAGTTTCAGACCATTCTTGTCCTCTAAAAGTGCTTATCAGGCACCTAATATCTCTCCAAATTGTAGAACAGTGCCATGCATCTTAGTTTTAATTTTGACGATTCCAGCCTGGTTGCCATGATTACCAATTCAAACTGTATTTGTAAAACAAGCCTGGACTAAATCACGTTTCTCAAGAACCAATGTTAATAGAAACTGACTATCATCGTAGTATTAGGTAGGATTTAATGGCTTTTTCCACTGCAAAAATTGACCAGATTTGGGCCTTTAAGCTCACTTTCATCATGACCTGTACCTTTGACCTTGAAAGTCACCTGACTAAAATATTTCTGCAAGTTGGACATTTTCATAAGATAAATCACAGGAAGCTGCAGGAAGAGTGGAATCGCATATCTGGCTAAATAGGATTTCCAATTTGGCTACGTTGTGAAGGACATTTAATTTTTTATGATCATTTGAACTTGGTTGCCATGGATACCAAGACAACCTAAATATCTAAACCAAATTTAGAGTATGTCAAGTTACTGATGAATAACTGTTTACATGGAAACAGGTATTAAGTGCTACACAGAAAGTATATAAAAATGTTCTTATATAAAAAAAAGAAGATTTTGGACATTTAACCCTGATTCCCACCATGACATTGACCTTTGACCTTAAAAGTCACATAACCAACATGAAACATGTAGTTAAAATATTTGATAGACCCACTTCTTAGGATTCAGAAAAGTACAAGATTGTGCTATGTCTACGACTTGTCAAGCAAGCCATTTTTTTTATATAGTAACGTATACTAGGCATGTTTTTTTTTGTATATGACAGAACATTTTTTAGGGGGTATGCGATACGAAATAAAAAAGTTATTTTTTGGGCACCCTTTGTTGTAGCTGAAATGTACTGGTGTACTTTATTGGTATGATTTCTGTCTATTGTGCTTGTTCTGTTTTATTTTTTTTTCATGTTTTTTTCCCCTTTTCTTGTGAACAAGTAAGTCAGCCACACTCAATGTTTAATTTGTATTTCAGGGTGAGTCCGACAACCCCACAATCTACCTTCGCACCATGATGGGCATGTCTAACACACTGGCTATCTATGGCTTGAGGGTCCTTATGCTAGTGGCAGATCCACATCTACCAAACTTTTACCTGAAGCCCAAATTTATTTCAATCCAAATAGTGCTTGTCACTACTAATTTGCTCGGAATGATAATGAACATAACGGGAGGTCAGGGAGCTATACCATGTCTTCCTCCATTTTCACCAACAGCAAGAGCATCTCGTAAGTTTCTAAAAGTTGTATTTATTTAAGCGTGTGGGCTTAGCTCAGTGCTAGCGCGCTGGGCTTCCAACCACTGGGTCCCTGGTTTCGATTCCCGGTCGAGCCTAAGTTGGATTGCTGTTTCATCCATCATCTCATTGCCATGGTCCCTGCCTGTCCTAAATAGCCCAACAGGTGCAGAAATACAGGATGTATCACTAAGTTGCTTGTCAAAAATGTATACAAGATAACTTCCAGATCAGGGTATATGGTGCATGCCCTCATGGACAGATGATGTAACTTGTAAATGGTAAAAAAAACATTTCCTAAAGGAATTACTGGAGGTGGCAATTATTTACAATTACTGCGTTATTTGACACAAATTCTATTTGTAAAACTGACCACGTGACAAAATGTAAGTATATGTAAAAAGATATTACGAAAATTATATTTTTCAGAAATCACTCATATAATGCTTGTCATTCAAATGGTACCGTTTAGCATCATAGGGCATTTCTTTTACCTCAGGAGAGCTGAATATGAGAGTATGGAGGAAGAGGTAAGGCTTCCAATGAATTTACTTTAACTTATAGACTGATCAGTTATTGACATGGAAGTAATAGTAGAATGTTTTGATGACATCCTTTTCAGCTTTAAAGTAGTGCATTTTAGTAAAAACTTGCAACAGTGATCTATTTTACAGAAACAACTTATCAATACAAAATTTAATAATAATAGTGGCTAGCTCACTTTGAAAACATGTCATTATCTCTGGAATGTGTCATGTGTCTCTGAGCATGAAACGAAGCTGTACAGTGATGTATCGTATTGCTCACCAGACTATTTACAGACTGATTGGGTGTCCAGTGTACTCGAACTCAAGGGTTAGATAAAGGTCACAGGTGCAAGTTGATGACCTTTAATATGACAACCCAGCTGATCCCATAGATATTTATGGGATTGAAGTCAGTGGAGAGTGCAGGCCAACCAAACTAAGGTATTCCAGCCTCCTACAGTCAACAACAGTGTTTCCACCAATTATTTCTGCTCTGGATGAAGCGAATTTCATCAGAGAACAATACTGATACCCACTAGTTCCTCTTCCAATGCAAACGAAATGATGATGCCTAGCTAGGTCTAGCAGTGTCATCAGGTACCATTATAGGACAATGATAACTGATAACCCTACCCTAGCTACAAGTCCCCTGTCCACAGGACAGGGTTACAACGTCCTGGATGAAAATATATGGAATTTTGCTTGTGTGGGAACTAGCCTTTTAATAAACGTTTGCCACACAAAATACACCTGCTCTAAGTTTAGAAATGCCTTTTTTTCTATTGTATCGTGCTCTGATATGGTTGATTTCTTCCAAATATCTTGATTTCTGCACTATTTTTTAACTCATCTATCCTTGATTATCCATGACTGCCATTGCGATGGTCACGTGAGGGTGGTGCCAATGGCAAAGAAAATACTAAGAAATGCCACTCCCATTGTCAACCCCTCTAGTGGACAATAAAATGTCAAGTCCGTAGTTTTCTCAATTTCAAAATTAAAAAAGTTATAATAAACCATTTCCACACGATTCTACTGTTCTACGGGTCTAATGAAGCTAAAGTATCATATTTATCTGCACCATTGCATCTATATAATCTGTGTTAGCACTGTGATGTTGCCGGAGCCCTCTAATGATTTTAGTGGAACTAGGCAGCAATGGGTGATAAGTAGTAAACAGAGCGGTACTCCTGTACATAACGATGAAATAAGGTATGCTAACGTGTTTATTGAGAAAAATGTGTCGTAAATGTCAACTTCCAAGAATTCCTATAAAAGTCGTTCCGACCGTACATCGCATCTAATGCTGTAGGTCGGCTCTGGCTAACCCTACCCTTTGCAATAAACTGTCATTGCCAAAAGAAAAAAAAAGTGAGTGATTTGCCACTGCACTGCAAAAGCATTGGCCTACATCCCCGTAATAAAAGATACATATTGAGGTAAATGTGAACATTTCCTGAATTATAATTACTTCTCCCATTCATTGATATCTTATTAATAACAAATGTTGTCCAGTGACTTTGATTCAAACTGTTTCAATCAATTGTATACATATAATAGGACAATTTTATTCAATTCACGGGATCACGCGTGTCTGTATTTCTAATTTTCTTTTTTACCTGGAATAATGTTTAATACTGCTTTCAAAAGGAGATGTTATAGAATAGTGGCTGTGTGAACGAAATATTTCTGCAGGCTTTAGTTTTGTTACAATCTTCAGTTGAAAACGACCCGAAATGCAATTTTCTAACATAAAGAGTTTAGTAGCATTTTGCATCGTTTTCAACTCAAATTGTAAATCAAACACCCTAGAAATGTGATTATTATACATGGCCAAATGTGCCACGTGCGTTTTCCATGAGAAAGATAAACGCATGGGAAACGCATGGTTTTTAGCTAATTATAATGAGGCAAAAACCATGCATTTTCCATGCGTTTATCGTTCTCATGGAAAACGCACGTGGCACATTTGGCCATGTAACTAAGAGTGTAAGAAACACAGTTCCAATAACTCATTAACCAATATTCTAGGTAAGTCACACTTGGAGATAATCGCGCATAAACTTGGGCTCCCAGACCACCAATCACAGATTGTTTTGTCATTTAATGGATTAATAGTGCATCTAATTTGCTAAAACCGGTCGTTAGGGGGGCAAGTTAGTAACTTTCGTGTTACGAAAGATGGTAATTCCTTGGAGGGGAAGTTGGTACTTTCTTGGGGTGAAAATGGGTAACTTTCGTGGTACGAAATAGGGACTGTCGTGGTGCGGAAATTGGGACTGTCGTGGTGCAAAAATTGGGACTGTCGAGGTGTGAAGGATACTGTCCACAAAACCACAAGACCGCGAAGTGTACTCCTCGGCCACCATAGCAACCTGCTAATGACACTCTGCAACATTTTAATTTGTAATTAACATGATGTTCTTTTCATATCTAACTACCAATATTGTACCATATCTACATGGCCAATTGTGCCACGTGCGTTATCCATGCGTTTCGATAAACGCACGGAAAACGCATGGTTTTTTCCTCATTATAATTAGCTAAAAACCATGCGTTTTCCATGCGTTTATCCTTCTCATGGAAAACGCACGTGGCACATTTGGCCATGTAGTAGCTGCAACAAACAACTTTATTTTCCAATTATCATAAAGCAATATATAAATGCCACTTCAGAAAGTGGCAAAACAAGTTGGCAACAGGTGGTGTAGCAGGGACAGAAGAGAGCCATCCAATATGATGCCAATGCCCATTTTAGACATTCTTATATTACAGTCATCATTACAACAGGGGCCTATTTGCCAGTTGACAAAGAAAGTTACTGTTTCTCACTATGTGACTTTAGACATGATATGCATCTGCAAATATCTAAGATTGTTATATTTAACATAGATAAAATGAACAATTTTGAATTTAATGAACAATCTTATTTTGTCAAATTCAAGATGTCATATTCTTTTTATTCTTATTGCAGAACAGGGCAGACTCTCAAATTGATTTGAATGTATTACATGGAAGTGAAAATAGCCAAGCTGCTTGTGAAAATGGAATGGCAGGTTATGAAAATAAACAAATCGATTGTAAATCTCTTGACAACACTGGCAATGTTGTCACAGCACAACCCATAACAATTGTTGCGGAACTCCCGAAAGAAGATGACGGTTAAAAAATACACTGGACCTAACTGTTGTTTAAATTTTCATTTTCCTTCAAATATATATTCACTATATACAGTGATGTAAAGCAGTTTTTGCACATACTCTAAATGAGCAAGAATTTAATGTGAAGGGAATTTTATAATTCAAAGTCTTGTCTAACCATGCATTGATAATAGAGTCTTTTCACTGAACAGCCCTGAATTCAGCAAGACATAAGTCTTTCCTATCCTCTCATTACTCATTTTGCTTTTCAGACAAAGTAGGTTATAACTAACTGATTCCATAAATATAACTTTCTCAGAAAAATAACAAAAACCAACTTAATGATAAAGCGTCAAATATACATTTAAATGCACTAAAAATACTACTGCTTGGATGCACTTTGCTTCAGCCAATCACAGCCAAGGGCGGGAACTTTTTCAGCCAATAGAATTGCAGTATTCTGTTTTAGCCACCTGGTGGAAACACAGAGAACCTTCCGTGAAAATCCACTATTTGATACTCATTGACTTGGCACCTGACTGTCCTGATCAACCGTATCTGGTAAAAAATATATGGGAAGTGAAGCCTGATCATCCAATTTTGCCAATTAGACAGCTCTTGATTGTGTCAGTGTAGATGTAATTTTTTTTTAAATAAAAATTTTATACATTTAGGAGGATATGTATTATATTATTATAGTTAGCAGGTTTTTAAAATTAATAGTTATTGTCATATTGTAAAATATCTGATATTCACTTACCTGAGTCAGCCATCTTGAATGTCTTAGTTCTACAGTTAGTATGGTCGACTCTACAGTTGTAGCAACCTTTTCCTGGTGCTAACTATAACTTGCTAAAGCCAACTGCTTCTGCCTACTCCTAGCTTATAATTGGCTTACGCCTATCACCACTGAAAAATATAAATCTTGTTAAATTTAAGAAGTGTATTTAATATATCATAAATGTGTATGTACAAAAGACATGCAATTCAAGAAATGTATCTAATATATCAAAGATACGTATGTACAATAGACATGCATCTTGTCAACAAAACATGCAAATAATAAGCTTAACTCCCAACTTATGCACCAAATGGTGTTGCATGTACTTCTAGATCTGGCTTTGAGTAGCCAGCTATAGCCAGAATGTTCTGTTTAGTGACAGGTAGCGTCATATAGCAGAAGTTGTCTAGCTTTGTCAAGGTTCATTTTAACAGGCCGTTTTTAATGAAACTAACTGTAGGCCAAGCATCTACCTAGACATGGTCTAGTGAACACTCCAGCTAAGCCCTGTACTGAGCCTGTAACTAATTTCATCTGATTCTGTAGATAATATGAAATATAACCTCAAACCATGTGCAGCAGCTGATGTGTGTCTTTACAAAGCAGGCCTCCCAACATGCCAGTTAATTCATGATCTGAGGTTGAACTATAGATATACATGTCATGTTACTACTGCAACTGATTGAATAAACCTCACCTGCATTCTACAGTACTCAGTCTTCGCCTGGGTTACTTCTTCCATACATTATAGTTATATCCCAAATAACATTTTTGTTGGTAATATCCCAAAGCCGAAGGCAAAGGGATAAAGCAATAAAAATATTAACTCCCAACTATAAGACATATAACTTATACTCTATTTGCCATATTTATTAATTTGTTTGATTATTTTGTTTTAATGCCTTTATTACGCAAGACAAGTTCAGTTAGCACTCAGGAGGGAGCTAACGAACATTTCTGTTGTGTATTGCCCACTTAGAACAATAGGAAAACAGTCCAAGCGGAGTATGATTATGTATAATGTCATTATATTTCGTGGCCAGATTTTTGCTTAGATAGAATACAAGTGTGCATACTTATAAGCATTAATATTATGCATGTGGGCAGATCTATAAGGTTTAGTTCGTCTGTAAATTATTCGTAGCATCTTTATTGCATATTTCTCAAGGTATTGATCTGAAGCTTAACGAAAAGATCAAGTTACATACAGAGAAGAGAGAGAGAAAATTCTTTATTTTAGTGAAATGGGCTCATGACCCAGCCCCAGCCCTCTTGGGCTTACAATTCACCTGTAAACACTAGTGTTAAACTAAGGCACTCAAAAGACAAAACATAACAACATAACATAAAACACTAACAAAACAGAAGACAACATAACAACATTGCAAAACATAAAATGTATAATTATGTAATTTTCTGGCAGGTACCCTCAACCTGGGGCTATTTTTGGTGTTTGCTAACACAATACTGTAGTAAAAGTGGAGATGTACTGCTCTACGATTTACACCAGCCAATCATATTATTGATTTATCAGCCAATCCGATCATGTTACAGATCACAGGTCTTGGCTTGCTGACTGAGTACCATCCAGTAATATAAAAGCTACCCAATTATTTGGCACAGTACTGTGGAAGAGTTCCAGTTTGACACAGTGCACTGTGACAGCAGCCATTGTTACAGCCAACTTGGAAACGAAACTCCAATGAACGAAATGCAAATCTAGGATTACCATTGGTCCTGTATGTACAATTATTTGGCACAGTACTGTGGAAGAGTTCCAGTTTGACACAGTGCACTGTGATAGCAGCCATTGTTACAGCCAACTTGGAAACGAAACTCCAATGAACGAAATGCAAATCTAGGATTACCATTGGTCCTGTATGTACATGACGTCCGCTGGAGTTTAGTTTCTTTCCAAGTCTATGAAATCTACTATGAAATATCACTTGCCATAATGTGTGACCTTGACCTTTGAACCTAGCACCTCAAAAACTACTAACTCGAATGGATTGTGTAGTGTAGTGGTCCTGGTGTGAGCAGAATATAGCCCTTGCACCAGAGAGTGACTATTTGTTACAATGTTTAACGTTCTGGCATTTAGTCCCAGGGACCACATGTAGATTCTTGCTCCATTGGCCCCGATGTGGGTGCACCAGTGGACCTATTGTAAAACATCACCAAGTTGAAGAACTTAGGCTCATCTCAGCAGTTCCTGCTACAATAACATTCCATCCAAGTATACTTAAGATAACAAAGTCCAAGACAAAGTCCAAATTATGGGTGTCTAGACCAGTCACTTGCCAGTAGCAAAGATGCCTGGGATTCCTCAGTTTATTCCTTTTATGCAAAAACCATATAATCACATCATACATTTGGCCCTTTTGGGCTCAAAACCAATCAACAACCATTTGGTCAGTCATCATTACCCTTGCCCTTGGGCCCTGACCAATCACCAAAGCTGTAACTTTGACCCATGCTGAACAGCTCTTCCCAGCAGTGGCATCCCCCCTTTCCCAGAACTTCAATCACCCGTTGTCTACTTCCCAGCTACTGATAATTAATTCCCCCAGTTGGTCAGTCTCTGCACTTCCAGAACGATGCATTCCAATAATCACTCCCCCCTTTTCACAATGCTTCAAATTTCTAACACGATACAAATACAATGCCCATGTTTAATTTTAGCCCTTCCTTTGTAGAGGTGATGAGCATCACTCATCATAGCCCTCTCAACTGGGTGCCTTTCATCTGCCACTGCCGTTGTACGATACAGAGACCCGCTGACCAGCCACCCATTGTCCCCCTATATGATACGATACAATACATTCCAGATATTAATTGAATTTCTCCTTGACCAAACTCATATCTTGCATTCCTTATTTTCTGTACAAACAATTCATATGATAAAAGTATTCAAATGTTTCATATTACAATAATTCACATGTTTCAGATACAGGCAATACATACAACTATACAAAGATCATACATTATGAACATTAGTCAGAATTTTATAGGTGCATCATTATTTATTTGCAGGGGACAAAAAGCCTAGTGCTTTTTACACTATGTCCTATCAGAATAGAAGATGCTGTAACAATTGCAAGGTTTACGTTTGAGCAAGGAGGGTAGAGTGTTATGTGGTAGTCTTGATCCGAGCAGAATGTTGCCCTAACTCCTGAGAGTGACTCTTTCGTACAATGGTTAAAGTTCTGATTTTTAGTCCCAGGAAAAAGAGTTCGATTCCTGCTCAAGGAGAATTGTTACATATGCATATTAATTCTACAATGCAAACATCAAGGTCCTATCCTGTAACACCCAGCACATTCCTAAATCTGGCACTAGGTAAGTTTTTATGTTAATTTTAGTCGGCGCAGACTTAAAAGAGTTCATAAAATCAAAGTAAAAACTTAACAATTCAATCTGCATTGTAGGGTTGATAGCACGTGTTCTTTCCCCAACTCCAAGTAAAAAGCCAAAATAAAATTCTTCATGTTTTATTGCTGTAACAAGAAGAGAATAGAAATATAATGTTCAGTGTAAAACAATATCTACTTCACTGAACTATAGTAAGGGGTGAAAGTAGAGTGGATGCATGTGCAGAAATGCAACAGGTTACCCATTGAGCTAATAAGTAATATAAACTTATATATATATATATATATATATATATATATATATATATGTGCTCCACCAAACAAGTCATAGTACAGTGTAGTAGAAGATACAAAAATTGCAATAAACTAAGTGTATGATAAATAATCTTAGTTAGGAATTATTCCATTAGGGGAGTTAGTCTGGCAGTGGGACCCAAAAGGTCTGGTTAAAGTTTTTTCTCTCTTACCTGAAATTTTCTAGGGTGTGTGATCTTTTCACACTTGAGCATTTTGAGAAATCCAAGATGGCGTTTATAATGGCTGCCATAAATAAAATCAGTTATATATGTCTCTAATTCAGCTAGAATACCAAAGAAAACATGGAAATTGGGGTTTTCAAAGGTTAGGAATCCAAAATTGTACATCTCAAGTACATTTCACGCTTAGTTTTCCCATTATCGCTTTGATGTACTAAAAACCTTATTTTCCTTTTTTATAAAACACATATATTTGGAATATGTATAAATCAGAAAGACAATGATAATCCACAGCACCTCTAGCATTTTTTTTTTCTAACCTTCCCGGTGTTTTGTTCTGGTGTAACTGGGCTTCTTGTGTTTCTATGTAATCCTTGAGAAAGCTATATATTAACTACTTCTACTACTTCTATATTCTTTATGCCTACATGGCCAAATGTGCCACATGCATTTTCCATGAGAAGGATAAATATAATCAGGTGAAAACCATGCATTTTTCATACGTTTATCCAAACGCATGGAAAACGCACGTGGCGCCTTTGGCCATATAGAAATAGACTGTGAGGAAATTATCCATCATAATATTTGTTTTGATGGTAAGTGCAAACCAGGTCCGGTGTGGGGGAAAATTAGATCAAGCAGCTTAGCAGCTTTGAAACAGCTCAATCTCCACAAAGGAGCATGTAAAGCATTAGGAAAATGGCTGATGGGAAGGCTGAAAATCCTTGGATTAGGATGACCTTGACCTATATAATGATCTAATCACTTAGGCTTAGCTCTCACAGAACATTATAACTTTAGATAGACCTATATAATTGAAAACATGTCACTCGCACTGGTTATCCCCTACAGTAAGTCTTTGAAAGCCTTCACAGATGGATTACCTTGACTTACTTTTGAAGTCCCAGGGATCAATTCTGCCAAAACATCATGCCCTCATCAGATGACATGAACAATTCAGGTATATTCTTGCCAGGATTGTGCAACTTGCACAGATTATCCCTTTATTTCTGAGTGATCATAACCAGAGGTCACAGGGATCAAATTCTTCCCTAAACCTTCAGGTATATTGGTACCAGGATCATGCAACTTGCAGAGATTATCCGTTAAAGGAGGCCATTTGGTGACTTTGGGCAAGGGTAGCCTTGGCCTATTTTTAGGTCACAGGGGTCAAATTCATACCCATCCTTTGAAGACATAACTTCTGGTATATTTTAATGGTGATGCATTTTCATAAGAAGCTATATGGCCCCATGTTTCCAGCAGATAAGAGGACCTGGAACTGTTAGGCCCAGGACATACTTAGTGTATGCAAGATAAAGAAGCACTGGGAGGGTTAATGGAATGAGGCACAAAGTAACGTCAAGCTAATGCTGAAGTTACACTGTAACAACTGTTAAGAAATCTCCTTCAAACCACAGACGCAGGTGTCTGTGATAGTAAAAAACAATGCAAAATTACCTCAAAGATAAAATAAATGCACAATTGTAAAGTAACACTTAAGTATATCCAATTTCATTGCAATCATACACATAACAGCAGGCCTAGTCATCATCTGTCTGCTTATTGGGTCATTCCATGTCAGATCAACCAATGGTCTCTGCATGACCCTCTCAGATATATTTCAAACATTATACCCTTAAACCTCATCTATCACTAAAATTACAAATTTTTTTGTTCTTTGAAATTTAAGAAATTCAATTGGATTTCTCAGAATGCTCAAGGGTGAGAGGTTCACACCCCCCTAAACAATTTTACTGACACCATATGGAAACAGGATCAAGTGAAAAAAATGTTGTGGAACCTTTTGGGTAAGGTCGAAATATGCCATTCCACTGTCAGACGAAGTGGGAGGCGAAACAAATTTGCCTTGGGTCCGACTCGTAAAGTATACAAAGAATTGACACAAGTCTTCTTCATCCAAGTCTATGAGTGCTGGTGTAATATTGAGGTACCCATATCCAAGTCATATTTCATTTTAGGATCATCCTCAAGTATGGAACTCTTCTAACTTTTGTTATGCGCATGAAGCTAACCATCGTCCAATTTCAAAGATGCTCATATTATCTCAAATTACTAACTTTCTATATGCAGCAAACCAACCATGTTATGCCTTATGCATATGTGTCAATGCAACATACAAGATTGTTCTTGTGTGTCAAGCTAATGGTATGTACTATGTCTCAATGCTACTGGGTCTGAAGCCAAGTCTGTTTATTCATATATAACACACCAGTTGCCAGAAACGATAAGACTTGGAGCCCACACCATGTTACATAGTGACCCCTTGGGTGGGGTCTTTTACTTGCCTCGGCAGAAAATATGTTCAATGAAAGTGCAACATCTTATAAATGTGCATCAAACTCTTCAGTCAAATGTAACTTTCACTGATACAATACATGTAATTTCTTTGCAAAATAATTGGCAAAACATCAAAATTTGAATACCTACTGAACAATAAGGCTCATTCGTTAATCCTCTTTTCTCCACATTGAGTACAAACTCATCTCTAATCCAGAAACTATTCAAATTAGAAACAAATCAGTCTTATTGGATTATTTTGATTTCGTTTACCTCCTCAACCCAAAATGTTTCAAGATGTTCCAGGCCCTTGATGGGAACATTATCATAACGCCTCATCAGCTGAAGGTCTTCGAACCTGTTTATCAATGAAGCTGTTGTTTCGCTGATATGAACTCGCATAGCAGCCCCAGAGGACTCCATCTTTGAAGCTGTGTCCACTGTGTCTCCAAAGAGAAGATAGCGAGGTGTCTTCATACCTACAACCCCTGCCACACAAGGACCAGTGTGGATTCCAATTCTCAGCTTCAGTGACTCAGATTTCAAATGTGGGATAGCAAAGAGCTCACTCTCTTTCAGAAGAGCCAGTGCCATTTTAACAATCTCCAGTGCATGCTGGTTGCCATTTTTTATGGGTACCCCACTCGCGACAAAGTAAGCATCCCCAATTGTTGCAATTTTGTAGACATCAAATCGGGCACTGATATTATCAAATATAGTATACATCATGTTCAACATCCACACCACTTCCATAGGTGTTCCTGCAGCTGCAATTTGTGTGAATGAAACAATATCGGAGAAGAATATGGTGACATCATCAAAGGTCTCTGGTAGCAATGGCTTTCCAACTTTGAAATCATCAATAATGGACTTGGGCAGCAATTCCAGTAGTAGAGATTCCGTCTTAACCTTTTCATCGTGCAGCTCTTGAGACCTAATCCCAAATTGATTAGAAAAAATGTTGAGTAAATGGAAAATTTTCTGAAGTACACTATGTGAATCAAAACTGTTTCATATATATTTATCATGCCTTATTCAGGCATGTAATTATTGGCAAGAATTAAGCGCATCATCTACAATATATTTCTGTCAAATATTTGACATTTTAAGTTTATTATAACCAGTGTTGGAAGAGTCATTGAGGAGTCCAATTTACAAGATCAAGTTGTAAATGACCTAGACTCCTAGAGTAATTAAACTTCACATGATACGATCATGATGAAAAGAGTATTTATTCATTACTTATCGTTTGGGATTACAGGCATAGTTATAGTTACGCTTGCCATGCAATGGGCTTACCTCTCCTCAACAATCTTCTCCAATTTCTGAGTGTGCACTTCCAATCTAGAAATCATTTTATCTGCAAGGCTGCAAGGCTGGCCTCCTGATTGTATGTCCAAGTTGCGAATGACTTCTTTGAAAGAGGGCCGGTCCAATGGGTCCCAGGAGCAGATCCAATCAACCATACTCTTTGTATCGCCAAAAGCTATAACAAAAGAATTGTAAATTTGTAAACACTGCCCTTGTCAGGCAGACCAGAATATGCAAGAAATTTGATACAATTTTGGGTTGAAAATGAAAAGCTTTGATAAATATAAAAGGAAAAACAAAAACTTGAAAAAAACATTTCAACTGGCTTCATCGGAATATATCTTGGATATTTCCACACAAGGTATGGTTTCTGATTAGTTAACGTATATACTGATAACATCGGTCTTCAGCAGAAAAAATTTAACCATTTGAGGATGCTCAAGCTGGAAGTTTTGTTGTATGGTACCATTGTTCACTGTTCAGATACAGATTTTTTGCCTATCTTGTACATTAGACGAAATGCAACCTAAACCAGTTTTACAATAATTTGCAAAAGGCAAGTAAGTATTATTAACAATTACATTCAGGCACTTGAGGCTTCATAGACTTATCCCCATTCTTCATTCTGTGAATGATCTCCTCAGCATCAAGATTTGAGGTGCTGAATGCAAAAGGTTCATCCTGGAGAGTGACCTCTTGTAAAATGACACCAAATGAATAAACATCGCCGGCTTGGGTCCCTTGGAAAGGATCAGGTGATTGTAGAAGTTCAGGAGCAGTCCAAAGAAGTTTGGTTGCTGAAATATTATCTTCATTTGAAGTCAATCCTTTGCTGATGGCAAGAGATTGGTGAAGGGCATAGTCAGTCACTTTACAAATCCAGCGAAAGTCCACCACACAGTTTTGGCTTGACAGATGTCCATGGTATTCTGAAACAAACAAGGTGACTTAAGCCTGGTATGGCTCAGACTCAGGCTCAGATTCATTTATTTGTTCCTGCAATAATAAGTATTACAGTAAACTAGGAGGATTTCCCTAAGATAGAGATTATTATCGCTATTGAGGTATCCCCCTGTCAATTTGGTCAGAGAGATTCATGCAAGATAATAACAATTATTATTATTAACAATTATTTTAAATCTTTTGGCAAGTGTTGCATGACATGAAAAAGAGTGATATAAAAAACTGATGAGAGAAATGGCCTAATGAGAGCGTTTGAAATTTATGACCTGGTTTTAGCTGTCTGATAGGTATGTGAACTAGCATTTCTTACTTACCAAGGCTACTGCTGTGCAAATATTTCATGCCCAGTGCTATGTCCAGCGTAAGGGATTGTTTAATATCAATTGACAATTTTGGCGTGTTCTTGTGTAGAACATCGTAAAGACTTCCTCGAGAAGCTTGAAGCATAAGGATTGAAGGATGTTCTGAATTCAGGCACACTCCAAGGAAAGCATTGACATTCTCATGTTTGATTGTTGAGACCTTCATTAGCTCCTTGTTAAGAATTGACGATGGTATAGGATTGTCTCCCAATGCCTTCAAAACAGCAAGATCAGTACCAACTTTTGCTAGTTGAGAACTTGATGTGTTCATAACATCCTGGTGTGAGATGGCAGTCAGAGAAGATCCATGGCTTTTAGTTATATTCTCAATTCTTACAATGGATGTTTCATCCATTATGAACCTTGCTATGTTGGCGTAAGCCTTCTTCCTCCTAAACAGCACAAAAAATGACAAAATACTGCTGACATAAATTTCATTAAAATTAAATTATCTTCGTAATTCTGTATTGTAGCAGTCCTATAAAATTGTGTAATATTACAGATAAGGTAAAACTTGTATAGGCTCAATAGAAACCTTATGGTTCACCTAAAATAATTGTTACCTACAGGGTGCGGCAGAAAAACTTGCACCAGCAGCTACTGCTATCTGTTTTGTTATTACCCCAATTGACAGTGATCGCATGCAGCTGCAATCACACACACAAAAGTAATAATAGTCCTAAATTATCTTTATTAATATATTTTCTTGCTTCCTCAAGATTGATAGATAATATGGATCTAAATATAGCACATGCGCACATATCACACCTTTGGGTCACACCTCGATCTTAGCAAAACAAGTAAAAGACTAGGCTCCACTCTGTTCAAAGGGAACAGATAAAAATGATTCACCATACCATGGTCATCTTTGTAGACAATTAGAATTAGACGAGAACAAAGATAAATGAAAACACTGTGTAATAGACTCTGATTGAATAATGAGGACCAGAATATATAGAATAGATGAAAATGGAACTATCCGTAGTCGAGTAAAATAAATACCAGTTCCTTATTACACATTTACTCCTCAAAAATGAGAGTCGGGTAGATATTCAATAGCCAGGAAGTTGCGTCGCTTGTTATGATTACCAGAATATCTAGATAGCCTCCTCAGATGGTTTACTTTAAAATTTTGTGTATGCGACCTCTGGTTGAAGGTCAAGATCATCTGTGACATTGACCTTTAACCAGAGGTTATCTGAAATGGCCGCACAAAAATGTATACACTTACTCCAACTTATAAACTAGATTTGGTAAATATACGGTGGTCCAGTGTTGAGTTATAGTACTTCTCCCATTCAGGGGTAATTTTCCCACTTATGGGGTACCTGAAATGTCATGCAGATGTCACTGAATCT
Organism: Alitta virens; assembly: GCA_932294295.1. Lineage (NCBI taxonomy): Eukaryota > Metazoa > Annelida > Polychaeta > Phyllodocida > Nereididae > Alitta > Alitta virens. The sequence goes on along the minus strand of OW028580.1, from coordinate 23,928,998 downwards.
CTTAGCAAACAGTCTTAAGGGATTTTTGTGCATAAAAGTAGTCAAAATTGCTAGTTTTCACATTTGACCTTGAATTTTGACCTTTACTGGCATCAGGTCAAATATCCCATAATTTTCTAAAAGCCTTATGTTACATCATAACATGACACTTTCCTAGGAACTCATTGTTCAAACTTAAGGAAGATACAGCTGTTTTCAAATTTGCAACTTTGAGGTTAATTTTACCTTGACCTTTGGTCCAAGGTCATTAATAATGATGTGTTACATTTACCTGCCCAAGTACTATATATGATCTAAAGATGGTCCAATATGGGCCTCCCAGTCGAAAGTTATTAAGCGTTAAAGTTTTTGGGGTGAATAGCAAAATCTAAAACGCCCCATATCTCAGCAACCCTTCACCTGATTGCCACCACAAGTTCGGTTGCCCTGGATTGGTCATAACACAACATAAATCTGTGCTAGTGTTAGAGACACCTGTCTTGACCTTTGCCCTCACAAATAGGGCAAACAGATTCATTTTTTATAAGAAGGTAGATCATTGACACCTTTGAGGCGGAGAGTGCCATTATGTGATTATTTCCAGATTAGTTGGAAATTCATATAGTCTCTCTGGATGTCATTATATTTCTCCAACCAACCTCTTATCATCTAATACCATGATATATATATATATATATGCACGTATAAAAAACAATGAAGGAAGATTCTGTGCAAATATGATATTTTCTGTGGTTCCAGAGGTGTAGTAACTAGGAAATCTCTAATTTGAAAATTTTTCTGCAACTAGAAACACTATGCAAGCAGACAGAAATCTGACTTCTGTGATATGTGCCACTCAGAACAAGCCCTGCAGCATGCACCCTCTCAATAATTCAGACACTGATATTGTCTGACATTATAAGATCAAAAACTATCACAATGACCAATTGCTTATACCCCTGACTAAATTTGGCAAGACTTTAAAAAGACCTCATAAGCAATTGAGTAATTTAGAGCTATCCCGAAAGAGGACTTGCCTGGTGTAAGTTTTTAGGTCGCACCCTGTATGGTCTGTTTTGTTTATCCTCAAAACGGTCTCTCACATTATATCCTATGAATTACTATATTATCCTGCACATTTGATATGGTCAATCCCTATTTTAAATCTACACTCACCTGTATTGCCAGAAGAGGAAAGGGATTGCTCCAATGCCTAGTATAACGATTACAAGTAGAACAGCATACACCTGTATGTTACTTGTCTTCGGGATGTCGCAAAATTCCCCATCCCATCCGCATATTGGTACACCAGCTGGTGGCTTTGTCGCATTGCCTGACCACAAGATGCCAGACCAGTCGTTAGGATCTTCAGGCTTATAAGCCTTCTCCAATAAACTTTTTGCAGCATCCCAACACATGATCTTTAAATGTTTGCCATGTTGCCATATGGTTATCTGATTAAGAAAAAGGTATAAGTGTGTGTGTGATTAGGGCTTTACGTCCTGTATTTCTGCACCAGTTGGGCTAATTAGGACCGGCAGAGACCATGGCAATGAGACGAAGAAGAAAAAGGTATAACAACTTATGCTAAATTAGATATATTTATTACGGTATATTCATTCATTGAATATATTTACACACATCATTGCTAAACAGCTGTTTTACAGCAGTGCCTTGTCATCTTACATTCAACACAAGGACTACTCGTGGCATGCATTTATATGACAGCCGCATTTCATGAAAATTTAATACAATATTAAATCATTTGTTGGATTCTGATGTTTTCTTTGATCTATTTTGGGGGTTCAGCTTTGTCATATGTAGGCTTGGGTGTCTGCACAGGAATATTGAAGAAATCAGGCCAGACTTGTAACAAAACAATTGTAGCATATCTGTTTATTATGAGAAATATATTGCCCCAATTAAAGACACAATAATTTCCTGATTAAAGATTCTCAAAGTGAATGAATTTATAAGGAACCTGTAGCTAAAGTTTTAGAAGTCCAATACACTTGCCTTGAAGTCCAGTAGCCTATCACCATTTTCATCAATGACAATGTTGCCAGACACACCTTGAGTTGTGGAGTTGATGATGTTTTGAGTGACCCTTAGCCCATCATTGGGAGCATAGCCTTGTTCAATGGTCTTGTTGACTCCATGAGCCCAGAGAAGCACTGCGTCATGGGTTAGACCTGCAATGTATTCCAACAGATCATTACATTTTCTTGATTTTTTTAGTCAATCATTGCCCCGCTGCATGTGGATGACAGTAAATAAAAAAAATGGACAGTAGATCTAATATAACTGTCTATCTGTGATGAGGGGCCACAATATAAAGTGACAATTAAAAGAAATTCTTTGACAAATTTAATTGATGAAATGAAATACGTGTCAAAATTCTTACATACACCAGTGATACTTTATTAAAGTTGGTTAGGCATATTATGTCCATATTTTAATGTACTGTAATTTTGTAAGATGAGACATAACATACTGGTAGCATACATTGAGAAAAAATTTGTCACATTGCAAACAAATCAACACTCAAATACCGAAAATGCTTCTAACATAATTCCCATGCTGGTGAGCACACCCTTGTGGTAGCCTGCCAATCACGCAGCAATTTAAACACCAATGTATTTCGCTTCCATTTAAAAAGAACAATTCATTGATAGCCACACATTTGATAAAAAAAATAGCTAAAATGAGGTAATACTGGAAAGCAGATGTTTACTCACAAAAGCATCATTTCCAGGCATTCAGATTGCATCGATTAAGTTTAGTAAATATAATGAACCCCCAAGCTGTATTACCCATTTGGTATTGGCATCATTTTTGTGGAAAAAAAGGCATCTCTAAAATAGGGTACGTTTTGTTCTGTATCTTTTTCCTTTTGTGTATCTGATCATCTGATTCAACTGTTTATTATATATATGCTTTTATTGCACAGTAATATCATACATGATAAATTTGTCAGAAATAACAGATAAAATAATCTCTCAACTGCTGGCAATATAGGGTTTTCATGTCTACCTTATTCAATTCGTAAATTATGTGAGCTTACTCTAAATCTGGCTATTTTATAAATTTTTCTGCTACATTATATCTTAAAATGGATAGTTTCAATGAATTCCTTGACCCCAAAAACCTAGGTATAGACCCTATATTTGTTGTGCTACAAAGATATAGCCAGTCATCGCTTCATGGTGGCCATATTGGACGCCATCTTGGATATCTGAGTTCCTGTGCACTATATCTTAAAATGGTTAGTTTCATTGAATTCCTTGACCCCAAAAACCTAGGCATAAACCCCCATTTTTGTTGTGCTGTGTCAATTAGTTACAAAGATATAGCCATTTATTGCTTGATAGTGGCCACCTTGGACGCCATCTTTGATATTTCAAAATACATGCTGCTGACAAAATTTAGTTGTCAAGAATAGAATAAAGCTCCCCTATCTTGCATGATATCAATTATAAAATTATGGACAAAAATTGCTAAAAGTAGGAATTATGGCAGTAATGTGGAAGTTTAGTCACTTGCACAAACTGACTTACACATTTCAAACTGGTTGTCATGGCAACATTATTTATTTAACAAAACTGAAATCATGTGAATGATAATGGCAGGTGTTGGTTGTGCCAAAGCATGCCTTATTTGTTGATAATATATATTACATGAATAAAGAAAAAAACGTATAATATGTACCATTGGTAAAGATTAGCAAAAACACCACTTGTTTTGTTACCATGGCAACAGGGTTATACGATCTTTAAATAATTAACATTGTTTTTCAATAACTGTAGATACCTGTAAATTTTGGCCAAATATCAAACATTTTTCATTTGTTTTGCCAAAGTTAAAGAATATAATAAGTTTCAATATTGGGTTTAAAAATAAAGGGACTTGTTGCCATGGAAACAAATTTTAAGACCCTTATTTACCACTTTCGACATGGCAAACATAGAAAATGATGTGTAGTATGACCATCAGGTCTTTACGTGTCACCGCTTCATAGAAATTGTCAGTTTGCCTCTCCTCTATAAGGTTTAGTAGAAGGTAGGGTTCTAGCCTGTAATCAGTCTTGATGAGTTTATAAGTTCTAAGTTTTGGCTGTAGTGTAGAGTCATTGATTTCAGCTGGCATAGTTTCCTGACATTTTAGATTTGAACGTTTTAGCAATGGATTCTAGCTCATTGTTTACAAGTCTTAAATGGTCTCTTGTGGTTAGTGTTCATTGAGCATATGAATAATTTTCCCAACCCAAGCATTATAACCAGAAGTGTACATATCTTTTTGCTCATTTAAAAAATTTTTAAGAATATTATTAGCTGGTAGTTTTTCTAGTTTAATCCAATAGTTGATCATTCTAAACTGTTGTCATACATGTAATGGGAATCTGCCAGTCTCACCATACACAGCTTGTGATGAGGTCTGTTTCCTAACTCCTAACATATTTTTTAGGTATCCTAATTGTACCTTCTCTAGTTCATTTATAGGTTTGTTACTGGACCATATTTCACCATTATACTCAAGGATTGGTAAAATATATGTGTCAAACATTTTTAGTGCAAGTTTAGGAGTATTATGTCCTAGTGTCTGCTTCGTGTCACTTTGCAAAGCAAAAAGTGCTTTTTGTGCTTGTGTAACAAGATAAGCAGTCATTTTTTTTTTATGCAAGTTACGTTTGTTTGTTAACACATGGCCAAGATATTTAAAGGACTCAACATTCTCAATTTCTTGGGTATCATAGTAAAATTCATTTTGTCTGTTATTGCCAAATTCCTACATTCACAATTAGATGCCACTTTTTGCAGAAATCATGGAGAGAATTTATGCTGCTTTGGAGTGATGTTGCAGAATGTGCAAGTATAATTATGTCGTCAGCATATGAAATATGTGTGAGCATGAGATTACTAAGTGCTACACCATTTAATTCCTTTAAATAATTGGGCAAGTCAGATAGAAATTCATTTAACAACTTGGGAATGAGAATTCCACCTTGCAAAACGCCATAGCTGCTATTGATCGTATCTCCAATATTGCCTAAATTATTAACTCTAGCTTTAGCTTTGTCATACATGCTCATTATTGTATTAAGCATTTTTTTTTATTGCCTATCTTTTGATTCATAAGTTTATAGTATAGAGCATTTCTGTTAATGTAGTCAAATGCCTTTGTAAATTCGATAAAACAGAGATAGAGAGGTTTATATTTTTGCTTTTGGTATCTAATAACAGTATCAAGAATAAAGACACGGTCAGCTGTGCTTGCTCCTGTGGTAAACCCAAAATTGCAAGGATCATCAAGATTAAGAACCTCATTTTTTATAGTAAAGTTGTGCATTTAAGATAGAGTCAAAAATTTTACCCATAACAACATTTATTGTGATTTTCCTGTAGTTATCTGGATTAGACTTGTCTCCCTTTTTGTGCAAAGCTTTAATTAGTCCTTCTGTCCACTGAGTAGGATATTCGCCTCAATCAAGTACGTAGTTAAACACTGCACAGAAAGGTGTTATTAATGTCTCACTTGCATACTTATAAAATTCCGCAGGTATCCCATCTATTCCGGCAGCATTATTGCATTTTAATTTCTTTAGGTGTATTGAAACTTCCTCATCTGTAATAACACTATCACAGATATGAGTAGATAAAGGGTTGTCACAGGAATAGGATGATGATTGCAGAATATTAACAATCAGTCTCATATGTTCATTGTCAAAGTATTCAATAGAAGGGAGTTGGGACTGTTGCATGAAGTATTCATGGAACATATTACTAGATTTTTTCAGTTTATTCCAGTGTTTCCAACATTCTGCTTGGTTACTACTAACTTAAAGAAGATTTTCTAGATTTTCCCTATTACTTAGTTGGAAATGTCTCTTTTTTCTTTGTAGTGTCTGCTTATAAGCCTTGCAAAGATTACCATATTCATTTTTGTGTGCATCTGCAGAAATGTCATTATTTTTTGCGAAGTTGTTGACTAGCTTTCGTAACTCTTTACATTCATCATCAAACCATTTGTTACTTGGGAATGTGCAATTATGTGATTTGGACTTTTTTTTATAGAAGGTGGGCTCTAGGCTATCAGTTACGTACTTGAAAACTATATCAATTAGTGTGTCTGTATTAACATTATTTTCAAAATCACAGCCTAGTTGAAAGAGTGTTTGCTGAGCATCTTCATTATCATAGTTAGCCATATATTCATTAAGTTTATTCCTATCATACACATACTTGAAAGTTTTGTTTTTCGGCTTATCACCTACAATGGGATTACAATTGTTCATTTCCCTCACTAACGGTAATTTGAACCAAAATTCTAATGGTCGATGATCTGACTCAACAAGTTTTGGTGTTATTTCGAAATTCTGCAAGATGTTGAATAAGTTTTTAGTACAGAGCAAATAATCAACAACACTTTGACCTAGCGGGGCATAGCATGTAAAGTCACAGGTTTTATCAGCATTGTAATATCCATTCATAATTTTAAGATTGCTAGCTTTACATAGATCTAGAAGTTCTTTACCATATGTATTTATGATGTTGTCTTTTGACTGTCTTTGGTGGCATGGCCAGAATTGATTTACTCCAATGACGTGAGACACTGCATTATTTAGTTCCGTAATAATATCAGAATTTCTACCACTTAAGTTTTCTTCGACATCACTTAATATTCCAGTTCTACTATTAAAGTCACCAAAGAGTGCTACGTAAGGTGTTTTGTTAAGCAATGTTAAGATATGATGCAACATCTTCCCTAATCTGGTTATAAATATCATTGCTGTAGCTACTATTAATGTTAATTTATTAAGGGCTGAACTGACTTCTGTAGTAATCATTTTCTATTTCGCAAACTTGTGACTTTCAAGCATGTATGAATGTTTTCCTAAGGTGTACTTATTTTTTCAAAAAATGGACCCCTCTTTTTTCATAAAATGGACCCCTATTTAAAAAAAAATAATACAATTACATGGTTAAATGTGCTACATGCATTTTCCATGTGTTTGGATAAAAACATGGTTGTTGCCTGATTATTCATACGAAACCATGCGTTATCCTTCTCGTGGAAACCATGCGTTTCATAAACATGCGTTATTCATATTTTCTGGTAGGCATGAAATCCATGCATTTTCCGCATTCACAGCCAAACATTCAACACATTACACATCACAACCATATATTTATTCAACTTTCATACTTCTTTCATACTTCACATTCAGTCACCCTGGTCTTAATTAAATATAAATAATTTACTGTGCGAATACAAATAAATGTGGCTGATACCATTGGTATATATGCCCTTGATTATAATATATTTATACTAGATTTACATTTGTTTTAAATATTCGACAAGAATTAAAAACATAATTACAAGTAAAGACATACATTTTTTGGCTAAATGCTTGAGAAAATCTCCTGTCAGTCCATGAATCATAATAATTGTGGTACTTGACACCCTGATATTTTAAACTTCCATTTCACGTAATTTTTACGGGGATAATAAGTTTAATTTTGTAGCAATGTAAAGGTTTTCAGGTGAAATGATCGTGATTCAATTAAGGTAATAGGGTGGTCCAATCAAGGACACCGTTTCCAGAATTTGATGACTTTCAAACAATTTTTATACTTAATTTTCCCTTCTTTGGTGCAAGCTTAAGCAATGCATATTGGACAGTTAAGAGACAATCTAAGTCACTACAGGTTACCCTAGTAATATTGATCATGACTTTATTATGATCAACTTCCTATCTACAGGGTGCGGCCTAATCTCCTCTTTCGGGATAGCTCTAGGTTCCTCAATTGTTCATGAGGTCTTTTAAAGTTTTCTCACATTTAGTCAGGGGTATAAGCAATTGGTCATTGTGATAGTTTTGATCTTATAATGTCAGACAATATCAATGTTGCATGCTGTAGGGCTTGTTCTGAGTGACACACACCACAGAAATCTGATTTCTGTCTGCTTGCGTGGTGTCTTTAGTTGCAGAAAAGTGTACAAATAAGTGATTTCCTACACCTCTGATGCCACATAAAATATAATATTTGTACATAATCCTTCTTCAGTGATTTATATTTGTGCATATATATTATGGTATTATATAAGAAGTTGGTTCCAGTTTTGATCCAGCAAGGTCATAAAATTGAAACAGAGATATATAATGGCATTCCAGAGGGACTATTTTAATCTCCAACTAATCTGGAAATAATCATATGATTTTCAGGAGGATGGGTCAGCTAATTTGACAGAAATAACAGAAATTGAGCTGAACCCAAAATGGCACTTTCCGCTTCAATGGTGTCAGTGCTCTACCTTCCCAGTCAGGAATCTGATATCATAGCGATCTAACAGCGATCTCATCGCTGATCTCATCACACGAGATAATTATGAGATCACTGCGAGATCAATCTGTAATCACATATTGATCTCGCAGCAATCTCGACATTTGATATCAACCTGTGAGATCATGTTGACATCTTTGTGATATAATTTCATTATTTCTTTGTGATATAATTTCATTATTTCTCTTTTGACATGAAACTCGTAATACCTGAAATTAGGTTCAAATCATTTATTAGCTCAGCATTATGTCATGTCATGACTGGATTCTTATTTTCTAATTCAATGGCGGCAGTAATTGACCCAGTTTTAGAGCTGAGCGAAATCACATAGTTGTATATCCTGGGATTGCAATATAACTGTTAAAAGCAGCAACTGCCTTCAAAAAGTATGTTAAACATATTTGCCCTATTTGTCGGGGAAAAGGTCAAGACAGGTTCTGTAACACATCTGTATGATCAGTGACATAATCCAATGCTTGTATTGCAAAGGCCAGGGTGAAAATGACCTGAAGGTATGATAAGTGTGCATGTGCTATATTTAGATCCATATTATCTATCATTCTTGATAGGACTATTATTGCTTTCATGTGTTTGATTGCAGCTGCATGCGATCACTGTCAATTGAGGTAATAACAAAAGAGGTAGCAGTAGCTGCTGGTGCAAGGTTTTATGCTGCACCCTGTAGAGCAATACAAATATACTGGTGCGAGAGCGCTAGTAAATTTGATTTGACCTCTATTTCCCGAGTTGTTATCTGAAATAGTTTATTATACCTCCACCAACTGAAATTTAGGCCTATTCTTTTTTACTAAGCTTTTTTGCTTGTAAATGAAAAGCAACAATTATAAAAAAAAAAAAAACGATTAATATATATTACACAAGCTCTTTTCAGTTTTAAGATGTTCGTCAAAACCAAAATTCATGATAAATTTGCTTAAAAACCACATAGGTCCCATTGAGTTTTTTTTTCTAGCCACTGTCCATGCAAGCAATCTGTTTTTCAACACTGATGATGGCACAATCACTAGACAATGGGGCACTAGGACTTTTTAAGCAATGTCATGTGACCCTGTATCAGCCAATCACAGGTCATGAGACATAGCAGAGGTATAATAAATACAGTTAGTTTCATGCTATATGGTCGACTCTAGACAGCTGTAGCAACCTTTTCCTGGCTGTACCTATAACTGGCTAAAGCCAACTGCTTTTAATTGGTTACACCAATCACCACTGAAAAATATAAACCTTGGTAATCGTAAGAAATGTATCTAATATATCATAAAAATGTATGTTCAATAGACATGCATCTTGTCAAAAAAAAAAAAAAAAAAAAGCTTTACTCCCAACTTAAGCACCAATTGGTGTGGCATGTACTTCTAGATCTGGCTTTGAGTAGCCAGCTATAGCCAGAGTGTTCTGTTAAGTGACAGGTAGCATCATATAGCAGAATTTGTCAGGCATATTTGTCTTTTTTTGTTGTTGAAAAGATGCATGTCTGTTGTGCATACATATTTATGATATATTAGATAAATATCTTACATTTACCAAGGTTTATATTTTTTTCTGTGGTGGTAGTATCATGTTATATACTTTACTCTATATTAAGTATAACTATATCTATACTTTACTGTACAGACAAAGGATGGCCTTTGTCTCTCAACTATAATTAAGTATTCATAACCAACAGCAGTTGCATCTGCTGTTGTTATATAAGAGTAGACAATGGACCAACTGGTCAGCTTCACTGACTCAGAGATCAGCATTGATCTATTGAGGCTTTGTCTCTCTATGTCTCCCTAGCAACGGCCTAGCCTGGCCTTTGTCTAGGAGATCAGATAAAAAGCCTCTGCTTGAACTTGATCCCTTGTCTTTGGCAAGCTTCCACTCAACATCACTCCTGACTTTGTCTTCCATATTTACAACCTGCCTTACAGATAATGGTCATGATTGGCCCATTTTTGTAAATTCAGTAGCCTATGCATACAATTCTTTTGCCAGTCCATCTTTAGGTAACATGTCACCATATTACCTTCTATACCTGAGACATCCAAGGACCACTTTTGACTGTGGTAACATTTCAGATATTGTCCCATCATACAGAGAATATGTGGATAAACTGAAACAAAGACTGCAAAAGATTGGTAAAATGATGCTGGAAATTCTAGCCCAGCTACAGCACAACCAAGCACGCAAGCAATTGAACAAAACAACAAAATACCAAATGTTTTCAGAAGGTATGCTTGTATACTTGCTTGCCCCAAGTGCCAGTGCACTTCAAACCAATTCGAAGAAAATCAGATTAGATTTCGTCGGACCATTGGTTATACAACACATGCTAGACAGATCGCATGCGATACTAGAAACCCTAGAAGGCCACAGACTTTCGGGTATCTTTCACGTTAATCGCATCAAGATAGCATGGATCAGAACAGACGCAGGTAGTGTTAATAATGTGAAAGATTTCAGAACAGATTCCATGAAGAAAATGGTCACAGATGACACAGGCAATCAGCCACCCGCCCCAAAACAATACTGTAAAATGTTAGCTGAACTACAGCCTCACTTTAACATCTTACAGGCGCGCATAGAACACGCATCAGACAATTCTAGCATGTCCTCAAAATTTTAAAACTGATTTTAGAAGTATTCTTAAGCAGTAAGATATCTTAGTATGGCAGCACCATTCACAATGCACGAAAACCAGGTAAACAATATTTTGGCAAAAACAGTGCCAACACAATTGTCCTACCACATCTCGAAAGCCAGACTCAAACATGGCGACCTACAGGTATTAATAAATACACAGGGAAAATCAAGCCTAGCCAATACTTGGATTGACATGAAAGCTCACCCGCAGTGCTCTGAATATGTCGACAGATTAATACACGACAAGCACTTTCGAATTGCAGGGTCACAAAATACTCTGAGTAACAGCTTAAAGTAAAATCACCCAAATAGGACAAGCACATTTAGTTAGTAAGTGTTATATGTTAGATAGTGATGCGGCCATATGGCGGTCTACGGTAAGACCACATATCATGCCAAGTCACTTGTATTGTAATTACTTACTATGATTCTGTAAGGCCCTATGGTCGTCGTCTGAACGATGCCATAACATGCCAAACCGACTCATTGTAAGTCTGAATGTATTATTGAATCTTATTCCTATTTTAATCATGGTATTTTCTGGTACAAATTCCACTTAATAGCGCGTTCACCTACGCACTATTTCAATACAAATTTAGGTTCTTTTATAGGGCCACGTACATTGACAGGCGCTATTTCAAACAAAAATGTCACAAAATAGGGCCCGGGGTGCCGGGGCGCTATCAAAAATAAACGTCGGGCTACCATTTATAGACGCACTTCCCTGCGTCGTCAAATACATAAACTAGGGAATACTAATCATGAAAAGACGCAAATCCCATGCGTCTTCAAATTACAAATATGGGTCAGGAATGCTTATCCTAGCAGTCCTTTATAATTTAAATATAAGGAAAAGCGGTGCAGTTTCCTCACACCATGCAACAAACGTTGCTTAATTCAATGAAGGAAAAACTGGCAAAGTAGCCCCGATGCCAGCTAATATGTCTGTATGAGAGGCAGGGCAAATGAACTCCTACTAACTTTAGGTATTCAAAGCCGTAATATTACGGGGTAGGTACAAACTCCTGCCAAATTAATACGCCATTCAAACGTTGTGAGCATAAAATGCATATTACGCTAAAGCCACAGCCCGGATAGCATACAAAAGGCCAATTAGGCTTTGGGAAGATGCATCAATTACCTTGTAGCATTCTTCCACTCTTATGTAACGAAACCTCCCATTGTGTAAATGCACCTTTGTTGGACATATAAGCTGTCAACACAGCTGGTCAACAAAGGCCCTTGACCGGACATAAACATTATCATTAGCTCATCTTTCATTTACAATGCTTCATTCAAAACCCTCCACATTGTGTATCTCCCATTACCAGATGACTAATTGGACTAATTGCGTGACTGCGCATTTTTCGTTTGACACTTAATTGCCAATCGACCTAATTCAAAGTCCTTTTCGATGCCACATCAAGCCAATTAAACAATATTACATAACACCCTTAGACACAGAGGCGTCAACCCCTATCTTCACGCCCCATGTTCACAAACCATGCAGCTGACTGACCATAGGTCAAAACTGGGTCACGCCCACTTGGAACTCGACACACCCAGACTTAGGAGAACCCCATTTAAACACCACCCGAAGACATCAATAATCAGTTTCGACTATCAGTCAAACAAGCACGATGTTCACATGCAGCATCTTGGCACTCTGCATTTCACCGATATGCATTGGGGCATTTTCTCCAGCTGAAGTCATAGTCAGGCCAAATGTAGGCGCAGTATTTGTGAAGGAAAGAGACATCAATGTTTCCCCAATGGTATGGCATCATACATTGGCCTTGCCATATTTTATGGATTTCACCATTATGCATCCTGCAGTGACATGCCGAACGGACCAAGATGAGGAAACAGGAAATGATACAATCTGCACCATGATCGAGGATATGGAGAATAATTTCTTTGATTTAACCTCACAACTAATCATGGAAATTACAACAAACCAGGCATCGATCAAATCCATCATGGACTCACGTCCTCACCGCTCCACACCACCTAGACGCAAAAGAGCGTGGTGTTTAATTTCCTAGGCATGGTAGCAAAGAAAATAATGGGCGTAGCCACCGAAGAGGATGTCAAGATTCTGCAAACACATCTGCAGAAACTGGCGATTTTAATAGCAACTGAAAAGCAGGAAAGGATCCACGACGTCACCCAACTACAGTCCTTTGAGGTTCGAATCAACGAGAGAGTAGACACCTTCCGAGAGAATCTCAAGACCTTGGATACGGTGGTAACAGATTTACAGACACAACTACTGAGCTTACGTAAGTACGAACAATATGCAGAATCTTTGGCCAAACAAGTTTACAAAAATATGTTACAGATTAACAGAACCAGAAATTTCATTTCATGGGCACAACGCTATCAAATGCACATACACACTCTTACACAGATCCATATGCATACGCTCACAGGGGTTAAAGACATGTCAGAGCTCATTTCTGGAAAGTTGACAGCTAATTTACTAGCTCCTGACCACTTGAGAGATATTCTGGACGATGTCAATAACCGAGTGAAACACATTTCAGAAAACCTGTATGTTGACTCTGACATCAGACCATACTACAGGGACAACCACCTCACAACAGCAACTTATGACAACACACACATATACATCAAAATTAGAATACCAATAGCCACCCCATCGTCAATATTTTCCCTATATAGTATAGACATTTTACCTGTGCCTTCAGCACAACACACGGACATTTATACCGTTTTAACTAATACACACCCATGGTTCGCCATATCCTGATATAATGATTCATATTTTGAATTACCAGAAAATTCCCTACCGATATACGACCAGATTAACGTTAAAAATGTGATCCCAAAACCAACATCACAACTATCGTGCTCTTTGGCACTATATTTTGGGTTTTCATCAGGAATACTCCATGCCTGCAAGGACACCGTTTTAAACTCCCCGCCACTCACTAAAGAGTTTGTATATTCCCAACCTTCGGGCGGCTATTTATTCTATACACCCAACAGGCTCTGGACACAATCCTGCCACCCTAACAACACCATTTCACACAAGGGCCTTTTTGTAGTGCAGCTACAATGTAAGTGCTCATTACATTCGCACCACACCCACATACATTCAGATGCACTTGACTGTAACAGGTCCAATTCCACTGTACAATATAGTGTCAACTTCTTAGTTTACGCTAAACTTTACAATCACACTATGCCACGTAATTTCACAGCATCACAATACGCACCAGAATAATATAATTTTCACCTGCCAAAGGCTCTGCATGACAAACTGAAACTGACGACACTCAATTTAGACGATGACGACCAAACATTAGCCACCGACCTAGACTCCTTTACGGCCACTGACCATGGACAGACAGTATTTAATATGATCGAATGGATTGGATCGGAACAGGGCACCATTGCATCAGCTATTACGATTACATCCTTATTTGTAATTCAGATAGCTACGATAGCAAGCGTCTTCTTTGTATGGCGCAGATTACAAGCTGCCCTACAGGTTTTAATGGCTACAGCCGCCTTGGTAGGCACCACACAGGCGTTAGAATTTTACGCCCCTGCCACAGCTACACCACCAACCATTATCACGGAGGACAACACCCCTCTCTGGCGGACCATCGTCATTAACACTGCTCTCATATTGTCAATTGTAAACACGATCCTGATCTTGTGTGATCGAATGAAGCCAGCATGCCACCACCTCGTGGAGACCAATGCCAAATTATCATCACTGGAATCCGAGCTATACATATGCCTCTACAGTAACTCCAAATTTTTGCATTTAAAAATTACAACCTTCCCATATGACCTCCAAGCAATCACAGCAGCAGCCAACGCTGAAATCAAGAACTTTTACACCATATGGCGCGGCCTATGTGGATATCTATATATAGATTGGTCACCACTGGAATTATCCACAGACACCAATCGTATTATCCCTCCAGCGGAGGTACAACTCCCATGGACCACTTACAACGGATGCCGCCAACTGACCACACAATTCCATACGGTCAAGGTTATTTTACTCCAGGACAACCAAGCTTGGACCATCAGTGCTTGGACGAAACTGTCTAGCCCACGTAGTGGACTACCACTGCCATACTCTCGGATGAGAACCACCGAAGAACAGTCACCATCAGCAGCTGCCCTCCTACCTCCAGGGACAGATATTTTAGAGCCTGGAAGGATAAGATGGATTAGACCAACATCTAGAGAGGACACCATCAACGACGCCGCAACCGCCGACAATGCAACCAATGCAGAGGAAACGATTCCCAAAACCACCACCGTCTTCTTAAGCAGGCCATAACCTCTATGGCATCTGAATTAACTCCATACATAAAAGTTTAATCCCAATATTAGAAACTATAAACATTTGTAGAATTTTTGGACTGTGTATTTACATGGGCGACAAGTGTTTCATCCAATACGCATTTATACAGGGCGAAGCCTCTTTGTAAAGCATAAACCATCCAACCTCCCCATCATCAATCTGTTAGAACATTGTGTAGATTGTCTTTGAAGTAGAACATTGCGTATTTATGTAGACAAGTAGTATATACACCTAGCATAGAACATATTTTAACACCCAATCTGTAATTTTAGACATGTTTTGGATAAAGTTTACACATAATTTTATACACAGATTAAAACTGAGCATAAGTGCTTCCTATACTGGTCAATATGTAATTATGGTGAAAATACTATGTGTTCCCAAGAATTCATTGCAGCACAATGTAACCCAGGCCGATTTGACGTCTTGCATCCACACATGAGGACCAGCAGCCATGATGTCATGCGTCCGCGTTCATAGCAGCAACAGTAGCACCAGTCACAGAACATGTGACTATCGCCAACGCTTAAGAAGATCATAAGCCGTGTCCCTGCAAGGCCGCCAAATGCAGATCTTCTTCGTATGTCGTGTCAGTCCACGAACACCGGACCAGCAGCAATGACAACTGCCACACCAAGTCACCAGTTACACAACCAGTAACACTACACCACCGATCACTCGCTTCAATATCAAACCACTAAGGCGCCACCGTATGACGTGGACACACCACAGTATCCTGCCAAACCGAGATCAGGACAGACCAGGAAAGCAAGAAGCCTAGCCGCAACAACATCATGCAAGATGACAGCTAGCAGATAGACCCCTAGGAACACTCAAATACCTCAACAAAGAAAAGACAATTAAACCTAGTAAGGGAATGTCTCTCAGAAATAGATGTATTTTATACCTGATTTTCAAGTACTTACATGTAGTAGGTATTCCTTAGTGTGTATTTCGGAGGTATTGCATACCAAATCCAAAATGTTATTTATTTTATTTAGGGGAATTAATATATATTAATATAGTTTAAAGATGGCACACATGGCCAATTAATCAATCCTTATCTTCAGGTCGTTAGGGGGACGCTGGGGTTAAGCTGGGCTCTCCTCTGTGCCCTCAGTTGTCAGTGAAACGCCAGCGCAATAGGACGTTTTTCTCTGCTCAAACAAAATGTCAACTTTAGAAAATTTTGTTTTTGATGACTGGGCTGGTGAACACAGTCTGGATAGAGATTCGACGAGAGTACTTCGTCAACAACACCTGGATAAAGCTGACCAGTTGATGTCACTAGAACGTAGCCATGTGATGCGTTTAGGACTATCTCTGGGACAGGAATTGGCCTTGGTAACAGCTTTGGTGGCTTTGGGCAATACCACTGTGAAGCAAACGGATGCATCATCAAGCCAGCCTACAACAGACACCAGTGTGGAAGCAGGTACCTCGAAGCAAACAGAAGATACTGATAAAGAAGAGGGGGCTACTGCAGCTGACAAAGACAGGAATTTGACAGCTCTTGACAATGCTGAGGATGCCCTGGATGGCCTCATGTCAGCCATGGGAGTCGTTACCCCAGCTCGTATGATGGTCAAGAAAGACAACCCGATCCCTCCAAGCAGCAGGACTGAGTTCCAGGATCCGCATGATCCCAGGATCCTCTTAACCATAAAGGCCTCCAGCAGAAGAGCAGAAAAGATCATCAACTTCCTTCCGACAGAGTGAAGGAACGTGTACAGAGGAGGAAGAGAGACAGGCTAGTGTTCTCCCAGGGAGAAGATGGGAGCATTACATTCAAGCCAGCAGAAGAGGATATGCATTCAATCACTATGGCAGAGTGGGGGGCAGCTAATATGAGGTTGCTCAGTCACCTACTTCGTAGCGGTCAGTTGGATTACCCTGAGGTGGAGTACTACTTGGCCTACACTATGCAAGTATATGAGCTGGCTGACAAGTTTGAATGGGCTGGTATAATGGAGTTTGATAGCGGCTACAGGGAGCTGCAGGCTGAGCATGGCTTCAGGTGGGGAGACATGAGATTTGCCTCCCAAATCCATCTCCTGACCCCAAGACGCCAGGTAATCCAGCCTAATCAACGTAAACCAGCTGGCCCCAAGGAGGACTGCAAGAGGTGGCTGGCATCCGGAGGAAAGAACTGTTTGTTTGGCAGCAAGTGCAAGTACATGCACAGGAAAGTCCCCTCAGAAGAGAGTCCAAAAAACGAGGCATAATTGGGGTCAACACGGAGGGAGCTTTGTGTTATGAGGCCTGGGAGAAGGCCCTCCCTCTGGATGACCCCAAACGTGACTATATTTTGACTGGTGTGAGATTCGGATTTAAGGTTACTACACAGCCCTACAAGGGCCCTTTGGTTTGGCAAAGCAATTATAAATCAGCAACCTGCCACGAAAATAGATTGATGGTGGAACTTCAAATCAAGCAAGAACTAGCCAATGGAAGATACAAAGAAGCTATGACTCGTCCCAAGATCATCTCTGCTCTAGGGGCCATTCCTAAATCCGCCCCTGGCCAAGTTAGACTTATACATGACTGTTCAAGACCACCTGGATATGCACTAAATTGTTTTGCTGAAAATGATAAGTTTAGCTATCAATCCATCCAGGATGCAGTGGAGTTGATAACCCCTGGATGCTATCTTGCCAAGGTTGACCTGTCATCTGCATATCGGTCAGTGAAGATTCATCAAAGTGACCACCCATTATCTGGTCTGGCCTGGACATTTTCTGGTGATAATCACCCGACCATCTTATATGACACCAGATTAATGTTTGGTGCACGCAAAGCCCCAGAAATTTTTAATGACTTATCCCAGGCAGTGAGACGCATCATGAACCACAGGGGACTGTCTAGGATGGTCTGTTATCTAGACGACTTTCTAATTATGGCAGATTCAAAAGATGAGTGCATAAACTGGACTTCACAACTCATATCACTGCTACGCTATCTCGGATTTGCTATCAATTACAACAAAGTGATGGGACCTGCTCAGTGCCTGGATTTTCTTGGGGTCCAGATTGACACCACAGCTGGGGTTTTGAGGCTATCTCAAGATAAAATGGGACGATTAATGCAGGAAGTGCAACAAATGCTGGCAAGGAAATCGGCTTCAAAACGAGAACTGCAATCATTAGCCGGCAAATTATCTTGGGCCAGCCAAGTGATACATGGGGGTCGCCCTCATTTACGTAGAATTCTGGACAGAATAAACACCCTCCAGGGACCATCCCACAGAACACGTGTGACTGGGGACATGAAGAAAGACCTATTATGGTGGATAGATTTTGCTCATATGTTTAATGGCGCGCTGCCCATGATAGACTCTCGACCTGTTTCCCCTGTTTGCATTGATGCCTGTACCCTTGCTGGAGGTGGCTTTTACCAAGGTGCTGTCTTTAATATACAATGGCAAACCTGGCCTGGAGCAATTGCAAAGCATATCAATTACAAAGAAGTATTGACATTGGAACCAGCAGCATGGTTATGGTCCCATCTATGGACCAACAAGCAAGTGTTTGTTTATTCGGACAATCAGGCAGCTGTCCACATTATTAATAGAGGAACTGCCAAGGATCCCTTTGTAATGGACTCCCTACGTAGGGTATTTTGGCTTTCAGCTGTGTGGAACTTTAAACTTCGTGCATTTTATTACCCAGGTCATAGAAACATTTTAGCTGACGCTGCAAGCAGACTACAGGAACCTGGAGCATTTGATAGACTAGAGAGGGCCCTGCAGCACACCTTTTTAGAATAATGGCTGCTCAGGTCACACAGGATGCCCTCTTAGGAGAAGTGGACTTTTTCCGCTCTCTTACTTGGGCCCCTAATACCCAGCGTTCATATGCAGTTCATAGGAAAGCTTATTTACAGTTCTGTGACTTACTAGGGCTGCAGCCAGTCCCTGCTTCTTCAGACCAATTATGCATGTATGCTGCTTACCTAGCCAGACGTCTGAAATATAACTCTGTTAAGCAATATATGAACATTATCAGGATTTTACATTTAGAATGGAATTTACCCAACCCCTTATCAGGAAACTTTAAGCTTCATTCAACCCTGCGGGGCATCAGACGACACCTAGGAGACCGGGTGTTCCGCAAGGCCCCTATCACTCCTCAGCTATTATTGGCACTGTTGTCTCAATTGGATGTTACCACACCTGAAGGTGCTAACACCTGGGCTGCAGCACTAATAATGTTTTTTGGCTTGCTTCGTCGTTCTAATGTGCTTTCTTCTAGATCTGTGCCTTTTAATACTGACATTCATTTGCGCAGGCAAGACCTTCATTTCACCCCATCTGGTGTCCAGTTACGTATCCGCTGGTCCAAAACACTCCAGTTTCGCAGCAAGGAAATTATTTTGCCCCTCTGCAGAATCAAAAGACACCCCCTTTGCCCCACTCGGGCAGCTTATAATGCCTTAAATCTCACCCCTGGTGCCCCTTTGGATGGACCTGCCTTTGTTGTCCCCCAGGGAGCTTCCTTCAAACCTACCACTGCAGATCGGTTTGTACAAGTCATTAAACTTTCCCTGCAAGATCATTGCGACACCTCTGAGATCTCTGGACATAGTTTTCGTAGAGGTGGGGCCTGTTGGGCCTATGCATCTGGAGTACCTGTGGACACCATACGTCAGCTGGGAGACTGGAAGAGCAATGCCTATATGGCATACACCTTATGTGACTCTGACTCCCTTCATAAGGCCATAAATTCCATGGCCTCCACCTTACCACAATAATAACTTTCCTACCCCTACTTTTGGATTTGGGGAACTTTATGTTATATAACTGCAATGGTTAACTACATTTACAATTATGTAATCACATTTATGCAACAATGTACTACTTATTATCAGGCGCGCGCTTTGCTTATCTATTATGTTTATTAGTTAGTAATAAACTTTTTTACCCCTTAAATGTGTGTTTCTTTAAGGGGAATTAATATATATTAATATAGTTTAAAGATGGCACACATGGCCAATTAATCAATCCTTATCTTCAGGTCGTTAGGGGGACGCTGGGGTTAAGCTGGGCTCTCCTCTGTGCCCTCAGTTGTCAGTGAAACGCCAGCGCAATAGGACGTTTTTCCCCTCCCACCTCCCCTTATCACCTGGTTTTAACTGTTACTATTCTGCACTTTTATGTTGTGAACTTTATGTTATATAACTGCAATGGTTAACTACATTTAAAATTATGTAATCACATTTATGCAACAATGTACTACTTATTATCAGGCGCGCGCTTTGCTTATCTATTATGTTTATTAGTTAGTAATAAACTTTTTTACCCCTTAAATGTGTGTTTCTTTAATGTTCCAAAATCAGATGTTTTGACCAACAAACAGGATATCAAGCAACAGAGCAATTAATGATTATATAACGATAAGTATGTCAATATAAAGGATCATCATCTGCGTATGATATATCCTTACATTAAATTAATCTAGTCATTATATTTATAACATAGATAATTCTTAAGATTAATTTAATCACCCAACCAAGGGCATATCATGTTATATACTTTACTCTATATTAAGTATAACTATATCTATACTTTACTGTACAGACAAAGGATGGCCTTTGTCTCTCAACTATAATTAAGTATTCATAACCAACAGCAGTTGCATCTGCTGTTGTTATATAAGAGTAGACAATGGACCAACTGGTCAGCTTCACTGACTCAGAGATCAGCATTGATCTATTGAGGCTTTGTCTCTCTATGTCTCCCTAGCAACGGCCTAGCCTGGCCTTTGTCTAGGAGATCAGATAAAAAGCCTCTGCTTGAACTTGATCCCTTGTCTTTGGCAAGAATAAAGCTTCCACTCAACATCACTCCTGACTTTGTCTTCCATATCATAGTAGTTTAAGCTGACTATAAGGTAGATGTAGACCGAAGCCACTGGCTTTAGCCACTAACTGTAGGTAAGCCTGTCAGATATTTTTATTTTGATGAACACAGGAAAGAACTCCATTTGTGTACTGAACTTTTGATTAGTCTGCAATGCAACATGCTGTGAATCTCACAAAAGATGAATTCATTGGAAACAAATGATATGGATACTGAAGATTTCACCAAATGTGGTTAGATTGATCATATTTAAGATAAAAGACAACTTAGTATTGTTGATTGCCTTTACATTTTCTTCTGTGTTATTTTCTCACCAGACCTCAAATGAGAGGGTGTGTAATTACCTAATAAAAAGATGAAGTATTCCCATGCATATATTGGCCACCCTATTGTCACTAGCTGTAGTTTTACAATCTTTATTACCAGTACTATATATACCCTGGTATGCTTTATATATGCACCCCTGGCAGACTTGTTTATCCATGGCAGCATGGGCAAGTGTTGAATATTGCATGAGTATCTCTACCTGTCAGAATATATATTATATATTCTTATTTAATCAAGATATTTGCTGAATTTCCTTTTGGCCATAATTGTTCATATTCGCTTATTTGAAAAATTCAACATTGGTCAAGCAAACAAACATCATTCATCATATTCTCACGATAACTTTGAAATTACATCATTGACAGGCCTTTTCAAGCATGAATCTTTCTCAACTGGATAGATCACACACTGAAGGACATCGGTTTATATAAGAAGGAAGTTGCAGTATATATCTCCACCTATGATTTATCTCCATTATGTTTTAGTCAGCTGAAAATACTGGGTTTTTTTTTTCATTAGTAGTAATAATTGTGATATGTTAAGCAAGTGATGACATATCGGAAGACATATATTGAGGATATTATTTATGAATACAAATGATAAATTCAAGAAATGTGTGTGAAAGTCTGTGGAGGCCCACATTATAAGGCATGGAATGCTGCTAGCATGTGGGCCATCAAATTGTAGTTGCATGTACTTTCTTATGTCAATTCAAGCAGATAATAAAAATTTGTCAAGGCAGTAATCCAAGCATTTGCATACATAGCAATTTGGAATATCACAATTGGATGAGTAGGAACTGATATGTAATAAATGAATATACATCCTTTTGAGATAAGTAACAAATTCACGTAAACCATGTGTGCTCAGTTTTTCACTAATCAGCAAGGCCAGGGGTAAATATATACTTGAATGATGTGCAACCACAGAACTTACAGTTATCTTATTTTTTTTTTTCTTGTTGGGTAGCTCACTGTAAGGTGGCAAGTTACATAATTGCTATTCCCACAGACTAAGCAACAGTGATTTTCTTTTGGCAATGGGAGACAGACAGACAATAAATCTAACCTCCTTGATCAAACCAACAAAGGCAGTAATATATACGCGTTTATTGACACAGTAATATCATACATGATTCATTTCTTACAACTATGTGAGCCTGTGTAGTGTTTTATAGTAAATGAGCTTTTATGATTATTTTTTCTATAATTTTCTTTTTTTTCCTCATTGTTAATTAACCAAAATTTGATTAATATTTCTTGTGTCAAATGTACCATGTATAACTGTGTAATTCATGCTAGGAATGCGTTGGTGCACATGTCTACTATCAAGCCTTGGCTTTGTTTGTGTTCTCTTTACAAAACCATGTATTTTATATGTTTCTTAATTTTGATTTTGGTCGCAGTTCATTTTGTATGTAGTTGTACGATTTTTACAATGCTTTTGTTATAAAATAAATTTAATTTGTAGCTCATTAATCCTTATTTTGAGTGTGTGCCGATATACTACTTTTGAAGTTGAATTCAATATAATTTTGGTGAAGTCCTAATTTTTTCTAAATTGCCTGCTTGTCAGTACAAGAATTTCATAAACTCAGCACATGAACATCTAATTATACTGTAATTTTAATGCTAGACCTTTAATACCATAAGACAGCCTATAGACTGTAAGAGAAGTTGATCAATTTACTTTAGATGAGCAAACAAGCAAAACTTGTACATAATTAGGTCGCTGGGCTGTGAGGTGACAACACACAGTGATCAGTGGTTACGGAGTGAGTTGGGCATGCACTGAAAATAGTGAAAACAATATGCCAACTTCTTAGTTTTTAAACATAAGCGTGAGTAACTAAACAAATTAATTTAGAGGACTTTATTATTGATTCACATATTATATGCTTTGTCTTATTGCAATGGTGAGTCTACTTTTATTTCACTTATCCCTCCCCCCCCCCTCCTCCCTATAACTATACAAACAGTACAAACAATGCCAAGCATTCTTACCTGCTACAAGCCTGCCTGTTTCTGAAGTTGCATCAATCTTTTCCCTACTGATGTTGCTGGTCAGAAGAGTAGTGGTCAATTGATTATTAAAGTTCTCCCACACTGGCCCGGTGGGGTCATCAGTACTTAAGGAAATTACACCATGATATACATAAGAGTCTTCCAAATGAGGCTTCAAATATCTTGGCCATCTTGTGCTGCCAGAAAAAACTTGATCCGTACCGAAAAATAGATATTCTCCATTCTTCATCCCTTCTTCATCAGCGATAATGAGGATGTGTCTCATATCAGGGCCATACATAAGCATTAGTGTAATTCTAGCCTGTTCCTTCACATCAAGAAGAACACTTCTCATAATACTCAGTTTTTTTTCATCAATTTCATCTCCTACTAATGTTGACTGCACTGTGTAGAAATACACAGTTATCCCGTGTTTTCCTGCCTCATGTTTAACATACTCAGCTACAAGTTTGAAAAGTGGAACTGTGCTAGATATAATAGCGACCCTCGTCCAACCAAATGTCTTTAACAGAGTTATAATAGATTCTACATATCCAGTTTGAGTCCCTCTTAATCTTGTGAAAGTTGGAAAGGTTTTCTTGTTTGAGAGTGCCATGCTTCCACAGTAGTTTGCAACTTGAGGGATATTCCACGCCGCAGACAGAAGTGCCACTGGTTCACATACTACACTGCAAACCGATCCAATGATTCCATCAAGAGATCCGAGAGATTTTCGCAGTTGCACCGGTGCCTTCATTCCTTCTTTTGGATTGCAATTAGTGTTTTTAAACTGGTATTTTATGTTGTATTCTGGCAGTTTGTTTTTGGCATTTTCGATACCAATTCGAAATGCAATTGGAGAAAGTAGCCCAAACAGATTTTCTGGCCACAGAAATCCTATGGTGAGGGATTTCTTTGAAGCATTATTACTATTTGTGATCAGTCCAGGTGAGTTAGCATCAATAACTAAGAAGCAAATACTGCTCAAGCAAAACAGTATGTTGAACGGCATGCCTGGAGTAATAAATTGTGCATCTGCCTCACACTCTTGCGAGGTCTAAATGCGGCAGGTTCAGTGCTTTCATATATTATGTTAAGCAGCTGGCCAAATGTCATTTCTTGGCCTCTTTTCAAGTTCCTTACGAAGTGATCAAAAAGGTATATTCAGCTCGGGTCTTCTTTGAATTGTAATATATTTACTGTGCGAATTTGCGAGCCTGGGTCCACTGAAATAGAATCTTTTAAGTACTGGCAATAACTCGTTTAGATATTTTTTGTAATTTAAACAGCATCTCAACACAAACACCCCAGTTCAGAGTACTGTAACTCAGATATGACAAGACTAGTGAATCATAAAGAATTTAGTAGTTTTGGGGAAGAAAATCTTTGAGGCAATTTATAATACCATAATTGCATAATGTCAGATTTCTTCTGTTCCAGTTTCCAGTTGTACTGTCTTTGCTGTGTGGAAAAGATGTCACTGATTCTGCTAAGGATCATAGTTTACAGAATTGACCAATAAGAGAGTGTAAAACTCTTATGATGCTAAAGATTAAGCAGACATTTTGAAATACTAATCTACGTAATTATTACACCCGTACAATAATGCATTAAGTAAATTTCTGTTCTATTCTATGCTCACGTCTATGGTACTCCTGCCATGTTGTATAAAGTTGATTATTCTCTCATATAAGTATTGATTGTTAATTGATTAAATGGCAGAATAATTAATTTAGCTTAGATTACTATAGGCTACATCAAGACATTATATTCTGTATTTAACCACAAAAATAATGTTGCTTTAAGATTACCTTTACAGTGTGACAGGTGTAATGGTGTATATGGGATTACCATCGTGATAGCTCTTGTGCACTGTGCTTAATGGCTTTTCCGAGTCAGACTGAAACTGCCTAATTGGCATTCATTTGTTGTGGAGACCTTTTAACGTGCACATTACAGACTGCTCATCATTGTAGTTGCAAACTTTCCTACTCAGTATGCAACGCATATGTTGTAGTTCTAAATTTCCTTCACAGTGTGCAACACGTTTTGTATTTCTAAATTTCCTATACAGTGTGCAGCACATGTGCACATCATACATTCGTAATCGTGGACCATGGTGCAAACATCACACTACATCTTTATTCTTTGTAACTAAAGCGGAGTTCATACCTTAACGTAAAAAACCCCACGTACCTAAAAAATGGTCTATACATAGCTATACGTGCTCACTTGTGTGTTTGTTGATCACGTATAAATGCTTTTCACGAACAGATGTGAGGCAGTCGTAGATCACTCGTCGGAGGTCCGTAAAACGCTCATCGGAGGTCCGTAAAACGGTCACCGGACGTCCGTCAAACCCTGGCCGGATGTCCGCAAACCGCATGCCGAAAATCCGTCGCAGGCATCCATGATACATCCTTGAGGCATCCGTGAGGCACTCGTAGGCACGCGTAGATTGCTCGTAGATCATCCGTATATCGCCTGTGCGAGTGAATGGCGAGTATTGTCTAGGCCATAATTTCTTTGCTTTGTACAGTAACACTCAATTTTGTTACTATGTAGATTCAGTAAAATAAAACAGTGTTACAAAACCTGTCAATCACGAACATAATATACCTATTAACCAATCAAATTAAAAGAGAAAATTGGTAATGCCCCGCCCACTCAACACATTAGCCAATGAAGTGTATGATCCACTCAACAACATTTTTTTTTTACCGGTAAAACCAAGTGTTAGATGTAGTGTGGTCTTTAAGCTAGAGATCAAACTGTATTATTACGCTGGCACAATGCCAAAAAAACTCAGAGTGAAGGCATATGCAAACATTTTGCAGCAATATAATAATACTTTAAATGGTTACAATGGTATCTATCTAGCTACCTACAGTTGGTAAGTAAGTAAGTAAGTAAGTTAGTAAGTTAGTAAGTTAGTAAGTTAGTATTATGTAAGTTAGTAAGTTAGTAACTAAAGAAGTTAAGTTAAAGAAGTTAAAGAAGTAGTTAAAAAAGGTGCAAACAAAGTAAGTAAAGTAAGTAAACAAAGTATAAGCATCATGTATTACCCCCTTAAGCACTCATCTGCAACGTTGCAAAATCAGCAGGAAAAATTGCGCAGTGTGAGACTGTGAGACAGATCAGTGCAAAAATCGCCAGCCACATGTCGGCTGACAAAATTGCATAATGTGAGCCCAGCTTTAGGAATTTTTCAAAGCTAATCTCCTGCGGTTTAATCTGGGAAAGTTCCACACCTTTGTCCAACGCGTAATGATATTGCCATTTTTTGGCCTTAAGAGCCTCCACTAATATGTCAGGGGTTGCTGATGTTTCTTGATACTCTGTATAAAAGGAAACATTCAGTATCAAATTCTAAGGTTCTTTTTCCTACATTCAATAGGAAAAAGAGCACTCAGAAAGTCCAGAGAAATGTTCAGCATTTCAGTATCACAGTTTTCTGTATTTCCTGACCTTTGCCTGACTTATCAGTCAGCTGTTTTATTTTATGATATTAACTGTTTGTAACGAGAATAAGTATTACTTAGCCACACCGTTGGATGCATGTTGGATTTGTTTTTAACACGCTGAAAATAAAGCCAGTCATATTGCAAGAACTTGTGCAGCAATAACTCACCTTTGGTGTTACAACTGGTACAGGGTGCACCATAAAAACTTGCACAAGGCATCTCTACTTTCGGGATAGCTCTAGGTTACTCAAATGCTTATGAAGTCTTTTAAAGTTTTGCCACATTTAGTTAGGGGTATAAGCAATTGGTCATTGTGATATTTTTGATCTTATAATGTTAGACAATATCAGTATCTGAATTATTGAGAGGGTGCATGCTGCAGGGCTTGTTCTGAGTGATACACATCACAGAAGTCAAATTTCTGTCTGCTTGCATGGTGTCTCTAGTTGCAGTAGGTTTACAAATTAGATATTTCCTAGTTACTACACCTCTGAAGCCATAGAAAATATCATATTTGCACAGAATCCTCCTTCAATGTTTTTATATGTGCATATATATATCAAGGTATTAGATGATAAGAAGGTTGGTTTCAGTTTTGATTCAGCAAGGTCATGAAATTAAAACAGAAATATAATGGCATTCCAGAGGGACTTTTTGAATTTACAACTAATCTCGAAATAATCACATGATTTTCAGGAGGATTGGCCAGTTAATTAGACAGAAAAGACAGAAAATTGACCAAAATCCAAAATGGCACTTTCCGCCTCAAAAGTGTCAATGCTCTACCTTCTTATTAAAAATGAATCTATTTGCCCTATTTTTGGCGGCAAAGGTCAAGAAAGGTGTCTGTAACACATCTGTATGATCAGTGACATAATCTAATGCTTATATTGCAAAAGCCGAGGTGAAAATCACCCGAAGGTGTGATAAGTGTGCATGTGCTATATTTAGATCCATATTATCTATAATTCTTGAGGAAAAACGAAAATATATTTATAAACATAATTTAGGACTATTATTACTTTCGTGTGTATGATTGCAGCTGCATGCGATTACAGTCAATTGAGGTAATAACAAAAGAGGTAGCAGTAGCTGCTTGTGCAAGTTTTTATGGCGCACCCTGTATAAGGTAAGTTGATACATAGTTGTTTTTTTTTCGTAGTAAATTAGCTTGGTTTAAAGTGATGCATCTGAGAAAGATGCTGCTCTGTTGAGTTAGTTGTAGTAGGATGCAATATATGTTGTTTTTCTCGATAGTGTAAACCAGCATCATTTAGGTAAGTGGTCTAAAATGATACTACTTGAATCTATCTAAAAATTCAGAAAGTACTCACAATAGTTTGCAGTGACTGTCTTGTGTCATTACAGCAGGTTTTCATTATATTTAGCCCACTAAATCATGGTAAGTCCACATTTTTGGTCCACAGTGACAGTTACAAGAATCATCCACTCATAGCCATCTTCCTGTCACCAAGTGGGTCAGCACTGGTCAGTGGGAGCTGCAAGAATTTTGTAACCATGGCAACCTGGTGAGTCACCAGAGTCCAAGCCACTTTAAATTTGACCTAGTTCTATTGGTGTGCCACCTATAGAAAATAGAGGGCTAATTACTCCTTAATTAATAGAGATGACTTAATAGTATGCTTGTGGTAGAGTTTGACACTTGTGACGAAAAAAAAGAAGTTAAATTCACCCATTTTTGAAGTCATTTAAGGTCTTCGTTTACAGCTGATTGCATCAAAGAGTAGTCAACAGGCCATCGAAGTGTGCCAGTCATATTGTGATGATAATAGGTGGCGTGTTATTTTTAAATTTCATTTGGAAGGCAAAGGCTTTACGATCTACAATGAAACTGCAGAAGTGAAATACACTCACAATTCCCAGCGAATTATTACATGTAAGTGACATTTACTAATACATGAAATTATCAATTAATTTATAGAATAGCAAATTTACCCACTATACTTCTTCTGCCGGATGCTTGATACTATAGGCAGATATTTACTTCGGCTGGGATACACCCACAAGAAATTAAGCATCATTGCCCATCAGCACTGAAGAATTGTGTGCTGAATATTGGTTTCGTAGCCAAAATGCAAAGTCCCCAATTTGTCTTTATTGATGAAACATCTAAAGACGCTAGTGGTGCCCTCTAGGGCAGATAGAGAGTGGCGACACCTGGGGAAGATGTGATTTTGCTTGTGTAGCTATGTGTTGTTTGGAACTAGAAATAAAACAGTTCATCAGACTTGGATCTTATTGTGAAGTTACCACAACAGTACAACATTTCAATGCAAATATGCAAAAGGGGTACCAAAGTGTAAAAGTCCGTCCATCATGACTCTAAAGATGGTGTATCAGACTCCAATCTCATGCTATGAGAGATGATCCAGGTAGGCAGTCAAATCAGAGAGACTCAGCCACAGTGACTTTCATCAAGTCTCAGGATAGAGACAACTTCCAAGTAGTAAAACAACCAAGTAAGACAAACAAGATGGCTTGCTTTCTCAGCTCACAAGTCAAGTAAGAACTGCTGATTTTTATTAATGCAGGCCCTTATAAAGGGATTAATAATCACTCAGGCATCTCTGCCATCAATCATGCACATCAATACAACCAATCCTGAGAGTGATCCAAAGGGATCCAACCAATAAGGATCATGCTCACTGGAGCATGTCGGGGTAGGGACCTTCTCAATCTGTGGAGATGGTCCCTCAAACTGTTAAGGCCACCAGCCTACCAACCTTAATTCAATTAACTTGATAGTCTTAACATGCTGCAAGGACAAAGGGGTTCTGCAGTCCCAACCTTTGTCCTGCAGCTATTTTTAGCCTGGGATAAACACCCAGCATAAAGGAATGCAATTTGCAGCCAATATGTTGAGGTATTGCTTAACTCAGGAATTCTGGAATTAATGGAAATTTCTCAAAGCCAAGCACAGGGAATGCAACTTAATGCTTAAGTGATCTTAAGACAGAATCCCTGAGTCTTTAATATTTAAAGTAGGACTTGCTATGAGCCTATAATTATATAGATTGATAACTTTTATGACTGGTTGATAAGCTGGCAGAGTCATGCATCCCCTTGTAGTGTAAATAGCTAGATTTATAAGTAAACATACCTAGCTAGATTTATAAGTAAACATACCTAGCTAGATTTATAAGTAAACATACATGTTAGTGCATATCAATAATGATTAAGTGCAGCCTGAAGTCCTGCCCCACCTTGGAAGCTTTTGTCACAGTGAACC
Organism: Alitta virens; assembly: GCA_932294295.1. NCBI lineage: Eukaryota > Metazoa > Annelida > Polychaeta > Phyllodocida > Nereididae > Alitta > Alitta virens. The sequence continues at coordinate 23,898,779 of OW028580.1, read as the reverse complement.
AAGATCAGTTGTCATTGTTCCATCCACAATGAAGAAATTGCTCTCATACAAAGCAAAGGAGCCATTGCAGTATTTTTGCCACCTCATTCACCTGATTTGAACCCCATTGAAATGGCCTTCAACCAAATCAAACGCTGGCTTATGACCAATCAAGACATTGCCCGCCAACACCCTAATTAGACAGCTTTGCTACCAGCGGATGAGGCTGTGTCATCTGAGAATGCTAGAAATTACATAACGGCATGTGGATATTAGAAATTGAGTAAAATGGGAGATAAAGAAAACAATTATTTAAGATTTCTATTATATACAAATTTAATTGTATTCGACAAAAATTGTCATTTCTTACGCTGTTCTTATTGTTTGAAAAATTACAAAAATGAACAACTTCTCTTGATTATTGCTTTTAGTAAGTAGTTTACACATTTACATTTTTTTCTCAGAGTAAGCACCTTAGCTTTGCTTTTTTCTAAACCTATGTACATGAGCATTTCTCTGTCTATGCTAAGTAATGTACTGCCATCAATGTCATTTACAAGGAACATTCCTGAAATCTCTTCAAAGCCGTTCTTGTCCAAGAATGCTTTAACTCTAGTTGCATTCGATTGTATAGGTGAGTCTGCCGAGGATGTGAAGCTTTCATCTGTCCTTTTTGAATCCTCAGCCTGCAGGAGTAGTTATTGTTGAAAGAATTCCGTTTTCGGACTGGCCTTGTCGCTTCAGAACCCCAGGGGCAATGGGACACACCCCGACTTCGCCTTAATGTTTCTCCCAATTTGGTTCATCATCTATGCCACTGTAAGTCCCTCTGGCAATGCCATCCGCCCAGAAATTTAAATGCTCAAACTAATATCTGGGTAATTTCCCAAATCTTCCAAGATTTTCCCGTAGCAACAGCAGGGCAGAGTTGTACTTTGAATTGTCTTTGTTCTGCATTTTTCTTGATGTCCTGGGTTCTCTTTCTCTTCACTTTCATGTATGTACGAGTGACTATACAAATGTAGGTTTCCATGACTGTGAAGGAACCAAAACCATTTATCAATGGGAGTCCCTATCAGTATTGAACCAATTACATTGGGATCAGAGGTTGAGCACACTACCACTGGACCACCAGAATTGATAGTATTGGCCATAGTGAATTTTGACAAACACAGCAAACATATTGGACAAGTAAACAAAATATGGCATTATTTGCCCAAACTACCTGTTTGGCCATCAGTGTGCAACAATGTCATTGCTTGTAATAAACAAGGCAGTCCCACTATAGTTGTAGGAGTAACGTAACGGTCAAGGCAGATTGTTTGCAAGCGTGGCACAACCGGCTACCAGGCTCGAAACTCCCGGCTTGGCCACGGGTCCCACGGGTGCTTAGCGGGTATCGCTGAGTATCCACGGGTAGTCGTTTGGTAGCTGCCGGGTTGGAGCTGGGTAGCGTGTTGCGTAACAATTGCGTAATACTATGGGTTCACTACGGCAAAACCGGCTAGTGTGACTGGGGCTTACGACTTATATCCATCATGTTTAACTGACAAGTCAGCTGAAAATACTGTTGTTGTTTTTTTCATAAGGAGTAAGTAGTGATAATTGTGATATGTTAAGTAAGTGATAGACAGACAGATGATTTTATTCATTGACATATTGGAAGACATTTATTTGGGACATTATCTATAAATACTAATTATAAATTCAAGAAATGTGTGTGAAAGTCCGGGCACATGGAGACCCACATTATAAGGCACTGAATGCCGCTAGAATGTGTGCCACCAAATTGTAGTTGTATATACTTTCTTATGTCAATTCAAGCATACAGTACAAATTTGTCAGGACAGCAATCCTAACATTTGCATTTCCTAACATTTGCATACATAGCAATTTGGAATATTACAATTGGATGAGTAGGAACTGAAATACATCCTTTCGAGATAAGTAACAAATCCATATAAACTGTGTGTGTTCAGTTTCTGGGTAATATTTGGTGTTGCTTTACTTACCAACAATCAGCAAGGCCAGGGGTAATTATATACACAAATCATGTACAACCACAGTACCTACAGTTATCATTTTAAACCCTCAGCGAACAAAGTTCGAAAAGGGTTTTTGTTATCATCAAAGTGCGTCCCACAAACACTTCACAATTTCAATGATGCCTGTGTGCTATGTGGGATTCGCTGAGGGTTTAGTGATTTTCTTTTGGCAATGGGAGACAGACAGAGAATTATTTTGCATTCAACTTCCTTGATCAAACAAATAAAGTTATATACCAAAATATAACTTATACAATACCTTCTTTTTCGTAGGTATTTTCTTTTCTATCCTTGCATGTTTGTCATTTCTTACAAGTTGAACTATGTGTGCCTGTGTAGTGTTTTACTAATGTAATTAACTTTTCTTTCTCTTTTAGTACTAAATGGTATTCTATAATTTTCTTTTTTTCTTCTCATTGTTACTTAACCAAAATGTGAATAATATTTCCCATGTACCATGTTAAATGGTGTAAGTATAATTGAGCCTTCGCTTTGTGTGTGTTCCCTTAACAAAACCATGTATTTTATTCATTTCTAAATTTTAATTATTGTCCCAGTTCATTTTGTATGTGGTTGTATGATTTGCACAACACATTTGATATAAATAAATTCAATTCAATTCCAAATTCAATATGCAACTTAATTTGTCTGATTAACTGCTTTATAAAGTTGAATTCAATATACATTATTTTCATTGCATTTTTGTTTACATAACTTTGCTGAAGTCCTCAATTTTTATGAATTGCCCATTTGTAAGTTCAAGAATTGCGTAAACTCAGCACACGATCATCTAATTATTCTGTAATTTCATTTTTAGACCTTTAATACCATAAGTCAAAAGACAATACGTAGCATACAAAAATGTCTGCTCAGATCAGCTAAATATTAGCAAAGGTGTTCCTCAAGGATCCATATTAGGCCCATTACTATTTTTAATATATATTAATGATTTTTCCAGATCTTCAGACCTCTTTAAGTTTATTATATATGCGGATGATACCACCTTAGTAGCTACCCTCGAATCAAGAACAATGACATTTTCCACTTTCAATAATGAACTCCAGAATTAACTGAATGGCTTCAATTAAACAGACTTTCTTTAAATATTTCAAAAACAAAATTCAAACACCAAGAAACCGGCCAACGCTTCATAGGCCTCCCAGTAGCCCTTTCGCCAAGTCTTTTCGAGTGCCATTCGGGTACTGCTTCTCATACCACCAGAAAGGAACAAGGTGTGAAAACCAGCAATGCACTTACCGCCACACTTGCACCAACTGTGGCTGTAATCACCAAATGTTCCAGCCCTGCTACACCAACAGACGCCCATATCGCCAGGACCACTCCACCGACTCCCACAACCGACACCACCCTTCCAACTCCGGTAAACGCAAGGAGACTAAGTAACCTCTTGCAGAATTACCCACACCATGACTACATAGTATATTATATGGCTTTGTCCAGGGTTTTTCCCTACATTTTGATGGGCCAGATACCCCACTCCAATCTGAGAATTCCCAAACAGTGCTCGACTTGCCGGACATAGTCAAACAAAAGATTCAACATGAAATTGCTCTTGGCCGCATAGCTGGCCCATTCACAACTCCGCCCTTCCCCAACTTTAAATGTTCACCGCTTGCCCTCCGTGAAAAGTCTACCCCTGGAAAGTATCGATTACTTCATAATCTCTCCTACCCGTACGATATTAATTCATTCAACTATGACATAGACCGCTCATATACTACTGTTAAATACCAATTACTCCATGATGCTATACAACTTATTCACCATCACTCTCCTAATGCCTATCTAGCCAAAAGCCACATAGCAGACGCATTCAGGATAATACCTGTCAGCCCATCACATTACCACTTGCTTGGTTTCCAATTTGATGGAATGTATTATAATGAAAAAATGCTTAGTATGGGGGCACCATCATGCGGCATATTTGAGGCTTTCTCCTCAGCCCTTCAATGGATTCTCCAAAAAAAATACTGCCTCAAATCTAGGGCGGGGGCCTAGCTCAGAGGTAGCCCTCTGGGCTTCCAACCGCTGGGTCCCGGGTTCGATTCCCGGTGGAGCCTAAGTTGGATGTTTCCTCCTTCGTCTCATTGCCATGGTCTCTGCCTGTCCTAATTAGCCCAACTGGTGCAGAAATACAGGACGTAAAGCCCTAATCATACACACACACACACACTGCTTCAAATCTACTGTTAAGGTAATAGATGATTTCCTGTTTGTCCAACCAACACACGAACGGTGCTTACGAGATCTTAACACCTTCCAGTCATTGTGCCATTACCTTAATGTACCGATAGCACCACATAAAACAGAAGGCCCTTCCACTACAATTACCTTTTTAGGCGTTGAACTTGACACTCTGGCCATGCAGGCTCGACTACCACCAACTAAGCTTAGGCAACACCAGGATCTCCAAATAGCTTTTACTAAACGTTCCCTCACACTTGAAATCACTTATTGGCAAATTACAATTTTCAACAACAATCATTCCCTGTGGGCGAGCTTTCCTGAGGCGTCTCCATGACCGCAAAGGACACAAAACTTGACTTAACCACCTGGTCAGATTTCCTTGCACATCACAATGGCATTACCATGATAAAGCCAAGATACATGGCAATCAAGCAAGTCCACGGCCATCAAGCTAGCTTCTGACGCGTAAAAAACTGGATTTGGCGCCATCTACGGTTCCCGGTGGATACAGGGCCTTTGGCCCCCACTTTGGCAGAATCTCCATATCACAGTACTCGAACACTTCCCCGTCTATGTTATTATAGCCATGTTTGCTACAAAGCTCCAAAATAGCAATAATCTCTTCTACACAGACAACATAGCTGTTGTCCACATCTTAAATAATCAAACTTCCAAATGCCCCCTTATCATGCAGATACTGCGCCCACTTGTCTTAGTCGTTTTGCAGCATAACATCCTTCTTACTGATCAGCATATTCCTGGCGTAAATAACACATTATGTGATCTTATTTCTCAACAGGCTTTCACCAAGGAGCTCCTCAGCAAATATGGGATGTTGCCATCCCCTACGCTGGTTCCACCTAACACTAGCAAAATTCAATCTGAGTTTCACAAGCTGCTAAAAGCCTCCCTCCAGATTTCCACAGCAGATATTTACCAGAGAAATTGGAATGCATTTCGTTTGTTTCACTCAAACACACAAAATCTCAGACACAAAAACAACATAGTGAAATACTGGGTAAGGCTGGGGTATCAAATATTCAAAATATTACAATAAGTGTAGCTGGTACAGCAAAGTAGTCAAAATTTTCAAACAATATAACGTAGAATTAGTGACAGAAAATGTACATAACCGTAGCTATAATGACGAAATAGAAAAAATTAAAGTCCAACATGTTATACCCCAAACTAAGAACCTTCAAAATATTCAAGAATGATTGCAGGACTGAACCATACCATACTGTTAACCTGAAAAGTAATACCATTAGAAATATATAGCACGTTTAAGAGTAAATGCACATAATCTTAGGGTAGCAGCTGGCTGTCATGATAGACCATGCAATAATCTCAATAATCACAAGCAATCCACTTAATATCAATTAAAATCTAGTGTTTTATGTTTTGCTGAACCAGATTTAACAATGCAAAAGATGCCCTTGAAGACTGTAAAATTCACTTTTAAGGGTTAAGAACATATATCATAACCAATTTCATATTTGGTGTTAAGCAAATGCCTAATATGGACAAAAGTTACAAATATGGAAAAATCCAAGGAAATTTCATGTTTATCTTGATTATTTCTCTTTCTCTTGTAAAATAAAATAAAGGTATTGTGGGATTCAATAATTGGTTGCCATGGTAACATAACATCCTGAAGTCAGGAAATTGACATGGTCTGACAATATCTATAAGGAGCGTTTACCTTGACGTCACGCTCTGCTCTATAAATAGATTGGGGTTGACTGGGTAAACCATGGTGACTCTATGGGTAAACACTGCAGCAGCAACATGCCATTAAAACAAACTTAAAAAGCCGTAAAAATATGTTTACTACTCTCTTGCGATTTGAAAGGCATCTTGTGGTAATTATGTATATCTAATTAAAGACGCATTTGGAAGCAACAATTAGGGTTATATGCAACAGGAAAAAGTGCAACATTAGAAACTGTAAAACATGTATATAGACATGTAACTCGTGGAGGAAATTATATTGTAGTCCTTTTTTGTCACAAATATAATCTATATAATGAAATGATGATAATGATCTATGAAATTAAATTCAGCATATTTACATGAAATGCATTATTATTGAATATTTAGATTTTTTATCAATATTAATTATTCTAATAAAGATTTTTTTTTATAATTTCAACATTTATTGCTGTTTACAATATTGAATAAGGTTAATATTGAAAGAAACTTATTGAACATGTGGTGCTGTTACAATGAGAGACAATACAAGAAGAAGAAAAAACATAATTGCATTATGTATATTGTACATTGTATATAGGAAAAGCTTTAATTGGCTCTTTCAATCAATCATTACCATGTTTGTTCAGTTGCTTAATAGTGCATCACAATACTCGTCATTCCTTTTTTTGACAGATAAAATTGCATCAACTCCGACGTCAAATAATATATTATTATTATCTTATCTAAGCTTATCTTATTTTTTCAAATCAAGCAATAGAAAACACTTGGTAAGCAATTCTATAAGTGTGTCTGAAGTCAGTTTCCTACAAAACTAGGTCTCATGACTCAAGACAGTTTATTCGTCTGTTATGTGACCTATATACATAAAAAAATAACCTATATAAATATAAATCACAACAGACCAGGAGGATAGCCCTAAGACCCTACCTGGGTTGCTAGTGAGCCATCCCCGTGTTTCAGAATGAGCAGTGCAGCATCAACTGTCCATACACATATATAGTAATTTAGACAATGAAATCATGAAAACTAAAAGCATTTGGATGAGATTCACAAGCTATTGTTTCGTAACTTTTTCATTCTGTTTTATCCAGTAATTAGAGAACTCCTGAGTGCAACCACTGAATAACAACCACACAGATGACCAATAATTTAGATACAATTCACAAGATATAATATTGCTTTATCACCTATATGCACAATTTGAGTGTAATACATTTTGACAGCCAGACTAATACATAATATTTCTTTTACTGTTATTTTATAAATGTAGTCAAGTACACTAATGGACTTTAAAAAACGCACAGGTAAAATATGTTGTACAAATCCGAGATAATGCGTTTTTAAAGTCCATTAGCAATATAATTAGTGTATTAAATAGAAACCAGAAGCCAGAAATGAAAGAAAAATCCCGCAGGAACGATAGATACAAAAATAGTATATTAAGTAGGGGAGAAAGAAGAATGCCCGGAGGGAACCTGATAGAAACACAAAGGAAAATTGAAATATGAGCATGGCAATTATAATTGTCACACTGTTTCTATAGTAACCTGGCAGAAGCACTGAGCTTATATCCCATCAGATAATAACACACAAGATGGCCGCAGGTGTGCGTTAGACCTTGTGCAAATATAATGAAGCGCAACATGTTTCCATTTTGTTAAGTCAGTCATTAATAACTGAATAAATCATTTTGGTGTTAACATTTGAGGTGTACTGATATTAGCATCGGGTATCGGCCTTGGTATCTGTTCGGTGGATCAGTGGATCGGTTTTAAATGGAGCCGATACCAAGTAGATATCTACTTGCCACGCCCCTATCTAGGGCGCCACCTACGCTTAGAATCGGTCAACCGCATCATTAATTGATAACATAGGCAGTGGCCCTGACGCAATTCAATTGATGTTAGATTAATTTTTTTTTAATTGTCATTTTATGTCAGCAAGCAGAGCAGTATACTCGCATTAACTTCATATTTTATTATATTAAAGTTTCATCAGTGCTGTGATAAACTTTTATATAAATGCTTTTATTTCTAGTGTCCACCATTCTATGCCATATATACACACATACTCTACAAGATGATGTTTCCTTTTCTAGAACAAAACTTTGCTTTGTAGCAAATGATAATGACTCGTCCTATGATACTCTCTGCATGCTGAATATTCATAAAAGATGCATTAAATCTGTAGCTGTAATAATGTTAAGGTAAACGACTCTGTGTTTATCGTATATGCTCACTTTATTTTATATTAAACATTGTCTTCTTTTAACTATGTTGTTTTGTAGAGTAGGTCGTACAGATGCATTGCATTTTTAATTGTATGTATTATTTTGACTCTGACAAAAAAATAAATTAAATACAATTTTACTACTACTACTACTACTACTAAGTCGCCTATTGTGAGATTAAACAAATACATGCTGTGTATTTCGTACATGCCAACTGAATACTGAATAATTGTTATGTAAGATAAGATAATATGTACAATTGGGTCAGTTGCAAGACATTGCGAACTGAACACAAACAATATGAAAGAAATTATCTCACATGAACAAACTGCTTTTCTTATCCTGCGTTCATGCATGTCTATAGAATCATTAAGCTGTGGCCGGAGTATGTAAGGTATAATACATAAATTAACAACAGTATTCATTTGAAATACTCATTATTATAGTGCCCTGCATTATAAGTATATTATGGGAACTTCAATTCATCTAGTATGCAATAAGCACAGGTATCGATTCTTTTGGAGCAGTATACAGTATGCAGAACAGCTCACATTTCTCTTAATGATTTTAAAAGAAAAATATATTTAATAACATACTCCCATGCAGCTTTGACTTGTCAGGGTGGATTTATCGTAAATGTTCCTACGTAAGAATAGTTTTATTTCATTATATTTGAATATAGAAAAAATTGCTGTTGATGATTGCACTTAATTGCTGCATTAATGTTTTCTTTGATAAAGTAATAAATGTCTCCCTTCACAGAAATTTCACAAATAAAAGCAAAACAAAGGTCAAAGTAAAAACAAGGCTATGCATTTAATTTGTGCTGAAGCAAAACTGTGTACTATCTTTGCTTGTTGATTTGTCAATGAAGTGCAATTATGAATTTAGTTTAATCACATCTTATTGTTGATTTTGTATGTAATGTCAACTTGTATTCTTTTCTTGTTTATGAAAGTTTGTAAACTGAATGAATGACAATAATGAGTGAGAATGAATGGAATAAATTAATTGAATTGAAATTGAACAGACCAATACAATTGCAATCAGACTGACACCTTCCACAACAAATGTTTGATTGTTAGTGGAGCGGCGGGAGTTGGACTCACAGAGAACAGGAGGGGGTGAAATAGCTGGGGTTGCTTAAGTACTTGCTGGCAGCTAACACAGGTATCGGTATCGGCATCGGTATCGGCCGATACTAGAGTACAGTATCGGTATCGGTTCGGTAAATTCCTGGATCGGTACACCTCTAGTTAATATTATTCTTTGTTTACTACATGACATTATATGAATATGTCATAGGCTGCGGCAGAGATTTTTGAACATTGATACTTAGACGTAAAGCTTGTGATCCCTACAGTTAGTTTCATTAAAAACGGTCAGTTAAACTAAGCTTGAACAAAGCTCGACAACTTCTGCTATGCGATGCTACCTACCACTAAACTGAACTGTCTGGCTATAGCTGCTCAAAGACAGATCTACGAGTACATGCAGCACAATTTGGTGCATAGGTTGAGAGTTAGGCATATTTGTCATTTTTTGTTGAAAAGATGCAGTTCTATTGTACGTACATATTTATGATATATTGGATACATTTACCAAGGTTTATATTTTTCAGTGGTAGGTAGATGTCAGCTGACTATAAGCATGGACGTAAAAGCCCTATAAGCTAGGAGTAGACAGAAGCGGCTGCAGCCAGGAATAGGTTGCTACAGCTGTCTAGAGTTGACCATATTTTATAAAACTAACTGAATTTGCTTTAGCTCTGTGGCCCTCACTATACCTTGGAAACAAAAGGAACTTTGTCAGTAGTCTGAAATGATATTAGGAAAATTTAATGTCATGATTTCATTACCTTTTTTGTAACAGGTTAATAAATCTATAATAAAAATATCCCTAGTTCTTGGAAACAGGGTTTGTCATATTTGCCCCCGGAGGTCCAAAAATACCAAAAACTACGGAGTAAAATTGAACAATTTTGCAGGCTATTTTACTTATACAGAGTACTTACTTAGATGGTATGGTAAACAAAACAAGCCATAGTTTTTATATGAATCATCATCTTTCCACGGAACACGTCACCTGGGCTATTTCATTTCTATTTTAACACAAGAAAAATGTGTAAGAAGCCCGATACCATATGCACAGAATTTTACATCTGAAAACTAGGCAAAGTTGATTTTTTCTGATCAAGATGCTTACCTGATGAAACCACTGTGTTTACCTGTTGCACTATACCTTGAAGAATGCGTTTCTATAATAAAATCATGGTACTCTCTTAAAATTAAATTGTAAGCATCAATGGCGATGGATAGATTTTTCAATTTTTTAAGGGCAAATTTCAATCTTTGATATAAGTTTGCAGGGCATTTAAACATGCCATATAGTTGATCAATACCACTCTATAAAACATCATTGGCTTTCATTTGGTACTTAATTAATGCTTTGTCTGTATTCAAACAGAGGTTATGCCATAAAAATGACAGAGACATCATTCACGAATATGACTGCTTCAATTTGAGGCATAGTTAATTGGGAGTGTTAGGAAAGTTGAAATTACAAATTAATAATGGAACAAAAAGGGGTGTCACTAATCAAGCGTAACTCCTAAAAATCAACCAAACATACCAAAAGAAAGTCCAAAATATATGCTATCTGTCTGTGTACAATATAATATATAATGGTGTCCTTGGAATTGATTGAAGGTGACAATATTTTCTGAAAAAAATAATGCTAAGCGCGATCTTGAGTTTATCGCAGAAAATCATGACAACACGGCTACAATTCTTCATTCCAACAGAGAAAATTCTTATGTATCTTCCAAACTTAAAAGTTTTGAAATTGGATGAAAAATGACAGTTACTAAATAAAATATACAATTAAGTCGTGACGGGCTAGGCCTTTCTCTTGCATGACACTCGAGACAGTGTAACCATTTCCTATATTTTCAATGTGCAAATATTTATGGCTCTAGAAGCTTCGTTCTGGCGAGCACACTGATTTTATTATAGAAATTGAAAGTAGAAATGTTATCCCACTTGGTGATATGACTAGAATGTCTGGGAAGGCATCTCCATAAAAGATATTCAACTTCAAGGTTGACCAACTTTTAGTGAACACAATGCTAAAAGATAGGACTTGGTGAAACAGCCCAAATATTTAGAACATGGACTACCATGGCAACTGCTTGCCTCTGGGTCATACCATTTTAGTAATAATGTTTGGTACAATATAGCTACATATTTTGATAATTTGATCAAACTCCATGATCTTCCACATTCCAAATATCTTCACATGAACATTGATCTTGAAGCGTAAGAGGACCCAGACACAGGTCACTGTGTGAAAACTGCCTGTGTTTTCAAGATCTTTTTATCACTCAGGGTATGTTCAACAGACCATCATGGTTCACAGGGGTGGGGGGCCTAGCTCAGTGGTAGCACGCTGGGCTTCCAGCCACTAAGTCCCGGATTCAATACCCGGTTGAGCCCAAGTCGGATGGCTGTTTCATCTGTCATCTCATTGCCATGGTGCCTGCCAGTCCTAATTAGGTCATCAGGTGCAGAAATACAGGACATAAAGTCATGATCCACCCACCCACCAAGCTCATGGTTCAAAAGAAATCAAGGCATCACATAAAAAGCCTGAGAAAGACAACTAAGCCTTTCTGAAAGGTTGGTATGACACCGCCTGTTCAGCAAACACTACCAACATGCAATGTGATAAACAAGATCTTATAGGTTCAGGATGGGGTAACACTTGAGTGATCTTGTGCTTATGGGCCCTCTTGACAGCTAGGGAGCAATGTTTTCTTGGAGGCCAGAGAGACCTCTTAAACAAAAAAAGAAGCTATTTAGGCTCTACCTGTTGTATTTTTTTTTTGCTTCTGAGTGTATGAGCAAGATATGTTTTCATAACAGTATTTTCTATTTTTCAGAATGACTTTAGCAATTTAAATCTTGAATAACTTAATTTATTGTAAAATAAAATTTAATTAGAATTTTTTTAACTTAAGTTTTTATGGAGGGGCTCTTTGAACTAATAGAGAAATAAATTAATGCAAAACTCTATTAGTCAAATAATAACATTAATATTGTACCCTTTACAGAAATAAATTGAATAAATTAGCAAGCAAGTCCTGCCTTGATAAGGAATTTCATTACAATACCTAAATATGTTTTTTAATATCTTTTGTAGTTATTATTGCAATCTACATCTGCCACTTCATAGAGATAAAAGGAACTTAATCATAATGCATCATGAATGCTTTTATTATATAGGCAAGAACAGTAGCAATACAACAATGGAGATTCATCCAAAAACGTACATGTCTGTAGTTAAAACTGGATGCCACATATGTGGATTTTAATCAAGAAGGTCACATATCAAATAAATGACAGGAATCAATGTTGATTAACCTTTGGTTAACGATGTACAAGTAACAGTAATTATATACATACTGCACAAAAACCACTACACAATACTAAAACAAAAAATATAAATTACAAATATATCTGCATCTCATTGAATGCCATTATTTTCTGTCGTCTTCTCTAACCAAAAGGTTTTAAGATGCTCCAAGCCCTTGATAGGAACATCATTATCACGGCTCATCAGTTGTAGGTCTTCCAACTCATTTAGCAATGAGGCAGTTGTTTCGCTGATGTGAACTCTCATAGCAGCCCCCGAGGACTCCATTTTTGATGCGATATCCACTGTTTCACCAAACAGGAGATAGCGAGGTGTCTTCATACCTACAACCCCAGCCACACAAGAACCAGTGTGGATTCCAATTCTCATCTTCAGTGTTTCAGAGGTCAGATGTGGAATGATGAAGTCAGCGCTTGCCTTTAGTAGAGCTAATGCCATGCTTGTTATCTCTTGGGCATGTTTAGTGCCATTTGGGACAGGTACCCCACTTGCAACAAAGTATGCATCACCTATTGTTGCAATTTTGTAGACATCGAATTCTGCACTGATATCATCAAACAGTGTATATATCATGTTAAGCATCCGAACGACATCCATGGGCGTCCCTGCAGCAGATATGCGTTTGAATGATACAATATCAGAGAAGAAAATGGTAACTTCTTCATACGTTTGTGGTTGAAGTGGTTTGCCAACTTTGAAGTCATCAATTATAGACTTTGGCAGCAATTCCTGAAGCAACATTTCTGCTTAAATTTTTTCCTCCTGAAGTTCTTGAGACCTGGAACATTAAGAATAACATAATGTTTGCTATTTGCAACTAATTTGTTTCTCAAGCCACCTGACACCATGATGGTAATAGAGCAAATTGGAAAACTAAAAGTTACACGGGTAAAAGTGTTATTGAGAACCTAAACAGTCATATACCTTGTCTCCACAGTGGATTCGAGATTCTGTGTGTGAGCTTCTAACCTGCAAATCATCTTGTCCACAAGGTAGTAAGACTTCCCAGAATCATCTCTTTTCAATCTATTGACAATGCTTTTAAATGATGGTCGATCATTTGGAGACCATGCGCACAAATCATCCACCAGGTTCCTTGTGTCTTCGAAAGCTATTGAATGTTTATAAGAAAAAATTTAAATTTTGGAATCCACTTATAGCTGTGTTATTCAAATAGACAATTTGTAACAGCATGTCAGTTGCTACTTAGGGAATAATAAAAAAGAAGTTATTGCAATGAGGCAAAAACTGATTTTTTTTTAAATCAGACAACAGGCAAGAAAAATAAGTTACAAGAAAGACTCGTCATTTAAGGGCATGGATCCAATTGATTTGCAGAAGGTAAGAGGTAAGTAGGCAAGTAATATAAATGATTACATTCAGGGACTTGAGGCTTCATAGACCTATCTCCATTCCTGATTCTCTGAATGATCTCCTCAGGATCAAGGTGATAGTTGCCCAGTGCAAAAGGTTCATCTTGGAGAGTGACTTCTTGTAAAATGACACCAAATGAATAAACATCGCCAGCTTGAGTCCCTTGGAAAGGATCAGGTGATTGTAGAAGTTCAGGAGCAGTCCAAAGAAGTTTGTTTGCTGAAATATTTTCTTCATTTGATGTCCTTCCTTTGCTGATGGCAAGAGATTGGTGAAGGGCATAGTCAGTCACTTTACAAATCCAGCGAAAGTCCACCATAGTTTTGGCTTGATAGATGTCCATGGTATTCTGAAAGATTGGAGAAAAGATCCTCGTCAACAATTATGAAACCTACTGAGGACATGTAGAAGACATGAACATTGGAAAAAAAATCATCAAAATGTAATGAATTATGTGGTCTTACCAATGCTACTGTTGTGTAAATACTTCATCCTTGCGCCACGTCCAAAGTGAGAGACTGTTTAAAGTCCATTGATAACTTTGTTATTTCCAAATGTAAAACATCATATAGGCTTCCACGAGATAAATAAAGCATGAGAATTGATGGCATCTCTGAATCCAGGCATACTCCAATGAACACATTAACATTTTCATGTTTGATAGTGGAAATCTTCAAAAGTTCCTTATTCAGGATAGTTGATGGGACAGGATTGTCTCCCAAAGCCTTAACAATTGCAACATCTTGTCCTACTTTTACAAGCTGAGAATTTCTGGCGTTGACACCATTTTGATTGGATGAAATGGATATAGATGATCCAGGGAATTTGCTTTCATCGTCGATTTTTTGTATTGAAGTGCCACTCAAAATATAAGTTGATATGTCTAAATGTGCTTTCTTCTTCCTGTTTAGAAAATTAAATAGCTGTGCAAATTAATATGACCCTTTAGATTGAAGAAATGATAAATGATTTGTGTTCTTAGGAATATTTCAAAAGTAAGGCATGCATTGGCGGATAGCTAAGAATAGGATAGATAGATAGATACATAGATAGATAGATAGATAGCTAGATAGATAGATACATAGATAGATAGGTAGATATGGAAAGTGCAGCCCTCTTAGGCAAGTTCTTGCTGCTAAGAAGGGTTGATTGATGAGACGAGGCAGAGAGATCAGGAGTCACACATTTACACCATGGGTGGGTTCTTTTGCTTGCCTCAGCATAGACAATAAGTGCAAGGGACCACCAATTTACTGTCTCATCTGAAAGACATCCAGCTGGGATGTTGCTCATGAAGGGTGCAGGGCTTAGGGATTGAACCTTGGGACCTTTAAAGGGCAGGCAAGCATCTTACAGCTAGACCACAGTACAAGGACATAATTCATGACAACTGTACAACAGATTTTTCTGTTTGATATATTAAAAATCATCACAATACCTGTACTGCCAGAAAAGCAAAGCCAATCCCCCTGCAGAGATCAACAATATGGCTAAAAGAATGGCATACACATATATATTGCTTTTCTTGGGTGTATCACACAGTTCTCCATCCCATCCACAGATTGGTACACCAGTTGGTGGTTTTGTTGCATTGCCTGCCCACAAGATACCAGACCAGTCATTCGGAATATCGGGCTTATATGTTTTTTCCAGCACCCGCTTGGTGGCATCCCATTGCATGATCTTCAGACGCTTACCATTTTGCGAAATAGTTACCTTAATAGACAAAAAAACTGTAGTTCAGGTTCCATACATAATAACTGCTACTTAATGAAACAAAGGAAAGTGCTGAGGACAACCAGTTCCTGTCTACAGAGGCTTTGTTTATCACATTGGCATATGTACTGTAAGGTTCCCCAATAAAGACAAAGTGTTGAAAGTCCAGTTTAAAATGGTTTATTCTGCCCTGCCCCGCCGTACAGCCTGTCTATTGCCTGCTTCCTCAGCTACTGATGCGGCCTGGGTAGATTCCCGCCAAGACCCCATGGTCACGTGGTCCGGGTCACCCAGTGCGCATCAAGTCGGTCACTGACCTAGTAAGGTCAGCGACCGGGGGTTATCACATTACTCCCTCCTTACTGGGAATATGCCCCCATATTCACACTAATACATGAGTTAGGCTGCACGACGGCGATCAGGACGACATCAAATGAGATTCAAACATACAATTCAATAATTATGAACAACAAAACATTAGCAAGATGCACCTCCTTGACGTTGCCCAATGACGTGACACTAAGTAGCTGTCACGCCAAGTCCTACGCCCTATTTCTCCACCTGACTGGACCGTAGTACCGTGGTTGTCTCCTGGCACCGCTACAAATACAACATACAACACACACAACATAGTTGTTATCACGCGTCCATCTTCCATCCTGGACAGGGGCCAGGACTGTTTTCTGGATCTGCAAGGTCCTTTTGCGCGGGAAAACCAGCTGCTATTAGTCTCAAGTGATGACACCATTATAATTAGCCGTTAATCCATAATTTCCATTGCGTCAAAGTTTCTAATGGAAAGTCATGAAATTCCTTGCTTTTGCATTACCTCCTGGCTCCCCGCGTGGTGTGTGGTCCCGCCCTAGCGTGATGTGTTGATGTCCAGCGTCCAAGTCCAGTCCGTATCCAGATGTCAGTTTGTGGGGGGCGTAGTCCGTGTCGTTGTCAGGAGATCATACCTGTCTGCTGTCAGCCGTTTGACCTCTTGGTACAAGAGGTCAGACTGCCTGGCCATAGTTTCGCGTTGCTCAATTTCCGCTCGAAGCTTGGCCCTCAATTCCTTGTTCTCCCGTCCAGACGCTGCCGTCTGGGACCTTGCTCTGTGAACCTCGAGCACGATGTCCTGATATTGCGCTCTGGACACCGTGTCCTCGGCCTAGACGGCTACGAGGGGACTGGTTGGGAGTCGCCTCAGCCTCTCTCATCTGCACCACCCTGGTGCCCGTAGACCCGGCCATCGACGATGAAGGCGCCCTGTTGACCAGGGTCCTCGTCTCTGGCGTAGCTGGCAGAGACCCATCCGAGTTTGGGCCGTGGATTGTAGACAATCCTGTCGCCGCTGTCACCTCTTCAGCCTGCAGGCGGGTATACCCATGGGACCTCTCCAGGTGCCTCCGGAAATTTGTCCGCCGGTCGGATGGTAGGGCGGCTGGGCACTCCGGGCACTGGAATCCCACGTAAGCCACTGCATGGGCCACGCTCACGTGGCGAGTGAGAGACTTGCGGTCCCTCACCCGCTTCCCACACGTGGCACACATGTAGTTCAGCCCCGTTACGTCCCTGGGCGTAGCTGAATTGGCGATCCTGGGGGCACTGTCAGTGGCAGACACATCACTCTCAGTTCCTCCATCATCAGTGACCTCGATCTTGCTCATCTCCCGCCGTTTTTCGGTTTTTGCTGGAGTTGCCCTTGCAGCCTCCATGGCAGCCTCCGTGGGCGGAGCTGCCTTATTTTCTCTTGCAGGCGACACTGTGGCTTTGGGAAGGGGGGCCTCGGCCTCTGCGCCTGGCCTAGCCACTCTTTCCTTAGCGTACCAGGGTCGCCATCGTAGGTTGTCCATGATCTCTTCCTGGGTGGTAGCAACACCCAGGTCACCCAACATCCAACCGCTCAGTATTGGCATATCCTCTCTCCGAGGACGGAGACGAATATATCGCCGCATCTTAGCCATCTCAGCCAGAGTGGCCGACCCGCACTGCTGGACCGCCGGGTCTTCCCTCTCGTATTCCTTCATGGACATGTACGCCCACATGTCCATATGTAAGAGCTCAAGTCTCTGCTGGCTCCAATAGTCCGGAGCCAGGGAGAGCTTGACCTCCGAAGTTGGTGACAGGCCGCAAACGGCAGCCACCTCGGCGTCACTTGCTGACACTTCTAGCTCCGCCCCGACCTCGAGGCCAGCTGCTTCCATTGCAGCCCACACCATATCAGTCTGCTCTTGACTCAGTTGTGGTTGCTGCTGCTGTTGCTCTTCCTCTCTGGAGGGCACTGCGTTGACTGCAGGGGCCTCTTCCATTATCCCTTCTCTTGAAGACATTTTATAAGGCTAGTTCCCGTGGTTATCTCGTGTGAAATTTCCGAGTTGGCTATATACGTCCTGGGTCGTTGCTGACTTCAGAAGGTATGAGGCAGGGCGCCCCACTCTCTCCGACGTTTTTGCCGCCTTTTCCTGGTCATGTGACCGAAATCACAGGTCATGTGACTCTAATCACCCCCTTGACCAGTATTGACCCCTTTCCCCCCCCCCTATAAAATTTCTTAATTGCGGACTGCACTTGAAAATAACAAAATTAGTACAAGGGGTGCCTGTTCGAATTTCGAACTCGGCTGACCTTTCCTCACTGTAGGAATTTTCCATGATGCAGGTCACTAGAATCAGTGACACAATTTCAGGAAACACAGAAAGTGAGAATATTTAGGAAAGAAGTGTGTCATTTAGCAACCCTTGTGAGCCAAATAAAACAAACCATCAGAAACGTTTCACGTTTCATGATGAACAAATAGCCAATTCCTTATCATTTTACAACAATACTCAACGAATATAACCATGTATTCTTGCAACCATAGTCAAGCAATTTTATCATTGTTCTGACTTATCCAGGTTACTCAGCCAGCCATATGAAGTGTCTCATGGGATAAAGCATTTTCATAACCACTACAGCCATTAATTCTTGCCAATTAATTTCCCTGATATTTCCAGTGATTATGAGGCATTTTACCCATCCTTATTACCTAATCTCGTGTTTGCCCCCGCTTTTAACCAGCGGTGCCCAAACTCTACCTTTGCAGTATTCCTCCCCTTTTTTTTCAAAAGGGCTGCACCTGTAGTTACCATTTGGGTGGCACGTCTAAAAACCCACTCAAATAGGACACGGCCACGTGTTCCGTCCATGAGAATCAGGTACATGAAATGTCCAGTCACTGACAAGTGACTGCTGCGACGCGCCTCTTTAACATGTCGACATTTACCATGTGTTTGAGAGAATCCTAGCAAAATAAATAAAAATCATAGGTATGGGGAAGACTAAGTAATGTCAAGCTACATATTGTCTAAATGGAACTAAAACTTAAAATTATTGAATAATCATGTCGACACTAGATTCTCAAAAACCATGAAATACCAGAAGTCAAGCAATAAGTGCTATTTCCTCCTGGCCTAACCTATCAGGTGGCTTTCTCAGCCTACCTGGTAGAAAAGGAGCCGCCTCCGGATCCAATTCCCGAGAAGGAGCTGAGGGCAGCTCCAAGTCCGAAAAAGGAGCTGCGTCCAGATTCGAACCCGAATCTGTCAAACTCCTCGTGTCCAGGGGACCGCGTGTTTGCAAGCCGCACCCCCTGTGTCCTCCGGTCTCCGCAGCTCCGCCCTGCTCTGGCCGCCCAGACCAAGGCTGCACTGCGTCACCATTTAATTCTCCGGGCAAGGGCGGATCCCGCCCCTCGTCGAGGGGGGTCGCACTTGCTCCGTCCTCATACAGTGATGGGTCCAAGTACGGGTCGTCTGACGGAATATCAGGGACCCGAAGGATGTCATCTTGGGTTACATCAGCCAAGTACATTTTGAGCTGATTAATATGAACGATGCGCTTCTTACCAGTCACCGGAGCTTCAATTTCGTAATTGACTTCTCCCATCTTTCTTGTAACTTTGTATGGACCCAAGAACTTCAAAGCTAATTTCTGCTTCGCCAGGGGTGGATAAAACAACAAAACCCAGTCTCCAATATGGAATGACTGCTCCATCGCCAACCTGTTGTAGTGCTTAGCTTGCTTCTGTGCTGCTCTTTTCATCTGCGACCGGCACTTCTCAAAAGATTCCTCCATGGCATCACGGATCCACTCCACATATTCCACTGGACAGTGGTATTTATGTTGGAGAGCGTGACCATACATGAGATCCACAGGTAGCATTGCCTCCCTGCCCAGCATCATTCTGTTTGGCGTGATATCTGTGGATCTATGGGGCGTAGCCCGATAGGCACACATCACGTAAGGGAGCATGTCGTCCCAGTCATCCCTCCTGTCATTGACTAGCTTTGACAGCATGTCACCCAATGACCTGTTGAATCTTTCTATGAGGCCATCACTCTGGGGATGATACGCCATGGTCCTGGTCTTATTAATCCCCAGTATCTTACACATTTCTTGGAATAATTTCGACTCGAAATTGGTCCCTTGGTCACTATGCAAGTGATAGGGCGCTCCAAATCGTAAAACCACATTTGTCACCAGGCAGTCGGCCACCGTGTATGCTTCCTGGTTAGGAAGGGCGAAGGCCTCTGTCCACTTAGTAAAGTAGTCGGCCACGACTACTATATACTTGTTATTGGACTTTGTGACAGGTAATGGTCCCATGATGTCGATGGCCATTCTTTCCATCGGCATTCCCACTGGGACCTGATGTAAGGGAGCCCTTTTCAGACCACTCTGGTTCCGCTTCTGACACACATCGCACCAACCGATCCACCGCACCACGTCCTCCTTGTAGCCAGGCCAGTAGAACCTTCGTCTCAGCTTGGATATGAGGCTGTTGATCCCCATATGGCCACCAAGGCGAGACGTATGAAGCTGGTTAAAGATGCTGCGTCTGATTGCTGCAGGAGCCACCATTTGTCTGACCAGCTCACCTGTAGGCAGCCTGTGGCTTCGGTACACGATCTCTCGCTGCAATTTCAAACAATAGAACTGGGCCCAGATATTTTGCACCTGAGCCGAATGCGTGACAATGTCGTGGTATGGCGGGCGCTGTCCAGCGTTTAGCCACTTCTTGGCAGCCGCTATAGCCATATCCTGGCTCTGCGCATCCCGTATTTCCTCCAAAGTAAAAGACTCTATCCAATTTGGATCCAGAGATCTTGTCTCCCCACTTTGCACCATTGTCACACACACCATCTGTGATCCCTCACTTTCTTGTTGACTCTCCCCAGCCACATGTCGTGGTTGCTCTTTGGGGCCCTTGGGGAAACCTTGTGCCAGGTTCCATTGCGTGATAGAAGCCACAAGGTCACTGTTTTGGCCGTGACCTTGGTCAGGGCATTCTTGGCGCTTACAAGCTCTCACTGGGATACGTGAGCAGCCGTCTGCGTTAGCATGTTTCTTGCCCTCTCTGTATTCGATTACAAAGTTGTATTCGGTCAAAGAAGCTATCCATCTGGCCAACATTCCCTCTGCATCCTTAAAATTCTGTAACGACACTAAGGCACGATGATCAGTGTGCAAACGCACTGAGTCCTGTCCATACAAATATGGTCGAAATATTTTCGCCATTCTGACCACCGCCAATAATTCTTTGTATGTCGTGCAATAATGCTTTTGTGATGAAGATAGGCACTGCGAGGCGTAGGCGACTACGCGCTCCTCCCCATCAATCATTTGCGACAACACACCTCCGATCGCAAGATCAGAGGCGTCAGTATCCAGGATGACAGGGCACCCTTCACGAGGTAGCACCAGGATTGGTTAACCTTTTAAATGCATTACTGCATGTCTCATCCCACTTAAAGACGGCCTGGTGCGCTGTGAGAGCATGTAGGGGTGCTGCTAATCCAGCAAAGTCACGCACGTACTTTCTATAGTACGATGCGAACCCTA
This sequence comes from Alitta virens, assembly GCA_932294295.1. Taxonomy (NCBI): domain Eukaryota; kingdom Metazoa; phylum Annelida; class Polychaeta; order Phyllodocida; family Nereididae; genus Alitta; species Alitta virens. Next base: position 23,877,212 of record OW028580.1, on the reverse strand, counting down.
CAAAGCAGCGCACCTCCTGCACCGTGGTAGGCTCAGGCCATTCCCTTACCGCCTTTATTTTTCTGGGATCTGGCTTGACTCCTTCCCTGCATACCACATGCCCAAGAAAGGAGACCTCACTCTTGAATAACTCGCATTTGCTAGCTTTTAGTCTTAACCCAGCCCCACTAATGCGTTTTAGCACCACTATCAAGTTACCCAAACACTTCTGGAACATGGGACCTTGTACTACTATATCATCCATGTAACATAGACAAGTAGACAAGTCTAGTCCCCCCAACACTAACTCCATTAAGCGTTCCAGTGTAGCTGGACCATTGGTAACCCCAAAGGGCATCACTGTAAAGTGAAAATGCCCTCTAGGCGCAGTGAATGCAGTTTTCTCCTTGTCTTTGTCGTCCATGGCTATTTGCCAATAGCCAGACGACAAGTCCAGGGTGCAAAACCATTTTGCCCCTGATAAAGTGTCTAAACAGTCGTCAATGCGTGGCAAAGGATAAGCATCCTTTTTAGTGCACGAATTTAACTTCCTGTAGTCCACACAAAACCTGAAAGTCCCATCTTTCTTTCTGACCAACACAGGAGGGCTAGACCAGGGGCTATTACTGGGCTCGATCACTCCGAGTCTCAGCATCTTGTCTACTTCATCTGACAGCGCCCTGCTTTGTGCCCACCCTAGTCTCCGTGCCGGCACTGTGAAAGGTTGATGTTCACCTGTGTCTATTTTATGTGTGGCTTGGTCAGTATGTCCTAGTCCGTATCTACCTCCCTCGAAACAATGTTCGTACTCTATCAAGACCTTTCTGAGCTCTGACAGTTGATCTGCTGTCAGATCGTCAGTTTCATTCAAAAGAGGCTGTAAATGAGCGGGCAGTCGTGTTTCAGTGTATCTTTGCTTGGGTTCATTATTCACCTCGGCAGCATGCACCGTTTTCGGCAGATTCACTTTTTCGACTTCGCTCAATTGACCTACTACTTGCCCTTTTGCTATATGAACGCTCTCAGTCGTGGGGTTGGCTATCCACACGTGGGCACCAGAGCATTGTGAAGTCAATAGCCCTCTAGGCACCATTATACGTAAATCCTGACACACTGTAGGCAGAGACTCGAATACGATGTCGCCCCCGTCAGATACGCCCCAGGACAACAAATTGACTGAGACCTGCGACACGTGGCGAGCTGGTATATGAACGTCTTCGTGTATAATGGCTCGGCCTGTTTTTCCAGGGCGACCTTCTATGCACGCTATATCAACGCCTCCCAGTCTCAGCATCCCCACAGAACACATTAATAATGCACCATGTCGCTTCAAGAAGTCCATCCCTAATAAACCAGGGAGACCACCGATGTCTGCCACCAAAAATTCACAAGGATAGAGCATCCTCTCTAAACAGAGAGTGAGCTCTACCTTACCATATGTATTGATAGGCCCGCCATTAGCAGCTGAAATCTTGCCTTCCACAGGTCTTAATTGCTCTCGATTTGCACCTGGTATTGCGTCATATTCCTGCTTGCTCAGCAGTGACACCTGCGCCCCTGTATCGATCAGAAGATCCACGTGTCGTGTTCCTATGCTGATCGTAATGTACCAAGATGCACTCGTACTTTGCATAGCCACATGTCTGGGCCAATGCTGTCCCACTCTTACCCCTTCCCAACATTCTGGAGGGGCTGCTTCTTCAGCAGGTGAAGGATCCGGGACGGATACTTCCTCCACCCTCACTCGTTTTCCGACTGCTTCCTATCTCTCTTGTCCTTACCCCCTTTTTTACTCCGATCGCTACGCCCTTTGGACTGCTTGCCACTGTATTGGTCCGATCGGCGTTCCCTGTCCTTGTCCCTACTAGACGCTCTCCTCGAAGGACGATCATCATCCGCATGACGCCTGGGGCAGTTCCTGCGGAGATGGCCGGTCTTTTTGCACCGGTAGCATCGCCGTAACTCAGGGGAAGAGTCCTGCTCTTGGCGGCGATTATTACTGTACACTCTTCCTTTTGACTCTTTAGCCATTACCTCTCCCATGATGGAGTAAACCAGATCTTTTAGATCCTGCTTCGTGATGGCCCCTTCTTTTTCAGAGGGTATAGGGGCCGAAGCAGTAGCAGCCACCGAAGCCTCGGGCTGTATTATAGGCAAGGCGACAGCGCCAGCCGGCCCGACGTCAGGCTTGCTCGTTTTTGTGGCCTCATACGCTGCCTCGTACTGTACTGCCAAGTCAATGGCCTCTTGCAATGTAGGCGGCTTTAACGCCGCCAACCAAAATCGCATGCTCGTGGATCCAGCCGTTTCCATGAACTGCTCTTTTGCAAAGCGTTCCTGTTCCGCGGTGGTGGAAGCGGGGTTCGCTTTCCGAGACAAATCTAACAGAAACAAACCATACGTCTCGAGGTCCATTTCGGGACCTCGTTTCGCATTGAACCACTTGTTCCTATAAGCATCCAAGGCGCGATTGGAGCAGAACAGGGCCGTCAACTGGCTCACCATTTCTCTCCAATCGTCCCGATAAGTCAATGGCCTCATCTTTAGTTTAGCCTGACCAGTGACGCTGGTCCAAAGATGGAAGCACCTTTCCTCGTCCGTCCACTTATTGAAGGTGGCGACTCTTGTAAATTCATCCAAATGGTCTATAAAAGCTGTACCTTGACCGTCATACTTAGGAGGAATAGCCTCCTTTCTTCGCCTATACCTTGAGGAGCCCATACTCCTCTCCGGAGTACTATCGGCCGCCATGACGCCCGTGCCGAGCCACGTGGTTCCGCGCGCTCGACGACGTGGGGCCTATCTTCAGGAGACGAAACAGGCGTTGACGCGGAGGAATCGTTCGATTCATACCCGGCTGGCGAGGGCTCCCTTCGGCTCCCTCGATCGCCGGTCACCCGCCTACTCCCTTGGCTCGTCATTGCGAGTCCAGGGCTCAGAGTCCTATCCGCCAGGGCCTCTCGTCTCCGAGGGCGTCCCGGCGTACGTGCTACTTTACCTCTAACCGAAGTACGTAGGATTGACTCATCCGCCGCTTGCGAGGGACCAGGCACCGGAGTCGATGCGGGTTCACTCGTCTCGGCTGTGGCCAAGCCAGGTCTTTTACGTAACTTCGCAGGCATTATACGGTAGGGCAAAACACGCTAAATGTGATAAAGTATTCTAGTGTGAATTCTACTTAACTGTAGATATATGCAATCTGAAGTGATCAGGTCGCAAAGTTGGTGCTGCTGACGCTTGCTGTGGATGTGTGCTGTCGATACCCAGGTCCCGCCGCAACTGACGGAGCACGTGGTTGCAGACGCCTTTTTCCTCATGGCTGTCCTAATGTCATTTCTTAAAAAGTTCTTGAAATCCATGTCCCGACTAGGTCCTTTACCTATTGGGGAACCCTACTAGCGAATCGATTCGAGTCCCACATCGGGCGCCAATTTGTAAGGTTCCCCAATAAAGACAAAGTGTTGAAAGTCCAGTTTAAAATGGTTTATTCTGCCCTGCCCCGCCGTACAGCCTGTCTATTGCCTGCTTCCTCAGCTACTGATGCGGCCTGGGTAGATTCCCGCCAAGACCCCGTGGTCACGTGGTCCGGGTCACCCAGTGCGCATCAAGTCGGTCACTGACCTAGTAAGGTCAGCGACCGGGGGTTATCACAGTACATCAAAACATGACATTACAGAACACTGACACCGGAAATAATGGTACTATCTTAAAGCCTATAGGAAATAAGGCAGAAAGCCAAGAAATTGCTTCAGTTTATTCATGGGTAAACATGTGACAAACCTGTTCCTGAAAAGTACAGACAGCTTCAGTTTGGTTTATCACACACTGCCATTTTCTTTGACCTTTAAGTTTAATGTTTACAAAACTGTAAGGGTTTTCATTTTACTGTAGCCACAGTTGATGGCATTGCTTTAGTCTCTTAAGAAATGTTGGGCAGTCATACAGTCATTCACTTGTCAATGAGTGAATTCACTTACCTGGGGACTTTATTCCTATTGGGTCAGGTTGTATATGATGAATTATTCCCCTGATAATTTCCACACAAATTGGTTGGTCCAAACATTTTTGCGTTTCTTTTGTGGTTGAGTGTACATGAACAGAATTCACATAAGAATTCAACAAAAACGGAGGTCAAAATGCCTCCATAATTATATTCCCTTTTTTCCTGATTGTGGTACTCATTGGATGCTAGAAAGACATATATAGGTTGTAGTGTAACACACTCAAATGTACAAAAACAAATGCACATACCTTGAAGTCCCGCAGCCTATCACCATTTCCATTAATGACAATGTTGCCAGTCACACCTTGACTTGTAGAGTTGATGATGTTTTGAGTGACCCTTAGGCCATCATTGGGAGCATAGCCTTGTTCAATGGTCTTGTTGACTCCATTGGCCCAGAGAAGCACTGTGACATGTGCAAGGCCTGCGTTATATAAAATATGACAAAAACTGTATATATCACACAAGAAAACGAATTGTCTGATGAAATTCCAATTGAAGCATCATAGCATAAATATTGTTGGGCACCTTGCTGGTGCTGCCTTTATAATGTTCCATTACACAAGCAGAGGCACAGTGAAAAGTGTACTGACATCAAATTGCTATGCAATTACATATTGTATTCATGACAAATCAATATTCATATTCTACCGGTGGTATCTTGCACTAAAGGTGTATTCTTGTTGATGCTCAACTTGCGTGTAAATACTCTGGTGGCAACTGAGCTGGTGTTTGTGTTGACTGGTTGCCTGTGATTTTCATATTAGTAAATGCCTTTCTTTATTGGTACCAAGGAAGGACAATGCATAATAGAGAAGTCAAAGCAATTAGGTCTTTGTTTGACATTTTGTGTGACACCTTCTCGTTCAAAATCAAAAGGAATATAATATCCAACCCTCATAAGTTGCACTCAGCATTACAAAAGTGACCTCACAGAAAAAAAGACTGAATAAAACATCAACTGCATCACCAGGTTTGTCCCGAAAAAGTCTATAGGAAACTGAATAAAAACAACCCATTTTCAACCCATTCTTTCGAATACAATTTTTTGCAAGGCGGAATAAATCAAACTGGAGGTCCATATTTGGGCTTCCCCATCTATGGTAAAGACCTGTGTTTTTGTCATTATTTCTCCACCCCTTTTTCAGATTTCAGGAGCGCGACTTCTTGAAAATATAAAATGGGGTAAGACTTTTACATTGACCCGATTTTATTTACCTTGATGCTCAGCAAAGGCAAAAATTGCAATATCTAAAGATTTATTATTTACCACCATGCACCATAAAATTAAAGCTGTGATGGTGTAAAAGGGTTACCCCCTATTAGGTAAAACCCAATTGTGCAATGTTAAATCTGGTGTCGATTATTAAAAGACTTAGGGAAATGGGGCACTTAAAAAATTTCTTATTTGCCCATAAAGGGAAAGCATTTTATTATTTTTGGTAGAATACGTAATTATTTTTACCAAACTAGGGTCATTTGGAAAGTTTTCTGTGAACCGTCCACAAAATATTTGTGAAATGTTTTATAAGATTGTTTCGATTGGACTTTCTTGCATTTTCTAGCAGTCAACTAAAAAACGTTTTTTAAACATTATATAAAATTGTTTTAGTAGGACTTTTAAATGTTTCTAGCAAACGGCCAAAATATGTTTTCCAAATGTTTTATAAGATTGTTGCACTTGGACACTCTAACAACGTTTCTAGCAAATGGCCAAAACATGTTTTTCAAACAACTAGTCTTGCAATGATTTGAAAACGTCCATAAATGTTCACTCAAAAACGTTTGGAATATTAAATAATGCAGCATGGTCGTTTTAATGGTATCTTCTAAAACCCCTTCCAGCAAATGTTTGAATATTGTTTGGAAAATGTCTCCAAAAAAGTCTTCTGAAAATGTTTCTATGAAACAACAAATGTTTGGAAAGCATTTACCAAAAACGTTTTACGTACTCAGGTATTGAACTGTTTGCGGAGGGTTTTCTTGAAATGTTTCTTTTATATAAGGTCTTCAAGTAAATATACATACAGACGTGACAGAGAGATATCGATGATGTTACATAATAAATCTGATGTTAATAACACATTATATTATTCTTGTCATAATGGCTACTATTGGCCAGGTTTCTGTTCAAGAGGTACTGGGTTCAAATCCTTATGTGGGAATCTTGATTAGGTTGCCATACCATTTTGCTAAAATGCAAACCATGTGAAGTTGTTATTCTGGGACCTGGGTTCAAGTTCACTCTGGACTGTGCATTTATACTCATTGGTTAAAGAAACGTACCTAGTTTTTTTAACATCTGATAACAGAATAACCCATGCAAAAATAAGTTGATCCTCCTTTTAATTTTATGTTTACCACTTCCATAAGTAACTGTCATCAATTAATAATTGATATAGCACACAGGAAGACATCCAGAGATTTCCACTTCAACAATGCACAACTATATATGAATTACATTGTTGTATGACTTGCTAAAAGTGGCTTCACTATTTCAGCTTATTCATTTAGTTTGATTATATCAAGACGAGGCTACTTGTTTCTACATGGTCGTTAGGGTGTAGGACTATTAGGCTTAGGTTTGGTTGGTAGGTAGTAGGTTCAAACCCAGCCTGGGACAATCATGAATAAAGGCTGTTCTTAGAAAGTTTTTTTTGTTTTAGTTCATCATTAGTTGCCGTGGATTAAGTACGTCTTCGAAACGTTTTGAAAACATTTTGGTCAAACATTGTATTCGGATGTCTAAAACCAGTCTAAAACTGCTAAATACAAATGTTTGCTTGAAAGTTTTTGGCTCCCACATATGTCCTCCAAAAAGTCTAAAGGGACATTCAGCATTTATAAAACGTGTTTGTGTTTTTTGGGATAGTTCTTAGGTAGAGGAATGAATTTATGCAATATTAATGACCTTGGGCTAAAGGTCAAGCTAGGTGACCTTGAAGTTTGATTTTAAAATTCATATCTCTGTTGAATTTAGTTGTAAAATGTTGAAACAAAAATGAAATCTTAGTTTAATGTGTTTTAAAACTATTGTGTCAAATATTCCCAAATGGTAAAATAAGGCTAAATGTCAAGGTCATATATGAAAAAGTGGTAATTTTTTTAAAGTTTTTACGCATCATTTTGTCTCATAAGTAATTGTTAAAAATCATGAATTCACATTCTTCCATGTCCAATTCTGTGATGCTACAGTTAGTTATAGTAAGTGTATTTTGTGTTAGACTTTTGATGTGATATGCTGTAATTGGGCTGCACCATTCACACGATGAAGACCTTTGTTTTTGTTAGTATTATTAATCTTTTTTTTTCCATTCAGTGCCTTTTTTTTTGGAGTTTCTCAACTTTGGGTAAGACTAACATTTTGACCCAGTTATAGTTAGCCTGACCCACTTGGAAGAGGTATATATAAGTGTAACACTGTTGTTGGTTCATTGATGTGATGTGTTGCTAATATAATTGAGCTTCCCAGAAAAATTAGCAACCCTTTCATAGAATATAATCTTAATAATGAAGAGAAGGCCAAACATGATAATCATTACGATTTGCAAAGAAATTGCAAGGGGAAAAAATCCTGAATAAATAAAGATAATTTAAGTTTAGTCAGTAATGCCTTATAGTGCCTAGCATAAAAGTAGTTGCACTGGCAAATAATACCAAAAAAATTTCAGTCTTTCAAAGTGCTTCTGCCACGTCACATTGGTTGTTATTGTTGGTTAGGTTTAAGCAGTGAAAGACCATTGAATATCACCAACATACTTTGACTGTTTATATAACATAGTAATCAACATTTTAGGATTGATTGAGTTGATTGAGTTTATTTCCAAGCATCATTATTAGTGAGTCTGATAAGCCTGAATCAGCCTCCCAAAGGGAGGGCAATAACTCACTAATGCTATGAGAGAAGACAACTTAAAACAAATTTAAACAGAAACTGAATCCCTCTTAGAACTCTGGACTTCAAAAACATGTTGTTAGTTGTTTGTCATCAGGTGGTTGATTTTAAACAGAATAGGTATTGTCTGCAATGAGTGTAACAGAGGCAATAGTACTCCACTGCACATGGATCTTATTTTTCACAATGATATTATTGGTTGGTCAGGTATGTAGATTATTGTTTATTTTTATATTTTATTTTTAAAAATCATAGAAATAAAAATCTAACTGTAATTATTGGTTTACCATCCTTGCATGTCATTGGTTTACCATCCCATTTCTCCCACTCTCTTTCATTTCTTTTATTACATTTTTGGCAATAATGAATTATGCAGCATTATATTAGTCTGAAGTGGGAGATTTAGAATTTGAATTGTTATGTGACCAAAATAATATTTATGAATATCTGTATGATGTGTGCACGCATATCTTATCACGCGTTTTGCCATTGTTGCCATTTTTAACAATAAATCATTCATTCTCTCACCTGCAATAACTGCATCTCTTCCCATATTTGCATCAATTGTCTGTTGACTAATGTTGTTATACAACATGTTCTTGATTAACTCTGCATAAAACATTTCCCACGTTTGACCAGATGGGTCATCACTACTTATAGCTATTGCACTGTGGTAAACATACGAATCTTCTAAATGAGACTTCAGGTATCTTGGTCGTCCTGCACTTCCACCATAGGTAGTATCAACTCCCAAAAATGCATGGTTTTCATTCATAAGTCCTTCTTCATCAGCTAATATGAGAAAGTTGCGAACATCGTAGCCATACAAAAGCATCATGGTCACCCTTGTTGGCTGTTTTATGTCAATTGCAACATTTCTCATGACATCAAGTGCTAATGGATCAACGCTTTGTCCCACCAATGTGGTTCCCACAGCATAGAAGTAGACCGTCATACCAAGATTTTCCGCTGCAAGTTTAACACGCTCGGCGGTGAGTTTGAATATCGGAGCAACATCTGTTATGATTGAAAATCTTGTCCAGTTGAATGTCTTTCAGACAGCCAGTATTCCCTCAGTGTATCCACCGAAAGTGCCTGTGACTCTTGTAAAGGTTGGAAACTTGTATTTGTCAGTCAGTGACATACTTGAACAGAAGAATGAAACTTGCGGAATATTCCAAGCCGCGGCTAAGAAACCAACTGGTTCACAAACGATGCTACAACCGATCCGATTACTCCATCGAGAGCTTTCACAGTCTGTCTTAATTGCACTGTTGCTTTCATTCCAATTTTTGGATTACACTCACTATGTGGTACTTGATAGGATAATTTGGTAGCTTATGCTTAGCGCTTTCAATACCCATCCGGAATGCTGTTGGAATGGCTGGACCAAATAAATGAGCAGGCCATAAGAATACTATGGTCAAGGTATTATCTGACTTATTCAGTATCTTATGATCATCACAAGATACTCCAGTTAAGAAAAACAGTAAAACGATATGCGAGAATAAGTATTCCATGGCTGGGGAAAGTCTGAAACCCCACCCAATGTGTGTAACGCAGCAATAAAAACATTTTGGCGAGTGCCAAGCACTTATGTAAGGAAACAGATTATGCTAATAAGGGCTGCATGGTGGCTTCAAATCAGTGTGGCATACCTGGCAGACGCATTTTTTTCATGGTGGGTGCAAGACAAATACAGTTATCAACACACAAGATTCTGTTGCGGTAGTTTGTAAAACATGTTGGAAACATGATCGTATACATAATGTAGTTTCTTGGCCACTCTTTTATTCAGGATGTGTGAAATTGAAAACGTTACCAAATCTCTACCAAAGGCACTCATGAACCATGGGTATGACACAACTACTGTGCACTATCCCAGAAACACTTTGCTCACTTTCACATCTAGAGTAAATGAATCAATTTCTCTTATAGTTTATTGGCTGGCTTATTGCATTAATGGTCTAACAATGAAATTACAGAATAATTAGATGTTAATGTGCTGAGTTTACGCAATTCTTGTTCTGACAAGCAGGCAATTCAGAAATATTGCCTAAACTCCAAAAATATGAATCCATTTCTCTTGTATTTTTAAGAGAACATTTCTAAAGTCTATACTCAGCCTATTGCCTACAAAGTTTAACCAATCATTTTATTTAACTAGGTAAGCTAGCAAAAAATGTCCATAATTAGGTCGCAGGGATGTCAGGTGACAGCACACATTGACTAGGGTTCGAAAGTATGAATGAAAATTTTACTTTGGACTTCAAAAAAAAAAGAAATGGGTCTACCACAGCTAAATCCTTCTGATAATCTTGATGGTTTCCACAGAGAAAATAAAAATGTTCCCCTACTGCAATTTATGGTCTGCCTTTGTTTATTATCCAAATATAGGGCAGGCGTCCCATTGTACCCAATGTCCTAAAAGGCCCCTGTATCCCCATATTTCAAGAGTTAACAAATAAATAGATAAATAAATACAGTATAATGGAGTACTACATGGCCAAATGTGCTAAGTGCGTTTTCCATGAGAAGGATAAACGCATGGAAAGCGCATGGTTTTTAGCTAATTAAAATGAGGTGAAAACCATGCGTTTTCCATGCATTTATCCAAACCCATGGAAAACGCACGTAGCCCATTTGGCCATGTAGCATGGTGCAAAAGTAGAAGTCTAGCTTATCACAGGCTGACAATAAGGTCTGGGTTGAACTGGGTAATGGAGCAATGTTTCCAATTTGTCTAAATGCTTTTTTTTTTTTTCTTATGATCCCCATAATTATGAATTTCGACTGAGAAACCAATTGAGACCTCCAAAAATGTCCATGAGTTTGCAAGACAGAGTATTGAGTATGGATGCATCAAAACCCTTAATGATATGCCCATAGTTTATAGAGAAAAACTAAATACACACAGTTCAGATGGTTTCAAGAAATATATAAAGAATTGCATGGTTGCATCATATGTTGCTAAATGTAATATTGATAATTGCTATATCTGCTTGCATACTGAAAATATATAAGCCATGTCATTAACTCTCTATGCTAATTTATGTATTTATCTTCGCAATTAGAAGTTAGTAATGTTCAAAACCAACACCGATGAGAGCAGTTTTTACACTTTCCTTATATTACATGATAGAATTTCTCTAGGTGGCCCCACGGTAGCGAAAACTCAAGTTTCCATAGTGGGGTCACCCACCTTAATGGGTCATTATAATGCTCATTTTCATGTAAATTGCAAATGAATGTATTCGAATCTAAATCCGAATATTTAATGCAAAGTTCCAAATTTACCATCGACATTTAGTAGATTCGAAGCTCCCTAGTGGTACAAAATGATTCACCTGAAAAAAAAAAAAGAATACTAGCTACACGCGGTTATCTACCAAGAAACTGCAAAAAATATGGCTGAGAATTTCAATAAGTTAGAGCATCTGCTCGATATCTGGGCAATGTATGTAGGTTCCTTTCTATTGCTATCTTCCTGCATTCTGAACTTCTTTGATGCGCTAAGTGGTGCACTCTATATACTTTTATTTCTTTGTTGCTCCATTTGATTAATGTATTACATGTAATATAGCGCACTTGTCATACACACCTGTTTCCACTCATGCAAGCATCAAATTTCACACATCAACCTACAACTCATAACATTTTGCTCATAGGCCAACTTGAGATCGAGAGACCAATTGAATACTTTAATGTGACACCAAACGCAGATTAAAAAAGGCAAAACTATGTGAAGGACATTTTAGACTGCAGTGTAATTGGTGGTTTTACGTGTCCCCTTATGGATGGCCATAAACAATATATATACATTTAGTAGATTCGAAGCTCCCTAGTGGGGTAATGGAGCAATGTTTCCATTTTGTCTAAATGCTTTTTTTTCTTCTTCAAGTGAAAATGTTATTGTGCCATATATTGATGCTTCTGTGATGAAATGTTCTTTTAACTACAATGGTGCTATTTTATGGAATGGCCTTCCTAATTATTTAAAGATTTTAGCTGATGTCTGTGATTTTAAACGGAATGTCAAAACTTTTGTACTTACACATCTTTAGCTATTTATGTATTTATTGTATAATTTGTTTTTAACTATATTTTTATTTTTATGTATCACTTTTTATAACAGCACCATTTGAAAAACAGTTGTATTACTGACAATGTGTTGCTGTCAAGATATATTAAAATAAATAAATATGTGATTGTATCAATTGTACCACTTCCAAAGAGTTTGAAAGAAAGTAAAAGCCTGGCTGAGTGCAGAAAAACAGGTCATTATAATGCATAGCTCTAAGATCATTGAGGGGAATGAACCATGTGTGTCCAGATGGGTACAGACCACGGCTTAGAATATTTTTCACAGATTATTGCTTGGGACATTGGGGAATGGACTTCATTAAATTAATTTACAAACTCTCTCCACACCCTGAATGTTAATGTTATATTTCTTCTTACCGAAGGTAGGAAGGGGAAGTGGGTGCAGCATTTACAATGCGAAGTATAGGGAGTGGCACTACTTACTATTACTTACTACTACGTACTACTATTACTACTACTACTACTAACTACTACTTACTACTACTTACTACTATTACTACTACTACTACTACTAAGTACTACTAAATAAAACTAATGGAAGACTACCAATAACCAAATCAAAGATCTGGAGTGGTGTTTGTGTTCCCAAGACACGCTATGAATGCGAATGCTAATGGAAATGAATGTGAATGCATTTTTATTATATAAAGCGTTAAAAAAAAGACCTGAAATGTGAAGGTATGTTGCAGTTAACCAATATGGGAGAAAACGGATCTTTATGGTACATTTACGATATATATGCAGTTTGTTAAGTAATAAATATAACCACTTCAATCAGTGAGAAAATGTTTATTGATATTATTTCCTGTGAAATAACCTCACAATTTAAATATATACCACATTCATGGCTCCAAGCTGACACAAGACTTAACTGGTCACTCAGAGAGGCTTAAAAAATATTGGTGCAGATGTTTTTTTAGTCTTTTCGGCCCAAGAGGGGTGGAGGATTTGCCCTTTCAAACCATATTTTACTCATACAGTCACCGCAATACCTTAGGCGATATTCACGGCCAAGGGAAATAAAACCTATGATGCTGGTTGAAAAAAGCGCCAAAGGCACCTGATATAGCCAGTGTCTAGAAAAAATTTGGCTACGGCTGTATAAATGAAGCACTAAAAAGTTCCAAATGTAAGTTTGTTGATTTTTATGGTCCCTAAAGAAAAGTGCAATAAAACAAAATAAAATACATTTCTTTTAATATGTTCGAAACTTTTGGCCACAGCTGTACAACTACTAGTTGTCCAATGAAGTACTAGGCCATAACGTTTGTTCAATGGTTGGTGCGATCCCCTTAAATTGCTACTTCACCATATGATGCAATTTTAGTTCAATGATTTATTAGTCCCAGTGCAAATCAAATGGGGGTTTTACATGGACTTATTAGATAAAAGTCTTGCAACCCATCTTAGCATCTTGCTAATGTCTAATATCTCAATGCTACTGGGTCAGAAGCTTAGTCAGCTTATATGATCAGCTGCCAGAGGCAGATGTAAGGATGAGATGACAAGGCTTGGAGTTGCACTTTTACCCCATGGGTAATCCTTTACTTGCCTCACCGAGTAGGGGACACCGAGTAGGGGACAGTAAGGAGAACTGGGCAGTAAGGAGAACTGGGCCAACCTCCCTACAGCTAAAAGTAATATAGGTATTATCCTGAAATTCGGTCACATGACTCCTGGTTGATCCTAAACTCATTTTATAAAGCAAAGAAAGCATTTCAGATATTTCCTCTTCTGATAAGGGATATTTTTAGTTTTAATGTCAGCAAGTAAAATGTCCACAATGTTTATATTGACAAAAACTGATAGAGGATAGATTAAACATAAATATATTGTAACAATGAGCACATAGGTGGAGTACAATATTTTGACTGACGTATTGTTCTGGCCATGCAGAAAAATATAGCTATCATTTCTTTTAAGCAGCAGCTTTGGGGAGAATTCGGCCATCTCAGTTGGAGAGTCTGGGCCCCTGTCCTAGGTGTCTGTGAGAAAATACAGTCAATATATTTGATGAGGACATCACAAACCAAATGGCATTAACAATTGTGCTGAGACACTAGCTTCAACATAGCAAATAAAAAGGAAACCCATCCTCTTAACTTTGTAACATTATAGCTGAACTTAAAGAACGGCTTACAATAAATGTTGGTTTTAGCTCACTATTAAATTTTCAAAATTTAAATGATCAAATCATGAATTAAGCAGACATTTTTCCTAAATTAAATCATTAGTCAAAGGTCTAAATGAAAATGATTTACTGTTGTTTTAAAGATGCTGGAAAACTTTCCAATGGAGCTTTAATCAGATAATATACTGGAGGGAGAACCGGGTCACTTTTTTGTGACAGATAATTTACTCTTTATACAAGAAACGGTTCAGAATTCTTTGAAAAAGACACTTGGCATTATTAGAGGAATTCTTATAGTGAAAATTAGAAAAAAAAACAAAAAAACTTTGCTTCATAATTATGTCTGAATCTCACCATTTGATTCTGAAAACAAAAGAAGGCATTAGGCATTACTAACTCAAAGAGCCTACTTGCTGCATTCTATGCATCAAGAGCACCAATTAACAACCTCTCCATTCATCAAGCCATTAGACTGAATTAGGTTATTCTTTGGCATTATGAGCATTGGAACAATAGTACATTGTATTCCCTACAGTGTGTTCAATGAATGTTCTGCAGCACTGATCAGTTCCTAATAGGTTAATTTTCATATCTAATAGTACATTACAGCTGGTTTCATGGAAGCCAAACTCCACATATAGTTATGTAGGAGCGGCCATGCATACTTGGCAAAGACAGTCCCTCAGCCAATGCCATGGATTCACATGATATCATCTGAGTCTAGTTTTCAAATCTATAAAATCCGGTGTTGAACTTTTCAGCTGATTTCATAGACCTGGAAAGTTAACTCTAGAGAACGTCATATGCATTCAGGACTCCCATTGGGCAAGGCCCCCAACCAATGGGAGTCCTGGATTCAGGTATTGTCCTCAGCAGTACAGAAGTTTCCAAGACTAGGCAATCTGCTGTAATAATCGATGTAACTCTATTTGGGTTCATATAATTGGTTGTATTAGTGCCTTGTGCTTCTTGGTTATGCTGAGGCAATGAGATCCTCACCAGGGGGTGTACAATTTTAACACAAAACCTAAAGGTGCTCATTTGAGAAGGCATTTTTACTTACTTTGTAGACTTTTTCACTGAATTTAGAAAATTGACTGTGTCAAGGATGACTAACCCTCATTGCATGTCATGCACTTCAGCTGTACCTGAAATTGACGTATACAATTGCTGTCAAAAATTTGCATACTATTAAAGTGCACTTAAAGACCGAGCTGCAGCAGGTCGAAATTAAAAATTTGAAATTTCTTATTTTATACAATTTGTTTCGTTTTGAAAATTATCAGCAATTAAAGACTTTGAAGCATATATAGTCCATATCTAGCTTCTATGCTATAATTAGAAATTAGACATATACATATTTCACATCTAGATCTATGATATAATTAGGACATTTATTAAATTGAAAACATTATGCACACATTATCTTTATTTCACAGATTGTGGGGCTTCCTTTGAAGTGACCACCAACTCTTGTGCTTTTGTTAGGCAAAATTTAATAATATAGAGAACAATTCAAGTTGCATCATCATATAAATATTTGAATTTGACTCCAAATATCAGTTATGAAATCAGTTGATACTGCCTTTGAAACAATAGAGCTGATTGTACAGACAGTCAGTCCATTAACTCTTGGTCAGTCTAAGTTGTACCTCAGGACAATTCACACCAAGTCTTCATTCTGGCTATGACAGGACTATTGTTTTAGAACATGGGAATTACGATATAGAGAGAGATCACATATGCTGTTATATTTTTCAATAAGGTACCAGTAAAAAGGTAACACTGCTTTATGTAGATACAAGTGAAATTGCATGCATCCTTGCTATTGCCTATATATATATATATGATATGATATAATATGATATCTATATTATGTCATAATAGGATTGGGGTATGCACTTCACCCCCTCCTAATTGCACCTGTAGCCATGCGGTTTCTATGCAAATGAGCACTATTTTTAGAGATCAATTAGCTAGAAAGGGCTGTTGTACCATGGTAACAGCTCATTGAAATGTCATTAAGGCCTGTCAATCAAATTTCGTAAAATGTGACCATAATTCTGCATATAATTCATAATATCTCAGCTTATAAATAAAATATAAGTTACAGAGTGGCACAGTTCGTTTCTGCATAAATTATTGAATCTACAGATACCAAATTCATATGACTTAATTGCATTGTGTATGGTTGGGATCAGTAAATTAAGTGAACTATTCAGAGATGTTTCCCCTTTGAGGGATTGGAACCAAATGAGGCCTCTGAGCTGGTATCCCCTTTTATAGTCGTGGCTCGGTCTTTAATTTGTCACTACAATGATAACTTCTCTCAAATATATTAATAAAAACCAAATTAATTGAAAACATATAGTTTCTATCTTGTTGCACATAATTCAACACAAGTTTCTGGCATATTTAGGGAGATACTTTTGATCATTTCTTATGGAAATTTTATGAACTTCTACCACATTTGATCAGTGAATGTGAACCTGTCTTTTCTATTCCCTTCACATATTGTCAATTGGGTTTACGTCAAAACCACAAGATAACCACTCCAAAAACCTAATCATCCAGAACCTTGTGGCTCTTCATGCAACTTCCACCAGCAATAAATGTGAAAGATTAGGCTCTTCCCTCTGACCAACCATCCTTAACTTTATATGTTCATCTGCGTGATTATTGTTCAAATATATTTCTAAGACAGTAAATGTAAATAATTCTAGATAAACTGAAAACTGTTGGCCACGGCTGTATTTAGATAATGCTATAATTTAAAATCCTGTTTTTTATCTATTGGCAAAAGATCGAGGCGCCATGGCCCAGTGGTTAAGGTGCTTGACAAAACCACAAGGTTGCATGTTCTTGCCCTTGCCATGGCATGGAGGAACTGAACAGATCCTCTATAACTCTCTGTTCCACTCTACCCAGGTGTAAATAGGTACTTGGCTGCAGGCAGAGATGGCAAATGTAGAGTGCTCGAACCTTAGAAGCACTTAATTCAAATTTAATTGTCAAAAAAGCCAAATTGTATTATCTCACAAAATATACTGGTATATAGGAGATTATATGGTGTGTATTTGTGTTATTATGTTGTAGACTTCTATTTGAGAATAATGATGCTTTTCATACATCTCTTTACTGTATAATGTGTAACTAGTTTCTTTTGTAAAATTTCCTTTGTAACAATACTGCATTTGCATTGTAACTGTTCTTGTGGCGCCAGTTATATAAGCCTTGGCTTCCCTGGTAGCCCTGCATACTTTTGCTAAATAAAGATCCATCCATCCATCCACTTAACAGGTTACACACTGGCTGTATGCTCCCCAAGAAGCTGAGAAAGGCTCAAGATTGGGCAGTCCTGCCAAGGGTGTAACTCACTGTAACTGTGAAGTCGGTAGAGTATGTCCAATTCATAATTGAAGACTCTTAACCCCAAATTCATTAGCCTTTACCTTTAAAATCCATGATGATGTTCCCTTGGTGAACACCAGGTGTTTGATGGTGTTCATGCAACTGCCATGTCCTACAGGTGCTGCCCGAAGCGTTTTTCATGCGCTTCAACTGATGCATTATTTTAGTTTTTATTCGAACAAGTTTAAGTATCTTTAAAGGATGTCTGGAAATAAATCAATTTCAACTTTGCTACAGAAGGATACTTTTTGTGTTGTTCTGTATTTATTTTGGTAGCTGCATAACATTTGAAATAAAATTAATATGGTTCAAATTCGTATTAACTTGCATGTTTGAGATGAGAGAAACTCATACTTATGAGGAAAAAAGAAAACCGCCATCTGGTGCATTAATATTCTTAACCAAGCCTGGTGGATCTGAGAATGAAGCCTGATTAATTTAGAGGCCAAGGAAAACTTTTGCTTCCTAAAGTAGGATGTGGGTAAATTGTCCAGTGTTGAGTTTGTAAAAATACAAGCAAAAAAGGGTTTATCTAAAAAAAGTGAGAAATGATAAATAAGAGCCGTAGAGTTTGGGACTTTATGACCTAATATAGCGATTCACAAACCAATTCAACATTGCAAAACACATGTCAAAATACACTCTCAACGACATCGTTTATTATTGTCAATTTATTGAATTACATTACCACTAAAACAGTACAAACGCGAACTATGGTTATATTAGAATTTACAGAAATTCAAAGTCAAATTAAATCACAAAAATAATAGAAAAGGATGCAGCTAGGTACATTCAGATAGTTATTCCATCCATTATACAGTTGTACAACGTCATTACTGCTGTGATAAGAACCCGAGTAGTAACTATAATTAAAAAAATTGCAGACAACACTTCACACAATACCTTGAAACTGTGACTACGATTCAGCTCAAAGAAATATATCAAGAAAAAAAAGTGAATAAATATGCAGGTAGGCCTGTAGTCATTAATTTTTACTGGTCAACGTTTCCTTTCAAAATCATGTTACTTAGAAAAGTACAGTGTTTAATGCTTCAGCTTATCAATTAATCACACTGCGTCTGAAGCTTAGTCAGCCTATATGACCAGCTGCCACCAGCTGCCACAGACAGACGTAATGATGAGATGATAAGGCTTGGAGTTTTCACCATGTTACACATATAACCCATGGATGGGGTCTTTTACTTGCCTCAGCATAGACATTGGATGAGTAAAAGGCACCTCCAATTTGACGTCTCATGCAACTGGGATGGAACTCATGAAGAGAGCCCGGCCGGGGATCGAACCTTATGATCGAACCCAGAACCCTGTTCAACGGAGCTGGCCAATATGGAATTGGCGGATGTCTGAACCATTAGGCCACCCAGCTGCTTGACCTCCCTCAGCAACTTACGGTCATTAGTTTTATCGAACAAGTTGATATGAGCCAGTCAACCATGTATTTCATTAATCATAATGACTAAATGGCCTTTGGGGAAGGGTTCAGAAATTCCACAAATGGTTTCTAATTGCAGTAATTCTACTGCCAAGCCAAGATTAATACGATCATTCTATAATATGGTAATCTATTGAACCAATACTTATTAACTTAAACGTGTTTTGCATGATCGAATTAACTTGTCATTAGATTATAAATGTTATCTTGGGCAGTATCAATACACAAGTATTATAAATTAACTATAGGGATAGTTGTACATGACACATCCAGATATTTATCTTCATTAAGTTATTTTAGTTCGCTACAGGTCATCGTCTAGCCATCTATCAACTCGAGTATAACTGATTCCATTAAAACATTTCCTTAATCTGCATGTTTTTTCCTTATAAACAATTAATCTGATACATATGGCTCACAAATACAGATTAGATAAGCCTTAATCCTCATTGGGAAGCTGCAGATCAATGATGGCATGATGTGGATGCTTCATTTTCTCTTTGCATTATTTCTTTGTCCTCAAGGTCAGTGTATAAGTCAGTCAATTTGGTGAAAAAATTAAAATTAGGCAGTTTATTTAATTATCTGTTGAATCGATCTTCATCATTTGATGACTTGAACTTACAGTGTCGTTCACACTGTCATGGATGAGCATGGCGAGTGAGCGCGAATGAAAAAACTGGTTTTCTTTCGCTCATCCTTGTCCATATGCGATTCACTCGCCCAGTGTTTTAACGTTTACTCCCCGCTAATGCTTAGAATGCTCCTGGTAGTGCTAGATCATCCGTGACCATCCGTGGAGAGAGCAAAATTTTTTAAACATGTTTTAAAAATTTGGCGAGACATTCTACGTGGCCATCCTTGGCCATTCGTGGCCATCTCCTCATTTACTCTTGAACCACTCATAGGGGCGATCTACGAGTGCCTCACGGTTGCCTCGCGGATGTTTCGAGGATGCCTCGTAGATGCTTCATGCCACGTGTGAAGTAGGAGAGGGCTACGGATGGGCACAGTGCCAGTGAGGATGGTCCACGGAAGAATGAAGGTCAGACCACGTAGGTCTGCCGAGCTTTTACGAGCTGTACAAGAGTGAACAAGAGAGAATGGCGAGTTACAAGAGGGACAGCCACCTCCCCCGACAGGCACGAGTGAGCACGAGTGGCCGCGAGTGGCGCGAGTGGCTGCGAGGCGCCACAGACCACGACCACTCACCAACCACTTGCCAACTGTTCTTAGTGACTGCCGTAAAAAGGTAAAAAATT